>JAYRBT010000114.1:52778186-52867295 GCA_036023395.1 Myiotriccus ornatus
GGCACAGGGTGGACTTCCTGCAAGCATGTCTAACCTATGGTACTCTGACATGTGGCTGTGTGTCCAATCATGAGTTGATATGTTTATGCTAAACCAGTGGTGTGTGTACATGTGTGACACCCAGAAGTCTATAAAGTAGAAGCACTGTTGTAATAAAGGGGGCTGGTATCCCTGATCTCCGTGTCGTCTTCCCGCCTCGACCGATGACACTTTCCCACCTCTGATGTGTTCCACTGCAAGCACATTTCACCCCTGCTCCTCGTCACTCTGCATCAGTCTAGAGTTTTAATTGGCACTGTTGGATAGAAGGTATCCCTGCCACCAAAATGCCATGGTTTTTAAATTAGGGTTTTCAGAGGGACTGAAATGTAGAAAAGGGAAATTTTATCTTGTTTATAATTTGGAAAAGGATCTGAAACTGCTTTTTAGAGTGGCACTTTCCCTAGCGCATTTTAAACCAAAGTTCATACTCTGTATTTGTAACACTGCAGTGTTTGCACATAGCATCGACATTCGCTCTAATAATCTAAGATTAAAGACACACATCTGTGATTTTCTCCTTACTCCTTTAATTGCACTCACTTTAATTGTACTTTTAACAGGACTTTGTATACAAACTCTTTACTGATACAGTTCATTATCCTCTTTTCCTCCACCTTTTAGCTTTAGAGAAGAACAGAAGTGAGAATTTAGGAAAATAAGAACCTATTTTATTATACAGCCACAGAAACTGGGAGGAGGGAAAGGAGAAGCTATTCTAGATTGAGGGTTGATTGCTAAAATTATTTTAACTACTTTTTAATTGGCAAGCTGTTGAGTTGTTATCATCAATGAAGAACTCATCAGCAAGCAGTATCTAAAGTGGTAAACATTTCCATTGAGAAATGGAGCTCACGAGGTCTGTAACCATCATTCGTATAATGAAGAATTAAAACTAAGTGACTGGATCACAAGAATACATCACACAAGGAAGGGTGAGGTTTGGAGCTAATAGTCTTTGTTGTCCTTTGGCTTTTTCCTTGAAGAAGTTATGGAGGCGGGGCAGGAGACATCTTCACGACCTCCAACTGCCCTGCTTTGGGGCTCTGCAGAGTGAGGTACTGATCTCTGCCTAGGGACCATTTCCATACAGTTGCGAGACATACAGGTGAATCTCCAGGGCTTGCTTTGCTGTCAGTCCCTGTTAATGGACTCTGAAGGTCCTCCCCAGTTTATAGACCTCTCATCTAATAGTGGGCACCTTTATAGCAGACCACATATAAAACATCTTCGCTTTCCCTTGATGCTGATTTATACTGTTTAATGGGAGGGGGGTGGAACAAGTTGTTAAAAGATGAAATTGAAAGCTCCCCTAACTGCTGTATTATCCACCTGACGTTCTCCAAATGCTACTCATTAATTACTAATGCCTTGAAAATCAGAGCAGATATCCAATTCAAATTATTTTTTATCTCTCAGTGAGAGCATTTCCATTATCTTATCATTTCGCATTCAAACAGTTCTTCTCTGCAGTTCTTAAAGGTTCAGACTTTATTCTGTTTCCTCTCATTTGAATCGGTTATCCATGCAACGATATTTCTATTCCGTGCCTGTCCTGTCTTCACATGGGTGAAACTTAGTGTGGGTTTACATTGTAATTATTAGAGACTTAAAAATCTGTCCCTCCAGCTTCCTGCAGAACTACATGTGTGCATGTGATGGCAGAATGTGGCCAGTATATATGCCATAACTTTCTTTTTCAGTTGGTGATCAAGTACTTAGGGAAGGATTGAACCTGGTTTAGGACCATATATATATGGATTATATATTATATATGGATTATATATTATATATATGGATTATGTATTATATATATAAGGATTGCCCTTGCAATCCTTATACCTGCAGACCTTTCTGTGGACTGAGCAGGACAGTTCACAGTCACAATCATACCAAGCCCCAGAGCCAAGCTCTCAACCAAAATAATTCCTTTTAGACACCAGCAATAACTTGGTCCCATGGTGGCAAGGCAGGGTATGTTTCTGGAATCACCAACAATGCTAGTCCTAGGTGAACTGTATATTCAGGAATGATGGGGCTTATTTCCTGGCACGTTTGTTCTTCACCTATGTATATTTTCATGCCTGCCAGCACTCTGAAATGTAGACATCAAGTGTTGGGGGCAGGCTGAATGCAGTTTTTCATGCAGCTGACATTAATTTGATGATCAGGCCTTTTCAGAAGGGGCAGTGTAGGAAATGTGTATGGGAAAATGACAAAATAAGGAGTTTCACAGCTAAATAAAGACAAGTGGCTGAAAATGGTTTTTGTTGTTTTGGCTTTCATATGTTTCATTTGGGAATCTAAAATTATTTTGCACAACAACTACTAAATTGAGATTCACAACACCTTTCTGAAGATAATTGGTCCTGTCTTGCAGATGGAGGAACAGAGGTACTGAGGCTATCACTTGAAAATACATCGCCTGTTTTCAAGTCCCAAGATTGAGGTGCATTTAAACCTAATTCTCAGAAGCATTAAACACCTCCATTTATATTCATTCATTTGGCATTGTTTGTACTTAGTGTCTGGAAATCAGATGCATTGTCTCCTAACTCGAATGGTCAAAATAACCAAAGTGACCTGGCAAAGATCACAGAAAACTGCAAGGCCAGAGTGGGATTGGGACCCATGTTCCTTGTGCCACATCCCTTTTTTACTCACTAAGTATCTGCCTTGGATTCCTGGACAAAAGGAAAAGCACATTCTGGTTACTCTGTTCTCCTCTGCTCTCTTGAACAATTGGACATTTAAGAGATGATATTGTTTGGGTAATTGATCAACTTTATAGAGTAATTTTACCTTGTCTTTCTAACCATAAAGAATTGTCTTCAGACTTCTGTGATTAAGTTTCTTATTGTAGAATTGAAATGGAAGTACAGTGAGAACCATTTGTATCACCTGTTTTCCCCCAATGTTTTGGTTTTTTTTCCAGCACACAACAGTTTTGCCCTTTGTATTAATCGAGATGAGAACAACACATCATCAGTATCCCAGCAGGAGCTGTGGACTGGCTGCAGTGTGCACCTTCGCTGTTGGCTATATTTTATGGTAAGGGCTGTACATGCTGTGTTTTCACATTGTATTGGAGGTTTTGTACTGCTAAATTTGGGCACATATTTCATTATGGATATAATCACTAACAGATTCATGCTGCATGCCTCGTTTGGTCCAAGACCTGGGCTTTGTCTGGTTTCCCTAGATGCTTATATTTTTAGAAAGTATATGCCAAACCTCACACAACAGGAATTTGTTGAACAATCCCATGTAAGCAATGGTCTTTCCAAGGGTACATTTTTCAACCTTTTTTCAGGCTAAATGTTTTTCTTGGACCTTAATTTTATTGCTTAGAGTTTTTGTTCTATCATATAAAATTGAGAATAGGCAAATGATTTCCTGCATCAGTATTTAAACATCAACAGAAAAGATAGAACGCTGTCTTTTTTCTTTACTAGTTCATAAATTCGTTCTGTAAAATTGATTACAGAATAAGTCAGTAATCCAAACACTCTAAAATTCATTTTAAGAAAAGCAAATGTTTGTGAAAAATTAAACTAAAACAGAATCTTTCTTACACAACATTAAATTAAGTCTTTGGGCAGTTTCTAATCAAGCACCTGTCTTGCATGACAGAGTTAATATACTTTGGTTATCTTAGTGTTTTATTTTTCACTAAACCTTTGTTTTATTTACATTGCTCCTTTGATATGATCCATCCTATATCTTTTCTGCAAATATTCATGAGACCCATTTACTTCTCATGTTCTTTTCTTCTCACCTCATAACAGCCCTCTCTCAGCTAAGAAGATACTTTCCAAAGTTTCCACCGATCAAGTGAGATAAAACTAACGTGAGAGGAACATGGGCTCAGGGCAGTACTATCATATTGCTTCAACTATGCAATTTGTCCCTTTGGTCCAGAGAGAGAGAGATCATTATTCATACACATTCGTGCACACTGAGTGATCATAAAATGCTAGTAATCCAGCTCAAGTGGGATATTGTGTCTCAGAACAACAGTCACATTCTGCCATTTGCTTTTACAAATGTACATACCCTTCTTAAAAAAGAATAATATTTGTAATTGGAAGATAAGGACAGCCTCATGCAAAAAGGCACATTATTACTCCTTCAGGAAAAAGTTATTATGTTTTTAACCCATATATAGTAATGCTTAACTGTGATATTTCTCGACCTTCTTCTGATGGTGCCTGGAGACAGGTTGGCAGAGTTACTGTACCTGTGATCTGACCTCCTATGGCAACTCCTGTTTTCTCAAAATCATCTAAATAGACACATGAAATAGTATTTAATAAGAATATAAAATTGAAGCAGCCCAGTTCTACAAGTGAAATAAAACCAGAGGTGTCTTAAAATCTTTTAAGGATCTGTTACAGCATCAGTGTGATACTCATATAGCTTGATCCTGCTTACTACAGTGCATCTGCATCCTGCAGCTACAAGGTAAAAGGAAATTGTAGGACTAGTAAAACAGGAGAAGAAGATTCTGCATTAAGAAATTAACTACTATGCAGATACCCAGTCACAGCCTATGATCATCTTCTTTTGCTTTTGCTTTTTATTGGTTTTGCTTACACAAGTATTATTTTCAAAATGGATAGGGCTACTTTCAAGTAATTCATCTTTTTCCAAGTTGTGATTTCTCTATAAATGGCCTGAGACAGTTGCTTCTTCATCCTAAAGGTTATCCTGCTAAATTCTTCTGTTACAACCCATTTCTCCTTCTATTATTAAGAAAGGAGGTATTTGGGGGAGAGTGGAGGCAGACAAGCTACACTGTGCCATCATTTGCAAGTTCTGCATGAATTCAGCCTGCAGGTGCAGAAGACTCTATCTTCTATCTGCAAGCCAAATCTTGGCTTGATTATATGAATATGATATATCACGTTCACAGGTTGGAAAAATCTACCAGAAAGTATGAAAAGTGAGGGGGTTTTTATCCCTCTCACTCAGGGTGTGCCTGCCTTTCATAGCTGTGGTCCACTGTCTTTCTGCTGCCAAGTGACCAAATTGCAGTAGAGACCTTAATCAGTCAGAGGGCTTGGAATTGCTTAATTCAGATTTGCTTCCCTTGTTGGCAGAACCCTCAAGGTTAGCACAGTGTATTAAAATGAGACTCCACCTGCAGATGACATAGTTACATACAGCCTGGTGGAACTTCCTTCCTTTGTACCTATGGTTGTCCATGGGTCCCCTGAGGGGCTTAGTTCTCGGTTTATGTTGTTTTAACTAGAAGTTAGGGATCTGCGACTTGAGAATTTGTCTTCTTCCCTATGTCATTTTTCCCTCAGCAGAAGTGTTTTCACTGCAGCTCTCAGTAAAAAGTAAAGACAGTTGCTAATCAGATATTCTGTGTTTTGCTCTTGAATTTTGAAGTCTGTTCCCACCTCAGCTGAAACCTTGTTACCATACTACGCTTTATGTATCGTGTTGCACTTTGTACTGTAAAAGAACATACAGCAGGATATTGTTTTGAGTTGATTGTGTGAATGCATTTTTTTCAACTCCAAGTAGAGCAGAGCTTGTTATTTCATATGTGACTGAATCTTTCTCATATGAAAAAGATGGTGGAATAGCAAGCTTTTTTATATATATTTGGTAAACGAGAAAGCAGGCAAACAATTTTGAATAGAATCAATGAAACTGGAAGAACATAGCTAAATAACTTAGTATCTCCTGAGCATGATTCAGAGACTTGTTATCTGAGAAACATCCTTTCTTGAACAGTAAAACCTTTTCCTGTTTTTCTTTCTATTTTTTTGCAGTCAGAGAGTATTTGAGTAGGCACACTTAGCTCATGCACTCTCTGTGAGAGGGAGCTCTCCCATGCTCTTAAGGAGCTGTGCCCAGGCCGTGCATTCACAGACATGCATTGCCTGTTGCAGACCATACATGGGCTTTCAGGATCAAGGCCATGGGACAAGATGGGAAAGGCCTATTGGCTTTATTTAGCATGGCTTGAAAAGGTCACAGCTTGTATTGAATTGTTAAATCTAGACAGTGCTAAGAAAACCGAAGCACTTGCCAATACTACCAGAAAATACTGCCAATGGGTGTATGGAGTGGTTGTCAAGGAACAGAAACGAGCCAGAAATGTATTGCTCGTTGTAACAAGAATGACATCATGGTAACTAATATCAGAGCCTAATATGTCCCTAAAATAAACTGAGACAAATACGTTTATTTAAAATGGTTTTCTTTATCCCTCTGCTTTTGAGCACTTTAGGATGTCAAAAAAACAGATCCTAAGATCCTGACTCCGCTGCTCTAGTTATGCTGAGCTACATGTTTGGGAGCAAAAGACCTGATCTGCTCTCTTGTTGCTAACACAGATCCCCTAGGATCTGCCTCCACATGTGCGAAGCTTGGACTTGATTCATTCTTTCATTCCTTGATATATCTATTTAAAGATCTTTTAAACTTTCATTTGAAAATAAAGTCTCTCTTGAAGTGACTTCAGGAGAGTTCTGTAGATTTGCTGAGGGAGAAGATTCAGATGAGGTATTTGCTGAATTCTTGAACAAATTTAAGAAAGGAATGTACCCTGAGGATTTGGAATGAATTTGAGATTGATTCTGTCAGCCTTGCTGTAGGATTTCCACTAGCGATTCTCCATAGAAGGAGAGGAAGATCAGAAAGAGCAGATGTTGGCGCAGACTGCTAGGACAAACCTTGACATTCAGAAGAGAGGGGTGGAGAGTTAGAGTGTGAAGCTGGTGAGAATTGACAGTCATATCGATAAAAGAAGAGCAGGATTGAGAAACCAGAGGAGTTTTGAGGTTGCTGGTACCGATGGTGCAGGAGAGACACAACATGGCTTTGCTAGGGTGTGCTGAGGGTCCGTGTGTAGGGAGAGGGTCATGCATGCTTTTGGAAGTGAGCACTGAGAACAGAAGTTCAATAGAGATTAGAGAATCAATGATTAGAGAAAAAAAAAAAATAGTCCTGGGGCCGAGTAAAATTGATGAACTAGAATTATGGGTTAAATGAGAAATGGGTAAGGAAATGTGCAGTTCACAGGTCAGTGGCTTCAAAGTTGAGATCATGGAAGTAAGTGGGGAATGCTGGGAGAGGGAGAGAGAGACAGACTTTGAAATCAGAGTGGAAGGCTGATGTGGAGGTGGGTGATAGATGAGAATGCAGAGGAGGAGAAAAGAGTTGGAGCCAGAGCTGCCCAGAACAGGAAAGAGTAGGAAGAAACAGAAGCAGCAGAAATAGGCCAGGAGAAGATTAGTGTCCTCTGTAGCTGACCTAGAAGGAGGGTGGGAGTACAGAAGTGAGAAAAGGCTGTATGGGCCTGTTAGGTCTGATATAGCCATTATGGACTGTTACTTTCTGGCTCCGCTCCACCTCCACATCCTCAAATGTTTCAGTCAAAGCAACAGTACAATCACAGGTGACATGCATGGGTAATATGTTCTCATTTGTGGAGCTCCTTAAAATACACCTCAGGAAGGCATAGCAACCATTACTATATTTAAAATGAAAAATTATTTATCAAAACAGATGACTTCCAGAGATGACAACACTTTGCAGTGAATCTGCTAAGTTTCTGTTATTCTAGCTACCTGTACATAAACAAAAATTTCTCCTAAGCTTTGTTCTTCCCAGAGGATGCCAGCACCATGCCATGCCAAATATGTTTCTGATGTGACATTATTTCCAACTGCAGCTTTCCAGGGCTTTTCTTCTGACTGCATAAGCCACTCCAAAGCAGTAGCACAGCTGCATGACCCATGTATTGTTCAGCACCACTCAGATCAATGGAGAAGAATTCACCGTTAAGAAAACAGAAGAAGAGGGGATGATTGTTGTTATTTCCTAAATGATGACTGTATATTGCATTTATTTTTTAGTCTTTAAAATTTCTAAACTATGTACATTCCTGGTGTAGGTGATTTAGGCCTGGCTGGCTGTTATTATAAGAAGCCCAGCATCTTAATGTGGCTGAGATCTTAAGGATTCTGATGAGATGCAGAACAAGCTGGCCTGTGTTTTTGTGGGGGTTTATGAAAATGTGCCTCACATCAATCAGTATTAGAAACCAAAAACAGAACATATTTGGTGTGGGTCATTGTGCTCCTGTCCCCAAAAGCACAGGATTGGTCCTACTCTGAAACCATAAATGATTTGTTTGTTCAAGTTTTGAGTGACTCAGCTGCTGTAAGCCCATCAACTCCTTCGGAAGACATTCCACAGTTTAATAGCTCTGGGTGAAGTTCTCACTTTTTGTGGAGAAGGAAAAGAATTATGCTAGAAGAGATCATGAAATAAAGGCATAGAAAATGCCCATATTCTGTTGTTTGCTAAAGAGTAGCCACAATGGGAACTGGTCTAGGATTTGTCTGGGTCCAGAGATTCAGCCTTCCTTTGTGCCAGTCACTGGAAATATGAAGAGCACTGAAGATCTGGAAAGGATTTGCTGCTGAAAGAAGTAACTAGAAAGGAACTGCCTTAGTAAATCAGAGTAGTCATGTATCCACGGCTCCATCTATAGCTAATGTCAGATGCTTCAGGAGATTTTAGCAGGCCATTATGAAACAATCAGCCTGCAAGGGAAGTTTTCTTCCAAAACTTATGTCAAAAAGTAGATGCTTGGATCCTTTAGTCTTGATGGCAGGAAATGGTTGGAGACTCTCTCACAGTCCAGACCACAAAGTGCTGCCAAGCTGTGACGCCTGAGAGCAGCCATCATGAAGGGGCAACCATATTCTGCAACATGTCCTATGGCAAAATATATGGGGTGTCATGGTTATCTGCTATTATATCCATGTGTTGAGCTTGATTTTACCAGGACTAAGGTTTTACACTTGCTGTTGTAACAGCTGCATTACTTAAAGTGACAGGTAGAGTACACATAAACCACAAGGTTCCAATAATTTTTCATATTTAGTTTTCTTCATTAACAAAAGATCTATAGCCAAAGAATAAATGTATATGTATCTTCTCTGCATAGTTTTCATTTTCTCCTGATTACTTTGATAGGAGAGATATACAGCATCTTACTGTATAGTAAGTGAAAACCAGCTACAAAGTCACATTTTCTGACAGATCTGTTAAAAAGAAGCAATATTGTGCATTTTCAAATAGCTTTTTCTGATTTCTACACCAACTGGTTGGAAATTTGTGAAAACCACCACTTTTTTTAACAGGCAATTTAATTTGAATATAATGTGTGAATATTTCCATTCCTTCTCTTTTTACTGTTTCTAACAAATGTCTGAATGAGCTCAATGACCTGTAACATGTTCATCTTTGGAAACACATGGTTATGTCTACATGAACTGCGACAGTACCAAATCACACAGAGGTTCAAGTTAATTTTATCTTCTCAAAAGTAGCCATTCCAGTTTTAGCTTAAACTTTTGCTCCTCAGTTTATTTTTATCCAAACGGTCCATTTTTTATACATGTTCAATAACAAGGTCTTCAATTGGATCTAGATTTGCACTCCTAAGTAAATCTTAATTCATGCTTCCCTGTGCTTAACTAATAATGAGGTTGGACAGGAATAATGACTACTAGAATTGCAACATTGAAGGCTTTCATTAACATTAGTAATCAGCAGTCTTGTGTGGAAGCTTTATGCAGATAGTTGATCAGCCCTTTATTGTGCAGCCTTGAGATGGCTTGTATTCTACCAGGAACTAAGAAAGGCCATCAGGTGAGATTTCCATGGCAGCAGTCATCCCTTTGCTGCTCCCATTTGTACCATAGACAATGCAGGAGTATTCAGTGTGTCACTGCTCAGTGGAGAGAAGGTAATATTGCTCTATCCCAATGTAGAGAGCAGCATGGTGCGGTTCATTTTAGGAAAGATCAGATGGCTGATCAGGTGGTTTTGTGACTTTTGTCTCTGGAGTGATGCTCAGTATCCCTTGTGCTCAAAGCAAGAGCTCCTGCAGTGTGACTGCACCAGGGACAGGCATACAATAGCGACACTGTACTCACGAGCATTGTCCCCACGCAGGGAAGGGGCTCCTGTGCTGGGCAGCAGGGAGCAGAGTGCATGAGCTGTACTCAAAAACTCTGAACTAACCAGAGATTGCTGACATTCAGGAGCTCATCAGTAACTCGTTGGTTGAATTTAAAAATATTTCCTCTTTTGAGCATAAATGCATTCTAGTAACTACAACTTCTGCTTGTTTTGTGAAGTTGGCTACATAAATGCGATTTAGAAGGTCCCTTGAAATCCTCTCTGTAAAGGTGCTTTATAGTGCTGGGCCATTTCATCACACAGAGAAAATAAGTGAAAAACAAGACTCGTTCTTTTTCAGTCTTTGTCCTTGGAGATCCTTTTTTAACAGGATGATCATAAAACAAAAACAAATGAAACTGAAAACTGTTAGGCAATAAAAGACATTCCCTGCTAAGCCAGCCTCGTAGTAGGGGACATCCCATTGCCCTCTACCCAACTGTCTCATCTTTTTCTTTGACCGAAAGGAACATGGTGTCCCCTGTTACCATAAGTTACATAGGAACCCTTTATTTTTTCATAGATAACCTTAATCTTGTCGGGTTAATTCTGTCACAGAAAAATATTGGGGAAAATAACTGTAAAATACAGAGATAATTTTCCATATCTGAACTGATTTAGAGAAAGGGATTTTAATCTGCATTCAGATTGTGCAGATTATTTTACTCACACATATAATTTCTTATGTGAAATGTCCAGCTGTTAAGAATTTGGCTGTAATAAAAGCTTTTCCAAGGAAGAGAGAAGCTATGACAAACATATACACTGCAAGGGTGATGGAAAATCCTTAAAGAGGGATTCTGTACTCTGTGTGTGACAGAATTTTATTTTAGTTTTGTGTGGACTTCTGTGTCTCTGCCCTTTAGGAGCCTATGACTCCTGATCTAGCAATCGAAAATCTCTCTTAAACAAATAGAAATACCAGCAAGTGAAGCAAATCATATGGACGTGGAAATCCCCTTCTATAATGGGAATTGCAGCTGCTCCAGCTGTGCTTCACTGTGAGTTTCTCTCTCAAATTTCCAGGTCAGAAAGGAAGAGATTTACATTCTTGAAGAGAGTCCAGTAGAGCCCCACCCCATCTCCACTGAGCACTTTACCCAGTTAGCTTCTGTGATGTTTGCTCAGTTGTTTGCCAGTATTTGCTTTTCTTAACTTCCACCTACTGGAATATATGGACTCGCTCTGCTCCCTCTGACTTCATCACTCACCATGTCAGATCTCATCACAAAAGCTATCACGTCAGGGGGTGCAGGTGTCCACTACAGTCACAAACAGCAAAACCACATACCTGAAGTGCTTCTTTAGGCTGCACTGCAGTAAAGCTGACAGTATCTGTTGGGTTAGTGTACCAACAATCTTCCCTGTAGCTGGATGCTAAAAATCTCTGTGCCACTGGCAGACCACCATCAATACTTTTTCTTTACTGTGGAGTAATTGATTCTGGAGCTGGACACCACTTTTGAGGGGGGTTTTGCTTTGATTTTTTTTTTAAAGTTTACGGTTTTTACAGAAAAATTATTAGATTCCAAATGGCACCAGGAAAGAGGAGCAATCTTAAAGACATTTGCTGAAGAAATTATTCTCTCAAAGAGAAGCTGAACCATATAATTCTGGCAAACCCCAAAACTGATACATTTGCCATGTGTGGTGAGGAGAAGCATCAGAAACATATAAGTGTGTGTGAAATGAAAATAGGCTACTGCGGAAAGCAGAGAGTGTTGATCTGTGTAGGAGAGCTTGTGGAACCCCAAATGTTCTTAGGATAAAGAACCTGCTTGGAGCAGAGGCTGCTGCAGTTTCCAGCTTTGGCTCAAAACAGAAGTATAAATGCAGCAAGGAAATACTTGCCTACATCAGAAATAAAAGCTGGCCAACTGCTCATAATAAATTTAAAGCAAAGCAATAAGAATGTGGGAAATCAGTCATAGTTTCATCATTTGTGATGTCTGTTCTGGGTAGATGTCATCCAGATGCTCCAGTTCAGTTGCAACTTGTAGGCCTTTCAAATAATTGCTATTTGGGTTACAGTAGCTAAGCTTATAGGCCAAGCTACTTTTGAAAAACAGGGCTATAAGAGTCTGTGCTTGTTATTTTTGTTTTGTTTCAGGGTGTTCTGGATTCACCATGTTACAGGAGTGTGGGTGTACCCGCTTCTTGAGCACCTCAGCCCAGGTGTCAAAATAATCTTTTTTGCAGCTGTAACCATAATTATTAACATATTCTACTTGGTGGGAGAGGTCCTGAACAACTACATCTGGGATACACAAAAATGTGAGTATTGTTTCAGGAGTATTATCTCATGAAGTACATCATCAGGAGTTCAGGATGTTTCTCTGAAAGTCTAGAAGATTTTCAGCTGGCTAAAACAAAGGAAAATGACAGAAGTTTCACTGAAACATCTTGGTTGCTTGCCCTTAAAAGCAGCCGGAGGAACACAATGGCTGCTGGAAAGCCTGATGAGCTATGAATATATATTCTTTTTTATAACTTACAATACTAATTTAAGAGCTCTTGGCAATTACCTGAGAGGTTTACAACCCACTTACTAGCTGATGAACCCATTAAATGCAACTAGAATAAAGTATCATCCTGTGTGAATACCATTAATTGCAAGCTCAGACTTAGAAATAAAAATATACTTTTTTGGTATTTTCAGGTAGAAGGTGTTTTCTGCTTATAAATTTACTCAGGGAAAATGAACATGTTCTTGTCAGTAAAATCATAGGAATGAAAGATCACCTTAGTGCAGGGTAAACTTAACTGTGCAGACTCTCCATCATCCTGTCTAGACCACCCATTGCTGAGGAAAGGAAAAGGGAAAATAAGACAAACACAGGATTAAAAGTAGGTTCCTTTAATCTATGAAAGATGTTTCTCATTTATCAAATTGCCTGAAATAAGCAAACAACGTTCATAATTGCTGCTCTGACAAATCACAACTAGAGTGAAATAAATTCACATGGTAGTTGATTGCACATACAAATCTCATTTAGCAACTCCTTCAGTATGAGGTAGAATCTAATGGCAGAAGCTCAAAGCAGTTTTACTTGCCATTTGTTCTTATTAGCACCAGGTATAAAGTGTCTTTTTCTATTTGCTTTAGAACCAGCCATCCTAAGCATCACAGTCTTCAAGACTGGTATTCAGTCCACAGTTTGATGTCACATTCACATTTATCTAACTTCTGTAAGTCAGTTTGGGAAAGATGTTTCTAGAAAAGGCAGCTGCAAGGAATAATTTCACTTGATCTAAGTCCTATATGAAGAATAATAATGTGGTAAAGAATCACATGTTTTTAGCAAGTCCACGAATAAGTAGATGTTGGGAAATCTCCTGCAGTATTCCAAAGTATGCAGAATCCCTCGTTTTTGTGGCCCACCACTGTAGAGGAGCAAAACTCAATTGGGTCATTCTTCCAGCCTCTTTCAAGGTTCACCATGGCCTTATTGTCCTCTACCTCCTTCCTTCTGGGATAAAGAATATTGATCCAGAGTCCTTTAAGGCTCAAACACTTGCAAAATGGAAATGCCATGATTCACCTGCTGTTTTGCTGTGCTTGAAACACTTTGCACGAACATAACCTGAAGTGTGTGGCAGGCACACCACCAACAGCAGATGTAAAATGATGCCAGTCTGTCACCATGTGAGACTTGGGAAAATATTATTTGAAAACTGTACATTTAAAAGAGGCTTTTGAGCAGTAAGCCTGCAAATCAAAACAGTCTGCTATGAGAAGATTTCTTCTGGGGTGAGAAGGGGTTGTTTTGGGTTTGGAGTTTTTTTATTTTCCTCTGGAGATGCATTAAATAAAACCTCACTACTGACAAAATGATTTGCAGTTAGTTTTTCCAAGTTAAACCACAAACATGGTAGGGAAGGAAAAATTTGCCCTTTGTACAAGCCAGTGTCTGTCCACAGTTTTGAGGGTATCTGCATTCCTGCCAAAGTATTTGATGCATCTGCAGTAGAGTGCTTCAGAAGAAAGGAAAGAGGCGTTTTCAAAAAAAGCAAGTAAAACAGCTTTTAAATCTGTTGGGAAAGTTCCTTCTAGCAGAAAGCAGAAGACTCAAGATTGGCTCTGGAGCAGCCTTGTAAACCCACTGTAATCTTTTGGTCCCCGCCTCTTGTTTTGGTTGTTAAACCTTCAACTGTGGCTCTCCCATTACATTAGTTTGCCAGCAACACCCAGGGCCATTGTATTTGGGCTGCTGGCAATGCGCAGACCCATTTGTTTCCCAGACCCATTTGTTTCCGTGTTGTTTCTTTCAGCAAGGCAGCTCTGCTGTTGTGCTTTCTAACTGCAGATGGGTCTTATTGTTTCCTGTACTGGAATTAATCATCTATGTTTTTAAAGTGATTTTTGTTGTACTTACCACCTGTGCATATATAACATTAGCAGGTGATCTTACTTGTGACTGGATTTTCCTCTCAGCGTTCTCAAACATTGCTTCTCTTTTGCTTTCAATCCTCAGAAGTCTTTCTTTTCTAGCATGCAACAGGCCTGAAAACCTCCAAAAGAAATATTTGTATTTGAGATGTCTGGCAGAGAGGGCTTAGTCAGAAGAACAATACTTTTGTCAGATACCAATAGTAATTCATTGTCCAGGAACAGGCATCTGAAATAGCTGAATGCTTTCATTGCCAGAAAAAACACAATCTTCTGCCCAGCCCAGACTTTGCTCAGCATAGCAAGGAGACAAGTCCTGCAGCTAGGCTAAGTTCTTTAAGGAGCCCTATGCTCAGCTCAGCTCTCCTGATATTATTGGAAGTCATGGGCATTACAAGAGAGAGGGACCCTCTCAGTAGTAATTGTTCTCTTGAACTCTCAAAAAAAAGGAGATGTAGTTGCAAATATTTTATAAAACAATGTTGAAGTGGAGTGGGGCTTAAAATTACTGAATTCTGAAACACAACTATTAAAACTTTCCTTCAAATAAAGTTGGCTGCTTAGCTTCTAATATAATAGCATCTACTTTAATTTGCTTGTAGGTAAGCAGAGGAGGTGAGGGAACTAACTGTTCCCAGACCCCTGCTGCTGTCAAAAGCTGAGCCTGTGGCAGGGGGTTAGGCTGATTGATATGAGAATGGGAGGGAGGGAGGGAGGAAAGGAGGATTGTGCAGTTTATTACTGGACAACCACTGCCATCAGGTGTGCAGATGCTCTTTTTGTTCACAGCAGGTGAAGTAACACATGCAAGAGCATATGGGCAAGTACAGGAGAAACAACATCAATAAAGGAAAAAGAAAGACTAATGTATTAAAAGAATGTCTCTAAGTAAACCCTTCATTTTTATTCATTGAGAGATTTTTAAAAGCTGTTCTCTGTATGTTTTCAGGTATTGAAGAAGGAAAAGAAAAGCCGAAATTGGAGTGAACAACAAGAGGAAACATAGAGGATTGTTTATGGCTCCATGGAATATTTCTCATCCACAACAGAGATTGCCATGGAGAGGAATCTTTGGAAAGGAGGAAGTTTAATAGGCCCTCTGCTCAGTGCAAGGATATTTTTGGATTTTATATGGAGGAAAAATGATTTTAGCTAAAAATAATAATATCGTTTCAACCTTCATTCCTATTTCTACATGCTTGCATGTGACATACACATATAAGATGTATATTTATCTCCATGGCATTATCAATGTGCATTTCTTCAATCAAATAAGTCATTAAATTATTAAGTCATTAGATTTCTTTACCTCTGCCAAGAAGAACAATGAGTCCATTCTCTGTATTGTTTGAGAAAAGCTTAACCAGATAGGTCTGATGCAGGGAAACAAAACAATTCAATATATTTCAAAGTACAGCACAGAAGTTAATTGCATGAATGTATCTAAAAACAGTTTGGTTTGACTAAAATATTAATGTAACGCTATGTAACAGCTGCCTTAAATTTGTGATGTTAATAATTTTATCAGTCCAGTAAAATCTTATTTGCGGTGTTAGAATATCTTCTTAAATAGGCCTAAATAAAGAACAAATTATCCTTGGATTTCTGTTTCTTCAGGCTGATTCTTGAGATTCTAGATGGATTGATGGCATTTTCAGGTTTTCCAGTGTCAACTGTATATTTTATTATTTCTACATAAGGATTTTTCTTATTATCATAGTACAGCACCTGATTTCTGCATTTTCAGGTTGTGAGTTCTCAGTAGATGGGCTGAGCTGTTAAGTGTTGTATCAGAGGGAGCATTTAAGCCTTACTTCAGGAAGGCACGCAAGCAAATATTTAAAGTTAAACATATGCCTGTTTGTATTAGGAATTCAGTTGCAAAATACTAGTGATTGTTTAAATTTGGTATGATTCTGCTTAATTATTAGACAATCAAGAAGGAACTCTGGAAGGCACAAAAAATTGAAATAGAACTAAAAGAAAGTGAATAGAATAATTTTCAGAAAGATTTTATAAAAAAAGTAGCTTTAAGATCCAAATATCAGTATTCATATCACATATTTGTTCACTAGTGTATTTAGATATATTTATTTTAACACATTTAGAGCACTTCAAATAGGGACAATGTTAATGTGTTATTTTTAGTAACAGGATTTCTGCGGGGTTTTAATCTGATCAGTGATGTTTCTGCTCTGCAATAGCTCTGGGGAAGGCTGATCTCATGCAACTCATTACATTCCTCCACAGTATTTTTTAAATGTACTTGTATTTATTTACAAACTATCACAGGAAACAGCATAAGTTCAACAATGTACTTTTTGGTTTGTTTCCTTCAAAAATAAGACTTCTGTGATGATTTTGTCTTTGTCTTTCTGCTCTCTCGATAATTTTAACTTGATGATCAAAGTTGCAAAGATTTCAAAGCTAAGCAAGTTACTAGAAAGTTCATGGAAATAAGGGTTCAGATGAAAAACGAGCTCCTCTGATGGTCCTACAGAGGAAGGGGACGGAACACGTAAAACCAGCAGAATTTGTGAGCAAATTTGCTGCAGCCATGTGGTCTTACATTAGGGATATTCTGTTCTGCTGTTGCTGAGCTGCGCATTACAAATGCACAGTAATACTGCAGCGTGATTGCTCGGTCCACAGATAGTTGGTTGGAGGTATTAAGATGTCTGTTATTTGCAACAGGCTTTTAAAACTCAAGAAGGAAAGAAGGCATGGATTCAGTCATGTTTAGTGAGCTAGGACCTGCTTAAAGTCACTGCCTCTGAAAGCTGTGGTAGCACATGAAAGTAGTGGTGGACAATGAATTTGCTAGGGGATCTGGCTGTACTTTCCAGCAGCAGTAACTGCCCAAGGCACAAACCCTGTTGACTTTTTGTCATATGAAGAATTTGCATAACCTATGTTCTGCTGTTAATCTGGGACATTTTTATTTTTTAAATTTTAATTCAGGGGAATTGTTTCCTTCACAGAGTTTAAGAATTCATTCTAGTGGGGAGAATGTGTTAAATAAGTATCAGAAGTGTGAAAATGCCACACAGCTGTACACATTCTGCTAGAGCACACTCCGATCGTGTCTGCTGTATATATTGCACCACTGAATACTGAATGTCTGAGCCCTCAAAAACTGGCATTTATGGAAAGATTCCTCTTTATCAGCAAGTTTTGCACCTTCTCAAGATAAATTTTTCTTCTAATACCATGTCATTTTATGCAATAGTGGAAAGGTCATAAGAATATAAAGAGAACAGAAGTATCAGAGATGAGAATTGCATAGATGAATCCATAGGTAGGTGTCCAAGTGAAAGAAGGGTCCCTTTCAGAGGTACAGCGCAGGGACACTTAAAGTTGTTATCCTTTGTATCTGTGAATTTGTGAATACTCAGCACCTCAGAAAATAGAGTACCAAGATCAGTTAAGCCTCTGATATTCGCCAAAGACAATACATGCAACACAAAATGTGATGGGTTTCATTTGGTTTAAGCAAATGTATAGTATTCCAGGAAGGTTCAAATTCAATTTGTCTTCTAAAATCTCAGTAAGTTCTCCACCTCCTGTGAGCTTTAAGCTTAAAGTCAAAAACATTTTAAAGCATTTAATCCAGCCTCTGATGTATGAACCATGATATAAATAACTTGAGGGCCTGTGTACCCGGAGAGCACTCTTCTAGACTGTGCTCATTCCCTTTAGGATTACACAATCCATCATTCTTAAGAAAGATGGTGGATGAATGATGACTAAAGTAAAAGTCACTTGTAAACTTGCCAGATTTCAACCATCTTGGCTGAAACTGTCCCTGAAAGGTATTTCTCTTGGGGGAACTATTTTTTTGGTGGAAAACTTTTTGTCAGAACAAGTAATTTATTTCCAAGTGCAAGTCTATGAAAAAAAAAGTCCATAAGACTTTTCTCTACTTTTGCTGTGGAACTGAGTCTTTGGAATAAGAACAGCATTTATGTTAGTAGCATTTCTGAACTTATGGGGAATATCTGTTTGTCTTTGTCCAAATTTTAGGAAAAAAAATAAGCCTGCATTTCCCTGTATTGCACAGGTAATTCTCCAGAGTGTTTATCAACTTTGGGAATGATCTGAATAGGATTTTCCCTATCATCCCTGATCTGTTGACTCTCTCCATGCGTGACTACCCAACACACACACCAAAATGGGGACCCCAACTTTGCTTATCGTGTACTGGTAATACCTCCCCAAAGCTGAGCAAATAAAGCTGCCTAGACCAAATATGAAGGAAGCAAAGCTTTGATGAAAACCTGACCAATGAGAGGGATAAACTAAGTGAAAAAACTCTAGCTTTTCCTTCGAGGACTGCAATAAAATTAAATTAGTAATGTTTGTTATGTCGTAGCTGTAATGATAAACCATGTAGAAAACTGTGCAAAGGAATCATTAGTTTTGTTGTCAGGGAAGAGCATAGCGTGCAATAAATAAGGCAGGCTGCCACACCTTGAACCACAAGGAGAAGACAAAATACAGTTTCATCATTCAGTGAGCGCCATCCGTCATGAAAGGAAAAAATATTGTGTGATCATCTAATTAAAGCCAGTCATAATTCATACTCAAAAGGGGCCAAATTAAGGTTGAACAGGCGGCCCAAATGCTGACATTACCTCACTCTTCAGTTTCCAACTTTACGGTCTTAATAATACTCTCTTGACTTTTAGCAATAGAATGCAAAAAAGTGGTGGGGGGGGTGGTTTAAAGGCTGTTAGAAAGTCTAGCCACCCAGTTGTCATGAATTTCAGTATGGCTGTATCCCCTATTTGGCTTTAGAAAACTCATCCATACTTTCTGCCTGCATGTAGCTGCCCCAAAACATGTATGCATGGTTCCCATATCTTTCTGTTACAGAGAGGTTGCCATAATTTGCAAACTTGTGCCATAATTTCAAAATTAAATTGTTTTAGTCTGTGATTTGACTTGTGTGGGATAAAACCGTAGTTTGCTGTCTTTCTGTAGCAACCACTGCCTTATTTTAAAGGAAAATGACAAAAATTTTCCCTAATTTTAAGTTGATTCTTTGCTTCTCTGCCCACAGGAGTGATATTAGCTAAATTACCACCAGGGCACATCAAAGTCACTTGGATACTGTGAGCAGACTGAAAAATGGCAAACCATTCTGCAGACTCCCAGGTCGCAGTTTGTGGTGCCGGTGTATAAGGCAGGCACTTCTTGGTTCATTTTTCTTATTGGATTTATTTCAAATCCTAACACCAATTTGTTCTTCACCTTTCATTTTCTATAAAGATGGGTCATTCTGCTCAGATATATACTTCAGTGGCCTTTGAAGACTCAAATACCGTTAGACTGAACACTGAAAAGATTTATAATCTGAAACTTGAGTGGATGTATAGTCCTGAAGAGACCATCATCGCAAGGTTAACATCACCGAGGCGTGTTTGATGTTCCAATCCCGGGAGTAAAGGAGCAAGCAATAGGAGGTATGTAGGTGAGGTCGCCTCTGAATGCAGCCTTGGAGAAGTTGTGCTATTAATCCTGTCTTTTAATGCTCCTGTTTCATGTGAATAGGGTCAAATGTTGGTGATGGTATTTTCCATCTGCAGCAGCAAAAGAAACCTCCTAATCAAAGCATAGCTCATATTGGTAGACGAGGTCATCTCCACTAGGGTATCCCAGCTGCTCTGCTCTAGTGGTTCAAAGCTTCATGTGCCACTGTAACCAGCTGCTTAAACTGGGGTCACAGCTGTGCCAGAGAAGGAAAGAGATCTGTAAGTTTTATTACATATATGGGCCCTTCTGTTCAGCCCCACATGTTCGTATGTGTTTTAAAAGTGCCTTTGCCTTCAGTATGTCTAACTGCAGTATTACACCTGGGGTCTGAATATTGCCAAAGTCACAGGAAAAAGAAGCAACTGAAAGTTGGACTGATCAGCTCTCTATGGTGGTGATTATCTCTTCTTTTTGAAGCAAGAACAAAGGGAAAATGAAACTAACCTGGAAAGTAAAAAAATCTTGCTGTTGACATCTGTTGAGAAAAGTCCTTGAGCATATGCTGAGCTCAGAGCACATGCACAGGGTACTTTTGATTGCAGGAGCTTTATTGAATGAGGGGGCAAGTGGACTGGCAGGCGAGGCACTTTCTGTAGTGCTTCTAATGATGTAATGAAAGGGGTTTGGGCTTAGAGTGAAAATAGGTCTTTTCAGCATAGTGACTTCCTCTTACTTGTATTATTTAAGTAAGAAGAACAGAACTGTCCATTTTGCAGACCACAAACATCAAATATATTTTTCTCCAAAATGAGCAATTTTATTTTTATCAAAAATGCACCCTGTTTTGTTCAAGTAATAGATGAAAATCAATGGATTTTAATGTAACCCAGAAGAGCAAGTTGTAGTCTTATTCCCTTAAGTGCCCCTTTGTTGTTCAGACCACAGCTGTAAAGGGATTTGAAACTCAACACAATAAATGCCAGTACGGAAATTTGAGAGGTAGGCCACAGACTTTGTGGCCCGCTGGAGAAGGTATCTGCTGTTCCTTGGAGTTGTGTAAAATGAGACAGAAATAAAATAACATCTTTTTCATGTAATTCTTATTGTAGCTAGTTACGGTGTTCAAGTTCAGCGTTTTATATATAGCTTGAGTATTAAAAAGTAAACATCTACCATTAGGCTGGAGAAGTATCTCCACAGGGTACATTCTAAGTATAGAGATTGCTACAGTGCAGTCAGTACTATGATGTAATATCTCTTTGCTTTTTAATGTGCAGATAGTCCCCTCTTTATGTGTAGATAAAAATTAAGCACACGCATACATATATATATGTACACACACATACACAAATACAAGCATGATCTTCTATAGAAACAAGTAATGACAGTCAGATGTTAAATGGCAGTTACTTACTTAACATGAAAAGAAATCAGGCACTGTGAAAGGTATCATTCTTTACATGGACAGTGATTCCACCGTAACTCCAAACTGACAATTCCGTGTGTTCCCACTTTTCTCGTGGGAATAAGGCCAGTGAGCTGCTGGCCATCCTACCCGTAGCAATAGGGACAGTTTGCAGCTGCAATACTCTGCAGTACTGCATTTCTAAACGTTTAATTTTGCAGGCAGAGCAGTGCCTGGATAGCTGTCTACATATGATCATCTTTGCTATGTAAAATAAAATAAGTTGTTCTTATTTAATAATGATTCTCAGTTTGGGTTCTAAGTTTACACCTGGCAGATTGAGATAAAAGAGGGGGAGGTCACCCCTCTTCTGTGACTGGTATTAAGCTGCAAAACCATTCTGTCTAGAGGTGGCTTAACAGAAGTGCTATTAGTCATGGATTAGAAAGAGGCAGTTAAGCAGACTATACTTAGAGAGGCAGCACAAATTATGATAATGGAGGACCTCAACTACCTGTTTGTAGTCTGGCCAAGAGTTACCATGGGACAAGATACAAAGAAGGAATTCTTTGAATAGTCATTTCTTGGAATGAGCAGCAATGGAGTACACCAAGGCAGCAAGGGCACTCAAACATGAGTGAAGCTCAGGAGCTCACTGGAGGTATAATCCGAGCTGAACCATTAAGCAGTTCTGATCAGAACATTACATTCACCCTGCCCAGAGTCTGATAAGGTCCTGATCCCTTGGTACCAGATAAGGTGCCAAAGCTTTGTACAGAGACCCTAAGCATTGGAGAGGGGTGATGGAAAGGACAGGAAATGTGGTCTGAGGAAGAAGTATGTAGGCATGTAACAGGAAAGGAGCCACAATACAGACTAGGTCGTAAGCTTAGAAAGAGATCCACTGGGTGGACCTGTCATACAATTAAATCAAGAACACTTGTAAAGTGAAGTACCTGGCTGCCACCGCTGTCAGGGTTACAGACATGGTTTTGCTGCACAGTGTTACAGCATCCCATTTGTACTGGCCCACAGCTTAGCCCTGTGTAATGGTGCAGTGCTTTTCCTACAGCAGGAAGACCACACAATCCAAGCCACCCCAGGGGTTAGCTAGACCTTGGCTGCAAGCATGTATTCTGCTCTGCTGGTGAACTCAGCTCCCACAAAGAGTGACATATATACTGGCATGTGTCATAGGTATGGTTGATGTGTGTGCCTGGAGACTAATTCAAATCAAAAAACCAAAACTGAAACAAACAAACAAAACAAAAAAGAAAATATGTAAGGCTTTGTTTAATAGAGCATTAATTATGCACATTCTGGAAGGTTTCTGGTTCCTTTCAGCACTCAGAATTTAGATTCTGCTGGGTATACTTAATTTTTTTAAGCCCTCTACATTTTGCAGTTTACACATTTGCATAGCGTAGGACTACTGTCAGGAACATATATCTACAGATCTGGGGCAGGAGCTGTTCTCATCATTTCAGTGGGATGGAAAAAACAGTTCAAAGGATGAGGATGGGGGAAGGGGAACATATTTTTTTAAGAAATCATAAAGACACACAGGCAAGTGTGTCAATCATAAGACATAGTTCTCTCTTTAATATTGTCAGAAACACAAAAGTTCACAGAGCACATGTGTGAGAGGGTGCTGCGCTGCCTTGACTACATGATCTGCATGATACATGTCAGAAGATGGGAATGTTGCTATGGCAATTCTTCCCTCTCCTGAATACTAAATTGTCAAAGAAGCAACAATCAAGCAGCTTCACTTATGAACTTGCCTGCTTGAAGATACTAAATACTATTTATAGTTTCTCCTGCAAGGAGACAATATTGTTTTCTGCCCTGGCCTTTTAAGACCTTGTGCCTCAGCCCTCCAATATTCCTAAGGTTTCTTTGATTTGGAAGCTGCTGAAGGCAGAGATTTAACTGAGTTTTGTGCTGAAGACTGTTGGGGTTTTCCCTCAACTTATACAATGTCCTTCTATTTTCAACTTGCTCAGAATGCAGCAGGCAGGTCTTTCTGCATTTCCAAAAGTCATCTTGTTTATAAAGTTCTGGATTGAGTAATTCATAAATCTTTACTTTTAATCCGCAGAGGAGTAGTCTGTTCTGATTTACACTTCCCCCTGGCAGGACAGCAAGAGAGGGACTGGAAACCTGTTGGTTCCCTCTACCAACTTCCTTTCTGGGTGACCATGAAAGCCCATCCTGTCCTTGCTTGTACTACTGAACCATTCCCACTGTGCTGTGTGGGTACTGTGCTGGAAAAGTGATGCTTTTACTGCCAGCTCTCCTAAGTGCATCACTGATTTTCCATAGAAATAATACTCTGTTTTGCTTCCTTTCCTAAAAATCTGTATAGCACTGCTCTGTGTAACCAAAACGGTGGCAAATTTCAGTAGATTCATGTATTACAGTGTTTCCCATTGTTCTGGTTGTATCATATTTTGATTACTTTTACCTGATTTTCATTTCATAGATTGGAATATTCTCTGCTAGGAAAATTCTACATGTCTGATACAGGCTAAATTTTCTAAGGTGGCTCAGGCCCTCCAAAAGTAAAGATAAGGAAAAACAGACTGTATTGTCCATATTAAAAAAAAAAAAAAAAAAGTTCCTTTAAATTGTTTTATTTTGGCCTTTTTTTTTTTTTTTTTTGGTCAGGATGGATGCTGCTCTAGGGAACTGTTCAGAGAGGGAGGATGTAAAAGCCTGATCTGATGTGCTGTAAATGAGGGAGGATAGCATAGGAAAAGAAAGAGGGGAAATCTGCAGGTTCTGCAGAAGTGGCTGCTCTGCTTACCTATGTGATGCTGGGTAAGTTATTTAATTTTACTGCTTCACAGGTGGCCAGTAACTTTTTTTATAGTTTGTAGTGTTTATTTAGCACCTCCCATGGGCTCTAAATGTTCTAAAACAAATGAGTTCTGCAAGACCAAATGATCAAGGCAAAAAGTACCATTGAAAACTATGGCAATCTGTATATCAAAGCACTCCAATACCCACCTCAAACAGAAAATGTATCCAGCATATGGATTTATTTGATCCTTCAGTGTCCAGTCATACAGTATCAAAGCCAACAGAAAATATAACAAACTTTCATGGGGAGAAACATGACCAAAAGAGAAATAAAAGAGAAATTTTATGTCAAACTCCAATAAGACCAACAAAACTCTCTCAGACAAGTCACAGGTTGATGTATATGAAGAGTCATCTGCAAATACAGGACATCTTTGGAAACTTCAGGAGCGGGTGCTCTCCGGAAAAATGTGTCTTCCTGATGTAGCATTTGTTTGTGCTCTGTAGGAACAACAAATATGTAGAAGAATTTCAAAATCAAGCCTTGACTCTGTAATGTGTATGCAGGCATAATTTAGATCCTCCCAAAATGTCATTGACTTAATGATTTATTTTATGTCTGGTTTCTGCTGTGCTCATCAAGAGAACATTGCTTAGTCCAGCTGGTCTGAGGTTTTGATATCCATGTGACTCAGAGGCAGGGATTCAAACCACAGTGGCCAGTACAGAGACGTCAAAAGTTTCCATGGTGCGAAGGACACAGAAGTGAAAAGCATTTACTGGTCTGGAGGGATTAACACAGAGAGGTCAATTAGCAGTTTGCACCCACCCAGACCTAGGATTCTTAAATTATGCTCTTTCTTTTCCATCTGAGTTAATTTTTTTTCCAGAGATTTAAAGGATGAACTTGAGAAGCCACCCCTGCTGCAGGTACTTTCCGTGTTTCTGAGTGAGCAGGCCAAGAAAAACAGCAAAGATAATTTTCCTACAGTGTTCTGCACCAACTAGAGAAGGATGATGAATTGCAGGAGAAGATTTGCTGACAGCGCAGCTCACCCTGCTGAAGGGGGGCCAGCATATGCTGCTTTCTTAGAGGCAGTATCGCCATGCCCCCGGGTCACAATGTTGTGCATGCTGCAGCTTACCCAGAGCAGGTGTGGATGTTGTGTCTGGAAGACTGAAAAGTTTAGATTTCCCTGGTCAAAGAGCAGCTTTTACCTTGTGCTGTCAGAAGTTGTCCGTGATCGTGATGCATCATCTGGGGTGTGACCATGAGAGCCATTCCTGAGCCATGCTGTTTGCAGGCTGCCTGCCTCTAGTGACCACAGCATGATCTCTTTGCTTTCCCTACTGAAGCCAAGAGTCACTTGTCCATCCCTGGAAGAGCTCCTCAGCATTCACAGCCATAAGAAACCGCAAAAGCTGGAGGAAAATGAGGTTAATTCAGAAAGAGAGTGTGAATCCAATTAGAGCAAAATAAATAGTCTACATGACACATTCCTTTTTCACCTCTGCAGTAGCTAGTCTAACTAATCCTTTTGTGTTGTAACAGGAAAATAACCAATACCTTACAACTCCACAGCAATTATTGGAGGACACAGGCAGCAAACACCAGCTGTCTGGGCCTGCAGCCCATCCAGCTCTGCGTTTGTTCTTGTGAGCCAGCAGCTGCCTCTGGTGTATCCTCAAGTTTTCTTCCACAGTGCCTACAGGCAGGCACTGACTTGGGGCCATATCTAATTTTCTTATTCCCAAATAAGCATCCTGCTTTGCTGCTGTGATGCAAGTTTCCTAAATAAGATGCTCTGGGAAAGAGGTCTTCCTGTGTTCTCTTAAGAGGAGACAGTCATTTCTTTCTGCAAGCTTGGTGTTCTCACAGGCTGCACTGACATCCTGTGGCATGACTTCCCTGCCTGAAAAGAGCATGAAGGGGCACCTTTGCCCCTGTCACCAGTCTCCTCCATGTCCCCTCTCTGCTCACTGCAGGTCACTCATTCCTCATCTAAACCCTTTGGGAGGTGAAGGGGCACTGCCCCATTGCTGGATCCAGCACTGTCTCCTGCCCGCTGTGCCAGGCTGGTGGACACAAGGACCTGATGTCACTGCAGCTGCCACTTGTCCAGACACCACCAGACTGGGGAGTGAGTGACCATCCCTCTGCCCCTTTTGGCATCTTCTGAATCACTACCCACAGCATCAGGGCTGTGTCAAGATGAGCTGTAGTGACCCATCACTGGGTGAGGTGTTGCTGGATGGGTGGGGGCATTTTTAAGGGAAAATTTATGAACATCCCTCACACACACACCAAGCTCTGCCCCCCGGGCACCTAGCCCTGCCATGGGGTGCCCAGGATCTGCAGCAAGTTGCATCCTTCAGCCTGGACTCAGGCACTGTGCAAAATAGCACCCAGCCCCATAGGAAGTCGAGTTTAATTTTACTCCCCCATGGGGAATAGCATTAAATCTGTAACTTTTTAGGCATCACTCGATCAGCTGAATTACAGCTATTAGCTTTGGACTCCAGGCATTTTTATGAGATATTAGTTCCAGGGCTTGTGGTTTGGCATAGAAAGCATATTATTCACACAAAACAACTGCATTAAAATAACATTAGGAATCTGGCTGAAACTGACAAAACCTAGGAAACTCAGAAATAAGGCCTAAAGTATGTCCTTAACTCACCCACCGCGTGCCCAGTATGGCTGCTCGGACAGTGTGTTGGCCCCTGCTGTCTCCAGCTGAGCCACACTCCCCTCCCTGCACCTCAGCTACGGTCCCACCACCCCTAGGGAGCAACTACTCATCTTTGTCCCTTGGAGTCCTTGTCCAGTCAGACAAGGTTTAGAACTTAGGTATAATACAGCTTTTTTTCTGTGCATCTCTACTTAGAGAGACAGGTTTTTACCCCATCATCAACATCACTGTGATCAGAGCAAAAACTGCACTCAGCTGTGGAGGCTGGGTGAAGGCAATGCCGTCCCAAAGAGAAGCAGAATCTTGGCCCAGAAAACACCTTCTAATGTTCATTTTGTGGATCATCTTACTGCAAGGGAACTGAAGCCAAGTAGTGTGGGATCGCAGGTTGCTGTCACTGGAGCTGAGGGGGAGTGGAGAGAACTTTTGCAGAAGTTGTGCCAAAGGGGTTTTGGTCAGGGGAAGCCACACTGCACATCCAGAAATTTGTATCATAGCATCCAGAGGCTGAAAAAGAAGGAGGGTCCCCAAAATGGTAATGCAGCGGGTCAAAAAGCAGCAGTGCTGGGTGGATTCCTGCTCCAAACATCTGCTGTGCTCCAGTTTTTCTTCCAAAGCCCTTGGTCACAAGACACAAATATCAAAATGCTCATCTGGTCCCTGACTTTCCGGAAGGTGCATCTGAGCTTTGGAAAAGGTGATCTCAGCTGCAAAAAAAAAAGCAAACAAACAAAAGCAGCAGCCTCAGCAGAATCACAGTTCACATCCTCCAAGAAAAGAATTACTGCAGGCCCCTAGGAAGGATTCAAAGGCAGGGAGGCCTCAACAGATTGGAGGAGTGGGCAATCACCAACCATATGAAGTTCAAGATAGGGAAGCGCCAGATTCTGCACCTGGGATGGGGCAACCCCAGATGTACATACAGACGGGGCAAGGAGATGCTGGAAAGAAGTGCCACGGAAAGGGACTTGTGCAACCTGGTCGATGGCAAGTTGAATATGAGTCAGCAGTGCCCTGGCAGCCAGGAGGGCCAGACGTGTCCGGGGGGCATCAGGCAAAGCATCGCCAGCTGGCTGAGGGAGGGGATTGTCTCACTCTGCTCTGCACTGGGGTGGCCTCATCTTGAATATTGTGAGCAGTTTTGGGCACCTCAGTATAAGAAAGATGTAAAGCTATTAGAGAGTGTCCAAAGGAGGGCAACAGAGATGGTGAAGGGCCTTGAGGGGAAGCCGTATGAGGAGCAGCTGAGGTCAACTGGTCTGTTCAGAACCTGGAGAAGAGGAGACTGAGGGGAGACCTCATTGCAGTTACAACTTCCTCATGAGGGGAAGAGAAGGGGCAGGCACTGATCTTTTCTCTGTGGGGACCAGTGACAGGACCTGAGGGAATGGCCTAAAACTGTGTCAGGGAAGGTTCAGTTTAGTTACTAGGAAAAAGTTCTTCACCCAGAGGGTGGCTGGGCACTGGAAGAGGCTCCCCAGGGAAATGATCACAGCACCAAGCCTGACACAGTTCAAGAAGCATTCAGACAACACTCATGGGCATGACTGTTGGTGTGACTGTTGGGAATAGTCCTATGCAGGGCCAGGAGTTGGACTCAGTGATCCTTGTGGGTCCCTTCCAGCTCTGCATATTCTGTGATTCTGTGACTAATTTACCCACTCTGGAGCATGGCTCATTTTAAGATGTTTTTCCTCCATGGCCAAATACTTGCCTCCAGATTGCAGTAAAATCAGATCCTCTAAAGGCATGTTTGAAACGAACTTCACTTCTGCTCTACCCCTTTCTTTTATTTAGGAGCTGTGCTATTTTGTAGGAAACAACTCAAGATGTTCATGCATGAGGCGTCTCTCGAGGATAAACCACAATACAAAGAAAAAAAACAGAAGGCAGCAGCTAAAAAAAAAAAGAAAAAATATCTGTGTTCAAGTTGCAAGGTTGTCACGTTGCTCAGTAAAAAGGGGTGCACCTTGACCATATTGGGTGTGATTTTTTCCTCTCAGTGAGGTGAGAAATACATTTGCTATTGCCATCTTGGAAGCAAAACAAATACAATAATTATTTCCTTTCCCAGCAAAGGCAAATGCAGCTGAACTTAGCTCTGTGCCTTTTTACTTGTGTGCCTTAAATGAACATTCCCTTGTGGACTGGCTTTTGCAACAGACCACAAACACAGTACTACACCTGGCACCAAATTTGTGTTTCAGATCAGAATTAGACATTCTGGTGATAAATGAGGGATGCTTGTTCTGTGGACATCTTGTCCCAGAAACGCTGTAGCTAAATTTACCATAGAACACTTCCAGTTTAATTCTTCCTTAGGAGATCTTTTAATGAAAAATAAATGCTTTGCTTGTTCTAGAATCATTCTCTAAACACAGTTTGGGACCTGAGTATCAGGCCTCCTTGGACTTCTTTTAAAGTTGCTGAGTTTCCCTGTGTCACTTAGTACAGACAATGCCACAGATACTCACTGCTTCTACATACATAGGGTCTGTGTCCCAATATGCAAGTGGCTGACTGTGTGTGAATAAACTCTAATCTGCTGCCGTGTTTCCTAAAGAAAAAAGCAAATAGCATAATCTCCTCCTTATTAGGCCCACCATGTGCCATAGACCCAAAGTGACCTTTACAGACCAAACACGGGTGCCTCCAACTTCTCACAGTTGCAAGGTGCTGTACGACATGGTGCCTTCCTGGCACATGAGCACACACTTGTCCTCTGGATTTCATGAGACAGACACTCAGAGCTGTGCCAGTAGGTGTCTGCAGGATGGACAGTACACATATATGCAATGCATTTACAGAAAAGGATAGAATATAGGCCAGGATGTGTTTTCAGGTGCCACTTGGAAGAATCTCTTATCTTGCCTGTGCACATATGCAATCACCACAAATAATTTTTTACTAGAAAATGAATAGAAGTTGAGACTGCAGGTGTGTGCATCTTATTAAGCACACTGTGTCCCTTGCAAAAAGTGGTTGAAATGGCAGATGATTGTTTCCATATTAAGGAAGGCTTAAGAATGACTGACAAGATCCGCTTTTGCAGTTCTTACTTCTGCCAATCAAATTACTGAGGACAACAGTGAATAGTGCATATTTAGAAAATGTATTTTTAAAGTTGGGCTTTGACTGAACAGTTACTTCATGAGAAAGTGAAACCTTCCCTTCCTAACTATCTGTTACTGAAATACAACAAGCAAAAGAGAAAAAGAAAAAAGGGGGGGAAAAAAGGTATATTAAAGAAGCAAAACTGTAGAATAAAAAGGGAGTCTTGCCAAATGGGCACCAGCACCCTATGCCCTCTTCTCAGGCTTGGGATCAAAGCTGGTTTCTCATGCCTGATGGCACTGGTCAGAAGGAATAGGCAAGGAAGAGGCAGTGGGGTACCAGTATATCTTAGGGAGTGTTTTGACTGTCTGAAGCTTAATGATGGTGAGAATAGATTGAATGTTTATGGGTAAGGATCAGGGGAAAGACCAACAAAGCACTGAACTTTTGGAAGGCAGACTTCGTCCTTTCTAGGAGACTGGTTGACAGAATCCCTTGGGAGTCAGTCCTGAAGAGCAAAGGAGTCCATGAAGGCTGGACATTCTTCAAGAAGGAAATCCTAAAGGCAGAGGAGCAGGCTGTCCCAGTGTGGTGAAAAATGAAAGGGGGGGGAAGAAGACCAGCTTGTCTAAGCAGAGAGTTTTGGCTTGAAGTCAGGGATAAAAAGAGAGTTTATGACCTTTGGAAGAAGGGACAGAGGATTACAAGGGTGCTGTGAGATTATGCAGGGAGAAAATTAGAAGGACTAAAGCCCAAATAGGACTTACTCTGGGTACTCCCATAAAAGACAATAAAAAATGTTTCTATAAATACACATCATCAACAACAGGAGGGCTAAGCAGAATCTGCATTCTTTATTGGTTGTGGGGGGAAACATAGTGACAAAGGATGAAGAAAGGACTGAAGTACTTAATATCTTTTTTGCCTCAGCCTTTAATAGTAAGACCAGTTGTTCTTGAGATACCCAGTGTCCTGAGCTGGAAGACAGGGATGGGGAGCAGAATGAAGCCCCATAATCCAAGGGGAAGTGGTCAGAGACCTGCAACACCACTTAAACACACGCAGGTTTATGGGGCTGCGTGGGGTGCACCATGTGTGCTGAGGGAATTGGTAAAAGTGTCCACCAAGCTACTGTCCATCATTTACAACCAGTCCTGGCTCACTGGGGAGGTCCCAGTTAACTGAAGGGTTCCAAATGTGGTGGTCTGAAGGGAAGGGAAGAAAGGAGGATGTGGGGAACTAGAGGCCGGTAAGCCTGACTTTGGTACCAGAGAAGGTTATGGAGCGGATTATCTTGAGCGCCATCACATGGCACATACAGGACAACTGGGAAATCAGGCTGAGGCAGGGGCAGGTTTATGAAAGGCAGGTCCTACTTGGCCAACCTGATCTCCATCTATGATAAAGTGGCCTACTTAATGGAGGAGGAAAAAGATGTGCATGTAGTCAAGCTGGACATTGGTGAAGCCTTTGACACCATTTCCTACAGCATTCTCCTGGAGAAACCGGCTGCTCATGGCTTGGACAGGTACCCTGTTCACTGGGTAAAAAAACTGGCTGGGTGGCTGGGCCCAGAGTGTGGTGGTGAATGGAATTACATCTAGCTGGCAGCTGTTCATGAGGGGTATTCCCCAGGGATCAGTACTGTCACCAGTTTAATCAATAATCTGGATGAGGGGATTAAGACACCAAACCGGGCAGGAATATTGATCTGCTGAAGGTCAGTAAGGCTCTACAAAGGGATCTGGATAGGCTGGATCGATAAGTTGAGGCCAATTGTATAGTGTTCAACAAGAACAAGTGCTGGGTCCTGCCCTTGGGTCACAACAACCCCATGCAGGGCTACAGGTGTTGGGAAAGAATGGCTGGAAAGCTGCTCAGTGGAATAGGACCTGGCGGTGCTGGTCGACAGGGGCTGATCATGAGCCAGCAGTGTGGCCAGGTGGCCAAGAAGGCCAGTGGCATCCTGGCCTATATCAGAAATAGTGTGGCCAGCAGGACCAGGGAAGTGACTTTCCCTCTGTGCTCAACACTGATGAGGCTGCACCTTGAATCCAGTGTTCAGTTTTGGGCTCCTCACTACAAGAAAGACATTGAGGTGCTGGAGTATGTCCAGAAAAGGGCAGTGAATGGTCTGGAGCACAAGTCCTATGAGGAGAGGCAGAGAAAGCTGGGTGTGTTTAGCCTAGAGAGAAGGAGGCTCAGGGGAGATCTCATCACTCTCCACAACTACCTGAAAGGAAGTTGCAGCAAGGTGAGAGTTGTTTTCTTCTTTCAGGTAACAAGGGACAGGACAAGAGGACATAGACTCAAGTTGTACCTGGAGAGGTTTAGGTTGGATATTAGGAAAAAATTCCTCACTGAAAAGGTTGTCAAACATTGGGACAGGCTGCCCAGGGAAGGGTTGAATCTCCACCTCTGGGGGTATTTAAAAGACCTGTAGATGTGGCACTTGGGAACATGGTTTAGTGGTGGACTTGGCAGTGCTGTGTTAACTTGATGACCTCAGAGGTCTTTTCTAACACAAAGAATTCTGTGATTCTAATTCTTTCCTCAAACCTGGCTGCCACCCACATCTCAACTCTTAATCAGTCCCCTCCCTCTTCATCTGCTTTTGCTGCCAGGTGGTCTGGCATTCCCTTATCACAGCCTCAAAGGACTCTGCAGTGCGGGGGATTGGAAAGACAACCCAAATTCTTCTCCTGAGACAGACAGGTAGGTCCCCAGGTGCTTGTCCTCATTACAGATATTGCTTTGGGAGCTAGATCCAGCTGGCAAAAGCTTCTCATTAAGATGGCAAGACTGAAAATGTGAACCTGGAGGGAAACTATGTAGTTGTGGAATAGAGGTGGCCTTGAGGTTAGGGTTAAAGAGGTGATAAGACAGTTTTTTATTCTATTTTTAGTTTAGCTTAGCATTGTGAAATTCTGTTAGTTATGGAACTGGCAGCATGTTTTGAGTGTGTTCAGGTTTATTTGGATTTCCTGCCCCTACCTCCTCTGCTCTAAAGATGTTCTGATCCTGCAAGTGTTAAATTTTGACTAGTTCTAGCATAGACTTGAGATGGGAAAAAGCCTGTTTTAGGATTGCTTGAGTCTGGATCTTGTGCAGTGTGTGGGAGTTGTGCTTCAGCTATTTTTCTGGTAAGTATTTCAGGAAAGGCAGTGAGAGTAGGCAGAGCTCATACTTTGCTTATTTTTGTGCTAGCAAACAGCACAGTTCTGGCAGAGAAAAAAAGATTTAAAGTGTTGATCTGACATGCTAAAGCCACGGGCAGCTCCTGACAGCATCTTCCGACATATGAGGTGATCAAGAACATGGACTGCTACTGCAGCTTTTGACCAAAAAAGAGTAGATACCAACAGAATACAAATAGGAGAAAGAAATAAGATGCAGGGCAATTGTGGAAGCTTTAGGAGTCTCAAGTCCTTCTGTTTGAGATCTGCCAGCCCTGCAGAAGCCCTGTCTCTTTTGATGTGCCTAGCCAGTCCCCTATGTGACAGCCCACCTGTGTGGCTGCTAAGAAGCTTTTACAAAACACATTTTATGTGTCTGGTTATAAGCTTTGCAGTGCTCCTACAGCAGTGCAGCACTTGCTCCTTGCATTTGTTGGGCCAGCCGAATCATGATTGATACAGCCACATGCCTTCCCAGAGGTGGGTAAGGCGTGTGTTTGCATGTCCAAGGAAGCTTTGCTTGGAGTGCAGCTCTACTGTGCTTGTTTCAGTGGCCTTTCTCCCCCTTGACTTTGTGTACAGAAGGAAAGGTGTTCTGAGGAACTCAGCTAAAATTCTCCAAACTCTGCTCTACATAAGTTTTGAAGGATCAGTGGGTCTAACAGCTGCACTTACTTGGTGATAAAAGGTGATAAACACTAACTGAGGTAGCTATTGTCTGTTAAGACAACTTCCCTATATCTGTTGACTCCTGTTGGCTCTTATTCTGCTCTGTGCACTTATGGCATCTGCCACATCCAGTGTTGTCTGTGTGCCAGCTGACTGCATGATCCAGCCATCCAATTGCTTTTTAGTGATAAATTGCTACAGCTGCTGCTGGCTGCATATGGTAGTTCAGTAGCACTGCCTGGTTACATCTGGTGAATCTGCATTGCAGTTACTGTTTGCTAAAGAGTGTACCTGAAGAGAGGAGATTAAAGAAAAAAGAGAGGGAGGACACACACAAGTGAAATAATATTGACGAAAAACTAGAGGAGTCTTTCAGTCCTTAGCTCTGTAGCCTAGTTCAGCTGAGGGCATAGTAAAGCTTGACAAACACAAATGAACAGCTTAACTTTGAAATTAGCCCACCTCATTCATCCCTATTTCCTCCCATTGCAGAGAGGTTGAAAATCTCCATGAAGAAAAATTAAAACCATTGAGTCACTCCAATAGCAGTGATCTGGCTGTCTGCCCCTGCCAGCCTGCTACACAACTTGTATGCTAATGTTTGGATTTTAGTGGTGGGAAACTAATGTCAGGCTGTACTCTCTTCATGCACCATTGGGCTGTGCTTATGGTCGCTCTTGGCAGCACCAAATGATTAAACAGATAAAACCATCAGTCTTGTTATTTCCAAACATTAACCTAACTGCTAATAAAGCACAACCCGTGTCATCCTTCTGGACTCTGCAGAGCTGAGTCACATTAAAAACAGGATCTGAATGCTGGAAAAAGCTTCATAGTTCTTTCCTGTGCCGAGAGGCAATACCTCTCTGTGGGCAGAGCTTGCCTTGGAGAGCTTTGCTGTGGGGAAATTAGCTGAGGTGGACTGGGCTATGAGTGCCAAGGACAGCAAGGAGGCTGTGACCCGCACACCTCAGTGTGGGGACAGTGGGCTGGTGGGATGGATGGATGGATGGACGGATGGATGGATAGCGGTGTCCCTGCCCCTTCTCCTCTCCCTTTCAGAGCTCTACAAGGATGTCCTCTCAGCCTCCGAGATGGATGTTTGTCAGGCCCTGAGGCAGAGGACATGAAGTGATTCTCCCTCTCAGTAGACTTTGCCCTTAGTGTCTGAAGATATTTTTTCCCAAACATCCCCGGTAACATTGGAGGGCTCTTGTAAATTCATTATGTCACTGAGGAATCTGTTTAATCAGCTGCCTTTCCCTGGAGGCACTTTACACTTAATGAGAGACATGATGGAAGGAATCAAAATTGGTTTACGAGAGTTTAGCCTCAAACCCCTCAGTTGATGTATTACTGAGCATGCTGTAATTTAGAGGAGCAAACGAAGACACTGAGCAGCTCTCACTCTGTCCAAGAGGGTCTGTGGCAGAGGCAAAACATGGAGCCTTAAGCTCTGTATTGCATCATTCTTTTTCTAGGTGTTATCACAATGAATAGCAAAAGCCTCCATATTACCAGGAGCCTGATCCATGCTCCTGGTACAGTCTTATTCCCCACTGTGTTTTCCCAGTTATACAGTAAGGCATAGCCTAATTTAGCTTATTTATGTAAGAAAATACTAATTAAAAAAGCAACCAAATGCGTATATATGAACTAGATAAATAGATAAATAGTGAGACTGTAGACATGGAATACAGAGTAGTTTCAACTTTAGTTTCAGAAACCATTTTGCAAATACACTTAACATGGAAAGGAAGGGCACTTACTCGTTTTGTCTGCTTCCTTGTTTTCCCCATTTGCCCATGCTGGGCCTAGTCTTTTCAATTAACTTATACTCTGCCTTCTTAGTGTGATGGGACAGGCTGATGGAGCAGCATCTTTCCCACTGTGACGTTATGTGAACAGGTGCAAGGTCCCCAGGAAATCTTGCTCTGGAAGATTCTCTGTGGACCTGTGTATAATGTTGCACCCTTAGAAACATGGAAAGTATTTTATTACTGTAAAATAATTCCCATGCCAGTATCTCATTAGCCTTCATCTTTTAGCTTTTTTTTTTTTTTGGGGGGGTGGTTTCTGAGTAAATAATGACTAAATTATTTGGAACGAGATTTTCCTGCAGAGTAATTGTTGTGCTAGCAGCAGCCAAGCATTTTCCACAGAGGATGGGACAAATATGCTTTGCCAGGAGGGGAGAGTGGTTTCACAGAACCACAGAATGGTTTGGGTTGCAAGGGACCTTTAAAGATTATCTAGTTCCAAACCCCTGCCATGGGCAGGGACACCTTCCACTACACCAGATTGCTTAGAGCTCCATCCAGCCTAGCCTTGAACACTTCCAGGGATGGGGCACCCACAACTTCTCTGGACAACTTGTTCCAGTGCCTCACCACCCTCACAGTAAAGAATTTCTTCCTAGTATTTGATCTATACCTACCCTAAACCACTCCCCATTGTCCAGTAACTACATGACCTTTTAAAAAGTCCCTCTCCAGTAGCCTTATAAGCTCTCTTTGGGTACTGGAAGGCTGCTGTAAGGTCTCCCCAGAGCCTTCTCTTTCTTCTTCAGGCTGAACAACCCAAATTCTCTCACCCTGTTTTGACAAGAGAGGTGCCCAGCTCTCTGATGACCCTTCTCTTCATGACCCTCTTCTGGAGTCACTCCAACAGATCCATGTCCTTCTTACACTGGGGACCCCAGGTGGGGTCTCACAAGAGCAGAGCAGAGATGGGGAATCACCTTCCTCAACATGCTGGCCGTGCTCCTTTTGATGCAGCCCAGGACACGACTGACTTTCTGGGATGAGAGCACACATTGCCCGCTCATGTTGAACTTCTCATCCAGCAACAACTCCAAGTCCGTCTCCTCAGGGCTGCTCTCAATCCATTACCTGCTCAGCCTGTACTTGTGCTTGGGATTGCCCTGACCCAGATGCAATACCTTGCACTTGGTTTTTTGAACTCAATGAGGTTGGCACAAACCTACCTCTCAAGCCTGTCCAGGTCCCTCTGGATGGCATCCCTTCCCTCCAGCATGTTGACTGCACTGCTCAGCTTGGTGTCATCGGCAAACTTGCTGAGGGTGCACTTTGATCCCATTCTCCATGTTGCTGACAAAGATTTTGCACAGGTGTGTATTTGGTTCTCCCAAGCAATGGCTGCCAGAGCCAGCAGTCGCTCCAGAGGTGGGTTCTTCGTGATACCACCCCAGGAGCTGGAAGGGGCCAGCACCTTTTGCCCCTCAAGCAGTTACTGAAAAGATAGCCAAAAGTGAAAACCTTTCAACTGTCTGACTGGTTTTGTACCCACCCTGGGTCCCAGTGTTCTTAATGTTGAGCTGTCCTAGATTATAAAACACACTGTCCAAAATCACACCCCAGAGACTCACCTCTATTGAAAGAAGTGCAATTTTGCTAGGATGTATCTACCACTTACCTGCCAAAGTACGATAAATAGAATTCCACCGAGAAAAGGCCTAAAACTAGTGGGTTTTACTCATTTATGTATCGTTTATAATACACTTATGTGTAATTGTGCATGTTTTGGATGTAGGTATTTAGATTTTGAATGGCTAAAGCATATAGTTTGTGTTGACTTTATAAGGTATATAGCTTGGAATAAGAATAGCATTTTCTCACAAAGATGAAATGTAATGGATAGTAAAGTAGATGTATATTCACTACTTTTTTGGTACTTTCAGCTATTATAGTTGATAGTCTATATAATGTACACATATGAGATTTTGTAATATAAATATGGGTTTGTGAGAGTGCCACTTACCATCAGTCTGTAACACATTATTTAGAGATTATTTATGGGCTGTTGGTATCCTTCCCACTTTTTTTTTTTTTTTGGTTGTTTGTTTTAAGAGAACTGAAGGGTAAAACAAAATTTAGCATGGAATTGATTTTACATCAGCTGGTTTTACATGAAATAATATTAGAGTATTAAAGAATTGCATTGTCATCTCTTGCTGTCAAGTTGCATTATGTTCTGTAGCCTTGGCTCACTTATTAATCGTTCAGTAGCACACACTTAATTGTTCAGCAAATGACACAACATGTGAAGAAATAATACCAACAATGTGATTTATATCTCTTCAGGCAAAGACACTGCAAACTGGATCATCTGCCTTTGCTTATTATACTGCAACACAGGAGCAGCATGATCTGAAAACTGTGGCCAGGTAGGACACACTGAAAATGCCTACCCTGGAAACAAGAGGTACGTCTGCTCTGCCAGTCAGGAACAAGTCTGAATTGCTCTTAAAACTAACCACATGCATGGTGGTCAGAATCTTTGAGGCTCTGAGCTTGTTTATGCAGGGCAGAACAAGCCCAGCTTGAATGCTATGCCGTCACTAGAGGGAGCTGGGGGGTGCAGCCAAATAAATACGTCTGACCCCAGTGGGATATAAATACATTGAGCCAGCAGGACTTGTTGGGGGAGAGAAAAGGGGAGGGTGGGCAGAACGAAGTGATTTTTATAGCTGGGGGGGGTCCTATTATGAGTCCACCTGGACTAGAGAAGCAACTTGCCAGCACAATCATCAGTTCACAATTTTCTAGGCAGTGGCTAGAAGTGGTGGAGAGCAGAGTCTACTTGAAATAGGTTTTTTACAGCTAGCTCTCCCACAGCAGAAAGAGCACATCTAGTCCAGTCCCAGGCTTTGTCATGCCAGACTTTGAGTCTCCCAAATAGAGCATGTTTTAAAGATCAAGTAAAAAGCCTGGGATATTTAGATTGTGTGGCTCATTATGTTTGCATCTCCTTGTGTCTTGCTCTGTACCTTGAAGGATAAAGGGTGCAGATCTTCTGGTGCAACCAGCTATGAAAGGAAGAACTAGTTCAGTCCATTTCTTCTCCTTCAGCCTGCAGAATAGCTAAAGAGCAGAAACCCAACCTCCACCATGTTCTGTGGGTGCCTGGTTCTTTTTTTTTTTTTTATTAGTATTTATTTTTCCTCCAATTCCACTGCACACATTTCTCTTTCCTTTTCCCAAAGTAATTAATTTAAAAATAAACATGTTTTTAGTGAGAGGAAGTTAGAAAATAAATGTATTGGAAATAGGACTGTTTTCTTTCCTTGCAAGTAAAACAAGCTCCCATGTGTGTCCTACACATTCCACAGGATCAAAGCTTCAGTGATGTTGCATATTAGCATTTTGCATTTGTGGCACTCTGACTTGCCATAGCTTTTATTTGAATTTTTCCATTCAGTCTTTTTTTTTTTTTTCTTATTCCTTCTATTTCTGATCTTTTTATTTTGTCAGGCAGAAGATAAACACACTCTACAGACCAAGAAGAAATATCACTTGGATTTTATTAAATCCCTGGAGGGCACTAATTGAAAAGAGTTAAGGCAGTGGTAGCCCAGTTCAGCCAAGCTGCTAAGAGGCGGAGTCCTCACCCACAGTTCAGCTCAGCTGTCTGTCAGAGGGGTCTTGAGTGCATTCATGTTCAAACTTTGTGTGCCATCTGCACAGCTTATGGAACCTACACTGCACTGAGGTCTCTCTGTTCTGGAGATCTCTGAAAGGAAGTTCAGGCATGCTTGTCACCATAGTGTGTGTTCAAGACTGTCTGAGTGAGTCAGGCACAGTCAGAATATATTTCAGCCCACTAGTAGGAGCAGCAAGTTCTGCTCTCCTCTGAAGGTGGATGGCCCAAAGTACCCAGAAGATACTCAGTGAAGCTGGAAGATGGTGGTGTAAATGGAAGGTTGGAGAGGTGGATCACAGAACATTCACCTCATGATGCTTTCAAACATAACAGTGCTTAAAAACCTTTCCAGGCTTCTTGCTTCGGTTTGGGAGAGTGTCTGAACCCCACTGAGAATCCTTTATGCTGCTGATTTTGTTGATTAATCTGCTCACTTTCTAAAAGTTTCTGTTCTAAATTTTCAAACTGCATGGTTATGAAGAAGCAGTAGAGTGAGGGTCTCTTGTGTATTGGGACTCATTACTTACATTTCTATAGGAATCAAAAATGGATAATCTTTTGCTTAGAAAATAGCGGAAAAACAGAAAATAAGAGCCATGAGGAAAGGTCTGTGAACTGCTGGCAGTACAGTTCATGAAGGAAAGCAAGCACAGTGTGTTATGTTATTCCTGTGATGGTCGTCTGTCATACAAGCTACAACCACTGTGGGCCTTCAGGACATCTGAGTTCTAAAATCCTTAACTAATCTGAGTCATTTGCACAGCTGAGCAAACTGAAGGTCTCTGAAGTAAATTGGAAATACCTATAATTCTGCAGGAAATTAGGGACCAGTTAGGTAGTCCCAAAGCAGAGGAAGAAATAAAAAGGAGTCATAAAACCTCTGTTCTCTGGGAAAGCTCTGGGTGAAGATGACTTCCTAATAGAATTTTCTAAACTCTTTCAGTCTCACTTGGCTCCTGTCATATGGAAAATTTTTTAAAAGGCCAAGGCAAAAGGGTTCCATTTCAGCATTAATTTAAGTGTTGGGGTTTTTTAACTCTCTTTCATGGGAAATAAGTCAGTGATGCACCATTTGCAATAATTAAATTACAGGCCCATTCTTTTGACTAATGTGACTCAGAAGACACACATTAAATAGCATCTAGAAAATGTCTGAACAGCATACCTTATGGACAAGAACTTAGCATAAAACTTGAGGTTCACATTAATCAGAAAGCTGCTACAGAGTCTTGTAGGCCTGTTATTATAATTTGCTATTTTTAAAATTCTCTGAAGTAATCAGAAAATCAACCAGCTCAACATCCCCAAAGAGAGATGCTTCCCACCCACCAGCAGTGGCTGACTTCACTGTTGACATAAAAACCATGAAGATCTCAGCCTAGAATTCTGCCATGTAATTGTATCCTTAATTTTGGCCTTGTTGAAAGTCTGCTGGAAAACTGAGCTTGTGTGTCCTCATTAGAAGCAATTCATATGTAAATCACATAAGATTCTTTATTTTGTTTTTAACTTAAAGAAAGAAAATGTTCCTGTGACTCAAACATTCTGCAGGCTCTTGCTCCTCTTGTGGCTCCCATGGAACTGTGCCTCCTGGCAAATCTGTGCCTCCTGGCAAATCACAGTGAGAGGGTTGCTAGCCATACTCTCACCTTCTCTTACCTTAGCTGCTGGAGAAAGCATCTGTCAAGAGACTTTACCATTTTCCAACATCAGTTCAGTCACTGAAGGAACATGAGATGAAGCTATGCTGTATTCTGTGCTCTTGTTCCTGGCATACACCCATGGAAGGTGCTTCACTCTCTTCAGTCAACAGTAGCCATCTAGTTCCCAGATTTTCTGCATATTGGAAGGCTTAATTCTTGCTCTTTTATGTGGAAAAATAAGTTGAAGTGATAGTAGTGGAATGACATCCTAGTCTTAAAATGGACTGATTTTGAAAACACATTAAATAAACCAGACAGATGACTTCTCTGGGCCTTTATCAATAAAACTGATGAAGCAGCATATGAGGTAACAGCCAAGTACTTGTCTGAAAGTCCAACTTTGATAAAGTTTGGGCACCTATTTCTTCTGACTATTTCTGGGGTTGGAAATGGAAGTTGTCATGAAAGTGTTGACAGCAATTTGAAGGTGTAAAGGAATATTGCATCTTTACCATGATTTCTATGCTTTTGAGTTGGATGAGCTGAGTCCCTTCACACTCTTAACTGTTCCTAAAATATAATGTCTGAGGTATTTGTCCCCAAGAAAGATGAGTTTTTGTTGCTTATGAATAAATTTTGAACCATTGCTGAAGGTGTTTGGAACTTTCCTTTGGCACCTTGTTATTGTAGATACATAAAAATGTAGACGAGTGGGACTAAGTAGCAGATGATGAAATTTCAGTTGATTAAAAACTGTTTGTCAAAACCCTGTTTTTTTCTGAGCATAAGGAATTCCGCATGAAAAAGTAGCAGGGTAAAATAAAGGTAGTGTTCAAGGTAATCTGGGGGGCAGGTAATTCCATATTGTTCATGAATTGTCCAGTTCATCGCAGAAAAAATCTTATAGCTGCTAGGAATCTGACCTCGTGCCCAGAAATGTGTAAAAGCACAGCTGGCCCAGTCTGGGCTGCAAATCAGCTTTAACACTAATGGCAAAGACTTTATTTCAAGAGAGTATTTAGCTTCAAAAAATGAATAGGGGCTGCATGTTCCAAATGTCATCTGTCAATTTAACAAATGGCAACTATATACACATTTTATGCCAGATTGCTGTTTCATTAGTCTCCTTGTTGGTTATTCCTTCTTGGTAGCTGGCATTATTCTAGCTGGAGCAGCAGAAAGGCAGGAGGGCAGAGGTTTCTCACCGCTGCTGCTTCTCAGCTACACAGTGCAGCTGCTGCTGCTTTTGGGGGGCAGCAGGAGAGAAAAGAGGGTGCAAAATGAAAATGTGCTGGGCGAGATCAATAGGGAGGCACATTCCTCAGTACAGATGGGTTAATGTTGTCACAGAACTAGACTTGGAGTTGGGTCTATAACTGCAGCCTCGGCACAAAGGCAAGTGCTGATGGCTGCTGAGTAGCACTGCCTCAGGGTGGTCCGAAATCTGAAATGAACAGGCAGGTGGTTCCAAATCTGAGCACTCTGTCACAGAGTATAAAGGAAGATGAAAGGCTCACAGGAATGAACAGAATAAACTTTCAATGCAATATGTTAAAGTGAGTGAGCACTGAGGAAGCATCCATGGCAGAGTGTTAAGAGGGGCAAGAGTCTGAGCCATTCCACTTTGCCCAGCCCCAACCCACTGTAATGCCATTCCCTAACTGCCCTCTGTGGCACAGCAGCACTGCAAGGACTCTGTACATCTATAGGTAAATCCATAGCTTGAATCTTCCTGAGCTGCAGTTGCCCACACTGAAGTTGTCAGATTTTCCCTGTGGTGGAAATGCTTCTGCAGTGTCCTATGTTATAAGTAATCAAGGTTTTGTGGCTACCATGGCTGAGAGCTTTCAGTCCTCCCCCTTGTCCCTGGCAGCTCGAGCATCCTAATGGAGCACCCTGACGGGATAAACACAGTTAGATATTTAAGAGTGCACTAAAGAGGTATAGTTTTGAATTATTAATTCAGGCTGCTGCCAGTACAAGTGCTGCACAGCATGACTGCAAAGAAGTTGCAGAGGGCAAGAAAATTAATTTCTTTAAAAAAGAAATATTTGCTGTCTCCAAGGACAAATTTAGTAATATACAAGTGAGACTGTAGCACAGCAGGGCAGCCAGCTAACTTTGTTCGCAGCATAAACTGACTCCATTTGCTTGTAGCACAGCACTCAGGGCAGCTCCTCCTGGGATTCCTAAACCACAGGTAGCATGAACCACTCTCCCCGTCCCACAGTACTCCCCATTAGGAACCTGCTTCTCCTCAGCAGAGTATCCCTGCTGGAGGGTTAGGGGGTCAGTAAATGAGCTGCTGCATTCAGCACCTTGCAGGGAAACTTTCAAGAAGGGAAAATTGTGTTGGGTCCTCACAAAGTTCTGGCATATGTGCTGACACATCTGTGCAGAGGCAGCAGAGGGTTCAGCTGGGGAGTTAGAAGCAGAGTTTACCATGAGTCCAGTCTCCTAACAAACCTCTTTTCCTGCTCAAACCAGCTGATATTCATATCTGTCCTTTTTTTCTCCAAGAAAAGCAGGTTTTGCATGGAGATGGTACATAGTTACTCATCTTCCTTTTACTTTCATTAAGTGTGTGGAAAAAGCTGGTAAGCTTTTGAACTCAGTGTCCCTACAGCTGGTTGCTGAAAAGCTTGCCTGTGTTTTTCCAACTGTCATTTGGCTTAATTAGATATTGCCTCTCCCTACAAATCTTGTTTCTCTTGCTCAGTGTGGCTGCCCAGATAATGGCTGTTGTTTATATCCTCACAAATTAATATGACTGTGATGGCTACCTCTAAGACTTGAAAGGAGAAAGTAGGAATCAAAGTCACAGGAAGTATTAATTTTTATTGCACTGCCTCTTGCATGTAGAGAAAGCTCTGAGGGTTAGAGAAGTGCCGCAGCAAACCTTCCTCCACAGGTAAATGTGAAATCCTGGCACCACAAAAACCAGCGCTTAAACAATTGCCCCTCCCAGAGCACTACATTGTGAGCTATATCTTAATTTCAGAAGCTGTCCCTGCTTTATCCAGCAAGACAAGAACCACAGCAACTGAGGCTGATGTGTGCGACTGTAGGTGAGGACAGTGCATCACTGTTCAGACAGAAATCAGAGATGAGCCCAAGTCTCTGCCCCTGGCAGAGCCCTTCATTTTATTTTACCACCCCCCCACCCTCCCCACGCCCCCCTTTTCTTTTTTTAAATCACTTAGATTTTTAAAAGACAAAAGGAAGGCACCATGTGAAAACATCACTATGGAAACATCACAGGCTCACTGGTACTTGCCTGCCAAGCAACTACCTAACTGAAGTTCTACATCCTATTGGATCACTCTTGGCCATCTGCTCTCCTTCAAACTTCTCTGAATTCCATATTTCCCTGAAAAGTTCATTTTTAGAAAGGAGGAAGGAGGAGGCAAAGGGAGAATCCAGTATTCTTGGCTAGTGCAAAGCTATTGTGAAAAAGGAAGACAAACTCACTTTGGGGCAGCCCCTTAAAAAGACAAAGATACATGTTTTGCAAAGTAACTTCATAGAAAATACCTTGTCTCTAGATGCACTTTAATGATAAGGGTATATATTGGCAGTCACAAGGCAAAACAAACAAACAGCTGCTTCAAGTACTCTTGCACTAATTGTCTTGCTCTCCCCTTCTCTCATTTAGCCTCAAATGTATTTTCTTCTAAAATGTAACAGTCACTGCCTACACTGGAGTTGTTGGCTGCGGGCTCCCGAGCCTTGCTCCAAATAAAACACAGAAATAGATTTCCTGCCAAGCACCGAGGAAGTTTGAAGACTTTAGTTTTTAAAAATATAATCTTTTTATCAGTGCCCTAAGCCTGCCAAAGGTAATTATGGGACATGGCGCATTTACATTAATGCATAGGACCTACAGACATTTCAAAAGCTTAATGGAGAAACTCCATAAATGTACATATTGAAAAACAAATTAATTAAATTAAACTGTCATGTAAAGAGATCACTTAATTTTGCAGAGCGGAAGGCGCTCTTAATGGGAATGGAATGGATCAGTGAGCATTTCAAAACCCAAAGCTATAATTTAAATTCAGGCTCTCCTCTAGTGTGCAAGTCACAAGACATATTTATTATAGCCTTGAATTGTCAATTGTAATTGGTTTAGCAGAGACAAAGCCGTGTTGTTTTGCTTCCTGCCCTCCTAGCTGGTTCAATATATTTTGATGTCAGACTATTGACAAGCAAACTGAAGGCTGAAATAAAATCATGTTTACCTGTGATGAACTGGCAAAAATGCAGTCCAAGGTAAATGTAACCCTGAAGCCTAAGCGTTTATTTATCAAGCAGCAAGGGAAAAACAGTGAAGGATTTAAACTTCTTTAAATAAACCAGTTGAATATATTTACTGCTGCTCTTGAGGCCTGCTATGTGGCAACCTAGAAACAAATAGATAAAAATAGGTAAAAGCACTGTGAAATGAATAGCATCATTTATAAGCTGCTGCTCTGACTTTTCCAGGTGTCAGGAACAATTAAAGTTGTTGCTCTTGACACTCTTCTAGAGCTAGAGCCAAAGTCTGACACTAGGTCCCCAGCAAACAGACAGCAACACTTCTTCCAGGCTGTGTAGCCCAGTTTGCTGCAGGATTTTACTTGGTAGCAGCAGTTAAAAACCAAGCTTATGTTTCCACAGCCATGAGCAAGCATCTTCTCACTGAATAAGCTTCCAAGAATGGTTCAGTGCTTTTTCTGACATTGTTATTTCTATAGTCTCTAATTCTTCTGATTTTTAAGTTCATTTTCTGACCTGGAGCACTGAAACCAGTCAGCTCATCAGGTTATAATTGTTGTGGCTGCCTCCTGTCTTCTTCCAGCCCATGCGCTGATCTTAGTCATGGAGAGGTTTCTCTGAGACTGAATTTAGAACAGTGTACCCAGAATGTCTGTAATTCCTTGTGGAATGCTCAGGTTTTTCAATCTGACTCTGAAAAAGCACTGACAAACTCAAAACTCATGGTTAGGAAGAGCTGTGGCACATCAGACTGGGACACCTGCTTGAGGCACATGTCTGAGGGCAGTGGCACAAGACCAGCCTCCGTGGGCTCCTGCTGCCAGAGCTGCTGCTACCGTGGTGGGAGGGCCATTTGCGGGCAGGGAGGAGAAGGGAGAAGAGCAGCGACTGGGGGGAGCGAGGAGGAGACAGCTGCACCCCTGATGGTTGTCAGGACATCATGCCATGGCTCTGAGGAGCAGCTTGTGTTCACAAGAGTTCATTTATTTCTTTTATAAAAATACCTGCATTTGTTCTTACTCGCATATGTAATAGGATTTTCAGGTGAATGGGTTACATTTTTGTTTTCAGGGTAATCCTTCAGCAGTTTGTTCCCTAAGCTAATTATTATACTCAACCCCCCCCAAAACCCAAAAAACCCCAAACAAACAACCCCCCCCAACAAACCCACCAAAACAATAAAAAACAAAAATAACCAACCAACCAAACCAAAAAAACCCCAATCCCATACACCCAAATTTGCCTTTTAATATTAGACCATTGTGTTTTTTCGCTTACACATCACAGTAAACAGAAGTATCTTTTATAACCTTTCTGTAAAACAACAGCTTTTATCTTGCTATGCTATTCATCTGTCATGCCCCTGTTCCAAGATGCACATTATTACTCTTGATCACTCTTAGGAGAAATTTTTATTTTGTCACCCTCTTCAGTCTCTTTTGGCTTTGTCCAAGACTTGAACTGGTTTTTAAGTCACAGGTTACCAGTGACTGCTATTACAAAAAAATTCTGTTCCAATTTAAGGGTTGAAAAATTGGACATAGCTTTTAAAGTGTGTTTTGTCGTACTACCAGTAATCTTTCTGCTTATTCACATGGCTCCTACTGTCACACTATCCAAATGCTAACAAAATCCTTCTTTGAAAGAAGGCAGTGGGAAAAGAAAGTGTTCTTAGCCCCTCTGAAGAAGTGTTGAGATTTAGGTCCTGGTCCAAAACAGTGTGAAGGCTCCAATTCCTACTGTCATTGATGTCAGTAACAAGCCACAAGTCTAATGCTTTCCTTTAATTTGGACTTCAATGACTTGAAGGTATAAGAAAATTAGGGTCCAGTTCAGAACTGAATGTATCTATCTGTATAGATAAACCACTATCTTCTATCGCAGCCAAATCCTGCAACCACAGGCGTGCCCATTTCTTTCCAAAAAAGCCATCACAGTCATTAAAAATGCTCTTTTCTAGAATAGTTTTTCCAGCTTAGTTCTCTGGTTCATGAGGCCTCAGAGCTCTGAAGCAGATGAAATCTACAAATGCACTCATAACTTATTTTTTTATGGAAAGGGAAAGACTCAAAGAGTGCTGTAAGTAGTGGTCAGGAGAATAGGATAGGCCACTGACTATTAAAGTGCTTAAGTTGAAGGAATATTATTTCTAAACTCTGAAAATAGCTACTATGGTAAAAACATTTCTTTCCCCATGTCACTCTGTAAACAATAAATAAGTACACAAAATACAAATTTGAAGTTATTAGGAATAATAGTGACAAAGTAATGCTTTTGATACTTTTAAAAAAAAGCTTTTGAAAGTATTTATTTGAAATACTTAAAACGTTTAATTGTATTCACTTTTTTATAATAATAAAATGTTAGCCACTCTTTTGCATTAAAAATAAAAGCGAGGGCATTTCTCAAATTTCTGAATAACAGCCAAATAAACTACAGTTTCATGCTTAATTATCCACTAAGAGGTATAAAATCAAGATTGAACTGTACTTGTATTCTTAATTCATTAGTGGAACTTGAAGGCCCTCTTCTGGATTAGAAATTACTGCATTGCTAAGGAACATACACGGAAATGACAAAGCCAACCAACACTACGAAAAGATAAACATCTTAAATACTTTTTATTCATGCTATTACCAATTTCCTGGTTTTCATGGGTATCTGCCTGTCTCAGTTACTATAATTTAGTAGCTGACAACAGCTTCAACTTCTTAGTGGATTGTTAAAGCATTTCTTAAACTAATATTCACAAGCAGAGTGGATAGTCTAAAGAGAGTTGTAGAGAGTTTCTCCACAACTTAGTTCGAAGATGCTGTGCAGCCAAATGATGTTTGCTTACCCTTATTAAGCAACAGCACACACAGAGACATGTGATCATCCATATATACCTGTCTACACAGGTATGGATGTGACTTTCAGATATTATATCTGAAAATCTGGCTTGTGCTAGAGGGGGGGGTAAAAAACAATGAAGAAACATTGACAATGGTCTTATCTCAAGTCTTCAAGGACTGTACAATTCCTTTATATGCCTTTTGATTCAATACACACACATGGACTGTAAAGGACTTACAAATATAACCTTCCAAGAGATTTACTTACTTGCCTAAACAAACGTGCTGTACAAATGCCATTATTTTAATGGATCCATCTGTCTATAAACAAATCAACTTGAACCACAAATTTTCCTCTTTCTAGAAAACAGCCATTTATTCTTTTTTTTGATCATTATGATGGCAAGAAATCACATACATAGAGACACAGGAACAAGTAGTAAGTATCCTATCAGTAAAAACTCTGTACAGAGAATCAGACATAGTTTGATTGAACTGTACATTTTAAACAAGGACGCTGAAGAAACCTTCACGTGTAATTTTTTGGTAAGTTTCTTTCTCCCTCCCGTGTAGGGCTACTTACGACGATCCTTTTTCCGTACTTTTGATTTCGGTGCTGCCAAGAGGAAACAGAAAGGGAGAAAAATCATCAGAAGTGAATTACATTAATACCAGTGCCATAATTCTTTTAAATTAGCTTGGGATCAAAATGGATACAAAATTAATGTAAAACCTACCATTGGGATTTTCCTGTCTGTAGAAAGCTCTTAACAACTCCACCGCTTCTTCAGCACGATAGCCAGATGTGCACTGTTCAAATTAGAATGATGTTAGTGAGCATATCTGAGAATAACATATTCCACACTTCACAATAATGCCTCAAGTACATAGTAATTTTAATCAACTGTACTGTCAACTGATCTCAAGAAAGGAGATCAAAAATCTCCTTTTCAGGTTAAATACCTAATATGTTTGAAAAGTACTTTGTTGAGGCTTAGTAAATAATTTCCCTAAAACAAACTGTCTTAGTAACTTACGTAAAATTTTTACGCAATCTAAAATTTCTTTCTTATTAATGTATTTCGAACAATCTTCATATACTCCTCAAGCACTTGGAAATAAGAGACATACAGCTAAGTATTTGTAGATGAGATTCCTGCCAGAAAACATTTAACCACACACCTATTTTTTATTCCAAACAGTCATCTCTCAGACCTTTTTGGTCCTTCCAAAATACTTTTCCAGGCCATGAAGACTAATGACAAAGCATTTAAATGTCGTTCACACTAAACGAATCTTCACCCGTACAGAAGATAATTAGTTACTCACATACATTCCACTGCAGTTGCCTACAGAAACAAAGGAAGGATTTGTAGCAGAAAGAACCTTCTCCTTTCTTTCTTCTGAACATATAAAAAAATTAAATACCATATGCCAATGAACACTCTTCCAGTACTGACTATACAAATTAACTCGGATGCTGGTCTCACTAACATCCTGACGGAAAGACGCCTAATATGTGTACACTGGAGTGCCAAACAGTATTGTCTTGCTGAATGAAATTCTTTTGAGTCTTGAGTCTTCAGTGCTTACTTAAAATGCTGAAATATATTACTTGGTTTTACATTTATTAAATTATAAATATGAAACGTGGAAAAGAACTCCAAGAACCCTGATCAGTATCATTGCACAAGGCAGGATCATCAACAACTGTAATAAAAATAATTCTATAAATACTCTCTATACATATGTGTGGGTATGTAGGTAAAGTACTACAATGCTGTAAAGCATATAGACTTATGTATACTATATGTTCACTGAATGCTTGTCCAGCCTTTCTTACATGACAAAGGTGTCTCCTTCTTCCCAGACTGTTCCAGTTCTCCAGTATAGTTACTGTTCAGAAGGTTTCCTGATACCTAAACTAAATCCCCTTCGCTTCTTGTGCAGTCCAGATTTATTTTGGAATTTGAACTACAAGAAGTAAGTCTAAGCTAATGCATTTTACCTCATATATAGACAAACTGTAAGCAAAAATACAATCACTTCCAGTGGCTCGGCTAAAAAACAGTAACTCGGGAAGTTGCTGTTACTTGATCTTTATTGATTATGTGTTTATACATTCTGCACTTTAAAACAATTTTCCCTCATCTCTTCCTGCAGCCTACACTTACTGTTCTAAGTATTACATGTATTTTAGATTATTTAATTCTTACCTTGTTCCATGAATATAATTCCCTTTCCCTTTCATACATTCTTTTTAATGATTTAAGACTGTCATAAGGCTTTTCCTTGATTTTCTTTTATTTAGGGACCTAATGTTTTTTACGTTATTTTCTTATTAAGTCAAGTTTACTTGATTTTGATCATCTTCCTTCTGAGTCCTCTTAAAGTGATGCATGACATTCTCAAAGCCTGGTAACAAAGCCAGACACAGCAAGCTAGCTGAAAATAAAAGGGAAACATTTCACAGCTTACTTCAAATGGGTCTCCTGTGTCCACCATATCGTCAGACGAGATGCTCAAAACTGAGCCACAGCCTCCAAATCGCTCATTTCGACAGCCATATACAACCCGTGGAATTTATGGGAATGAGTCAAGGTATTAAGTTAAAGTGAAAAGCAAGTAGGAAGTACAGTAGCCTGACTTAAGTAGCCATTAAATTTCACTAAGATGTGCTTGTACTTTTCAAACTAAATTAGTTTGAGCTGCAATTCCTCCCTCATAAAATCAGAACTTACTTCTGAGTAATGTAAGATCTATTGCTGAAGATGCACATCCAGACTTCCCCAGAAAGGGGGGAGAAGCATGAATCGCAAAGCAGAGGCATAAAAAGACATGGGTTACTGATTGTTATATTAAAAACTGAACACTGAACTGACCTTAGCTCATTTTACCTACTAATAGCTATCTCTAAAATGTATTTTTAATCTCTAAGAGAAATAGCTGTTTGTTGTAATTGCACCATTTTTCTTTCATTCTTGAGCCTCTCGCTACTCACCACGCAGTAAATGGAGGTGGGTGCAGACCCTCAGGCCACCCCTTTTGGCTTTCCCTGGCAGTGCCAAGCCATTCTCTGTGGGCTCACTGCCGAAAGAGTAATGCCTTACGTACGGTTCCCCAGCGTGAATAAGCATGAGAGGATACTCATCAAGCGCACAGCAGCTGCACACATGATACAGGGCTCCACAGTTACATACAACACCAACTGTGGAAACACTTCCGTATAATCTCTGTTGTGTTGCTTGCACCAGTCAAGGACCTGATCGATCGCTACCATTTCTGCATGTCGAGTAGCCTAGGAGATAAAAATAAAAATTTTCCTAAAGTTTGCATTTATTCACTTTTGTTATAGAAGCAATGAAATGCTCTTTGCTGGTTCAAGTTGCAAAAGAAATTTCATGCTGCCCAAGCTGCAGAAGAAATACTCAGCTCAAGAAAGAACATATCCAACCTCAACCTCAATCTCTAGCCTGCAGCACACAAGATCCAGAAGTCCAAACCGGTTTTTATTTCTACCTGTTCCTAGGCAGAGTAACCTGCTCAGAAGTTCTCCTCTCCCAGTCATGTCAGCATGGTAAGGCAAGACAAGACATTAAAGCTCTACTTGAAGCTTAAGGGACACATGAAGCCCACTAGAACAACTGATCTAGCCCATAGCCACTGTGTTTCCAAGAGCAAAAATGCAGACTGGGTTACTTTCTCTGGAAATGTTAGAGAAGTGCTCCTAGCTGGTACCTTTTCCCCCCTCTGACAATGTTACTGTGCCCTCATGGAATGAATGCACTGTGAATATGCAATAACTTCAGCATGTTTCTGGAACTGCTTGGCATGCTGTGTAGACACAGCATTTCTAAACATCCAAAAAAGGATGTTTTTGACACAGGCAGTAGACTAATATTTAATCAATCCCAATTATACTTGTACCTCTGCTTCATGTCTTTATGTGACCTTAGGTAACTTCCCCTCAATACTTGAACTTGCGTTAATGTTTTAACATTGTGAAGATCTGTGGTGATAGCAGTGAGATGCCCTACAATAAATGGCAAAAGACTTGTAACTTACTGCTAAGTTTAATACCATTTAAAAATGTTTTAAAAGTCCTACAGAGATCTATGTTGCCTATACCTACATTAGCAAATAGCACAGTGCAAGAGGAGCGTATCTCTGCAGCAAAAGAGTGCTGAGGATTCAGCACCAATCAGGGAAGTTCACCCTGGCCTAGATCCAGTTTAGTCCCACGGACAGCGTATTTGCGGCAACAGCCGGAGTGCATTAGGGATGCTCCCCCAGTGCATCTTTTCAGCATAATTTCATCTGCCAGGAAGACAGCTTGCCATATCAGAGACACAAACCAAAGCAGGAAGCACAAACAGTAAGCAGACACAATCAAGAAATTTATTCTGGGAGTGCACTTGTAATTTGAACTAACATAGTAATGAACCCACTCAGAGTAATAACATGGATCTGAATCAATATGCAGACATGATCCTTCTCGACCTACTGGTGAAATGTTGCCATGAAGGTTCCCTAGTTGAATAAATGAGATCACATCAGCTGGAATCTCAGTGTACACATTTTATGGAGACACAAGCATAATGCCCTCCAGAAGAGGCCTCAGAACTACCACTGCTACTGTAACTCAAACGTGTACGTGGTGGCTTATCTATTTTTGTGCCCATCAGATCAAAAGAGGCACGAACACCATATTAGCTTTTTACCTCCTGAGCACCAGCTGAAAGTCTGTAAGCAATAAGCCTTCTCCACCAGAGGAAAACATGCCTCTGTCCTCACACACACTGTTTTATACTGCATACACCTAGCAGCTTTCAGGCCTCTGCTGATCTTGGGAGTACAAGTCAAGAAAAGCCATGCTGCAGGGCATATCAGCTTCTGCAGGAATACAAGACAGCTCCACAAAAGAGATTACCCTAAGATGGAACATTATTACATCCCAGTGCACCCAGATTTTAAGTAATACACCCTGGTTTCGTCATCTCACATCACAAAGACATGGGAACACCAGGACAAATTCACCTCACAGTGAGAAAGGATCATCCAAGTTACAGAACAGTCTCTGTTTAGAGACTAATTAGACTATGGCTCTTAACTCACCAGATACAGTAATTAGTTTTCAAAGTTAAGAGGACTACAGTAGAGGTTTTTAAAAAAACATGAAGAAAAATGTGGAAAATCACAGTTATAATTGTGATGTATAACTTCTCATAACAAGCGGGCACCCAATGAAATTATCGGGCAGCAGATATAAAACAAACTAAAGGAAGTACTCTTTCACAAAGCGCCTAATTAAATTGTGAAACTCGTTGCCACAGGATGCTAGGGAAGCCGAAAACATAAATGAGTTCAAGAAAGGTTTAGACAAATTCATGGAGGATATGTGCACAGACAGCTATCAGAAACAATGGTCCAGATACAGTCTTGGGCTCTGGAAGTCCCTAAGCTATTCACTTTCAGAAGTGGAAAGGATATGCAAGAGGAAGGTTTACACTACTCTATTCTTGTTTCTTGAGCTCCTTCCTCACACATCTGTTGAAGATCCCCCTTAAAGACAAAATATGGGAATAAAACACCTTCTAGACCTGTCTTAGGATTTTATTTTGTATTAAGCTATGAGTAGATAGCCTTTTTTATTGACTAAGGACCTAAGACAGAGAGCATTTTACTGGCAAGTGTTTGATTGTGTCACATATGGGAATAAAGATGCCAGAATAAATGTTTCTAGCTGGGAAGGGTCACATATGCTATAATGAAGAAAATTTTCAGGTTGGTCTGAGGCAAGACTGTGAACAAGCAAGTGTGGGAGCTGCCAGAGGGAACACAGTGCTGGCACAAGCTTGTTAATGAATGGTAAGGCTGTTGAAAACCAATGTCTTACACAGGCATTTGTTGCACTATTGCCCAATGAAGACAAGTAGTGGCATGCCTAACTATTTTGAAATAGGCAAGGGCAGAATTGTAGGGAAGGACTGCAGGTATAACTGGATAAATGATCATTTTTTAAAATCAGGAAGAAAGTTTTCAATAAGTTACAAAAAGTCAATATATTACAAAGCTACATTTTGGAGGTCAGAAAGAAAAGGCTAAAGTAAAAATCACTTGAGAAGAGTAAAAATACCTTGACAGAAAACACATCAAAAAGAAGTTAGCACTACTACACAGTGACCTTGAGATGAGGCTCAAATACAATTATAGTACTACACCAAAACAAAATTAATAATTTGCTTTTTCAATAAAAATGATGCAGAGAATGTGGTCAGAAGGCAAAATAAGATTTTGAAAGCACAAATTACGGTGTATGAGATACAGAATTAGGTCTTCAAAATTAAGAAATGGTCTAGGGCATGGAAGAGGGATGAGGAGCAAACCCCCAAGTTGATAAAGCACTGCCATCAAAAAATGCTCAGGAACTTGTGCATGAGGCTGCCAGTATCATAGCAATGCTTTAATCCATCAGGGGAGTGTATTGCATGGCTGAAACCTGTCAAAGCAAACAGAGTCACTGTATTGAAGAATAAGAAGGATGCACAGTCCTGACACCTGGATATCCAGGAGAGACTCAACAGCAAAACAGGCAAGATAACAAACTTGGAACAACAAACTAACAAACTAATCCTTATAAAAGGCAAATGAAACAAAAAAAATCAGTAAGCTATCTGACACTAAACTGACCTAGTAGGCAAGAGAAACACCAGTCTCCTCTCTCTGCACTTCTACAATGCATCTGGTACAACCTGTGAAATTACTGCAAGTTTGGAGAAAACAGCCCAGTGCAAGAAAGGTAAGGTGAGCAAGAAGAGATGTTGCACTGACGGGGAAAATATTTGTCCAGAGGGAACTAATTAGCAAAGACACTCAAAGATAATTTTGCTTAAATGTTTTCAGTTGTGACATCGGCATTAACTGGAAAAACACCTACAGCTGACTATGTGACGTCTTTCAAATGATGAGAGACTTCACAAGAAGTGACAGGGTCAGATGTCACTCAAGAGCTGAAGAGTCTTCTGGATAGGAGTAAAAAAGATTCAAAGTAACAAATGAAGAATAACAAAACAGCAACATAACAGATCAAAGAAGATCTGGAAAAGATGGGTGGACTTCTTCCAGGGAGAATGGGAGGTATTACTGTCATCAAACAAAGCACAAGAGAAACTCCATCTGGAATAAAGTATAGAGTTCTGGTTAAGTGAATTCAAGAAAGATGAATCAAAGCTGGAATGGCTATATAAAAGAATTATTAGAATGAACGCAGAAAGAAAGCCTGTCTTCTGAAAGGAAATTAAACAGTTGGCTTGGGAAAAACAAAAGCCAAAAGAGAATAAGACTTTAAATACATCCAAGCTATGTAAAATAATGGATGATGCTGGCACAAGAACAGAGAGCTATAAACAGAACATAAAAAGTTTTAAACTGGAAATCAGATGTTTTTTACCCATCTGAGGAATGATGTTCTGGAGAAGTCCTTCAATAAAAGGTGGGACAAGAAATTAGTTTTAAAACAAACCTTGACATTTATGATGTCTGCTGGAACCGCCTCAATGGTTCAAGAGGGTTGTTTTTTTCCCAAGGATTGTCCCTAAATAATGCCAGAAACCGTTAGGAGAAAACTGAAAACAATTTTCTGCATTCACATTTCCTAGCAAGTACTTCTTTCACGTTTACATTTTCCTTCAGACTATATGGAGCAATTAACTATCTGATAAAAAATTTAGAAGCACTAAGTACCCAGCATTTCCAGTCACTGTAATATAAACATTTATGAAAATGAAGCCACAAAAGAACTGAAACTTGAGCTAAACAGCAGTTCAATAAAGGCTTGGCTTTCAAAGATATTAACAGACAACTGTTTCCAAAATGCAGCTGAATCTTTTAAAAAATCTGGCTACTTGCATTTTAGTATGTATTCAATATGTATTCAGTATATATTTAGTATGTATTCAGACCATCCTGATGCCAAAAAAGCCTGAAAATTTCCTGATATTTTTAAGTTGATTATGATTTTGTTATCAGTCTTGTGAGTTACGTTCTGTCTATTAACATATGATTTTTACACAGTATTAATATCTCAGGTATGATTTTTCCCACCAAGTGTCTGCTTCCCACAGTGTTTACAACGATGCTACATGAGAACTTACCTTCTCTGTCATCTGGCTTTCTTAAGAAGTATTAGAACCATCTTAATACAGTTGTCCTGTATCACAAATTAGTATAACGATTCATCCTTACTGCTACATTTTTGAGCTTCAAAGACTAATTTTCATTTTATGTTATATTTTCATATTTGAGACATCTAATATAAATTACAGCCAGATCCTGCAATCAGATTCATTTATATACAAAATCCCTGTTGGCTTTAACAGGTCTATCAGCATGGATAGGATCTAATTTGATGGTTACAATTGCAACACATCTAAAATTTACAGGCAATATCTTTTAGAAAGCAGAATTTTGTCAAAAGGAAGAAGTTTTGTAAACTAAATGTGACATTTGGTTACTCTACATGTTCTGTAAGTCTACACAACTTCCCAACTGCTTGTCTTCCTCTGCATCTTCATTACTTATTCCTCTATTTGTACGAAATTTTTCCTAGAAAAGCAAGAGAGGTGGATTTCCAACTTAGAGTTCGGTACTTTTCAAACAGCCGTACCACAGCACATGAAAACACCGGTCTACTGACAAAATGAACTGCTTCTGGAGCGTCTGTGGAAAGAAGTTCAGCAGAAAAGGCTGCACGCGTCACTCTTTTCTCACTCTTAACCCCCAGGTGACTTTAAAGGCCTCCAAAGAGCAGGTTTGGGACTCAGTAACGGGACAGGAGCAGGGCAGGGCAGCAGTGCCCAAGACACGGCGTCCCCGGGGGGACCCCAACTCACGTTCTTCGTCTCGTTGACCTCGTTCCTACCCCTGCCTATGACCTCGCCGTCGTACACCAGCAGGCAGCCCACGGGAACCTCCCCTTTCTCCAGCGCCTCTTTAGCCTGCGGGACAGACGGACAGACAGACAGACGGACACGCGGGAGGCACGGGACCGCGTTACGGCGGCGGGAGGCACGGACGGGCTCTCGCCGGCCCCCCCGCTCCCCCCCCCCCCCCGCTGCCCGGACAGAGGGAGCCCCCAGCCGCACTGACCACGTCGAGAGCCTGGTCCATCCAGGCCAGCGTGGCCGCCTCTCCCTGCCCCGGCCCCCGCTCCGCCATGCCGGGCCCGGGCGGTGTTTCCGGGGCACCGCGGGCGGTGCCGCCGCCGCCACCGCCCCTTCCGCCAGCGCCGCGGGAGCCGACGGGCGGCCGGGCCGGGCCGGGCGCGCAGGATGCTCCGGTCCCTCTGGAGTTTCCTGAAGCGGCACAAGAAGAAATGCCTCGTCCTCGGCACCTTCCTCGGCGGTGAGCGCCCGGCAGCCGGGCCGAGGGGCGGCGGCGATCATGGGTGCCGGGGGGGGGGAGGCGGGCGCGGCGCTGGCCTTGGGGGCGGGGGGGCCTCCCCGCGGAGCGCTCCCGGATCCCTCCGGCGGGGAGGCCCGCTCGGAGCCAGCGCGGAGCCCGGCGAGCACCCCAGGCCGGGCGGGTTCCCCGCTGGCTGGGAAGGCTCTGTGCCCCTGGGCCGGGGGAGCAGGGGGCGCCGGAGGGCGCGGAGCGGCCCCTTCGCCCGGCTGAGACACAGAAACGCTCCCACCGACCGCCGTCGGGAAAGGCCGGCGGGCAGCAGGACTTTCCCCCCGGGCAGAGAGGGGAATCTGCGCGTCGTTCCTTGAGCCCTGAAAGACAGGGGTTCGGGCTGCCGGGGCGCTCTTGCGGCGCGTGATCGCGTTGCTTTGCAACAGCGATTAACCACGCAAGGCGTGGGTGACATTTGTGTTACTCACTGTGTTACTTGTGCTTTTGGGATGGAGGCTGAAAGCCTCAGCTTTCATATGTGACTTGTGCGTCGAGGCGAATTGTTAAAGTGCCACAGATTCGCAGAATCGATTAGGTTGGAAAAGACCTCTTGGCACCACCGTGTGAACTAGACCATGACACTCAGTGCCGCGTCCAGTGTTTTCTTAAACACCTCCAGTGACAGTGACTCCACTACCTCCCTGGGCAGCCCATTCCAGTGTCTAATTATCTGTGGAGAAATTCCTCCTAATGTCTAACCTAGACCTTCCACGGCACAGCTTATGACCATGTCCTCTTGTCATATCGCTGGTTGCCTGGGAGAAGAGACCCATCCCCATCTGGCTACAACCTCCTTTCAGGTAGCTGTAGAGAGTGACAAGGTCTCCCATGAGCCTCCTCTTAGGCTAAACAACCCCAACTCCCTCAACTCCTCCTTGTAGAACATACACTCTGAACCCTTCATCAGCTTTGTTACCCCTCTCTGGACAAATGTAGACTGGCTGCAGACACAAAACTTTCATGGAGAGAATTTGTGTTAATTTTTCAAGCAGTTTTTTCTCCCTTAAGGCTTTTGTCTAACCCACAGTGTGGTCATGGTCTAGTAAGGTCCACCTTTCCTTGGAGTTATTACGGGATTGGTTTTAGTTGGGTTTAAAAGAGCACATTGGATCTTTCTGTTTAATGATAAAGTGCATAGCTGTGCAGCTGGAGAATAGGTGCTTCTCAAAAGGTACAGCCATGTCTCTGCACACTCAGTCATCAGATGTACTTATATCTGATGTAAATGATAAAGAATTACATTTTACAAGGATGCTAAGGAAAGTTTGTGTTTGTTTATACCCACTAGAACTTGCCTGAACAGTTGAATATTCTGAGGGCTACAGGGTTTTTGTAATATGTTCTGTCATATATTCAGGTGATGTCCCCTGTGAAGGTGAGTTGTATTTACTTCTGGCTTGCCTTGGTTTTTGTGTCCTCCACATCCTTTCATCATTAATTCCTTCTGCGTTTTTCCAAAGAGTGCCAATTAATGCATGATAATAGGTTAGATGATGAGTACAGCAGGACTGGTCAGACTGCTTCTCCAGTTCACCCCATCACTTGCAGGTTTTGTGACTCCACAACTACAGCACAGTGTTGTGTTTACCACCACACTTACAGCCCACCATGTTAATAAACAGATTTACTTTAATACGCCCGGCTGTAACCCTTAACCTGCTCCCCCTGTCTTTAACTCTGTGTGTGAGAGCGGTGGGTGGACAAATGGGAATAGTAAAAACATCAGTTGTCCCAGCTTCAATAAGTAAACATGGATCAATGTCCAAGGGGGAAAGCAGGTATTGGGGAGCTTGTGGCTCTTAGTAGTCCTGAAAATAGTAGCCTGAAATTCTAAGTTCCTCATGTATAAACAGCCTTCTGCCAGGCTGCAAAACAGCCTAAAATCCCTGAATTTGAAGCTTTTTCCTAATGTTGGGTGTTGTTTATGTACAATGCAGTGTCACTTTCACTAAAGTGCTGCTGATTGGATGAAGTGAGCTTAAAAAAATAATAATCATGGACTAAAATAAAGTCATTTAAAGAATGACTAATCCCTAAACTCCCAAGATGCTCCTCCTCTAACAAGCATTTCAACTTCTAGCTGAAAATACTGAACTATGCTGTCATTTTCTGCAGCATGGATCAAGTACAAGTTTTCTCAGGTCATGTAGTATTTGAGGACTCTGCAGAGAATTGGTTTTTTTGTATTTGAGACTGAATTAAATCGGGGCTTCTGCAAGTGGGTGAATGTCATTAGCTGCCAGCAGCTGCAACTTGCACCATGGTGTTTTAAGGCATCCTGGGAGATGGAGTGATGTCCTGCAGAGCACTGCATTACAGTTGCTGAGCAGCTGAATCTGGAGTGCTTTGGCCATCTACCTATTAGTTATGGATCAGACCTTAAAATAACTCCAGGAGCTATGGTAATGCCACCACCAGTAATCAGAACTCTGAGATCTGCAGTGGACTCTCCTCCAGAAAGTACTGCCAAATCTTGAAAGGTAGAATGCAACTTTACATCCTGCTTTGACTTGAGGACAGAATATTTGGAAGTGGCTCAATGGTTTAAGAAAAGCTTCCAGATCTGCTGATTTAATACCAGAGCCTGGAATCTACTGCTGTCTGGTGCTTGGTTTTATTTTTAAGAGCTGCAGGTGCATTATCTGGGAAGGAGGATGTAACAAGGAAAATGGGACATCACAAGATTTAATGATTTTAAGCCTTTAGCTGGTACATGGTCTGAGATTAATGTGAATATTTAATGATTCATTAGACCCTACAGCAGAGTCTCTGTGTTATTACTGGTACAGGGTTGTGTCAGTGTTGTGTTACTGAAGCATCAATGCACCAAAGTTGAGTTGGTTGGAAGCTTTTCCTCTCTTTTATCGAGGTGGATTCCTTATCAGTGGCTGTCATTCTTAGTATAATTTCTGTCAGTCCCAACATTACAACATACTTTTCTGCTTATAAAGGTGAAAACCTTAGAAAATAAGAGCTCAAATTGAGGGGGAAAAGCAACTGAAAAATAGGTGTCCCTTTCCCCTAATCATAGAGTGGAGTTGAAAAGATCTCAACTTAGCAAAGACTCTGTGCAAACCCTTTCTTCAGAAGTTGTTCTTTTCACAATACAAAATAGATTGCACACTAAAAAGACCTATCTCTTCAATCGAACGAAATCTAGTGGTCTGGGATCAAACCCACTAGAAATAGGTAAAGTACAGAGAGTGAGCTGGCATGATCAAGCCGCAAGGACACATTTGTTACATTAGTTCTTGTTGGATAGGTAGGTTAAAGTAGTTTTTATCTTAGTGCTCAGTGTTCAAGGTAGATTTCAGTGGATATTACAAAATGATTCACCATTGAAATTCTACTGCTGCAGTAGAAGAACAAGTTCAGGGTGTGTCTGCAATGTATGGTTCAGATTTCAGTGGTGAATTAATTATTGCTGAATTTCGTGTGTTGCAACCTTTGACTTGCAGAAAGAGCATTTCAGTTCAGAAGTTTGTCTCCTTAGCAGAGAAAGTTGGCTTGGTTTGTGAGTGAGCACAGGGGCATCAAATATGTTTTGGTGGAACTCAGTGCTGTCAGAATAGGGCTTTAGTGCCTGCGGATTTTAAAGATGGTTTTCAATCATAAGAGGACAGTTGTATATCAGCTGATGCACAGCCTCCTTGAACGTAAGGATGAACCACAACTTACAGAGCTGTCCGTGTCCTGGAAGGACGCAGGCTTGTGTGTTTCAGCACAGTTTCTACATAATAAGACTCTTAGAACTGAAAGTTTCCCCTTTTTTTCTGAAGTAAGTATGGCGGTGAGGGCAAAGGTTACACAGGGTTATAAATAGGTTTCCTTAACACTTGATGCCTCCTAGTTACCTTCCCACCCTTCTGCTCACCCCTCCATTCCACCTGTGAAGAAAGGAAAGGGCTGAGCGGGAGGGAAGTCATAACTTAGGTGATGTGAGAAATATCCTACCTCTTTGGGGCTACTAGCAGAAACATGTAAGAGCCTGCAGATTTTATGAACTACTTGTGTTGCTTACATTTAGATGGGAAGAGACTATACAGTGCTACAGCCAAAGAGGGTTACAGAGACAAATTAGCACACATTTATCTGAAATCTAAGTGTTGCTTCCTCAGAATATGGGTGTTGTAGACCTCAGGGTACTCCCACTGTTGTAGGACAGTTTTGTGGTTTAACCCCTGCCAGCAACTAAAGCATCAGAGAGCCACTTGCTCACCCCCCTCACCCCCTCCACAACCTCTCTAGTGGGATGAGGGAGAGAATGAGAACTGATGCCCAACAGTCCCTGGGCAGTGCCTTCCCCCTTAGCCTTCATCGTTGTTTTATTGCTGAACAGGACATCCTGTGAGGAAGGTATCCCTTTGGTCTGCTAGGATCAGTTGTGTCCCCTCCCAACTCCTTGTGCACCCTCAGCCTGCACCCTGGTGGGGTGGTGTGAGAGGTAGAAAAGGCCTGGACACTGTGCAAGCACTGCTCATCAATAACAAAATCATCTCTCTATTACCAACACTGTTCCCAGCACCAATCCAAAACACATCCCCGTACCAGCTGCTATGAAGAAAATCAACTCTGTCCTAATCAAATCCAGCACAGACAGCCAGTACAAGTATAAATACATTTCACTTTGTAGATCAGTTTTAAAGCAGTATAAACTGTAGTTTGAGATCCTTGCTGAGGTTTCTGTACTTAACATCAGGTGGTGTGCTCCTAGTTTGTACCACTCATCTGTTTCTGAACTCTCCGAATTGGAAGCATTTGGACTATAGTCTTTTGTATAGTTCCCATTTTGATGAAGTTAGAAAACAGTTTACGGAGGAATTATCTTTTGGGCAGTCTCATGATTTCTGAATTTTCTTAATTCCTGGTTTTGTATGAAACATATGGGAAAGATTCAGTATGACATTCCATGTATACAACAATTCAGCTAATTATAAATCTTGTTGCTGCCACTTTTTGCAGACCTCCTATCCCATACCAAGAGGTAAAGCTGAGTTACATTAGCTGTTGTAAAAAGTTAGTGTTTGCTTTGCTTGTTTATAACAAGAGAGACTTTGAAAATGTCGGTTTAGTTTCTGACAGGTTTGTTAGCTGATTTGACATTATGGCAGTTCTTGGGATATGGCTTTCTTTGGTCCTGCTTCCAACTTCAAGTGATGATGTTTTTGTGTGATGCAGTCATTCTAGACTTCTTAGAAGTCTGTGTTATTTTCAAGTCTTCTAAATTAATGCTACATGTATTAACATAGATACACATGGTTGTTTTAAAATAAATTGTGAACACACATGAGACCAGCTCCCAGGTTGGCAGCTTCTTGAAATATCCCGTAAGTCAGATTTGCAGAGGCTCCACTGCAGTCTTCAGGCACAGGTGACTAGTGGGCAGAAGTTCATTGTCATAACTGAGACTTGAATTTCCCAAGTGAGGTGCTGTGTCCTCCGGGCAACTTAGAGGCACCTACAAGCCATGCAGGTAACAGAGTCTGTCGATCTGCTGCTGACAAGCAAACTCCAAACTTATTATTGTTCGTTGTTTTTGCTTCAGCTGTGTGGATGATGCAACTTTTACCTTGGTTAAACTCTAATGCATTGCATTCCCAAAGATGAGGATGATACCAGATAAGCAACATCTGTTAGCAGTGGGTTAAAGTTATGGCTTAGTGCAGGGAAGGGAGGGAGAAATAAGGTGATTAGCAGCTGGTGTTGCATTGGTTTAGACAAGTGGGTTTTTTTCTGGAAACTCCTTTAAACCTGGGTGACTGCTACTGCAACTTTGGACCCTCAGGAGGCACAGCAGTTCTTAGTACAAAGAAGTCACTCAGCTTTAACAATGAAGTATTAAGAAATTAGCTGTCTCAATCTTAAGCTGCTGCTCCAGCATATCACTCAAGGGTATGCACATGATTCTTCTTGACCTGTTTACAGGTCTGCCTATGTCCTGTCAACATTCAGGAAGGGCCTGTCTTTATACTTCTGACTTTTCTGCCACAAAACCTGGAGTTAAAAGGATTTATTTTGGGGTGGAAGAAAGTAAGCAAAAGCAGTCATTTAGACAAATGCCTCTGTGTTAATGTAATGTGAAAAATGTGGTGGGGTAAAATGATTGGAAAAAATCTTGTGTTAAAAAACCATTTGCTAATGCTAAAAATTTTTTTCTATTTCATTATGTTAGCTGAAAAAAAAAATCAGTACCCTGCCAGTTGTGTTCTAAATAGATATTCTTGGCAGGAGTCGGTAATTTTTTAGAGAAAAATAATCTAATTGTTATTTATGAAGTCTCATTTTGGTTAACAATTTAGTGGTCAAATCACATTTTTTGTATATGGACCCATAATATTAAAGTTTGCATCTGATGGAGTGAATATTCCACATGGCAAATGGTCAGTCTGCCTTAACACTGAAGCAAGAGAGAGACTTATCAATTTCTATTTTATGAGGCTTTTGGGAAATAAATGGAAATTACTGTGGTTGTTCCAAACTGGTCTGGCTTGTAGTTGCCTATTAGGAAACATGGTGCTAGTATGAATAGCTGGACTTTTTTGCAACCATGAACATGAGAGCACAAAGTTGAAAAACCTTTCGAAATATTGATGATAGTTTTGGAGAACATTTTGAAAGGTTTTAATGACCTAAAAAATGTAGCTGAATTCAAAAGCTTGGGGAGTTCAGGCTTGGGGTTTTTTGAATTATTTTTTACTTTTTGTATGTTTGGTTTATAAAATTATTTTTGAAACTTTTAGCATTCAACTGTTTGAATGCTCAAATACTAACTTCTAAATGTGAAAATTGAAGAAAAATTTGTGACTGTATGTTTAGAAAGTACTTTGTGGGAAAAAATAAGTAAAGACTTGATTTGTTATTCAGGTTTCTTCTGTGTATCGTTATTGATGTAACAGATTTGGAGCTGACTCTCTGTAGAGGAGTTTCAGTAGTTAAGAGTATTGCTCCACAGCAGACAGAAGATTATAAACTTGTACAATAGTCTTTTCTCCTTGTCTCTTTTCCCTTATCTCTGTCCCACCTCCAGTTCTCTCATGAGAGACCATGGGGGGCACTTTCTACACCTAAATAGGTAACTGCTGCTGCCAGTGCATACAGGAGGCAGCAGGTGAGCTGGACACACAGAAGGTGTTGTAAGAAGCCCCAAGTGGAGGGTGAGAAATCAATGCAAGGCAGCTTACAATGGGCAAAGGTGCTGAGGATAAGCCTAGAAGATGTAGTGGTATCTTGAGAAATGGCTTGGAAAGCGGGGCAAAGATGAGGAAGGATGAGAAGAGGGCTGCAGGCAGCCTGGAGAGATCTCCGAACCTCTGGTGGTATGGGACAAGTAGTTGGGGGAAACTTCAAGGGGTTGTATGCTGGGAGAGGAGAAAATGTGGAAAATTTTTGGTTGGTCTTCGCGGAAATTGAGGTTCATAGTGAGAGGGATGAGGGATGGTCAGATCCTCAGGAGTGGAGCTGGAAACCAGGAACTTGGTGAAAAAGAAGAGCCACAGTCAAGCCCCACTGGAGCTAAGGTGCTTCCTACGGAAGTTTCAGGACTGAATGAAGGAAGTGTTGGTCTGTAGCATTTTTCTCCTACGTGATTCTTAAGACTTGAGTTTTATCTCTCCCTCGTGCTAATTTTTAATCTCCAAACCTGCATTCCTGGTTTTTTTCTATTCTTTTTTTGTTACCCTACATTTTCTTTCTTTTTTGTTTCAGTCTCGTCAGTACTATTTGTTCACGTTGCAGCAGTACCAAAAACGTCTTCTGTGAATGCCAAGATATCTCCTCTCAGCAAAGTTTCTTATACTGCTTCAAGTCATTACCCCTGAAATTTTAATTAATTTTGTAAACATTATTTCTGATATTACTTTGTCAATCATTATTAAAATACCCAAGACCCACATATCTGAAAAAAACCCACTATGCACCCTTATGGCTTAAAATCAAAATAAAAGGGTTGAAGGGACCTTTCTCACTTTTTAAAAGCACCTTTTAATATGAGTATTTCTCCGTAGGAGTCTATTTACTGGGAAAATATGGGCAGAAGAAAATCAGAGAAATCCAAGAACGAGAGGCAGCTGAATACATTGCCCAAGCACGAAGGCAGTATCATTTTGAAAGTAATCAGAGGACATGCAATATGACAGGTAAGAAAAGGAAATAGCTACTGTTCTTGATAGGTAGGATTACTTGGGGGTACATTACTAGATATTGTCAGGGTGGAAGAAAAGCAGAAATGTAGGTGAATTCAAAATCTTCAGTACTGGTGCATAAATAGAGTTGTTTTGCATAATAAAAAGACTCTGAAGAACAGGGGATTGAAGGGGTTTTAGGGGACATCTGGATCCTTTATCCATCAATAATCATACAAGTATACATGCAGGTTACAATTTTTGGTCACTTCAAGACCCTTTTTCCTTAAACTGCATGTAATACTGAGGTATGAAGCAGCATCCAGAGTCAAACAATACTGAATTTACAGAAGGATTATTGTATTCATTTTAGCAGATTGTTATAGCACATGTATAGCTGCATGGAGAACTGGTGGGTAAATGTTATTTACAAATAAGAAGCACATCAGTCCTACACAGTTCAAAGATACCTGACTTGGTGGGGAGCAAAAAGTGAAAGTATTTTTCTTACAGTACCGGGCTTAGGATTTTTGGAGATGAGGTGGCAGAGTAGAGCTTAACAAGTTCGTTGTCGTTCTTGTAAATGCAGGCCATTTTTAGAAAACAAACTGGGCAGCATTTTCTTCTTCTGTTGAAATTTTTAATGGCTTCTTGGATGGCTGTAAGTGCTTTCTGTGCACTTTGTTTACCCTGACCAGTTGGTATTTCATTTTCATCTTTTCTGTTTTGTACTGCTGAGATTGATTTTGCTGCAAGGACTAAGTTTTTCTATGCCCTTCTTTGTACAAAGTATCTTCTCTCTGGTAGCATGCGTTCCTGACAAGATTTTTCATACTTTGTTCTTAATATCTATTATGTTTTCTATTTCTTGTTCCCATCATATAGCAGTAGATCGGACATCGTTCTGAAAGTAAAGGATTTTTTTCACACCAGGTTTCTTTCATTTGAAACATACCTTTCCCTGGTTCTCTTGTTGGAAAAAAACAAACCTCAGATGCTTTTCTTCTCACTTGGAGAAATGCAGCAGTGTAGGTGTTCACCAGGTTTTCTTCTGGGGAGTTGAAGGCAGGATGATGTACATGTAGGATTTGACTGGACATTTGCAGTTAGGGACAGTAAAAACATGTAGTGACAGTAAGGGCGGCATTGTCCCCGAGCTCATAAGAGGCACACAGGTTGTTATTGCATCTCTGAGTGCTCCTATTTTGCTTGTCCTCCCAGCTTTGCCTGTTGAGCAATGGGATGTACATTGTGTAGCATCTATTGAGTGTGAGGTGAGGATAGGTTTATGATGTTTGGAGTTCTTTTATGTTGATGGATTTTGTTGTTTGTTTGCTTTTTTTTCTTTTAATAACAGTACTGTCAATGCTTCCAACATTGAGGGATGCCTTAATGCATCAATTAAACTCTGAGAGTCTCACATCTCTTCTTAAAAATAGGTAAGACTTTTTAATTGTGTTAAACTGCACTTATTTTGATCACAAGTTTTTGTCAAATTATGTAGAGAGCATGCAGGATTTTGGTTCTCTGTCCCATGAAGTCCCTAGTCTTAAAGTATTTCAAAATCACTGTGTAAATATTCTGTGTTGTGTTAGATGTGTTTTGATAGGCATGGCTGGCGTTTTCCCAACATTACAGGAAATTATTCTTCCTTTAAGGTGTTGCAGAGAGATACATGTTTTTTTCGGAATGCTTTTAAGATACATGGATAAAAGTACTTAGGGGATCTAGTCCTCTCTCAAGCAGGAGAGAGTATCTTGAGTGAGTTGTTGATGTTGTGTTTGTAAAGATGTTTATGTAATCTTATCAAGTTCAGACGTGAGTAGAAGTGGAAAGTATCCAAGATGAGATTGGAAATGGATGTAAGCAATGAGAAGTAATTTCCCCCACACACTTTTTTTTTTTTTTTTAAGTAGAACAAGTGGGGGCATGTCATACATTAAGAGGAATGCTGCTCTATCAGAAAAAAACCCTGGATTTCCTTATTACTGCAGGAACAAATTGCCTATTTTTAAATACATGAAGTGCATAATAGTGTACCTTAGACGTAATCTGCTTGTCATCTGGCACAGAGTAAAAGTGTTATGTAGGCAGTTAACACAGGGCTTCTGACTCACTCAAAACTGTCTTTCTAGTTTACCTCCCACTAGTTTATTTATGCAGCTGTAACTTCAGCTGTCCAGCATTTAATAGGTTACCAATTCAGTCACTTTTTGTCAGTCAAAGAACTCCCACAACAGGGCAACAGAATGAGATATTTAAAGGGGGAGTTGCAGTATGAACAATGTTTTTATAATAAATCATCTGAGAATTTGGAACTGCAATTGAATATTATTTACTCCAAACAACACGAAATTAGGAAAAGTAAATTTTAATGGAATAGATGTGTTTATCATAATAAGTCTTACTCAAGGAAAAAATTAGAATGAACAAAAGAGCTTGTGGATCACCAGATATGTCATCTGAAGTGTGTAGCAAAATAGTCAACAACAGTTTGTAATCCTTTATTCAGTGGTGAAACAGTTTATGGGTACATTGACACACCTCTTAATTCCAACAATCCCAGTGAAAATAGAGATTAGACTTTTTTGTTACTATGCATTTTTGAAAACAAAGATTTTTTTTAAATGCTGGTTACATGAAATATTCTATAAGCATGGATATTCATTTAGAGTGTATCTTAGAGTTTGTGTCTCAATGCTTCCAATTTTGACTCACACTTCTGGTTTTAACTAGATGCTTGAACTTCCCTGTGAAAACATAGGCAAGGGGTTGGGAAGGCACAGATGATGGAATCAGCCATCAAGGCTCACTCCACTTCAAAGCTTTTTGTTTCTGTAGCAAGCAATGGCTTTCCAAATCAGTAAAAGTTGAGTTTTGAGTAGCAGCTGAGTCTTAGCAAATTGCAGGAGATGAAGACCGAAAAATTCATTTCCACTCTTAGGCTTAATGCTTGCAGACTTAAATTGTTACCAGGCTGCTGCCTTATGTTGTGAGGAGAAACTTTGTGAGCGTGAGCTCTGAAAAATGTGTTGATGTAATAGGTGCAAATGTAGTTGGCTGACGTTGATGTCTTGGCTTCTCTGTATCTCTTCAGTCGACATGAAAAACCCCTCATAAGAAACAGATATGTCTTTAAGTCCTGTTATGTGTTTTATCTATGGAAATATTATTATATTTTTTTAACAGTCCTTCCTTTGTTTTGCTTTAGAATAGCTTTAAAAAATTTGCATATAATAACTTGCAAAAAGAGAAGTGTATAAACTGTTTTTGTGTGTGCTGTGGATTGATGTATCTCTTGCAGCTATCGTTTATATAACCTGTCTGGTTTTTTGAGTTGTAGACTCAACGGTTTATTATACCAGTTCATTTGCATTATTTGATAGCAGTGAACTTAAAAATACATTGTTTATGTAAGTGATATAGGGGTCAAACTGATACCAAAGTGCTTGTAAGGAGAAATGATTTCTGGTGAAAAGTATATTTTTATTTTTATAAACTAGGTTACTGTAAAGTCTAGGTTAATTTGAACTCTCAGTCCTAAATATTTAAATGTTAATTCTGATCCTAAGAAATTACCAAATGTTTCCCTAAGTGACTTTTACAGTATATATCTTCCACGATAGATACACAGTAGCCATTCTTTACTGACAGTGCTTAATAGGTGAGAATGGCTGATGAAAGTTTTGGATGGTTAGCTGGCTCTTATCCCTGCTACTGGTGCTTGCTAAGATTACCTCTGGATAGTAGTTACAGATATGCCATGTACCTTAGGCAGTTCAGGTATGTCTATGCAATCTACAGTCTTGCTTTTTTAACTTCAGAATATATAAAATTTTAGGTATTGGTCAGGTCAAAAAAGTAAACCAAAGAGTCAACCAAATAAAAGAGATTAACATACATTTGTGTGGGTGGCACAAGATTACTTTTCCACAGATGGTCATGATCTCTTTGTTTTTTGATGATCAAATATAAACTTTAAACCCACGTCAGGCAATGCTAAATCTTATGAGAAAGTAGTGTGATCCTGCACTTACTACACACAGGCAGATAAAGTCCCCCAAACTGAGTCTGCATTAAATATACAGAGAATCAAAGCCCCAGAAAAGACCATTTTGTGCCATCAGTGGGCTTTTTCTGATTGTTTAGTGTAGTAATTAAAAATTGATCATATAAGTGTGTAATTGACATGACTAAATGCTTCTTTTATAGGTTACATTTTGGATATCTTTTTCTGTGTGTTGTTTATATACTGTCTTCTTGAATGAGCCAAATGGATATAGACCTGAATCTGGTAGCTAAATGAGCTCGCCTTAGAGCACTTTTATTTCGTTTAACGTATTTATTAATTTCCCAGGAAAATATACTTCTAAGTGTTTAATATTTCCATTTATTTTTCCCACAGGCCAGCAAACAAGTTAGAAATATGGGAGGATTTAAAGATAATAAGTAAGTGGAAATGAGAGATTACATCTGCATAATTGTTTAGCTTAAATTTAAAATATCTTTCGCACCGTTTAAAAGGCACACTTTAAACTGGGTTGTTGTTTCAGTAGGTATGAAAACAGTGTAACACACTACATGGCAAACCTCCTCCATGCCCTTCCTCCCAAAGGCTTCTCATGAAGGAACTTTTCTTAGCCCCAAGGGAAGTTAGAAGCTTGGACACCAAGGTGAAGAATGTTATTGCCCTTCATGTTACTCTGCTCAAGAAAATTTTGTGAGACCTTTCTGTGTCATCACAGAAAAACCAAACTAGTTTTTCAGAAATTCTCCTCTGAACCTAAGGGAAAATGTTAATCAGAAATGTAGGCCAGCCCTTACATGGTCAGCAGTTTCCTCCTTTTGAGCCTGTTGCAGAGAACCACCATACCAGTGGTCATGAACCTCTTTGGGTCATCTTCTTTTTTATTGTCTGATGGAAGCGGTGGAAGGGAAGGAAAAATAGTGGAGTCAGATAATTATCTTGTGAAATACTACAGTTTTTCCTTCCTTTTGGTTTTGTTTCTCCTTTTCACAAGGCCTTTACAGATCCTACAGATCCTACTTTTGATCTTACTCCTTTCTTTCTGTGGCTTTGCACTCATCCATATTTATTCACATCACTTCTACACATCCTCCTGGCTGGTGGCTGATGTTTATTTTAATTTTCTTTCATTAGATCCTAGCTGCTCCTGCCTTAGGTAACTTTTTTTTCAAGCTGCTGTTGTGCCTTCTGTGTCTTAATTGCTTGATGAGGGCTGCCATAGATTGTGTATTTCCTGACCTAATGAAGAAAAATTATTTGACAGTAAATATTTTTCTTCTGAAGCAAGTTGTATATTTTTTATTTTTCTCAAAATAACTTGAGTAGTGTGCAAAATGATATTAATACAGGACTTCAAATGGGACACTCTAGATGTAGCTCCAGCACATTAGACTCTTGACCATCTTGGGTATGTGTTGTGAAAATATGTGTTATGACAACCAGTGAGAGAAATGTGACTGTGTATTTAAAAATCATCAGCACTTCTTGAGTCTCGGAGAGCAGTCTCTCTCCTTGGCTCACCCTTATTTCTTTGACTTTGAAGTTACTTTGTTTTCTCTTTTCAAGGTTTCACAAGGAGCATCGTAGCCGTCTACAGTACCTGTATGCTGGTAGTTCTCTTGCGAGTCCAGCTGAATATTATTGGTGGTTACATCTACCTAGATAATGCTGCACTCTGCAAAAACGGCACAGTGAGTTTCTTGGTTTGTTTCAAAGGTGTTAACTTCTAGGAAGTGAAGGGATTATTTGGTGAGAGATAAAAAGGGGCATAGCTTAGGAGTATCAGAATGAAACCGGGAGTTCTTACAAGAGTGGGAAATGTGGAAGCATTACTGCAAGTAAGATATATTGATGTCTTTTTGATACCCTCTAAATTTGGATGGTTTGGTGATGCTGTTGCTTAACTAAATACCAGCAATATTGAAGAATGCCTTTTGTCTGCATTTCTCTTGCTTATTCACGTCTAAACACCAACATGACATGGTTTCTTTGCTTTAATTTTTTTGTGGAATGGTAATACTGTGTGAATGATCCAAGATATGTGTGCAAATTTATATAAATGCTTAGGTCTTTCTAGCACATACATTTATTCCCCCAGTTTAATTTTTCTAGGATTAAAGAAAATAGATGTTGTCTTTGAAATTTTGACTATTTTGTTTACCCCCAGAAAGCCATCTAAATGTCTACTGGTGGGGCCAAGCAAGGTAGAAGACTTGTTTTTTGTTGGTATATCTGTCACTGCTCAATAAAAATAGATTGATCCCACAGTAAGTACCCATAGAGAGTGAGATCTGCAAATTGTTGGACAGCTCATCTAAAAATAATGGATACAAACTCTGATTAGTTCTCATATGCTCCCCTGTGAAGCTCCTGCTGAGAGTCAAGGAACAGCACGTTAAGGCAGGTTTGAGAAAAGCTTTCGTTAGGGAGGCCAGGGTTGACTAAGGTTGTGCTTCATTTTGTAAAACCTGGAAAAACTTTTTTAGAAGGGCAGGATGAGTTTGGACTGGAAACATGTTTCCTATCTGTTATTTTTTTCAATACAGAAGTCGGTTGACAGGGCCAATCTGAGGCACTCCACTGGAGCAAATTGAGATCCTGTCTCAGTTCCTGAAAGCTTCTTTTCTGTCAGATACGCTTTTGTTAGGTTTCAGCATAAATAACATGCTCCACTAGTTTTGATTTCTGGGGTGGTGGAGGGTCTATTTGCACCTACAATGCAGGTTTTTAAGAGACTTACCTTTATATGAATGAAAATGAAAGACTTTTCTGTGCCACTGAAGATGGAGGAGAGATCTGTATAGGACTGAAGAAAATAATGCCACAGGACTTACAAAAGATCCAGGGGTTGACAGCAGGAACAGTCAGAAGCTACAGAGTTGCACCAGAATGGGGAAATCCATCTGCTGCAGGGTATTATAAAGATTAAGGAAATTGGTTGCAGCTGGTTCAAAATGATTTCTGCATTGTTCTCTACTGTTGACATGTTACAGAAGTGTTGTTTTTTCCCCACAGACACCACTAGCTCCCCCTGAAGTTCAGCAGCAATATTTATCGAGCATTCAGCACCTTTTAGGAGATGGTATGGTGCTTATTATGGACTAACTACACTTACAAAATTCTACTTTTTTCTAAACTTGAACAAATCATTAGAATAACTTCAACACTTTCTTCCCTCTAGGACTGACTGAGTTAATAACTATTGTTAAACAAGCTGTGCATAAAGTTTTTGGAAGGTAAGAGCCTGTGTTTCTCTGTGGTTAGCTTTTAATTTTTATTGTGATGACTGTTCTCAGAGCAATGAGTTTTATGAGAATAAATATAAAAGGGGGTATATGAACTTTTTCAAAACCATGTTTTTATTATAGCAGGCTGCATGTGCCAGTGCAAACCAAGGCAGTAGATTGGGGTCCTATTACTTGTGAACATGTTATTGGTAGGAAGAGAAAGAATCATTATTCCTTTTGCAATCAACACTGTAGCCTTCTTCCTTTCCAGTATTTCCCTTAAGCACACCCTGTCTCTTCTGGACCTGGAACAAAAACTTAAAGATATCAGGAAAGTAGTGGAACATAAAGATTCAGATCAGATTGAATCTTATTCTCCCTTATGTCATTATCTGATGCCAGATGAAGAAAACCCCTTGGCTAGCCAGGTACTTGTTTCAGTTTCTTTCATCTACCTTTTTTCATTCTGTATTTTTGTTTCTTTTTGGGGGTGAGGGAAGTCCTCTAGTGTCCCATGATGTCTGTATCTCTACTAAATGGTGGAGCCTCTTCCATCATAAATCAAGTGTCCTTATCTCTTTATTTAGGCAAAGTTACATTTTCTTCAGATTTGATTGAAAACAAGTGTCATGCTCAGAATGTCAGCTTTGTGCTCAGAAACACGGCCCAGTTGCTGTTTTTAGGCTGTGGCCGAAGCTGTGACAGGGCTCAGTTTACCTCCGCCCTAAGCTACGTTGTATCGCTTGCACTGTTGTACCGGCAGAGTTCATGGAGCATTGTAGCATCTTGCCTGATGCTCGGGATGGTGGTGTGCTGCCATCCTTTGGTGCTTTGGGCTGGAAAATGAATAGGAAGCCAAGAGAAGGGTGTATCTAATTGCAGCTGTAATATTTATTTCCTAAATTTTATGAAGGTGTTTGTCTCCACCCACACCACAGATTGGAGAAAACTCACTCTTCACTTGGTTTTACACTCGTGTAAAGATGAAACATGGGCTTCAGTGTGTGACTGCATGTACTTACCATTTTAGCTTAAGCTGATATTCTGGGTTTATTTCTATTTCAAAGGTCAAAAGTGGAAAAATGCCTTGCCCAATTAGTCTGATACTTCCTGCTAGTACTGTTTTTAGTTTTAAAAAAAAAATCCTACAGTGACTATTTAAAACACAAATTACGAAGAATCTGATTTATGACAATATTTTCTTTTAGATTTGAATTGTACATCTTGACTTTATTCCATGATACACAACTTTTCTATTTCTACTCCTATTCTTGTGGTTGCCGATGAAACTAACTAAACAGTGTCTGTCTTTGCTTTTTCTAGGCTTGTGGACTCACAGAAAGAGATATTGCTACAATTAAATTACTGAATGAAACTAGAGATATGCTAGAAAGGTATAGAGAAATAACCTGTATTCACATTAAACTCCTCACTATTGTTTATGTAAGACAATTACTTTCATATGAAAAGCTGTCAACTTTTCTTTTGTGAAATGTGAGTGTTCTGCATAAAATTTTTACATTCTAATGTAAAAATTTAATTACTACATTACTAACTGTAGGCTGGGATTTTCAAAATTTAGGAGCTCTGAAACTTCTTTGTAAAAATAATCCTGCCTTAATGAGATAAACCAGGATGTCCTTCCCAGTCAGACCTCTTATCTCTTCCTCACCTGTTCTGTAGTTGTGCAGGAACAGAAGAGTACTTCTTTTCTGCCAAAGTAGGAGAAATTGAGAGTAATTTTATTGGATTTACTTGATTTGATAAAGTGAACACTAGTATTGGCTTATTGGAATTTATTTTTAGTGCACGGTTTTGAGAGTGGTTGTATGTGTCCTTTTACCAGAGAGAGCTATCAAAGTGAGGCTTCTATAATAAACGGAGGATATGAGGGAATTGAGACAAGTGCCAAACTATTCTTACCATTTAGCTGTTAGGGATGTGGGGCATTTTAAGGGTAAATCCCTTCTGTGTTATTACTCTGTAAGAAATAGAAGTGAGGAATGCTTTAGACTTATCTCGATTTTAGGGTAGAGTTTGGGTTGTTGAAGGAGCTGGTCTTTGGTGAGGTGACAATACTAATGGCACTTGTCTGGGTCATACATCCCTCCTGAGGGGAGGCATATCTGAGTCGCTGAATACTTGCAAGGTTTTTTACTTGGAAAAAATAAAACCCAGGAATCAAACCTTTTATTATTATTATTATTGATGTTATTATTGATGTTATTGTTATTATCATCATCATTATTATTCTTTATTTTTCAGTCCAGACTTCAGTACGGTTTTGAGCACATGTTTAAACAGAGGATTCAGTCGACTGCTGGACAATATGGCAGAGTTTTTTAGACCTACTGAAAAGGACCTCTCTCAGAATGGCTCTGTAAATAGGTAAATATTTCCTTCTGTTGTGGTTCTCATGCCACTAGTGTTTTGCATTCATAGTGAATTCCAGAAACCCTGTTGATTTTCCTGCCTTCTTGAAGCTCTCGTGTTGGAAGTAATATTCTGCTTCTTGCTCTTCAAGAGTCACTGCATTCTCCGTGTTTTGTTCAGGTAGACAGCTAGGAGGATTTCATGGGTGGAAAGAAACATGCAAGAGTATAGGTGAGGTTCCTTTCCCACCATTACTTGCAGATCTAGAAGTAGAAATCAGGTGATCTATACCTTCCACTTTTTGCTGAACACTGTACTGGCAGACTGCCTTTTGGATTAGGGAGGGTTTACCCCACTGGTGGCAACTACTGGCAGATGTGCTGCTGTACCTCCCTGTGAGGCCGGGAGGAAGAGCCTTCCCCTGCAGCTCGCAGGCCCTGTGTGCCCCAGCCTCTGTCACTTACTCTGGTTCTCAAGGAAGCTGGGTGGGCATTGCTGTGATCCTCCAAATACAGGGAGCCAAAGCACCCACAGAGCTCTAGGTTCTTTGCCGATATGCTGATAAAATACAGTGACACTCAGGATTTTCTACATACTCCCAGAAGACATCTTGAAAACAGCTTTTATTTTGAAGTTAGCTTTGGTTTTAAACAGTGAGGTGAGACTGTTACAAATCCAAAAGCTGAGTTCAAATCCTTGAAATATTATTTCTCAAGTATTAAAACCTTGAATAATAACTGGTTTTATGTATGCTTATTTTAGTAACTGATGGCTTTCAGAGAGTCATATTTTTATTTAAATATATACTATTTACATCACTTAAAATACCCCGAAGAGTGTAGTTTGGCTGTCTGTCCCAAGCCTGGTTAGTTTGAAATAGTGTGAGACTGTAGACTGGCACTTCTGTCACCTGTCTGCACACACACACATGTAAACCATAATTCGCTTGTGTGAGAGAAATTATGAAATGCTGTATAATAAGAAGACCACCTGAAATTAGCTTTGGTACTCCCCTATATTAAATGAAAGGCTTGACAGGTAAAAAAAAACCTTCATCTGTACATTGTAGTTTGCAGTCTTGCAATTATTACTTTTTAAGTAGTAATTACTTAGAATTCTAATAACCACAGTTTAGTGGTTTTACCAATGTCAGAGCAGGTTTAGGTCAATATTTTTTTGTTTTTTCTAGTCTTTCCAGTGTCAGTCTTCCTTTAGCCAAGATAATTCCAATAATAAATGGGCAGATCCATTCAGTATGCAGTGAAACACCAAGTCACTTTGTTCAGGTAAGAATCTTCCTTATTTACAATATCCCAAGTAAAATTTTGAAAATAATGTTGTATATCTCTTTTTAATATATTCATTCTCTTTACTTTCACTGGCTTTTAAAATTGGCATGAAAAAATTTTTGTACATTTATATCTTCCAAAAATATGCTGTTTTTCTAGAACCTCTTCCTTCTGCTGAACTGTGCAGATGCACAGACAGGTCTCTTGATTTGGTTCGACTTGCAGTTCTGCCCAAAAACCTTTCTAAAGCAAGAAATTTGAGTAACATCTCTGTGGAGGCACCATGTGTTTTTCTCATGATGAATTCTGTACTGCAGCAAAACCAGAATGGCACTGGATGTGTTCAATTAAGCAAACTTATTTTTTACATTTCTTCCAGGACCTGTTGATGATGGAACAAGTGAAAGATTTTGCTGCTAATGTTTATGAAGCTTTTAGCACCCCTCAGCAACTGGAGAAATGACTCGCACACTTTTAGGAATAGATGGTATATTTATAACAAATCCCTTGCAACTACTGATGAGACCTGGATTAATTTTATAATGGTGTAGGAGTGGCAGACCAGCAGAAAGAACACTTTGAGAAAAGTGGGAGTGAGCCCATATTTCTTGTAATAGAATTATGTTTCAAGCACCCATTAAAAATATTCTTGTTGAAAGAATCATTGTATGTAAAGACTTTTCTATTAAAAAAGTGGTTAAATTCCTCCGTATTTAATTTGATTATTTTTATTGCATATAAAAGGCATCTGGTGGCAGTATTACAGCAGGTTACTAAAAAAATCCATTTTTTGCCCTGGACTGTGTAAGTTTTGGAAAGAACTAATGATAGTGATCTAAGAATAGCACAGAGTAGCAGAATGAAGTAATGCTTTTTGCTTCTTCTCCCCTCAAATTTTTCTTTTTATAAAGGAATTTTTTTTCACTTAACTTTACAAACATTATTCCAAAATCTCTTGTTCTTCAGAAGGCCTTTGCTGCCAACAGATGCAAGTTCCTCTTGAATGAGCTGGGGGCATGCTCTCTGTTACTTAATACTAAAGGAATGTGGGGTTTTAGATGTTCTCTTGTTTATGCTGTTCAAACAGCTACACTGTACAAATTACCTTGTAAATATTTTATCTTAATTTGTATTAATTTTGAGCCCAATTGTCTGTATTGTAATAAAATATTTTAATGTAAAATTTGTGTGTTTATTAACATTACTAGCAGGAAAGGGAATAACCAAATTTGGCACACCACTCAAAATTCTGACATTGTTGAAAGAATAGATTTAACTTACACAGTAATAATTTTGCACTCAGTGACATTACTCAGGAAAAATAAACCTTCAGTCTCTACACTGAAGCAGAAACAATTAATGCCTTTTGTTGTTCTTTATCTCCTCCTCTTTGCAAACTTCACATTGTGTGTCTATCCCTAGAAATTGTGACACATGATGACTTTGGCAGAAAGACAACATTTTAAGCAGAGGGTAGACTGCATTCAAATTGAAAAAATTCCAAAGTTGAGGACCCCTAGCAACTCCTGATTATTTCTTTTTTTTTCAAGAGTTTAATCATTGAAGTATATGTTTTGTTTTACAGTCCACATAAGGCACCCTGGTAACTATGTAAAAACAATGGCTGTAAACAAAAGTCAAGCTTTACCCATGTAAAATTATACAAAATGTAAAAAAAAAACCTTCCCAGTTTACCTATGTCCAAATAATGGATAGAATTATCCACTCAAGAGTAGGAACATGTGAAATGAGTGACTTCCATGATGAGAAATGATGATGTACATATGCATTACCTCCGTGCATGTGTGATGAATTCTGAACCCTTACAGGCCAGTTCTTCCCAATGCTACCCTACTCAGCTGAAACTCCTGGCTAGCAGTGGCTGTACACACCTGGAAAATGTTTATCCTTTTCTCCAAAACTCACCTTTTACTGTGCAGTTTTGTGGAAGTTGGAGTTCTTGCATTAAAGAGGGTGTGCTTGAGCTTGGCCAGTACCTGACTAAAACGAGAGGTCAAGGTAGCTGCTCAGTTTTTCACACAGCTTCAGAGAAACAAAAATATATGCAGAGGACCAACTATCTCGTCGTAGACTTCGTGTGAAGCTTGTTCCATTCCTTAATAACAGCCTGCCTTTCATAAAAAAAGTGAATTTATTGTTTTTACAAGTAATTAAGTTCAAAACCAGTGATGAGAAACAGCAAAACATCAGCATTCCCTGCTAGCTGGGGCTCCAGCAGAGTATGGCTCATTTTATGGCAGTCAGTTGTAAAGTCCAGCCCCACTGGCATGGCAATTGCTTAGGAGTTAATTGAGGTAGAGCTATAATCAGTCCCTTTTCTCCCAGTGCAACCCATTTCAGCAGTTCCTTGTAGCCAGCCAGCTTCACCTAAGATAGAAACACACACTATAATTAGAACAATGCCTTTTCAAAGTGCATATAATTGCAATATTGACAAAATAAATATTGACCTATAGCTACCTTTCTAACCAATTATCCTCAAATGCCACTTACCAGCCAAATGAGTGATAATTTTTAAAGGTAATGGAAAAATACTAGCAAAGTAGATATGGAAGTGCAACTAATAAAGCTAGTCATGTTGGGTCTTGAGAAGTACTTAGGGCTGTAGAAGGTAAACAAGCACCTTTCAGAAGTATTTGGGATGGGATTTAGGTCTATGCAGGGATCTAGGTGCTACAGTACAGAGCTCTGTGTCACCTATTTCTGAAATGCGTGTTTGTTTGCCATGGTGGAACTTGTAGTCTTGAATGAGCATCACTGTTTCTTACAGAGTGCAGCCAGGTATCTCAAAAGAGATGACCTGAATAACCCCCTCCCACTAAAATCTCACAAATGGGTTTATGGTGACTCTTCTTCTTAGGCAGCTGGTGACATGCTGGAGCAGCTGAAGACCAGTCTCTGCCGCTGAGGAACAGTACTCTCTTGTGCACATAGAGTCTAGCTGCCTCTCCAAAAGTCAAGATGCATTTCCATTACTTCTGAAATGACTTTTTCTTCCTTATCACAGAGTTATCTTGGCACCTATCACACTATTTTTATATGGAACTAGACCAGAAGCAGCCCTAATGCATTTCATCAGCTAAAATGGACATGAAGTGCATGAGACCAGAACAGAGCTAAGCCAAAGTGAATCTCCTCTTAAATGCACAGAACTGATACCAACTTCTGCTTCCATTGGGCTACACTTCTTTCTAGAGAAGGTGTGGCATCAGTGTCTTTAATTTCTGACCTCCACTTGGCATAAGATACACATCTAGGGTCACACTGACTTACTTTTTAGCCTCCTTGGCCAATAAAAACCTCTGTGTGCATTCCCTTTGTGCAAGGCTTTAACTTGAAACAACTGCACCGTTACAGCAACTCCAATATCACCAAAGTCACCAAAGTGAGGACAGCTACTTATAAAGCAAAGTCTTGCCAAGTTAGAGTGTACATGTGAAACAGGAGAAGCAGCGCAGTTTTTTCCCTGCTACTTGGCCTTTTCATGATTCTCAGTTTGCAAGCTAAAACATATCCCAGCAACATCTCAGTCTAACTTTGTTCGCTGGAAAAGAAACATCCCACTGGAAGCGCTATGACAAGGAGGTCCGAGAACTAAAACAAATATTCTGCTGGGTCTCTTCCAACATACTCTGTCCTAGGAGCTACGCATTCCCAAAGATGCCAGAAATTTAAATAAACATGATGGTACCTGACAAATCCTAGAGGGAAGGGCACATGTATTTGTGTGTGTGCGCTGTCTTTTACCTGTGTTTCTCCAAGCTTAGCCTGTGGCTCACCAAGTTCCAGAATCCCAGAAACTGGCCAGTTAAGGAAGACAGCATTGACTGTCCCATCTTTAGGGCTGAAAGTGTACCTGGTTGGAAATGGGAAACAGAAATGCATGTCAGTTTTTCCATATAAATTTTCTGAAGTGATACATAAGAGTGTTTCAAGATTGGAAAAATGGATTTGAAAAATCAGCATTAGTTACATTTTCACACACATAACCATCTTTTCAGATTATTTATATCCTTTAATAAAGTACTGCTCCTGTGTTCCAACAAACTAGAGGTAATGGAAACTATTAACTGAATTCAGAGGCAAACATCTATAGCAACTTTCATACACATGTAACTCTCTGCTGCTCAGCCATATAGGAAGGAGATACTTGCAGGACAAGGGGAATCCTTAACAGAGAACTGTAGGTTATATTCAGAAAAACATGCTAATTCACATCTATACACCAACATACAGACTAAAAAAATTTAACAAGTATGTACAACAACAGAGCTTCCACCTTGCATAGCTAGTTTTTGAAAATGTAATTTTCAGCATACCCTTGCGGCATACCCTCAAAACATGCCTCCCTCCTTCCTTCATTTAGTTAAAACTTTCTATTGCTTTTGAAAGTGATTTTGAAAGTGATTTTACTAAACAGTCAGCAGTTCGGCATGTCCCGGCTAAAGCCAGATGGCCAAATTTTACTGGGAACAGGAGTAAAAAGGCCCACTGAGACAGAGAAGAGGGACAAGACCAAAACCCTGATGGATCATTAAGGCATTACAGCAGCTGTAAGTCACAAAGGCAGAGGGGAGTCCAGAGACTGGCTGTATTTAGTGACCAAGCAATTGCTGTTATTTTCCCATGCATTTTTACCTTAAAAAAATGTAGAATATGCTAGACTGGTTTCTAGTTTCTTCCTCTCCCTTTTTTCTCTTTAAACATCAAGTGACATCAAGTATTTCTTTCTACAGATAAACACTTCATAGCAATTTTATATTTCCAGATTTGTATATTCTTTGTTTCTGTTGCCAACTATACTAAGAAGCACAAGATCACTAAAGAAATGTTTGCAGCCTTCCCTTCAGCCTCAGCATCATCCCAAAACTACAGTCTCTGCCTACAGCTTTACACACACTTCTGTGTGCAGTTATTTAAACTGACAGAGGGATTAATTTCTTCACCACATACAAACTAATATGGTGACTTCTGTAGCATCAAGTCGTTAAGAATTTCAAAGTTTCACATACATTGGTGCAGCTTTACAGTGCTTACATTTTGATTCAGTACCCTTACCACACTTCTGGTGTGACCGAGTCGTTCTGTGCTCTCCATGGTTTCGTTCCATAGATGGCCTCTCCATTGACCTCCAGCCAAGCACCCATCTGCCTCAGGCGCTCCTCGAATATAACAGCGATGCGACCGTCATGAGTGGGCCCGATATTCATCAAGAGATTTCCCCCACAGGACACCGTTTCGACAAGTTGCTGAAATGTTTTTCAACACACAGAGCATACGATTACGACTAATGAAATCACACATCTGAAGTACTTTCCAAAGTCTGCCATGCTGCTTCAGAACAATGAACCAAATGAGTTATGTTACTGTTGCATGTTGAGACTTAGAGGGGTCATCCCAACAGTCAAAACAAAATTTAAGCTCCTGTAAAACAAAGCTCTGATGACAAGTGTTACATCAGAAAAAAGCCCAAAATACGTTCTTGCCTCAGTATATCAGGCTGAATCTACATTAGAATCAGATCCTACACATTTTTAACATTTTGACTTCTGCAAGAATGTCACGAGGGTTTTACTGATAGAATGGACAGATGATTTCTCTGCACCAGAGTAGAATAAGGCTAATAGTTGCCACTTCGTCTTTACTGAAGCTTAGAGAAGCGACTTCCTCTGTTCTTCCTCTGTTTGATGCTCTCCCTATTTTACAAAGACATCTGTAAAACACAAGGAAGCCTTCTACAGAGTCTGTAAAATTTGTGTCTGCGTCCACACTGCCCTCCAGAGATCATGGACTGAGATGCACAAGTCTGAGAAACACAGCTGGAGACAAGCTGCTGAATGAATTCAAACCTTCTGCCTCTGAAAAGAGGTTACTTCAATTTGTAATTGTCTTTTGCAAGGACAGTACTAGAAACAGATTTAGATTAAGCAACAGTAACAATCAATCTCCCCCTCACTATCTGAGTTTTGCAATTAAATGCATTTTTCTGAAAGGCTGATCATCTTTCTTTCACTCAGTTTTCCTAAGCTTCACATCTTTTCTAATACCTTAGACTAGCAAAGGAAATCAATATTGTACTAAGATCAGCTGTCTGCATCTGCTAATGTTTACCTATGTGTTGTACCAAAAGTTTCTTGCTACAAGGTAAAATGACTATGGAGTCATAAACTGTTTCTAGCTGTAAAGGGGAAAAGATGTAGCCTTCAATCAGGAGTTCCTAACCAGGAGCTGTGAAACTGCAACTGTTTAATTCTCATCACCTTAAAGATGCAGTTACCAGAAAAACTTAGTGGAAAAGGTAATTATGAGACTGTCCAGGTCAGTCCTTGGCCAGTTACTCACAGGGGAAACGGCTTCTAAGAAACTCACCCCATTTCTACTTGATAAACCTTTCCCTTAGTAATTTCTATAAAATTAGTAAGAATTACATGGACATCCCATCCTGCCAGTGTTAGGCTTCAAATGAACAAAATGGTTTATTATTTCACCGATTCATTATTCAATTAAAAGAATACTTTTTAGATAGAGGCAGGTACACGATAGAAATGTTACACTGCGTAATATAAAAACTAGGCAACTCCTCTGCCCCACTGTACCTTCACCAAGTCCTCGATGGTGAGGTAGTCACTGAGCTGCGTGTCCCTGCGGTATCCCCACGACCTCCTGTCGATGGTCATACAGTTCTCCCACTTGTGAGGCAGGAGGTGGCCGGGGTTGTACCGGTCACTGCAGGTGTAGAAGCCGCCGTGGGTACAGATGCTGCCAACCCCCCAGCGGTCATTGGTTACAACTGTGTCCCGGACTGGGCTGGAAACAGACAAATTTTATTACTTTTATTCTATAAAATGCAGTTGCAGCCAGCGTAAACCCTTCCCACACACACCCCTCCCAGACACTAACATTTTGGGTGACTTCTGTACTACTCATTTATAGATTAAGTGCGATGTCAGGAACCCTATTCTCATCCTTTCCTAGTAAGAGGTCCAGATCGGCATTTCTTAAGGAAATATGCTCCAGACTTTTATAGGAGCTCTGCCAGAAAACAGCCTGTATTTCACATCCACTGCCAGATGTTCACTCTACAATGAAAACAATGAACCCATATTCTCAAATTGTCCATCTATTCTGCTTCTGTGCAGCAACAAATATATAGGGAAGGCTGTGATTAGATAGAATAGCCAATACCATCTTAACTGATTAATTTGCAAACGTGTTTCAAAAATACAAAACAGTTTTTTTCTAAAGCAAGCTTTGATAATTCTAGGGAAGATCTGGATTCTGTATTTCAGGAAATTGAATATTTTGTTAAGTCCTCTAAAGTAAAGGTAACAAGTTCCATAAAACAAAGTGAAACAAACTAGACAGAGAGCAGAATTTTAGATAAGGTGCTAAGGCAGCATCATTAGGTACCTGTCATTATACAGCCAAGCCAAGAAACCAGTGCTGTTCCAGTAAGTATCTGGAGCATTTCCATTCCCATCAGACCAAATTATTTCTGGCTGGTACTTGGTCACAATTTCATAGAGTTCTGGTAATGATTTACTGGTCGGAAACTTTCTTGTCTTGAAGACATTGGTGGCATCCTCAAGGAAGAGAGGATTAAACCATTCGAACAGGGAATGGTATAACCCAAAATGCAAATCAGTCCTGTTTCTAACAGATGCTGCTAGTTCAGCAACAAGATCCCGTTTCGGTCCCACATCAACAGCATTCCAGTTCCAAGAATATTTGGACCCCCACAAAGTAAAGCCTGAAAAGAAAAAATTCAAAGGATAAGAAAGAGAAGAAGAAGAGGGGAAGTTACAGTTCCTCTTTCTGGAAAATAGTTTGGAATTGTGTTGCAAAAAAAAATAAAAATTATATTTGTAATAATATTGTTATTGTTATTGATATAAACTGTGCCTACCACTGTGCATAAACAGACTATAATAGTCATAACATCAGAATACCGTGGCAGATATGTTTACATATTTTTTTTATACATACACATATCCTAACCTTTTCTATACTGCTTAGGATAATTATTCCCTCTTTTTAGTTATTCACTTCATTCAATTAACTAGATGATCTTTAAAGCCCCTTCCAACACAAACTATTCTATAATTCTATGAAATTAACCAAAAATACAGTAGCTTTTGAGGCATATACACTTTTGCAGAAAGTATCAATGTGAACTGTAAATACACAACAAATGGAAGACAAAACTCTTTCTCAGCTGCAGCAAGCACAAGCTATTATTTGCATTCAAAGACTCTTCTCTCTTTTGTTTCCATCTCATGCAAATGTTCACTTTTCATTTGTCTCGCTATTTATAGCAGCTCAATCAACTACTCAGTACACAGTATACAAGCAGAGTGCAAAAACTCCTGAAACAGATTTCAAAATATCAACATTAAATATCAGGAGTCAGGAGAGATTTGACATTTCAGGCATCCAGCAATCCTAGCAGAAGCACTTGAAATAATACTGCACTGCAGACTCAGACCGGTGCCAGACAAGCTCCGCTCTCACCTTCAGACTGCTTTAGACTCGTTGCCTAATAAATCTTGGGATATTTTTGTGAACTGAATATACACAATTGTATCGACTAGGCAGACAAGCTAAAAATTCATGCTCAAGGCTACAGGACAGACTAAATGAATCATGATTCTTTTGAAGATTCTTGGGAATTTCACCACAAGCATCATCAAGATAAAAATTTATGTGTATCAGAGCTGAGATAAAAATTTACAAGTTGCCAGTCTTGAACCCACATGCCCCAAAGACCAAAAACATTCATTAGCTGTACTTGTCATATTGCATCTTAGTATTTTATACTTTATTTGATACCATATTTCCTTCCAGCCACTTTCTTTTTCTTTACTTTTCTCTGCAAAGCATCTTACAACTACAGTGCTAAAAATCAACTGTGCCTGTAAAGCTAAAGACCCAGTTCAAGGTTTTGGCTTCTATGAGCTACATCAGGAAAAGCTATACCTTGTGAACCTTCCTAACTCTGAAGCTGACTCCCAAAACATACCCCTAAATTCCTTGCAGAAACCTACAGAGCTCGTTAACTGCCTGCATACAGCAGCTCTCCATACATTAAAGAGTGCAGAATTCACTTTTATGGTTCTTTCAGCAATAAATTGCACTATGGCTACTGCAGGAAGCTCAGCTGCCACCACCACTTCAGGCTGTCTTACCTACAGCAAGAAAACAGTGGCACTATTTATTGTTCCTCCTATGCAAGCTTCATGACCTCAGCTTCTCTGTAAGAGTCAGGAAAACAACTGCACATTTCTTGGGTCATTTTTTCCCTCTTTGGCTGCAGTGGGACAGGTAAGCCTGCCTGGCTTTCTCTATCTATCTTAGCAAGCAGGAAAGTCACATGCTTTTTTCTTCTGTTGACAGAAATGCAACAATTACTAATATTCACAAAGCTTCCACTTACCTTCATGATGTTTTGAAGTTAAGACAACATATTTTGCACCTGAAGCCTTCAGAATATCTGCCCACTGGTTCGGATCAAAGAATTCTGCTGTAAACAGTGGCCCAAAATCTTCATAACTGAAGCCAGGTGGGTAATTGGCCTCCATAAATTTCACATAGGGCTCTCTCTTTTCCTTCTGCCAGTACCACCTAAAAAATACAGAACAAAACACGTCTGCTAACGTATTTTTACACAAAGAAAAGAGAGTTGAAATCATCAGCTCCTATTTAAGTTAACACTGAGAGGCAGAGGTACTGGAAGTACATGACACTAGCAATAGGACAAAATTGCTCCAGAATAGTATTAATTACCAAAGATTTGCTTTTCTCTATCCTATTTGTTCATGCTCTACATCTTTGAAGCCCTCCATTTCAAATGGAGGTCCCAGGATTTCATTTGAAGCAATGAAAAAAGCAGCTACACTTTGAGAATGGAAAAATGACAGTATCCAAATCCCAAAATCATACTAGAGAGCACATACAGAAAGTCCGTGTAAGCAGCCCAGGTGGCATGAGAAATGCCTTTTTTCTGAAAAAATATGACTCATCCTCCTCAAGTCTCACACCTCAGCCATCAGGCACCTCTGCTCTGCCGCCCACATTACAATTCCTGCCACCTACAAACATGTGGACCAGCAGCTTTACCTTTCTGACAGTCCCCAGTCCTTTAAACCAAATGCAGTTGATTGACCAGATGCCCAGAGTCCCCGGGCAGGAGAGAGCTGTGACCAGTGCACTACAGCCACTGCACAGGTGAGGCTCTGAACAAAAGGCACCCTACTAGAAGCCATGTCCTACAACAAGAACTCGCCAAACGCTTACAAATACACCTCTGTCACAGGCCCTAAAATGCAGGCACACATCTACCTACCAGGGCACTTGGATTTAGCAACTAGAAGGAAAAATAAGCTGATGATCTCTTTTCACTTTCCATCTGCCAAAAACGGGGACAGTTTCTCTTCTGTGCTTCCCCAAGACAGTGACTGGTATTGTCTCTATTCCACCTGGGCTAGTCCACAGCAGGGCTTGGAGCTCTGCTCTGTGTTCAACGTTGGTCTCTCGCCCTCATCATAAGCAGAGGTCATAAATCACCAACAGAGCAATATTTATTTTCAACCTGCTCCCTTTCCCTACTGAGCAACGAAAGAGGAGCTTCACAAATAGCACACAACAGTCCTTACTGCATGAACAGCCTTATTGCTGGCCACCTTCTAACAACAACATACCATGTGACTGCTAATACATACAGAGAAAAGGGTCTGGAAGCATTCACCTTTCTGTGAATGAAGCCAAGCAGCAAAGATCCTGTTCCAGCAAGAACATACATGAAAACAGATAGTAAGTTAAGGAATAACTGCAGGATCTAAAGGTCAGTATCTAAATCTTTGAAATGTGTTTCTCTCTCCTATCATGAGCTAGATTCTGACCTCAGTTCTTAAAGACATAGTAACTGTCTAGATACTGTTGTAACCTTCCCAGACTTCATCATAAACCAACACAACCTCTGGCAGCCAACAAGTTAAAAACTCAGAAGAAAGAGGCCAAGACAGCTTTACTCATTGAAAGACTAGAGGGGTAAAGGGGGGGGGGAGGAGAGGGGAGAGAATATGAGAAAAAGGGAAAATAACAAACCACAAACAAACAAACAACCCCCCCCCAATCAAACAACCTCTGATTTCAAAGTACGTAATTGCATAAATAAACAGGGTAACATCCTTGCTTCTCTTCCTTTGTCACATGGTTTGCTAACATGAGCACTTCCACGCTGACATGATTAGATTCTAGAAACATCCTTTCCAAGGCCATGCAGCTGCTAACACAGGCTCTCAGTCGTCTGACTGCACACGCTGCTAGAAGGCCTGAAGCAGCTCTACACTCACACGTGCCTAAGGATGGGGGACTCTAGGAATATAAAAAGCAACTTCATCAACTACATTAGAGAGTTTTGGGGTCTTTTTAGAATAACAACGAAGACCAAATGCTTGATCCTGAATCTGTGCACCACTATCAGACCACAGCACGAGGCTTGAACCCAAACCTAGCTCTGTCACCCCCCACAAAAGTAATTTATTAGTAAATGGAATCTACCTTAAAAAACTGCTGAAACCCGTGAATATAACTCTGAACAAACCAAATATTGTCAGAAAACAGTTTTTTGTTTAGATCTATGTTGGTTTGTTTTGTGAATATCGCATTTAAGGTTCACCACAGCTCTGCCACAGAGCTGCTGTTACCTTCATATTTTAAATGATGATGTGACTCACTTGAAGTCACACAGGAAATACTTGGTAGAGCATGGAAAGATGGCAGCACAAATATGCTTACAACCAAAGGGCCTGAACCGGTGAACACTCACAAAACAAGGGTTTTACTGAGCCTCTGAACTAAAATTACTTAAAGGATCAGAGCCTTGGACTCTCTTAAATGGAAAGCAGTCTTGAATAACAGTAATAATAAAAGAGAAGAAAACCATCAACAGCACAAAATATACACAAGAAAACAGCAGGTTGCTTGCTAAGCAAGGGCAGCAATGGGAACCTGCACTCCCCACAGTGCTCCAGCAGCAGTACCAGGCTGCTCCAGGGGCTGGGAGATCCTCGACGCCTGTTCCCACAGGGGAGAACCCATCCCTTCAGGGTACTCCTGCGGCTCAACCAACCACCTCTTTCACCAACAGCAAATCACATCTCTCAGCTCTCCAAGATCTCTTCTTAATTTAGTTTCGTCAGCCAAGGTATTCAAGTTTTAGGTCTGAGCAGGCAGATGGTCAGACACACCCGAAGCACATCCAACTCTGCCTCCTTCGCGAAGGCGCCACGGAGTCCGTGGCCTTGGGTGGACACACACCTCTTCCCACACACCTGAGCTTCAGGGTCAGCCTGCAGAGGGGCTCTAACCCAAACCTCCGCTCTACGAGGGGGGACACACACCCATCCCCGCCTGCCTCAGGAGCCGCTCGCCAAGCAAACCCCTCGGATCGCTGGCACGACCCGTCCGCGGCAGCTGCTCCGGCGCGACCGGACACCGCTCGCCGCAGCTCACCAGAACCACTCGCTGCCGAAGCTGGGCACCGAGAACACGCCCCAGTGGATGAAGACGCCGAACTTCGCCTCGTCAAACCAGGCGGGCAGCGGCCGGGCGTCCAGCGAGCCCCAGGTGGGCTCGTAGCGGGGCCGCGCCGGCAGGAGCGCGGGCAGCCCCAGCAGCAGCAGCAGCAGCAGCAGCAGCAGCGGCGGCAGCAGCGGCGGCA
>JAYRBT010000114.1:52867395-52939745 GCA_036023395.1 Myiotriccus ornatus
TTTGCTAGTAATAAATGTTCATGTTATTTTCCTAAATCCAGTCTCTTTTGTCTGCATAAACCTTCTCTCAACTAATACTAACTGTGTGGGGGGTGTAAAAACAAATTGACCCAAAGCAAAACCACGACACCTGGGGCTGTCACACTCCTGATTTCATATGGTGAGTGACAGCCTTGCACCCACGGTGCTAATGTGTCTAATACTGGGATTGCCCCTTTTTAAAGATTTTAAGAGCAGGGGCACCCATCAGTGTTTGCTTTCTGAAGCTTCAGAGTGATCTCCCTACAGCACCAGATCTGTAACCTGTGACAGAGGGGGCAAGGAGAGAGAACAGAAATGAAAACCAAAAATAACAAAACTCCTTATTAGGTGACAACAAAAATATGAATTAATTTTGAAGAGTGGAGATGTCACATTTTAAAGTAAGGGCTGCTGAACTCTCAGGTACCAGTGCCTCAGTCAGCTACTGCACAGAGGAGGTTATGGAGTTAATCCCTAATTATCCTTTTTACTTTGCTCTAAAACATTTGGTCTTGCAGCAGGACAGGAGGAACATCAACCTGACTGGCAGCAACAACTTCTCTTTTCTGCCTTATCACATTTGTCCCCAAATGCTCTTGGGAACTTCTCAGCATCCGCTCTGCCCTTGGCTCCACCCCCTGTCTGGGGGAAAATTAATGAATTATGAAATTAAACTAGAGCAGATTTAAAGGTCTAAGGCTGCTGCAGATCCTGTTTCCCAGCTCAGTTAATAGCACTGAGTGCTTGTGTTCCTTTTATTTTGGTTTTAAATAAGTGAAAGTATGCCAAATGTGAAGGTGAGCTCAGACTGCCCTACAGACTCCAAGTGAGGCAAAGTAACAAATTATACCCCCCAAAAAATCAATGTATGTCTCCAAATCGAGAAAAATTACATTAATATTCAAAAGCTGCTTTGAAGTAGAGTAGAAGTCTTCTTTCTTTGTTAAAAGCCACATAGGAAAGACTTCAAATTTGCAGTAAAGTCCTTAATAGTGGAGATTAACCACCCTGGAATTGTCCAAGGCCAGCGTGGACAGGCCTTGGAGCAACCTGGGCTAGTGGAAGGTGTCCTTGCCCCTGGCAGGGGGTGGAACGAGATGAGTTTTATGGTCCCTTCCAACCCAAACCAGCCCGGGATTCTGTGAAGGCGAGAAACATAAACGTGAGCAGCTGCTCTTTGGATCCGCGGCTGTGTTTTATGGCGCTGCCAACACCGGCGCAGCAGCGGCGCCGCTTTTGCCGTTAAAAAGCCGTTTTTCCGCCGCAGGAGCAGCCCGGGGGGGCCGGGCCGGGCCGGGCCCTCCCGCCCCTCGCAGATCCCTGATGGGTCCGGGAAGGGACCACAGGGGCTCATCGGGTCGCACCTCCCTGCTCCAGCAGGGCCATCCCAGAGCACACGGCACAGGACTGTGTCCAGAGGGGTCTGGGATATCCCAGTGATATTCCAGAGCGAGGAGACTCCACACCCTCTCTGGGCAATCCGTTCAGTGCTCGGTCACTGCTCAGGGAACTGTCCCTCATGCCCAGGTGGAACTTCCTGGGCATCAGTTCCTGTGCTGGGCACGCACTGCTGGGCCGCCCGAGCAGAGCCGGGTCCATTCCCTGCCCGTCCCTGCAGACCCTGATAGACAGCGGGGAGGTTCCCTCTCAGTGCCTCCTCTGGACGCAACAGCCCCGGCTCCCTCAGCCTTTCCTGCTCCCGGAGATGCTCCATCCCTTCAGCATCTCCATACCCTCCGCTGGGCCCGCTCCAGGCACTCCATGTCTCTCTTGTCCTCCCGCCCATTCCCTCACCTCGGGCGGCCGCAGGGCCGGCCAGGAAAGCGCTGCTTCCTCCTCCTCCTCCTCCTCCTCCCCCCCCGCCCGGTTGCCATGGCTACGGCTGCCGCGGAGCCAAAGGCCCCGTGCTCCGAAGGCCCCCCCGGGCTGTCCGCACCAACGCCTGCGGGACGCGGCGCGGCGGAGCGAGGGTTGGGCGGGCCCCGCGCGGCCCGGCGGCGCCGCGGGCAGCCCTCGGAGCGGGCGCCATGGCGGGCGGGCGGCGGGTCGGCGCCGGGCTGGGAGCGCTGCTCTGCGCCCTCCGTGAGTGCCCGCGGGACGGGAACGGGAGCGGGAACGGGAGCGGGAACGGGAACGGGAACGGGAGCGGGAGCGGGAACGGGAGCGGGAGCGGGAACGGGAGCGGGAACGGGAACGGGAGCGGGAGCGGGAGCGGGAACGGCCTCTGCGCTGGGACAGCCCGCGGGAGCTGGGCGTGCGCAGCACGGGCTGGAGGAGGCTCCGGGGAGACCTGAGAGCCCCTTACAGTGCCTGAAGGCGCTCCAGGAGAGCTGGAGACGGACTGTCGGCAAGGACCTGGAGAGACGGGACACAGGGAGTGGCTTCCCACTGCCAGTGGGCAGGGTTAGGTGGGATATTGGGAAGGAATTCTTCCCTGTGAGGGTGGGAGGCCCTGGCACAGGTTGCCCAGAGAAGCTGTGGCTGCCCCATCCCTGGAAATGTCCAAGGCCAGGTTGGAAGGGGCTTGGAGCAACCTGGACTAGTGGAAAGTGTCTTTGCCCATGGCAGGGGGTGGAATGAGATGGGCTTTAAGCTCCCTCCCAATGCAAACCATTCTGTGATTTGGGATCTCAGTCAGTGGCCCAAGAAAACTCTTCTGCTGTTGATCACAGGCAAATTCTGCTGTGAGAGGTTTTGTAGATGAGATATTCATTATATGGCTTCACTGGTTAAAGTTGCCAGCCTGTGTGATCACTGTTCTGTGATCACTGTTCTGTGATCACTGTGAATGCTGTGATCACTGTGCTGTAATCTCTGTACTGTGATCTCTGTGCTGTTCTGTGCACACTGTAACCTGTAGTCTCTGTGTCACCTCAGATGTGCAGGCGGCCTGTCAGGACACCACAGTCACACAGGAGCTCCTCAAAGAGGGGTTTCACAGGTGAGTGCTCTCCCAGCCCTCCATCAGCATAACGTGAGGGCTGATTTTACATGAGAAGAAGTTTCTCCTCTTTTCAGGCACAGTTGTATCAGCTCCTTGAGCTGTGATCCCTGGGCACGTCTCAGGAATGGATTAACATGATCAAGTGATTAACAAGCTCTAGTGGAGGAGAACGCTCCACACTAGAGTTCCCTTTCTAAGACCTCAGTGGAGACCGTTGGTAATTGAGAAGTTAACAAAGAAGTGAAACTTCATTTTGGCCATGGATGTGGAGTTGGGGTGAGGGAGAGCACGGCTTGGCAGGGAACTGTGTTCTGAATGACTTGCACAGTGTGAGAGCTGCATCTTATCTCTGTGCACCTGGGAAATGTCTCTCAGGGGTTTTGTGCTGACTTTTTAAGGACAGGTATAAATGTTTTGCTCCTATTCTTGCTTGAAGGGACCTGCTGGTGAAGGTGGAGCTCAGGGAGGATGCAGGGGGATGTGCAGTGGCAGCTAGAATTCGTCTTCCACCAGGAATCTACGTGGATCCCTACGAGCTGGCGACGCTGCAGCAGCAAAATTTAACCAAGGTAACAGCCCCCAGTGCCAGGAGATCTGGCAGTGATCCGGAGAAGGACTCAGGGAGTTGTAATCTCTGCTCATTATCTGGCTTGTTGCACCAAGGGGATTAATCCCTGGAAGGAGATGCCACACAGAATCGTCTTTGTGACTGTATCTCTGGTTTGATCAGCACCAGCTTTGTGTCGTGTGCTGCTGATATTCCCACACACTGTCTGGTGGAGCTGCTGCTCCTCTGCTTAGCCCCCAGGTGAGCAGCTGTGGGAAGAGCACTCACATTGAAAAGGGGGAAGGGTAAACCCCCCAAAAGGTGGTGTGGAGCTGTAAGCAGCGTGCTGTGTGTTCAGACAGAGTGGCTTCCCAGCTTTGTTTTCATCCCGGCTTTCTGTGTTACTTTCCAGTCTTTGCTTGACATTTTGGGTAGAGAGATGTGCAAAGGCTGTGGCTATCATTTCCATAGGTGCTTAATTTGATTAAAACATGGATGCAAAGGCTGTGGGCACCTTCTGCCTCTGGGGTGCCTGAGGTGCAGGTCCGACCCTGCTTACACACCTCGCTGAGCTGATGTCTCGCGGGTTTGGCTGCAGGAACAGTGACACTAAGCTTTTCACATGTAGGAATCAGTCATTGGAGAGGGACTTAGGTATTTTGGAGCAGCTTAAGGCCAGAATTTCCAGCTTGATCACAAAATCAAGAAAATAAAATGGGGAAATTGTTTTCCCGCCTTGCGTCGATTCCAATCACAGCCACACCTGTATCTTTCCCACTCGCAGGCGGTGTTAATTCCTGACGTCACTGATGTAGAGGCTCCCGAGTACTTGGCCACGGCTCTTGTTTTGCTGCTGTACCTGGAGGCGGACCCGCAGTGTTCCCGCTGTTTCCGTGCTGCCGTGCCCGTGCACGCGCGGTACCACCGGCCCGCCGAGGGGAGCCAGCATGCCCTGGTTGCTCTGGAGAGCCCACAAGTGCTGCTCTGCTGCTTCCACAGTGAGATTCTCAGTGATGTTCTTCTGGGGAGAGAGGAATAAGTGTGGGCAGTCCAGAGCTTGGAATCTGGCTCTGTGTTTGTCTGCTTGACACGGAGCTCTTGGTCCTTGTGTGAGCACGAGGGGAAGGTGTGGCCCGTTGTCTTCCTCACTGGATGCTGCTGCCTGGCCAAAGGCAGGTGGATTGTCAGCACACCTCTTGGTGTTGTGCTGCTGCCAGTGTACCCCTGTGCTGTCTGGGTTCTTCCAGCTGGAAGTGCTGGCAGTTGTCACGATCCGTGTGTTTGTCGTGATTCCGGCAGGCCCTGGCTTGCCAAAGGCCTCCAGCTCCGACCATGTTTTCCTGGTGTTTCCCTTGGCAGCTGAAGCTGTGCAGGGTGTATTTAATATCCACTGTCACCTGTGTAGAAGAATCAAAGTGTTCTGATGGTTTCTAACACTTTGTTCCTGCATTCCCTCTATATAAGGGGGGAATGTAGTAAACTGTGCCTGAAGCTTAGAATGGTCAGTCTCAAACTGGGATGAAACAAGAACCTGATACCACTGACAAGGAGTATTTCAAGTTATATGAACAATGAAATCCTACGGTTTTGCTGCAAATCTTGTGTCCCTTCACAAAATCATGCCTGCCAGGTGCCAAGTCAAACACACTAATGTTTTTCAACTCCTTTATCATCACTTCTGCATCACTTGAGCAGTGATTTTCTGGGATAAACATAGGGACAGGCAAGACTGCCTTTTCCCTTAAAAAAGGGGTCTGCAATCTTCCTTGTTTTCTGCCACATTTAATACTTATGAACAGGAAAACATTTATTATTAATATGAAAAGGTGTAAAGTATTGGGAGTTCTTGCATGTGCTGACAGAAGGCCAAGAAGGAGAAATGGAAGAATGACTTACTTATTTTGGGCAAAATTCTAAGTATGGGTAAAGTTGAAGGATCTACAGACTAACAAGGAATTCTTTGCCCTGTTAAGGACAGAAGGGCCAAGATACCACACAAGTGAGATTCTTTCTTGGGTACCTGCTGTATCAGGAAGGGAATTGTTGCATAGTTCACAGGAGGGGTTGCTCAGCATCACTTTGGCCGTGCAGGGGAGCTGGCACGTTTCTGTTTCACCACTTGCCTTCCAGGGGGCTGATTCTGTCAAGCTGTTCTGGGGGAAAAGATCCCTTATTTGGCAGAGTCTTGCAGGCCAGATTTCTTCATCCCCCCTGGCTCCTGCTGATGCACTGATGCTTTCCCTAGGTCACCTGGCAGCAGAGTGCTGGGAGCCTGCTGAAGTGGGAGCTCCCTGCTTGGCCGAGAACGTCGGTCCCTGTCAGTGGCACAGCACAACACACAGATCCGTGAGTTCTCCTTTCTGGTTCTTTCTAACATTTCCTGGTTCGCTTTTTGGTGTGATTAGCAACTTCCACAGCACAGGAATTAATCAGTAGAAGACTAGTTGGGTGGTTCCCCCCTTTGGGAGGCTCCTTTCTTCCTTTCTGACTGGCTTTTGGTGGGGGTCATCCTGCCCTTCTGCCGTGCTTACAGTCTCTCTGTGCTCTCCTGGCCCTTTGGGATGGCTGCTCTCGTCACCTTTTTTTTCCTTAATAGTTTACTTGGAATTCTAGGGTATAATTGGCTCTGGTCAAATTAAGAAAAGTCTTTACAATGTTGGTGCTTCAGAGGAGTAGCAAAGTGGAAAACTGCTTGATGTTCTAACTAAAGGAGGGGTAAAACTGCAAAGATTTAAGGAATAGCATCCTAAATAAAAAGGCCACTTCTGTTTGTTTGTTGGTATCTGACTGGGTAAATATTTAGGAAAGGTGGAATTTCTTATTCTGTGTTCAAAACCAAGGAAAATTGGATCTTTATAGTGTGTTCAACAACTGCCTTTGATGCTCAGAAGGGTCACAGTAGCATAGAAATTCAGAAATAAGACTGATTTATATAATAAAAAAATTAAATATGTATTTTATAATATATAAAAATAATAAATATATCTAAAAATATAATTAAAAAATCTGCTGTTGTTGTAACACACGTGCCTTCTTATATTTAAGATGCTTGGAGATGCCTGGGATATCTGCAGCTCTTGTCCAAAAACACTTCGGAGTTTCCCACATCCACAAAAAACCAAATAGTTGTTCACCTTGAGGAAATCTGTCTTCTCAGTGATCAGACTTCACTGTGAGAGCTGCTCTCCTCCATGTGGTATTCCCTGCATATCCCCAGGGGCAAGGTTGGTGTAGGAACAGAGATACATGACCATTTACTGAGCTTTGCAGTGCAGCAGTGGCTGGCACTGTGTTTGCTGAGAACTGAAAGGGGATGTCCCATCTTGGTTTTGATTTCGAATCCCAGAAGAAGTCTCAGCCAAGGGCTGATTAAATCAGGGTCTGGTTACTAATCCTCTCAGTTGCAGTCAAAATGAAACAGTTTGTTAAATGAGTACAATCTGTTTGTTTTTCCTTGCAGGCAGGGGAGGAATTGATGCTGGAGGTTCCTGTGGGGCTCAGGGAACACAGTTCCCTGGTGTGTGCCCTGACCCTGCTCACCACCCTGCTCTGTGCCAGCCTCATCCTCGCTGCCACCTGCAGGCACGGACACTTCTCCCTGTGACCTGCTCAGAGGGAGAGAACACGGAATTGACTGACCCCTATCCAGCAAAACTAACTGGATATTGCACCAGCTTCCTAGATGGATCCTGTTCTACTGCTATTTGTATGTTAGGGGGTGCAAGGGTCCCATAATGGGTTACAGTTCCTTTGCCTTAATGCTTGGAAACACCTTCCACAGCCCAGAAGACAGTTTGGATGTGTTGTCCATAGCCAAAGCAGATGGAGTGTAGGGAAAAGCCTTGGAAAGCTGAAAGCACCACTGTGGGCAATAGGACAACAGTCAGGAGTGGAGTTTGGGGCTGGTATTCCCTTCTTCTGGCCCAGAGCCTGCATCCAGTGCTGCCTCTTGTGGAGCTCTTTGTACTTCTCGACTCAGGGATTGGTTATTAAGGGTATGGAAAACATTATGGAGTCATTAAAGTGTCTGAATTTTAAGCTTCTTGTGTAGATGGGTTATGTATGAATTTGTGAAGAGACATTCTGTGCATACCTGGGGCAGGAGAAGGCTGAAATAATCTCTCCCATTCTCGTAACTGGGAGGGATTGGCTGCTCTTGGTCAAATTAGAATCATGGAATCATTTAGGTTGGAAAACCCCTTGAAGACCATCAAATCTAACCATTACCCAGCGCTGCCAAGGCCACCACTAACCCATGTCCCCGGGTGCCACATCCACATGGCTTTTAAATCCCTCCAGGGATGTGGACTCTACCACTGCCCTGGGCAGCTGTGCCAGGGCTGGACAAGCCTTTCCATGAAGAATCTTTCCCAATTATCCAACCTAAACCTCCCCTGGTGCAACGTGAGGCTGCTTCCTCTCATCCTTGTTCCCTGGGAGCAGAGCCAGCCCCCCACGTGCCTCCACCCTCCTGTCAGGGAATTGTAGAGATGGAGAAGGCCCCCCGCGAGCCTCTTTTTCTCCAGGCTGAACAGCTGATCAGAGTCGAAGTTCCAAAAGTTTGAAAGAAACTTCACCCTGCTTCAGGAGCGGAAAGAGCCCCTTGGAAGATGAGAGCCAGAGAAAAGATAGCGACTAGAAGCAAATATTTAGAAGACTTGCATTCAGTTGCCAGGACAGTTGATAAATGCGAGGAAATGGAGAGGAAATTACCTAATGGAAAAGCTGAGTGGCTCTGGAGCGGCAGAGGCGCTCGGGTGCTGTCTCCAGTTGTCAGTAGGTGGCACTGTGAGCCCACGGTAACTCCCGCGTGGAGGATTTTATTCCCTATGAACTGCGTGTGTGTCAGTAAAAGCAGGTGATTTGGGGGAGGGCGTGTGTGAGGGGGGGGTGAATGAAAACTCCTTTTGTGGGCTCAGTGTGTGGCCGAGCCTTCCCGGCAGCAGAATTGTCCTTTCATCGCTGTCCAGCTGTAGCCTCAGGATCCCTTGGGCATCTTTCTCCTGCTGGAATTCTACAGAGAGCTCGTCTTGTGACTTCGCCCACGACAGGTTGGCAAGTGCTCGGACACTGGGCTCTTGTTTGCCCTCGGTGGCCGTGCCAGGACTTCATCCACTACCTCAGAGGGGTCAGCTCTGCATCTGCTGAGGGGAGACGTGAAGAGGCAAAAATCAAAGAGAGATTTGGGCTGTTTAACCCCATCAGTGCTGGGACCAGCATTGTAGTGCTTGTCTCCTAGTGGGATTTTTAATTCCCAGAGTTGAATTTGTTCCTGGGCTCTCTCTGTCTTTGACTTCCTGGGATGGGACAGCCACAGCTTCTCTGGGCAACCTGTGCCAGGGCCTCCCTACCCTCACAGGGAAGAATTTCCTCCCAATATTCAATCTAAACCTACTCTCTCATCTTTTGAACAAATGAGAAAAAATATTGCAAGGGGCAAAAATACATAAGTAAAATATATATCAAGATTCCCATCAATTAGCTTTTGAGCTCAGTACAAGGGGCGGACACAAACACTTGCATCATTCATGTGTGTAAGGACCGAATCGGAGCGGGGAAAGAAAAGGGGATGGGGTGTTGAAGGCCATGTTGGGAGTTTAGGCTTTCTGAACACAAATTAATGGGTATAAAAAAAACCAAAACAAAACAAAAAAAACCAACAAGAAAAACCCCTCCTAGTTTGTTTCAAAAGCTGTGACTGGGGAGGGAGACAGAAGGATGTGAGGGGGGTCAGGATTCTGCAAAAGGAGCGGGAGCTGAGAGGGACTGGGGGTACCAGGCAAAGGCAGCACAGAGCGTGAGGTGCCTCCCGGGGATGGGAAGCAGAGCTGAGGGAAGGGTGAAGTCACAAACCCGCTGTGGCTTCTCCACAGAGATGATGCGAAAAGTGAATTAGCAGAAGCTAATTGATCCTGGGAGGATCACGTGTGGAGCTGAGTCAGAAAGGGAGAGTAACATACAGGGAAAGAGGAGCGAAGGTGACGGCCGTCCCTGCAGGGGGAAGGCTCAGAGCCACAGTGGGGTCACTTTGGATTTCTTGGAAGCTCCTAGAAAAAGAATAAGTGTTATATGTATACAAATCTATATAAATCTATATAAATGTTATATATGTATATATATATATAACTTTGATTGTATATAAAATATTTATTATAGTTAAGATTTAATATAGATAACATACATAATGTATATATTATATAATGTATTATATATTACAGGTATAAAATCTATATAAATGTTATATATATAAAAACACATTATATACATAACTTTATTTTTTAGGGCTGTTGTGACCCAGAGAAATATAATATTATAGAGATAAATAAACATATATATATAAAAAAGTAATATATATTATTTAAAGATATAAAACGCTTCTCTCAGCGAGGGGGAACTACAACTCCCATCATGCCCCGCGGCAGCCCACTTCCGGCGGGCGGTGCCCTGCCGGGGTGCCCCGCCCCTGCCCGCCCCCGCGGGCTGTGGCCACGCGCGGCGGTTCCGCTTCCCCTCCGGCCCCGCCGCCGCCGCCCCGCCGGCTCCCGGTCCCGCCGGCTCCCGGTCCCGCCGCCGCGCTCAGCCCCGTCCAGCCCGTCCGTCCGTCCGTCCACCGAGGCGGCGGCGCCGCCCCACCGGTGAGTGCGCCCACACCTGCCGGCCGCGCCCCCCGCCCTTTGTGCGGCCGGGCCGCGCCGGGCCCGAGCGAGGGGGACACGGGCGGGGCTAGGCGGGCTGTCCCCGCCCCAGCGCCCGCCCTGCCGGGCCCTTGGCCCGCCGGCCGGAATGCGGCCGGTCCGCACGGCCCCGGGTGCCGGGCTGCGGCTCTGCCCCCGCCCCGGCGCTCTAGTGCGCCTCCCCCTCCCTGCCTGCCAGCAGGGGCCTTGTCCCCATCGGTGCCGCTTTATCTGGCTGCTCGAGCACAGATTGCCCCCTGGATTTTAAGGGTTTTAAGAAAACGAAGTAACGGGCTTCTGCCTCGGCCGACATCCCGCCGTGCTCCCCTCGGGGCCCGGTGGCTCCTCCCCTGGGAGCACCGGCCTCCCCGCAGCACTCGCCCGAAAGCTCCCGCCAGGGTCTGCTGGATCTGCAGCCGGATCCAGGGCTGAGCCTTGGATCTGCAGCCAGGGTCTGCTCCAAAGGCGGCCTCGGCAACTTGCTGGTTTTGCCCTTCCGACTACAGGCTCAGTTTCCCCGCCCTTCCCAGGAAGGACAGCGTGTTGCATTCATCGTTCTGCAGCTCCTTCCAAGCCTTCCAGCCAACTTGTACGTAGTTGCTTTCAGGGTAGAGAGGTGCCCCAAAGCCTGTCAAGGAGATATTTCTTTGATTATTAGAATGGCCTGTGCTGAAGCTGTCTCGATTCAGTAGATGAAACTTGGCGTTTGTGTCGCGGATCAGGGGTGGCAGGCGTGTGCTTTAAAAGATGCATCTTCCAGCAAATTTGTTGCCAGGGCTGGTGTTTATCCAGTCTTTCCTGATGCCCGAATTCTGTATTTTTGCTTCAGCCGCCAGACATCATGGGACAGCCTTTGTAAAATAATTTGGTTTAATCAGTAAATACGAGTGGAAATTTCTTAGGCAATGTCATCAGAACAGTTGAAAATGAATGACCAGACAACTGAACTAATCTCTCCCCGGCTGGGAAGGATGTATATTTTACTGCTGTTCTGTGGAAACAGAGCTTCAGTTTACAGAGCTATTAACCACAGTTGTTATATCTAATTAAAGAAATATTTAAAGGGCTGTGAAAATAGATTGTGCACGATTTTGTAATATTTTTATTTATATACCTTGATGAATATATTAAGTTGCAGGCAGGTAAAAAACATTTTGACTTCCATGGTATTATTCTTTCTGACTGACTGTTCTCTGATTTACAAAAGCACTTTGATATTATAACAGGAGCCTCTTCATATCTCTTTTACATTCAGTGTTGACCGACTTTATGTCTTCTTTTGCCTTCACCCCTTTAGATGTCACATTGCCTCTCGAAAGGAATCTTTAGATGTCTTGACCTCTTGCTATGGTTTCTTTTCTAGTTTATCCTTCAGTTTCTTCGCGTTCTCCTTTTTGATCACACCGAAGGATTGCAGACACTGAGCATCTCCTTAATGTGGTGATTTTCAAGCATACATTCTGAACAGCACAACAAAGTTACAACTGCTCTGTGGCTCAAAATGTTTGGAAGGGAAAATGATTTACAAAAAGCTCAGGTGTCTGTCCCAAAGCTCACTGACCTGCCAACAGTAAATAGCAGTCATGAGTACACTTCTAATTAAGGTTCAGAAAATGTCATTAGCCCACACATTCCCAGCTACTGAAATCTCCAGTGGGGGAAAGTCCTCAGTGTACAGTCACATCTGCAATGATGCAAGCTGCAAAGGGTAAATAATAAAAATGGCACATTGTAAGATTTAGTGAATAACACAAAACTGGTGTCAGCAGCTGCAAAAAGCTCTCTAAGCCTGGGTACAGTGTGCCTGCCTGTGTGACGCTGGAGCCTCTGGGCCCCCACGGGAGCATCTCTAAGCAGGGAGCTCACTGCTATGCCCTGCCAGGAGAAGTCCCTGCCTCTCCCTCTCACAGCACAGTCCCGCTGGGAAAGTTCTGTGGCTAAGGAAGGAGCAAGCTGGTCTGTCAGCAGAGGGAAGGAGAGGGAATAATGAAGGCAATTCCCTGGGAGATGCTGAGCAGAAGAGACCTTTTGACCTGACTAATGGCTGACATATGAGACTCATGTACTGGATCGATTGCTTGGACAATGGGAAGGGTGCCTGCATAGTGTGACTGCTGGGAAGACCGCAAAACCATTGTGCCTTGGGAGCTGTGTGGGACTCGGCATCGAGAGGAAGGCGCTTGCTTGCCTGGATGGAAGCAGAAACCAGAAACTGAATTTCACATGGACAAGTTTCAGACTTGATAGGTTTTTATTCAGGCCTGGGGATCGGTAGTTGGGAGCTGTGGGAGTTATTTTAATACACACTGAATGCAACTTTCATGTTAGATAGCTGGATAATGCAGCACTGCATGCATTAAAAATGTAGGGTGCAGTCTTGTCTGTCTTTGCCATTGTGGCTTCAGGGCAGCAAGGATTTTATTTAAGGTAGAATATAATATGATTTGCCTGTAAAAAGCAGTGTAAACATTAAATGTCCTTTTAAAGATGCATCATGTTGTAAAAATTGTTTCTGTAAAACACCAGGAAATGAAAGCACGGAACTTGATTTTGCTTCTGCCTAAGTCTGTGTGACTGATTTGAAAGGCAGGAGAGTACCTTCCTCCAAGAGCTGAGTAAAGCCTCTTGCGTGCAACCCAATCTTTAAGAAAGATGGGGGGAGGAGATATTTGACTCATCGCCCTCCCTGCTCTTCTGCAGGGGTGCGATGCCTTGTGTAACCTCCTGGTTTTGCCTGGGGAGGAGGGGAGAGGGAGGGCACCCTGTTACACAAAACAGAAGTGGTACTGTGGTTTACTTGGCTCTTTTTAACTGATTCTCTTTTTTCTTTCCTTTTTTTTTTCCCCCCCGAGAGTTGGAAATGACGGGAGCGAGGAGCATGAAGACACTCCGGAGGATGGGTGCATCCGCGCACCTACCCCTCCACTTTGCTTTGCTCCTGTGCAAACACAAACTTTATGTTCCCAGAGACCCAAAAGGTCGACGGCGTCCCGGCGGGGCGGTCGGAGGAGGGAGGTGGCTCTTCCTCTACAAACTTTCCCTGTCCCCTCCCTCGCCGCCTCTCTCCCTCCTCTTCTCTCCTCACTGCTCCTCTCGGCTCCCCGTCGGCGATGGCTGAGAGGCCAGGGAGCAACGGGGCAGCACTGCTGCCCGTCTGGTCCTTACCCGGTCCCCGCGGCCGCTCCCAAAGCGACATCTCCTCCTTCTCCTCCTCCCGGAGAACCTGTCTGCTGCGGTCCATCGTGGGCGGCTCAGGTAAGGGGGAGGGCGGGAGGGAGAGACCTCCGAGCTGAGCTGAACTAAAAAATTTGGGAAAAAACATCCTCCTCCACACCCTGCCCACCTCACCCAGACCCAGGACTCGGTGGCCAAAGTGTGCATCTCTGGTTTACGTGGAGCTTAATCTACTCCTTGAAATGGTGTTCGGAAAGTTCCTGGCTTATTATACCCGTGTTCTCACACCTAAATGAATCCCGGTAACACCATGGGTACCCACCCGTTTGACAAAGCTACTTTGACTGCAAGGGCAGAAAAGTCCCAGGAAAGCTTCAGGGTATATTGCCAGGACATCAAAACTTCTCGTCCTGCCGCTTCACACATTACGCTTCAACTGCATGTTAGAATTTTACCCCATGCACTTTTATCTGTTTCTTGATTTTCATTAGTAGGTGAGGCAAAAAAAAATGTGTAAGTCGGTATCCCACTGTTATCCTTCAGGAGGTAACTACTGAAGGTGCACATGGGATGATTTGGGGGTGGAAGCTGGACCTTTGGGAGAGATTAGGCTTTCTGCAGGATTCAGAGTAGCTTTGCTGTGTTGAATGAGAGGAAGTGAGGGCCCTAGTTTACAGTGCAGATATTTGAAAGTGGCCATAGTGCCTGGGCTGTGCTTTACTCAGTCTGTTTCCTGAGGTAAGGCAGTAAAGGAAAATGAAATTTTGGTCTCCATAGGGCTGAGTTCATTTCGAAAATGTGTGCTTGCCTGGTTGCAAATCAGCCCTGCTCTATTGACTGGAACAAGGTTGTAGGCATATATATCCCTGTAATTTAGATACTTTGGATGCACTCACTCTACTGCACAGAACTACACCACCATCAGGGAAGCTCCAGAATGCACTGAGGGGCCTCTTCTGCTGCAGCACAAGTAAGGCAGTGCACTGCGTATCTGAGTCTAAAATGGACCACGATGTCCTCTTATGTTTGCTCCTCAGGGAGTCTTAAGATGAAGCAGACCATGTGCTTGGGGAGGCTCAAATGTACAGGCTGTGCCTGCCTGATGAGGAGAGAGGGAATGAAAACTTGCTTAGTCACATAGGAGCAAATAGATTCAACTTGTGGGGCCAGAGGCTGCAAGCAAAAACAACTCTATGAGCCAGTTTCTGTATCATTTTTTGCTCTACCTTTTTCTGTATCTATTTAAAAGTTAGTGCAGTGAAGGACATTTGGGACAGGGAGGAGGGAGGAGATTCCAGTGGTTTGTCCAAATCAGAAAGAGCTTCTTTTAGGTGTAAGGTGTATTTCAGCACTGCCTGGAATAATGTTGCATGAACAACGCCCTATAACTTTATCTGTACTCCCCTGAATCCAGAGGGATTGACACAGAGGGATTGTCACAGAGGTTGACAGGATTGAGACCATGTCAATGTTAGACTATGTTCTTTGTTGGCCTAACTACAAAGACTGCTAACGATGAGCTGGATTCGTTATGAGAAACTGGCAAATCCAATGGAGGAAAAACGGTGGTGTTTTCAAAGATGTGTTGTTATTTGTAGTTTCTTACACACAACATTTAGGTCTCCCTGTTGCCCTTCCTGGTTTTTGAGGATTTGTCACTTCCTGCCAGTAAGTGACAAATGCTGCTTTCTCTGGTTTTTATTTTTTTGACATATTTTCTTTCATTCTGTATTTTCTCCATTGCTGCTTCCTGTATCTTTTTCTAGCTGCTCATTGGATGCAGAAAAAACACTTACATGCTGCCACACAAGTGTTGATTCCCTCTTTAAAAAGGAAAGTATGCATTAAAGATGCAAAGCTATTTAATTTTTAATGTGGTGGTTAGAGAATTGGTTTTATACTGAGGTGCCATTAAAATAACCTGCTTTTTCATTCCCCCATTAACCTAGAGAACAGCTGTAATGGGGACAGCAATGTGAAGCACTTAGAGAAACAGAGTTAGTATTTTTGCTTCTACCTTTTCTCTAGCCATACCATTTGACTAAAGTAGATCTCTCATTTACATCAGATGTTACCTGTGCTCCAGCTGCTGCATTTATAGAAGAACAATTTGCATTTTAAATAACCTGCAAAATGTTTGCTTGATGCCTGTTCCTAGGCTGAATCACTTGCAATTGTTGAAGTCACAAGTTGCAGTTTCTTTTGCATATTTGTCTTCATTTTCTAGATCCTGACCAGTTCTGCTGAGAAGATGTTGTTTCCTCTCACTCCATGAGTGATGGGTTGGTACCCCATAGATGGTTCACACTGTCATTTATTTTACCACCTCCTGATTCACCATTCTCAATGCAGGATCTGTGAAGAGGCAATATTTTTAGACACCTATCTAGCTAATAGAAAAATAATTGTTTTTTTTAAAGCAACTTTGGCAGTGGCTCATAAATTTTTTCTGTTTGTTATCCTAGTTCAGTACTATATGTATCTCTATAGTACAGTGAGGGTGGTCGGGCTGTCCCCATCTTTATGGTGTCTGTGCTTTCTTACCATCAGTCCTTCTGCTATTCTTACACACCGACAGGAGCAACTTCCTGGTATCATTTTACAGCATCTCACTTCATTAGCTGCCTTCCAGTATGTGAGGACAATATATTCTCATGATTTTACTCTTAAAGCTGGCCTTTTCTTTAGTGTTGATGGTAGAAGACTACATAATTTCTCTCTCTAGGCTCTCACTTCATCCATTATTTTGTCAGAGCTTTACCTTCCAACTCTTCTTTTATTTCTCGTAACCCCTAAGGAGGAATAAGGTGATCCTCATCATGAGTAAAAGTGGCATAATCTAGAATTTTGATTTAGATCCTAAAAAGTGTAATGTCAGCAAAGTTCAGAGCTTTTGTACCTCTAGTTTGTTGTGGCAGGCATAGCCCATGCATCACTTCAATGTCACGGTACACCCCACCTGACAACTGACTGGTTTGCCAGAGCATCTAAAGGAGATTGGTGAAGAAAAACTTACTCTCCTAAATTTCAGAGCAACACTAGAGCCACTTGAGGAAAGCTGCTTGAATTACATACCTTTAAGCAGCCTTCCATGTTTAGTGACTAGATTTAAACCCACCTTAAAGGTGGATCAAGCTAGTCAAATTTCTTGATTTTCCCAGCATAGATGGAGACTGAACTGCAGCTGAAACAAAGACTCTGCTAAGATGCTTTCCCAGAGCTATTCCAAGCTCTAGATTAGGTAGTTATGGGGCTGAAGGTAGCTCTCAGCATGAGTGGGTGAGTCCTGGGGTGCAGGGTGGAGGAGGTGTGCTGTTTCATATCAGCCACCACTGTGCTCCAGTTGCAAAGCGGAGACGGCGGTTCTCTTTGTGACAGCCCTCAGGCACCAACCTCAGCTGCTGCGGTGCCCGTTCTTTATCTTCATGTCCGCCTAGACAGTTTGCAGTTCGCTCTCTTTTTAGTGTTGTGGGTTTTGCTGTACAGCCTTACATTTTGGTCCGAAGGCAGTGAGGTCTGTGGTGAGGTACATCTTGGTGAAAAGGGAACTTTACTGCTCAGACCAGAAGTCAAAAAACCACCCATCTCTACTCTGGGATTGACACTGTCATATTGTTGCAGTTCCTCTTGAGGTCTTGCTCTTTAGCAAGAAGGAGAAGTTTCAGATAATTTGTTGCATTAGTAAGAAATGCACCTTTCAGATAGAGAGGTGAGCTCCTCGCATATGTTTCCATTCCTTTTGTGGGTTTTTTTGTGAGCCTTTCTGATGTCAGACAAACAAAACCTACCTGAGAATTCAGACAGCAATTCATCAATACCTCAGGCTATACTCTAGATGTTGGGTTGCAGAAGAGAGTGAAAGCCTGAGTGCAAATGGCAGTCCTGCCTCAAAACTTGTACATGCCAGGATTATTTGGGGAATTTTTGTGGGTTAATTTATTCAAAATGATAATGAGTAACAGTTACAATGCCATCTGCTGCTGACTCCAGAATAGGGGGAGCAAAAAGATGGCTTAAAATCCCCCAGTTAAGTGAAGAACTGGGGAAGCTTCCGTGTAGTGATCGGAGCATCAGAGTGGCTGATATTAGATGGGAAGAAAATTGATGATATTTGGACTTATTTTAGCTTTTCATTATTAGAGTGCTCCACTTTGCAAACTTAACAAATGTCAGATTCTCTTCTTAATGGTCAAACTTTCTGGATGATGAAAAGGAAACATTTTTGACAGCTGAGGGTATTTGACAATCTAGAAACAGTGAAATCTAAAATACTCGTAATCTAGACATTGGTCTGATTATCTGGGGGCATGGAATCTAGGGAAAAAAGTAAATTTTGCATGGGTAGGTAGGTAGTTGTTAACCTTTGCCTGTATTTCCCCCTGTACTTGCACTCATATTTCTCCAACTGGCTACAGATTCCAATTTCCATATTCGCCACGTCCTACCAAGGTCTATGGGAGTTGAATTCAGCATTTGTGAAGAAGACATCAGATGTGCTTCATGAGGGCAGTTAGAAAGAGTTTCTCAGTTCTAAGATGGGGTTGATGAGGGACAAGACTGATGCTGTGAGAGAATACCATTACTAAAGCAACTGATTTTGGTACATTGTATGAAAATATGGGAGTTATGGGAAACCATAATTCTCTTTGTATCAAGCAAGACTTGTTTACAATGCAAATTGAAGTACAGAATTTTGCAAGAAGACTAAGGCAGATAATTTGAGGTAGAAAACTATAAAACACGTAATAATTTTGGGTGATTTAGAAACTAGACTCAGTGTGACTATATAATTTCCAAGAGACTGTACATCCTGTCTCTAAGTCCACTTTATTCTCTTTCCATCAATTTGCAAATTTGAAGCATCAGGAAGAGGCAGCAAGCATAACCATATAAAATTTAACATATGCTTATAGAATTAAAGCACTTACTTCTTTGTAATAATCTGCTTAGACCATCATCCCATAATGTTAAATTCCATCCTGGTCAACCTTATATGTAACTTCAGATTGATGTTGAGGAAAAATCCAGGAATCTTTGAACATTTTGTACTGCACACATTGACAAAGTTTAACTCTGCCTGAAAACCAGGTTAGTTTATAAGATAGATGTGCATGCAGGGAAGAAGTGTGTGTCAGAACATAGTCAGCCATTTCTAATATGAGTTTATACCATAATGCATGCTAAATAAGAGCCTGCCTGTTTTATATTGGACTAAAAGATATTATTCCACACCAGCTTTTGCAGAATAACTGGCGTAGGTTCTTGTTATTAGACTAGCCTGATTAGGTGTGAAAGGGGAAACCCTGGGAACACTATGGTTTACAAATACAAACCATGTATTCTATATGTCATTTACACATGACCCAGTTTCTGAGATAAAAACTTTACAGTCATATATTCAGACTTGGGCTCAGGCTTGAAAAAAATTAATTTCTAAATGTGATGATAATCTTCACGGTTGGCTAAGTAGAAATTGAATTGCAAACATTTGCAGCATAGGCTTTAATGTGTGTTGTGCAGCAGGTAATCAGTAGCTGAATGGGGGGATCTGTTCAGTGTTTTGCTGCTCTGTGTGTTTTAGTTTCTCAAGGCCCTTTGGCATTTAGCACTTCCTGCTGCTGTGTGTCTTCTAGTAAGTAACCATTTTATATCAGACCACATGTCAAGTATGAAGGCTGAAGAATTGATCTAAAGAGTCGCTGAAGAAAAATTTTGCTCCTTCTCTTACTGAATGTAAGCAACTTGTTCAAAAAAAAAAGCATTTGTTTTGGTTTTAAAACCTAAACATATAATTAGTCAAATCCACCATTAGCATAAATAATTTATCTTTCTTCCCTACCCCATTTCCCATGCTCTTCTCTTTTTGCCATTATTTCCTGAAAAAGCAGACACAATTTAAGGTCAAAAGACTGGGGACAGTTTGCAGATTTTTTAAAGGTTGGTGAAGAATTTAATTTTTTATTTATTTTTGCTTTTTGAAGTCAGAATCTTTTCAGTGCCAGCAATCCTGTAGGATTTCAGTTTTCAATAATACCAGTAATTAATCTTGTTTCTGAATCTTTAGTAGTTCTTATAAAATATGCTTAATCATAAGGCAAACATATCTTCAGTGATAAACTTTTCCTTTCTTTTCCCCTAGCATTTTACCTGGCATGTTGCAGGTAAAATTAGTTTTTCTCAGGTACAAGTCAATTGGCACAAAAGGAAAAATATCTAGAAGAAAATAGAAAATCTTGCCTTCAGTGTTCCGAGTTCAACTACTTCTCACTTTATTTTGAGATTGTCATTTTTAAATCCTACCACAACAAGGGTTGCCCTTGCTCTTCATTCATGTGAAAAGCACTGTGATTTTCCTGAAATACAGGCAGAGTTTGTAGGCAGTCAACACTTCCCTTGGTGGTGAGCTGAGAAAACTTGTTCCCCATCATGCAGTTTTGATGCAGAGTTGGACTTTTAAGATGTTGTGTATAAATCCTCCAAGTGTCTCTGATGTTGTTACAGTTTTTGAATTATGAAAGGCTGAAGCAGTGAAATATTAGTAAATTTTATCGATATCAAGTAGTTACTATAAAGGTCTCAGAGGTATTGGCACTGCTTTAATACAGCCTGAAACTTTAAAGCCACTGTGCTTTGCAAGTTGGCTGTGCTCTCAGGTGGAGGGAGTGCTTTGTAGAGCAGAGGAGCTAAAGAGCAGCTTGAACCACTGCACGCTTTGGTGGTGAGACACTTTTCTACCCGCTCTCATTCCTCTCATGGGACATTCTGCATTGCCCTTCCCCTTTCTCATGCTGTTGTTAAAACCACTTGGGCGTATTCGGAGAAATACAGGACCAAACAGTATGGGGCTGGGAAGGAAATGTGGAAGAATAAGTATTCTACCAGAGATGGGCAACGTGGCGACACTTTACATGCTAAAATACTATGTGTAAATGGCTTCTTTTTGAAATAATGTTAATATTTTTACCAAATGTCCTAATTTCTTTTCAGAAAATGTAGCATTTATTAGTTATTTTTAATTAAATATGTATTTTATAGCTTGATCTAATTTTTTTAACATTTGCGTGATTTGCAGTATCCAGAAGAAAAACTTGTTTAGAGAGAGTGGCTTCCTGTTAAAAGGAGCTGCTTTTTGATACCTTTCAACTTTGGCGTGATTTCAGTCTCACACACAAGCTATGTTGGCTACAGCTTGGGGAATTTGCCCAGTTGCACAGTACCACACACTATTTCCAGTAGCTGGATGCATCAGTTGGTAGCTCAGTTTTGGCACCTTTACCCAAGTTGTTCCTATTCAAACTATATTGGAAATAAGAGGCACTCATCTATCTGTTTCTTCCTTTCACCTTCTTCCCAGTCTTTCACTGCCCTCTTCCCTACTAGCTTCTTTTCCGTATTCTCCATAGCTCCCAGTAAATGTAATTTATATCGTGTTGGTAGCCTAGACTTTCGGTAATTCTCTGTGTAGGTCTGGTTGGGTGTATGTCAGGTTTCATCCTGCCCATTCAAGTCTGATGCAGTGAGATGTGAAGGGCCTAGGAACTTCTAATTAATAACATTAAGTTTATAAACTAATAATGGAGTTACCTGCAATTAATAACATCAAGTAAATAAAACATTATTTTCTGACTGTCACAGGGAAATAAAGGTCAGAATTTGTACAGTCTGAGCAGAGATTAATTCAATTTTATGAATTCATTGCGAAAGGGTAAAATATCTCCTAAAAATTCTAAAAGAAAGAGTTGCTAAATATTAGGAATGAAGGAGAAATGCTTCTGAGCCTTGCTGAGATAAAACTAGACACAGTGGCAAGGATTAGGAAACAAATGAACTCTGCACAATCATTACTGTATTTAGAGTTATCAAGTTATCTTCAGTTTCTTAGAATACAAATTTTTCCCCATAAAATAAAAGTTTTGTGAAAATAATTTTTTTTGTAGAAACAGTCCTGATTTCAGGCACATTTTTGCATGTGCAGGACAAATATCTGACAAAATTTAAAAATGGTAAATTGTCACTTCAAAAAATTAATCTGATGTTTTTATAATTTTTCATCATACAGAAATTTGGTATAGGAGGTTTTTTCTTCTAGTTTGTGGAGCAGGAACAGAAATAAAGGCAGCAAAGAAGTGTCAGAATTTCCTTGCCACAGAAATGTTATTATCCTAAGGGACCCTGTCCACCTATACCAGGCAAGTGTAACCACTGCCATTTTCCTTTCTTATGGCTAAATCAAAGGTTAAAATAGCTTCTCGAAAGAATAAGGGTGTTCAGTATATCATAGAACCAGACCACAAAGAGAATTTTGAGCAAAGTTCTCCCTTCCGAGCATGTGTATTTGCTTTACCCTTTTCTGGGGGGAGAATCACAGCTTTTAAGATATATCCGTGACTAATATACACAGTATTGAAGAAAATTATAGGCAGTAAGTAGAATTACTATTGAGGTATTGTTCTGTGTCATCTACAAGCACAGTAAAGAGGGGTCTGTCGTACATTTGCAGTTGAATGTGTCCTAATTGCAGGCCTTCTTTGTGTTCAAATACAAGCAGCTATATTTAAACTTTATGAGTGAAAGGATAATTAGCAGTCATCTGCTTGCCACTTTTTAATTTAATTCCTCTGTTGCCCTGTGTCAGGGCTGCCATTAAATGTTAGTGGTTTAAACCACCAACGAAACTGTGACCTTTTTATCTGAAAAAAAGATGAGTGCTACCAAAGCGTAGCACAAAAAGGCGGCTTCTGCAAGGCATATTTCTGAATTTTATTCTGATTTAAAGCGGTTTGTGCTATCTCAGAATGGTTGGATTTGAAATAAGTTATTTTACTTACACAGACAGAGCTAGTCTAATTCATCAGGGATCAGCAGACGTCCCAAGTCATTATATGAACCACACTAGCCCCAAGGATGAATCATGGCAATGCTGCCTTTATTAATTAGGCTTATAGGCACCTCTGCCTGTGTTTCTCTGAGTACACTCTTGACTCTGTGTCCTTAGAAGTGAGCCAAGAAGGGGGAGTTACACCTCCCCAGCAGCATGGCATCTTTCTTCCAGCCTTTTGACTTTTGAGCCCTTAACATTTAAAAAAAATAATGATGTCTTCCTGTTATGCCTTCCTGCAAACAAAACTGAATGTCGTATTTCACAACATGTTCATTTTAGTGAATAGCAAATTCAAAAAAAATAGGCTGCCACCCAGCCATTTAAGTATTTGGAGACACATCTGCTATGAATTTTGCCTTATTCTTTGGAAGTTGAGATAAACAATGGTTTTTGATCTACAAATAGCAAAAATAATTTGAGGGAAAGATTTCCAAAGAATCAATGCAGTAATTTTCAGAGCTTTCTCATATTTAGAAAGTCATCTTGGGATTTGTCTAATGGGATCTTCCTATGGTAAATGGTGAATATATATGTAATTTTGTAGGCGATTGTGGCTCACAAGCCAAGACCTGCTCTGTGGTGCAGATGTTTATCACCGCACACGTGCTAAATGAGTGCATTGTACATGCTTGTGCATTTAGTGATCTATCTGAAACAGCCTCTAAAAGCTACACCCTAGCACTGCAGGACCTGCCAGAGCAGGAGGGAAACAGCAGAGCGAATAACTTTCTTCCAGCTACAGGGGCGAAAGATTTCGGGGAGAGCTTCAGATGTGCTGCCTGCCCCTTTTTTGGCTCTGTGTCAAATAGCTCTCCTGATGATCACCAGACCTTGCAAGAAAGTTCCTCCCCTTGCAATTTCCATGGGGAAAAATAAAGCCTTTCACTCAGTGCCTGCTGTGGGGGCAGTGCCAGGGAGCCTCACAGGTTCGCCTATCCCTGGGTGAGGACAGGTGGCACACTGTCTCAAACAGCAAGGTAATTGCCCAACAGCAACTTAGGCACTACTTTGAAATCACTTTGAATTCAAGCTGGGTTATGTAAAATGAACAACGAAAGCACCTCTTTTTTATACTGTCTAAAATAATTCAGTTGCCAGTCTTTTAAAAAGAGAAGGAAAACATCACCAACAAAATGAGGGCTAGCAAGATATCTGTAACCAGTCTGCTGAATTCAGGCAGAGAAAGACCCATCACACTTTGCCTTCCTGTCAGCAGTTTAAAGATTTTCTATGCGTCTATGATTCTTTTCTTATGTCTTCTATGAAGTTTGTAATAGTGTTGTCTGTTTTGGATGGCTTTGCACTTTGGTAGAGATATTGTAATGTATTAAAATTAGAAATTATGTATTTCAGACAACACAGAAGTTGTTATCACATAAATTCCTGGTGAGTGGAAGTAACTCAGCAGAGCACACAGCTTTTCCAAGTTTCTTGCAGTATTATGTAAACTCTGTGGGAGAAAAGATATTTGTTCCATTCATTCTAGGCCAAGATTGGGAAAATGCTGCAAGCATGTGTAAAAGAGGTTTCTTGGGAGTGGGATTTATTGGATTGGGGAATAGTCTATTTCCCTATTACTATCACTTTCACTATTCCCAAGAGGAATAGTGAAAGCTTCTTTGCTTTAAGTGCTGGAAGCACGTAAAACCAGATCTTGAAATGCATTAAAACTGTGTCAAAAGAAACTTTTTTGCAGCAATGAGCCGGGTCTTTTGCAGATGCGGGGTTTTTTGTTTGGGTTTGGGTATTTTTTGTTTTAATTGCTCTGTGTTTGTATCAAGTCAAGAATGACATCAGGAAGACAGCATGCAAGCCATCCACATGCACCAGACTCACTGCGCTAAGGAGAGGAAGATGCATTTTGCTTTTTGACTGGTTGGAAGAGCCACATCTACGACCCTCTATCTGTGGCAGGGTGACCTCTCTACCTCCTTCAAAAGTAGAGGGAAGCAAAAGAGATGAGAAGGAATTCTCCCGAGCAGCAAATAAATATCTGACAATAGGATAAGTGAAATGAAAGGGTAAAGCAGAATTCTCACTTAGTATTTTGAAGATGAGTTCTGTTACACGCACTTTTATCCTAGGCTTAATATATTTGGATGATTTTAGGTGAATATTTAGAATATATAGATGAATTCTAATCAGCAGGGTTTTGACAGTGAGAAGTGCATCGAATAAGCAAGTTTTGTTTGCCTTCTAAGACAATCGCCTTTTAAAAAAAAATTATATCAAGGAGATTTTAATTCAGGCACTAATTAGTGAAGTGAATTCTAGTATTTATTGTAATTCTGTACTTCTGCTTCAGTGAATTTGTTTCAGTTATACATACCCCATAGAGAAAATAAATCCCAGAAAAGTAAACTTCATGCATATCACGTCTGAAGTAAATGAGAATTGTTCCAAATTGTTTTCATACAAACATTGATTAGCATAATAATGGAAGAGAGGGAAAAAAATCCAGAAAGACCTCTGCAAATGGCAGCATGCATCTCTCTCAGATTTAGGATTAGATGCCTCAAATCATGCACATTTGTAAGAAGAACCGGAGTTTTAAAAATACATTGAAATGATTTCTGATTCTAATCCTTTTACATGTCAATAAAAACTATCAAAATATGTGCATTTTCCAGTAGCCCTAATCTCCATCTGTTAATGTGAGCTTAATCTTTTGGAAACAGAGTTATAAGAGTGACTTTTTTGCAGCAATTTGGGATCACTGTGAAAATGATTGGGCCAGTGTAATCATTATACCAAGGAAAAATCAGAAGCCAAGTTCAGTGGCATTTGGTAGGTGCCACATGTCTGTGGGATTCACCTGATATTGAAGACTCCTACAGTAAAGGCTGGTGTGGTTCAAGGAACCAAAATTCCTTCTTTGCAATAATATTCTAATGCAATACTTTCCCTCTGTGATGGTCTGAGGGATGTAATGTCCCAAAGTGGATTGCTCTGAGCCCTGGAATTTCTGTAATAGTGCTGAACATTGGCTGAGTTGTGTGGATAGTGGGCACTGAAATAAATACTGCCATAGAACTGCAGGGCAGTTTTCAGAAAGGGTGCATATTTTTTCTCTGTAAAATTGCAGTACAGGTTCTTCTGTTGAGAATCCATGGAACACGGGGAATATAAGCATGTCAAGTGTGCCATGTACATAGGCACTGAAGGTCTCTTGGGTACAATGATATGGGTATATATGAAAAAATAACTACTCACCTTCAATTCACTCCAGTTCATTTAAATGAAATTTTTCTAAACCACTGAAATATAAGCATCTATCTATCAGACTGGTAGAGCCTTGCTTTCACTCCTAGAAAATACAGGCACACAGCCACAGGGAAGGGAGGAACCAGCTGGTAGCTATTGGGTATCTCCAAGAGAAATGCTGAAAGTTGAAGGCTGGGCATATAGATCCTTGCTCTGAACAGGGAAACAGACTTCAGTCACTGCACTTTGAGATTGCCATGGAAAGAGAAAGAGCTGGGCACCCCATTTCTTTCCCCTTCCTGTCTGTGCTGTCATTTTTCCTCTCAATTCAATGATTTGGGATAATACAGCTGTTATGATCTCTCAGCAAATGCATTGGCTTTAAGAAAAGGGAGCAGACCCAGCACTTCCAGTAGACCAAGCATTTATCAGTGAAACAGGCCACTTAGGCTAAGCCAGTGTGGTCTAGCCAAGCCATCACTGTGACTGCACCCCACCAAAGTTTCACCTTCAGCTGCTGTGCAGCCCCCTTCTTTGAAATGCAGCAGTACACTGCCATTTAAGTCTGCTGCAGCATCTCTGGGATTGTGATTTCATTCTGACTTTCCACTGCTTAACATTGTTTTGGTTTGGTTCTTACAGTCACATTCTCAGCTGTGGGTTTTTTTTTTCAATCACTGCTGGAGACTTTGGTGTTGAAAACTTCTGAAAACACAGTCCTCCCATGCCCAGGCATTCAGAGGTTAGGAGAAGGAGGCAGAAAAATCTACTGTTTTTTTTTTTTTTTATTTCAAAGGAAGTTATAATATGCTCTCTATGGCATCCTCATGTTTCTGGAGGCTTGATTCATGACATTAGTGCACTTGTAGTTGGCAATGTTGCTATTGACTTCAAATGACTTTGGCTTGGGCTGTAATACATTGCTGCAGCTTTTATCACAGGAAGGCCTCTCCACAACACTTAGCAAATATTAGGTGACCTGAAGTTCAATATCACAGTCCTGTAGAAGACAAAAGTCCCTTTGGGAGAAGACTGAACTTTTTTCAGTTCCAGCCTCTTAATAAATTCCTGATGTAAGCAGGCATGAGATGCATTAGCACGTTTTGTGATTGCCCAGGGTCAGTAATGATCAAAATTAATGTGAGACTGTTTTCCAAAGGAAATTGAACAAAGAGCAAGTAGAAAGCATCTAGAACCATGTCACAGTAGGTAACATTATAGAGCAATTTCTGCCTTTATCCTGTGAAAGTCCTACGAAGGTGCACTTGATGATGTGGGTGTCTCCAGGCAGCCTACCTTCACGGAAGACATCTCCTTGTGGGATGAAAGCCCTGCCTGGGCTCCTTGTTACTTGGGTAAGGACAGGAAGAGGTGGGGATTGTCCATGAGTTCTTCCAACCTCTGCTGCCTATGAGTGGGAGTGAGGAGTGTGTTAGCTCTTTTCTCTAATGTGAGGAATATTATCTCCCTCCACTAGTCCTTTTATTATAGCATCAAAAGCCATTGGAAGGGCCAGCGTGGAGGAAGAAAATACTGACTTAGATAGCAAAGGAAAATGGAAATGGTTTAAAATGTGAAAGATCCCTGTCAAGAACAAAAGAAATTACTTTATTCAAATTTCTGATACCTTTTTTTTTTGGTTAGTCCAACCATTACATCCACAAACAGGGCAAATGATTTTTTGTCTGGATAAATCCATCAATTCTGCTCTGCTTCTTTCAATTTACATTCAGCAAACTATGTTTTGGCTCAGCACATTTTTGATTCCTGTTCAGTTTTATTCTCCAGATCTTTTGTACTACAATGTCCACCAAGTGTGGGAAAAGTGGGGATGTTCTCCATCTAGTATCAATTACTGTAGGAGTCCATTTGCTTGTGGTGACCAGCAGAGCTCATGTGCTGGACTCTTACCAGCTCCAGGTCTACTCTGCCATGGATATGAGGAGAATTGTCCACAGACCAAGATTTTGCTACAGGTCTGTGAAGGAGCCGAAAAACACTGACTATAAAGAAAAAAACAGCAAATAAGTAGGTTGGTGGCTTTAAACAATTTGTTTGCACTATAGTAATTGCTTGAAGAAAGCCTCACTCATGAGCAATCTTCTTTATTTTTTCTCTATATAATGAATGCATAAACTAATGGAGCTTTCTATTGCCGTTCATGATATTTCCTGTTTACAAGGACAAACAGCTTCAATTATCTTCCTGCTGCAGGAGGAGGGTAATGGAAAAAAGTTGGAAAAAACAGATTTTTGGATTTTGTGAGGGTGCTTAGGTTGAAATGGAAATGTATTGCCGAGCCATAAAGTAGGATTAGCCCTCTTGTAGCTCCCTTTTTGTTACCTCTTTGGTTATTTTTCATAGGACTTCAGGGCTAAGAGCATCCTTACAATTAGTGTGGCCTCTGGCCTTGTCACCACCAAAACAGCTTTCCCTAAGCCCAGCTGTACACGTTCTATGCCTCAACACCATATTCTCACAACTGCCTCCTCCGTCTTCTGACCAATTTGCCACGCCTCCCATGATCTATCGCCTCCATGCGCTTGTTTAGGTGTCTTAAACTCCCGGCAGCCCAGCTGGCCGCCAGGAGGCTGCTCGGGGAAAGCTCGAGTGCGTGAGAGGTTCTGTGTCTCAGGGAGATGCTGCCGTGTGAGGCTGGTACGCTAGATGGGGCGGTTGTTATGCTGATCAGCAAACACCGTTTCTCTGGCGCTGGATTCCTGCTCCTGCTTGCAGGAGGAGAGGACGGGAAATACCGGCTTGTTTGAAGGGAGTGATCAGCCCTCCTGCAGCAGAGTTGGTAGATTGCTCTGAGCTGGTTTCGCCCAGTTTCTTCACCTTCCCAGGTGAAGTCACAGCAGGGTCGTCATTACTTTCTGTGCCTTAAATGCAAACTCAGCTGTGTTTAAAGGCACAAAGCTGCAGCGGATGGTGTGTCAACCTTTTAAATTTCCCAAAGCTTGCCTCACCCCCTTTTTTCTAATCCATAAAACGTATATTTAATCAACACAAAATGTTATTATCAGCCATTGCTCTTCCCTCAGCCAAGGTAATGCTACAAGCTTGGCATTATCCGTTGTGCTAGTGAAACTGGATCTCCTTGACATATTGATTCTGATGTGCTTAGGTCGGGGTTTGTGGGTTTTGTATTGATCTGCCAAAGAAACTGCTGAGGAGTGGGTGAACAAGATCTGTTGTCTGTGTTGTTTGGGAACTAACAGAAGCTCTTATTATTTGCTGGCAGCCTGTAGCACACTTGGACATTGATCTGTTATGAGAGAAGCTGGCTTTAATTAGTACCAGGTTTTCCAGTATTTGCACAGAGCGCTTTGACCCTGGTCCACAGCAGGTTCTCAAAGGCAGACTCTCAAGTTGAGCTGTACATTTATTAAGTTGTCTTCTGAGAAAGAAATCATTAAAATAATTGGACTAAAATTTTTGTATCTGCTGAACCTGAAGTAGTCTTTTCTAAAACAAAACTCAATTGGATATATAAAATATGTTCAGAAATACACATCTAGACCTCGATTGGCATTGTGCACTTAAGTAGTTATTGTTTACCCTGATGTTTTGCTGGCCTACTAGAGATTTAGATTTGATGTATGCAGCTCTAATGGCAGATATAGAATCCCTTGACTAGTCTGAACAGGCCTGAAGACAGTAATTTCTTCCCCCAGCCTGATTATTCCAGCATTAGAAAGGCTTTGTCCAGAAGCCTGAAAGAGAGACATCACTCATTCACTCCAATTTGTAAACAATTTTATGGCAGGAAAAAGCTTTTGTTTTCCTTTTTTTTTTTTCTTTTTCTTTTTATTCTTGGAGGAGGAGGGCCTGGCTAGATTTTTACTTTTAGACTGTATTTCATGAAAAAAACTCACAGTAATGTTAAGTCACTCATATGCAATTGATAAGTATCAATGATGTCACTGAAGTGGTCATGTATGCCAGTATGTGTGCAACAGGAATTTTTTCTACGTGAAATAGTAAAATTATAGACACTAGATATATGACTAAAAGTAAGTTAATGCAGTTTTCCCATGACATATCACCAAATGAAACATGAAAAGAACACTCTTACTAACTTATCAAAATATTTCTCTATTATTTATTCAATACTGCCTGGAATGATCGTGTAAAGTGACTCAGTGAAAAATGACTGTGTCATTTTATAGAATGTAATCAATGTTGAGGAAATTACATCTGTAAATTCTGGCTATCTCCCACACATATGTGCAGATGAATAGGGGACAAGGGGGAGAAACTAAAAAAAAAAAAAAAGGGCCTTTTATTAGCCAGATCCTGGCCGAGTACAAGCCTCCAGCAGCCATACTTTTCCAGCAATGTCCAAGCAGCCATTGCAGCATCTGCAAGGCTAAGGAGCCAAAGCTCCCTCACTCCACAGCACCCACAAGAAATGCTTGGTGTGTTTCAGTCGTAGTGGCTCAAGAATATCTAGGGCTGCTGCTGCAGGCTTTCTGAAAGCTTTGTTGCTAGAGCAGGGTGGTAGAAGATCTTCATGTCCTGGATTCTGGGGGAGGAAGCATGGTGTAGTTTCATCCAGGTCTTAAAATGTGTGATTGGTAATATCCTTATGTCAGGATGAAACGTACCGTTGTTTGTTTGTTTGTGGGGTTTTTTTTGTTGTTGTTTGGTTGGTTGGTCTTGTTTTGGTTTCACTTGTTTTTTTGAATTTGAAAATTATGCACTAACCTATTTTGTTTGGATTCAGATACAACATTGACCCAAATATGCAATAAATAGGGTTGTTTACTTCATTACTTCTTGAAGTCTTAGGACAATATAGTATCTAAATGCTTCCTTTCAGTTTAACTATTTAGCTTTCTTCCAAAGAGATTTAATTTTTGATTTGGACTTAAAAACGTGTGAGAGATATATAGTAGAGAATCCGCAAGTTCTGGCTAAGCACATGACTTTCATAAAATAGAAATGTGATCATTAAACCTGTCATGGAGGGTCTTTATGGACTGGTCTAGCTCATTGCATGGCAAAATGGATACAAAGTCCCTAAAAATGTTAAATTACTAGAATGTTATAGGATTTGTATAACTGTGCAGACAGTCAGTGGGCTGCATGGCTGGTTTCTTGCACAGATAGGCATTGACAGGATTGTTCCTTTAATTTAATTGGGTTCACTGAAATGTGGGGCCAGCACGATCTTCTTCTTAGATCATCTTCATCTCCTTCATCTCATCTTGCAAACTGTGCGTCAGCAGCTTGAGAGCAAGTACCTCCTTAACTGATTTATATTTGTGCTCTTTACAAACATTTCAGTGACATTGTTTTCTCCCCCTGTACTTGCTGGGCCTCTGTCTGCATTTTTGAGCTTAGCTTGCGGCACTCCACCATCCCTGGCAGCCCTTGCTCAGCTGAGCAACTGGCTTGGCCTGGGTTGGCCTTGCTACATGTGGAAGAAGTTTTTCCTTTTGGTGTAGCAACACAACACCATGTTTGGAGGTCACTCTCGCCAGGACTGCCTGGCAGGCGGTGGATGAGTGAGTGTACCATGCTGTCTCTTCTGCCCCCATCCCTGAAAGCTGAACGGGAAAAATAATTACCTGGGTCAGTGTTACTATTTCCATGTATGGCTTCCCAGAGCAAGCCACAGTCATACTGTGTCTGTCGTGCTGGCAGAGCTTCAGTGAAGCACCCTGCTACACTCTGGAGGAGCTGAACTTGCTGCATGGCAGCTGACATGAGCTGTTTGAGAGAGGGCTTTGCAAGTCACTGTTGCATGGCAATGTCCTGATCTCAGTGTGTTTTATATCAACAGCCAGAGACCAGTTAGACTAAAAGTGATGCTAAGATGGTTCCAGAATGAGCTATATTGAACAATTGGCAAGTATTTAGAAAGCAATTGAGTCAATGACTAAATGAGAGAAAATGTGTGGTAAATGCATTTGATTTTCTGTTTGGAGAGCTAAGTTGCCTGGTGAAGGAAAACACTAAATGTGTCTTGATTTGGTACATCTCGACATCAAAAAGATTTTAAGACTGTTCCACAGGACTGTGTTTTACATGTAAGCCATGGAAACATGACCTAGATGTAATCTCCGTTAAGTAGGTGTACAACTGTTTGATAAATTGCTCTCAAAAATATTTATCAGCAGTTTTCTGTCAGTCTTAAAGGGCATCTCATGCTGGATCTTGCACAGGGCAATCCCTGGCCCATCTGTACTCAGCGCTTCAGTTTTGATTTGAACGTAGGATTACAGAATATCCTTGCAAATCTTGCCACTATAACCAAGCCAGGAAAGCTGCAAGCACTGGAGAGGGCAGCACTGGGAGTCAAAATGGGAGTCAAAATGGTCTTCACAAATTCAAGCAGAGATAATACAGCTTTCTGTGAATTTGCATACTTCTCCTTTGGTCTGGTTCTCATATATCTATGGCACACAAAGAAAGCATTATCATAATCCAGGTAAAATTCCAAAGCACTTGAGAGGTTAATCACTGTGAAGTAATTTATGCTCAATGCTAAGGTTTTGTAAGAATTTAAAGATATTTGAAAAACTGCTTTGGATAAATGCTGAAACTACCACAAGAAACACACCATTTCAAGACTTCACCAAAATTCTTGGAGTCTGGGGGTTTGTCAGACTTGAAGACTGAGACCTGAAAGGACAAATAGAGAGCAGAAGGGTTGGGAGGTTGAGACTGCATATGATCGTGCCATTTACCCACACTGCTAGACTGGAAACAAATTAGAGGAAGGAAATTATCAAAAGACAGCATGCCTGTGCTTCAAAGCCAAAATGGAAAATGGGAAATACAAGAGGGAACAATTTTCAATGTAATCCCATTGTCCAGGCTGACCTCAGTGACAAAAGAGAAAGATACCAGCAGTAAAATAATTAGCTATTCCAAATTCATCACATTTTAATAATTCAAACACTATTAATAATGCAAATAAAAAGAATATTTCAAATATATTTTTATCAGAGTCCTTCTATAATATTCTCTTTCTCATTGAAGGAAAGAAGCTTATACTTCTCACCACCCTGCAATGTAAAGAGAAAAACAACATAGCTCTGAAATACCCAACCACCTTTTGTAAAAGCTTTAATGAGTTTTTTAATATGGCTCTCAAGAGGGCACCATTCCCCGTGTATCTAAATATGCTCTCCAGGCAAATTCAAGCAGCATATTCTTGGTGAAATGTTGTTATTTTTAGAAATAAACAAAGCAGGATACATCATTTCCCCTCCTACACATTTGTTAATGCCTTAATAGAAAGACCTGTGTTCAAAAGTTAATTACAGCATCCTAGATTGTGCACCAAATAGGCACTGCAACTGCAAGTGATTGCTATTGTAAGGGGAAAAGAAAAGGAACAATGTCATGTGCAAATGTTGCCTTGGAGTTCTTTTTGCGCTTGATTACCACCCCAGGAAAAGAGTGCTGACTTGTTTGCCACAAAAGGGATTAAACTGCCTTGCATGACACCCTGGGAATGGATGCCCAGGTGAAAGCCACGTTACAATAAACACGTTATTTTGAGTAAGAGCTAAGGAAGGAAAGAAATAGCACAAACCAGCTTGCCATCCGCATTTGGCCGCTTTTTGAACTTTCACACAACCCGATATGCCGTTTTACTTAGGAGGAGAAATCAACAATAGAAGCAGAAATGTCTTTGATTTCTTCATCTGCTTGTACACTAAGTTCTTTTTCTCTGAAGACAGTGGGAGTCAAACAAAAGGGCATCATTTCACTGCTTGCAGCTCAGTCTTTTTCAGCAGGCATTTGGTCTTAGGTTTTCCTTAGGATGTCTTTCAAGAGTTTCCCTGGCTACCTTGTTGCCTCTTCAGTCAAATTCTCTGGTCTTTCTGCCCTTCTTCCCAAGGTATGCATAATTCTGTGGAAAGCAACCAAGCCATTTGAACCAGATTTATAACATACTGTTGAGTCCATCATAATACACCTCTCCGCACTGGAAGTTTTTATGTTGTATTAACAGTAGTTCACCCTCCAGCTCCGTGCTGGAGTGGAGCACTGTTGGAGTTCTGACTCAGAAGAAAAAGTTTGGGCTGCTGAATTATTGGCATTATTACCTGAGATTACTCTGGGGTTTCATTCTTCTTCTGCTATACTGGCCAGCTGTGAAAGTATACTCATGAAAGTATAGCCTGTCACCGTAGTTGATACGCAACACAGTTGCATCTTGAGCTGAAAAATATTTACCTTGTCTATTCATTCAGCAAAAGCAAAATCTTTTTAATGCATTTTTCCCAACACCTGCATATGGCACATCTCCAGCTTGGCAATTTGTCTGGTGTACTTTGCTGATATCAGCTGGGCTCTGTGTTTGTCACACGCATTTTACAGTAATTTCTGGGCAAGCATATTAGCTACCAAATTGGAATAAAAAGGCTGTTGTTAACAAGCCTCTGCAGGGAAAACGTATATTTTATAATAATTAAAATATACCTGTCCTTTCATTACCTTTGAACATCTGTTCTGTTGCCGTTGTTAGAATATCATCAAGCTGTGCAAGGTAAAGTGGTGCTTTATGTGGTACTTAAAGCAGTTAGGGACAAGAGTTTAGCAAACATCAAAGTGAACAGACATTCCTGTGACTGACGAGGGTACAAAGAGTCAAATTACACATACACTAACAGACAGTCAATTCACCACACTTTCTGCACTTAAATAAATGAAGACAATCTTTGACTATTAGTCATTAAAAATAAATATCCTTTTCTGGAAGTATGAAGCACCTTGTACTAACAGTACATGGAGCTGAGATTCTAGTCCAGCTGGATCCCTTGAGCAGGTGATCGTGCAGAGAAAGTTCTCACTCATAAATATCTCATTTTGGGTCAGGAAAGAGCAGGTGAAATAAATATAGGGAAAATAGATGAGTGTTTAATTTCAGGGGTCTCTACTGGCACAACACAGACAGATCCTGTTTAGGCTCACGGGACATGCTTCACTGTTACACAGCCCATTCAACTTGAGATCCTGCCCAGGAAGGAGGAAAGTAATCCTTGCAACTCCACAGAAACTCAGGGACTGAAGTAGTAGTGGCCCTGAGCTTGAAGAGATGAGTCGTAGTTCCATCAGACCTCATAGAGATACCAGTTTTTCATATGGATAAAATAATTTGGACTATTGGTGTGCAAAACAAATCCCTTCTTTGTGGAACAGAAGCTGAATTAATTGAGAATTCAGTCTCAGTATGGTAAATAAGGGAATAAATTTATAGATAAATAGATAAATAGTTTTAAAAGTCATTTGGGAGAACACACTCAAGCAGTGTCTTTAACTCTGCTTTAGTTAGGCTTTCCTGCCATTCTCCTTTACAAATATTTCAGCACCTGGCAGCATCTAAAAGTGCTCATTTATTTGATGGTCACTTCTGGTTGATGGATTTTACTTTATCATGTGCACTATGGAGTTCAAAACCAATATAGGTTGGTGGAAAGATCTACATGATAACAGTACCTAGCAGTACCTAAGGGGAAGAGACAGTAAGGTAGCAAGCTGAAGTTGTTCCTCTCTTTCGTGGATCTTAGAATTAACTGGGTTGGAAGAAACCTCCGAGATCATCAAGTAAGACATCTTGTCAGGTGTCTTCTCTGGTCATTTCCAGTTTATGTCTGGTCAGATTTCTGTTTCACGAATCGAGTTACAAAACAGTAACCTCTAAAGAGGTGGTCAAGTATATCTGGCTAAGTGTACAGTGCTTCATGTATCGTTCATGACTTCACACTAGCAGTTATTTGTCAGCCTTCAGAGTTTGAAAAACTACTTTTGCTTCTTCAGTATTTATTTAATCATTTTTCTAAGGGTGGCACTTGTCATTTAAGTGAACATTATCTAGCTCTCACTTGACTAAATTTTCCTTCAACTGAGAGAGAGGGTTAAAACAAATGCACTCTTCTATTGCATTGCTGAAGACTTTCTTCATGTATTTTCACTCATAGCACTTAAAACAAACTGAAGCACCCAGAATCTCCCCTATCCTTAACATAAGTCTGGCCACATGTTTTATGCTCAGAGATGAAATCCTGGCCGGACTGAAGCAGAAGTTCTGCTGTTGGTTTCACCATAAATTGGGTATCGCCTCAGATCCTCAGACCAGGAAATATTGTCTTTCCTTGTTTTTTCTTTACTGAATTATCTGTTTGCAGATTTAAAGGGAAAACAGAAAAAGACCTTTGTTTATGCCTCTCGGTGAGGCTAAATTCCTTCTCTTTTTACTGTACATAAGATTGCAAGAGAGGAATCTGCAGAACACACATAAAAGTGGTCAGCAGAAGGTAAGAATAAGGTCCCAAGATAAGGAACAGGGTAAAATGTTCTATAAATCTATTATATGCAGTCATTTAGGCATGATAAAGGTCTGGCATTTCCCCTCAGTAAGGATAATGAAGACTGGTCTTTTTACAAAGATTCATGGCACTAATGCCAGAGGGGTTGTTAGGTCTGACTTGTGTGATACAAGCCCTTAAATGATGCTCATTTACCCTTTTGTTGAGCTCAGTAACTTATGTTTTATTGTTGTCATCAAAAAAGACATCCAGTCCTGATGTGATGACCTCCAGAGACAGAAAATCCACTGACAGCCTTGGTAGCTTAATCACATTTGCTGTTGCAACAAGTTTTTACTTGAAAATACCTATTCTCAGTTTTCAACCACTGTTTCTTATTGTAACTTTCACTGACAGAGTAAAAGGCCTTTTGTTTCTTCTTGGTGTCTTGGCCCCCATGACTTACAATGCGTGTTCACTTCTTACATGTCAGTAGAAGCCTAAAGCATTTTTGCTTGTATTAGCCATTCTGATGGAGTCAAACACTGAAATAGAGGTGTTGCTGCAATACAACTGAGCCAGAGATAAACTGAGATCCGAAACTGGCTGTCCTTTTATCCAGAGCTTTGATTTGGCCTCTTTATAGAAAATCTGTTCTAATACAAATACTGCATCTAGCCAAATATCATGATGGTTTCAGAATGTTCAAAGATGTTAACAGATTTTCAAAGCCAGAACATTTTATAACAGGCTTTGTAACTGTCTAGCTCAGATGTGGGAAATGGGCAGCTCATAAAATGGGGTTTGAGTCTGAAACTTCATTTCAGTGTACACATGGATGCAAGCTTTCTATTCCTTGTTATTATCATATAATACTGGGGATTGTAGGAACTGGCTACCTTAAAATTACACTCAAAAGTCTTGTTTTGAACTGATTTTCTCTATTTCCTATATCTGATTTAGCCTGACACTCCGGGTAGCAAAGGCCATGCTCTGAGGTAAGGTTTTGGTTGGAGCTCCTCTGTTTCCATAGGAATAGTAACATGTTTCAAAGCACTTGTTTGTGATATTTAAAGAGAAAAGGAGAGAGGTTATTTCAGTTTGCCTGACAAAATTCACTTACGTGAGCAATATGTTACATTAATGCAGAACACCCACGCCAGGGATTGTAAATGGCTGTCCAGGTCTTACAGACTTTCTCCCAAAACATTTACCCATTTTTCTGGGACAGAGAGCAAAGTATCTCTTCTGCACTTTACCAAATCATAGCCCTAATCCCTTTAGTAGCCATTTGCTTTTCCAAGTAATTTCCAGTTTTGGGAGATTGTAAAGAGCAAACAGAAGGGCATGTTTTTTTTCTGACAGCAAATACTTAGCAGTTCAGTGGAAGATGTGTGGCAATTTCTGATCTGTACACCTTCCTCCTATTGCAGCCCAACCTTGATTCTGTAGAAGCTGATCCATGACGGGGTCTGAGAGTTTGACTTCCAGTAATAGCCGAACCCGGAGGACTAACCACAGCCTAGTTTGTGTGTGTACGTGTCCTCATGAGAGGGCAAGAGGAGGGAAGAAATGGAAGCAATACAGAAGTAATGGCTGTCTAAGAGGGAGGATGGAGCGCAGACATTGAGACTTATGGTGTTTTTACCAGCATGTCTATTAGACCTGACTCTGAGTAGATTTAATTGTTCTCTGAAGGCAGACAGCCTGCCAGTAGTTCTGAGCTGGTTTAAACAACAGTAAAAATCCTTGAAACCATTATAAATCTTGTTTCTGAGGCTCCCGTCACCAGCTGTGCTCATGGGGACACAAGCAGACTGTTACTATATATTTACTTTTGGTCAGGTCAGGGTATGGCACAATTCGTTCAAGCACATCCAAATCCAAGAAATCCTCTAAACATTTCCAGGGCTAGGAAAGCAGTTAGGCACGTGCAAAACCTCCACAGAGGGATCAGTGGGAAAGCTAAAGAGGAAAACTTCGTCTTTATTTTTCCAGATACTTCAAACCAAACAATACGATGCCACTGTGTAGATATGAGTTCACTAAAAGCCGGGATTCAGAAAAAAAAGTTACAGTTTCCCTAAATAATCAAGCATTTAGAGATGTTTTTCTTGCCAATGCTTTTGTTTCCTGCTGAGCACCTCTCTTCATGATATGCTGAAACCTCTTTCTTGACCTCTCCACATGTCCCTGCTCTCCTCTCGCACTTCCTCTGTCCCTCCTCTCACTCAGCCCTGACACACTTTTCTGCACTGAACTCAACATATGCCCAGCCCCTTCCTGCTCCTTCTGAAAACCCATCTGTGCTGTGAAATTCCCAACCTACAACGACCACATACTACTGTCTGGATCCCACTCTCCTCTTGTTTTCTATCAGTTTAAATCTGTTGACTTCAGAGGTGTTGCTTCTCCCCTTGCAGCTTTTGGCAAGGAGTCAGATCCACTGCATCTGGCCAGGCTGTTCAAGGATAAAGTCTTCCCGGGGAACAAAAGGCTCTTGTTTGCTCAGCAAAATAAATCCTCTGCACTTGTAGCAGTGTATTAACAATATTTCCAGGTTGAACTGTAGCTTCTTCACAGGAACAGTGTATCCTTCTTACTGTCCCGCTCTCAAACTCTTCTGCCTCTGTAAGGTGGGGAAAGGATATTTGGCAAAACCTTCTCCCAGTGATGCTGAGATGATAGTTGCTGAGGTTTAGGGAAAGTGTCTGTTAGAGGCTGGTCCTGCATTGTGCTGAACCCTCTACCCTTACCCAGGGAAGCCTATCTATGCATACTGCTCAGCACTTCCTCAGGAGGCTTTCCCTTTACCTAGCAATTTTCAAGAATGTGCCAGAGGAAAGATGGTTTTCATATACCTAAAGCCTGAAGAATGTGCATCTAACAACTCCGTATTTATAGAGATGTTACTAATCAAGGATTTTGGTGAAGTTTATAAAGCATCCTTTTGCAGTAACTGACAATCTTCATTACTGACTGAAAGATTGCTATTTGTCTGTAGCAGAGCCCAGATTTTTGCAGCCATTCCCACGCCTTCAGAGTGTCCTTTCTTCCCTAACTGTGAAACCACCCCACCACTGGTGGATGGAAGTGTGCTTCACGGAAGGAAATACCTTTTGGAGGGCTACATATCACTTGCACTCAGCATGGTCGTTGCCCTGGGACTTGGTAGATACTTAGAAGAATTGCATGAAGCTGTATATTTAGAGCGTTGACGTTAACTATTCAAACCCACAGCATCTAAAAACAAGTATAGCTTCTCCCAGAGACACCTGCATGATGACTTCTGTGTGGGAAGAAACAGACATAGTGAAAGGGAAGTGAAACATTTTGCCCGAAATGGCATCTTATGGAGTCAGATCTTTGCAGTGACAAATATGCACCGAGCAGAGCCAGATTTCACATTTTGTAAATGTGTTATTAGGCATCTTTGTCATGATCAAAAACACCACAGCTGAAGTTGTACATTGGTTCTGCGTGTTTGTCAACTCAGAATCTTTTTAGTGGCTGGGTGGTGAGGTCTCTATTTACCCCAATTTCTCTATTTGCTTCTTACCTGGGCAGATTTCTGTGCCTCTGTGAATCCTCATTGATTTTCGTGAGAGTGAAGTGTCATTACTGCAGCAGGCAGTGTACATCAGGTATCTTGGAGAACGGGATCATTAGGGTTCTGTGTCATTAGCAGTGCTTCTTAATGTACCCCGTAACACTTTCTTCTCTGAAAGGTGGCACTGGTTATCTGAGTTAGCTACTTCATCGACTCTTAACATCACACAGCCTTCAGGGTGTTTATCCTCATACAGCTGAGGTGTGGGAAGCAAGCATGGTTCAAGTTGTTCCTAGGTCAGATGTTGGAGTAGTTTGCACAAAATCGTTCAGGAGGTCTGTGGAAGAACAAGGAATTGAGCCCAAGTCTGAAGTGCCTATGACCAAAATGGACTCTTAGACAGGATCACCTCAAAGCTGAAGAAAACTGGGATACAGTTTGATGGAGTATGAGATTTTTGAAAGGTGGACAGAGAGCTTTGGACCTGTGCAGATCTGGTCTTCTTAGTCCTTACTCAAAATTTTCCTTAAAAAGACTGACACATTTTGGTGTCATGCACTTATGGATTGTGATGGGGTTGCTCTGTACTGAGAAATTAAGTTTATGCCTGCAATATATGTATATTTTACTTTTAAATAACAATTACAGTCTACTGTTAAACCCCATCTATTATCAGTATCTTTCTTTTCACATGTGTTCAGTCAGGGAGACATTGCTTTAATCCTGCTATAATGGCATCTGATCATACACATTTCTCAATTTCTATTAATTCTAATTACCTACAATTAAAAATAAAACCCCAAGTAGTGTATTTTGTAAATCTTTCTCTTTTTTGGAAGGTTCCTGGTGAGATACTTTCTGTTCAAATGGTAGAGATTTACATCACGTATCATATGAAATTTCCATTTATAGTTAGCTTTCAAGAGTTAATAAATGCTTACCTGTCACACAGCCGTGATGAACCATCCAAACTCAATGCTTATCAAGCTGCTGTAATTGGAACTTTTCATACACTACTTAGCATCTTAAAATACTGATCGTCAGCTGACTTGAAGCTGTGACTATATCTGAATTGCATGTCACAGTGGGACCTGGGTACATGTTACCATCATCCAGGGCATCTTTGGAAAGAAACTTCTGCATGTGGGTGTGGGCAGGAAGGGAACTGTGTTATGCTCCTGCAGGTCATCTCATCCGTGCGACTGGGGGACCAGCATCCTGAAGTACACCGTGTTTACCTGTGCAATGATGGGCAGATGTGTAGCCCATCATTACACAGTAATGCAGCTGAGGTTCAGCCATGGCATGCACACTAGGACTCTCTGCCGCACAGAAATAGTCACTGCCTGGAGCTTTTCACTTCCCTGAGGTCTAAGTAGGTGTAGCTCTGCATCTTCCTTGGGCTTTCGGGCACAAGCTGTTGCCCACCTGTATTCCCCAGCCACGAGGGTCAGTACTGGTTCCCTATAGCTGCACCGTTGCCTAGTGGCTTCTCAGGCACGGAGGTCCCTGTTCCTGGCCCCAGTGAAACTCAAAGCAAACAAACTGGATTCAAAACCAATCTCTCTTAGTTTTAATCAGCACAAGATAACTGCATGCTTGCTAAGATTTAAAATATGCTTATATCCTTCTGCCCTGGGGTTGCTTTGGCACCATCCCTAAGTGCCGTTTGAGCTCAGGCACCTGTAGGCTTTGCAATTCTGCAGAGTTCCATCTCAAAACCAGGGGAATCTCTTCCTTTGACACAGGCAGCTTGCTGTTCCCTTGGTTTGGCTTCCTAGTAGAGCAATGGCATCTTAACACAAAGACACAGTCTCTGCCCTTCTCTCCCGAGCAGTCTGCCAGTGCAGCAGTACAACCCCCAGCTCTCTCCAGGGCATGTGAGGCTTTAAATACACACTAAGAGCCTGTGCTTTCCTTCCTTTTCTGCAGGAGTCTAGCACTCTTCAGGCAGCTATCTCCCAAAGAGGAGCTGAAGAGAAATGGTGACCTTTATCAGGTGGCCATCTCACAACCTCCAGTTTAGTGCTCCTCTGCAGCTAGATTTCATCAAATGCCCATTAACCAATTACCCAAATTGGCACAATAATCAATTTGCATTAACTGATACAGAATCTAGCAAATGAATAAGTTCCTTATTGGTCATATTTAACCCATTGTATTAGTGTAGTTGGAGCTATCCGTGACATGTACTAATGCAACATGCTTATGCTAACTTCTATTTTTTATAAGCTCTTCATAAGCCACTTATAAATAGAAGCTTAATATGAAGTGTGACAGATCTCTAATCTTTAGTCTCTCCTTAGCCCTCCAAGCGCTTCCTTTCTGGAAATACAGAATATATTGAGTATGCCCTAGATATTCTCCATTCTTGCTGATGACTTTAGCTCTTAGCCATTGATGCTTTCCACTTCTTAATCACTGTAAATAGATCAGTGCTGCAACTGTCTTTTTATTTAACATTTTTAAAAGACAAATAAGATAAAAGGGGAAGTAAAGGAGTGATGAATAGAAAATATATTTTGTTGCTCATGTGATGCTGTGAGGTGGAGGGGTTTTCATGTCAGTATAATACAGACATAAAAATCTGTATTTCTTTTCCATTGCAAAAAAGAGGATCGGAGTAGCTAAGTGAATTATCTAATAGAAGGGAAAAATATTGAGAAAATACTGTGTGGCATTTTTATGTAGTTTCAGTACTGTGCGAAATTTTTTTTTACCAAAGCCATGTGTGTAATGGTCTCCCTGTCAACACTGGGCAAACGCTGTAACAGAAAATGCCCGGTTTAGTGTTACACAGCAAATCAGTGCCAAAATGGGGGATGGAACCCTAATATCCTGGTACCAGGAAATGTTTATTAGTGTATACTGGGTTGTTTGGTTTGTTTGTTTACTTCTGTGGGGGAAAAGCCTGGGCATCAGAGACTCAGGTGGTATGGAAAATTCAGAAGTAATACCTGTTTATTTCAGCATATGTCATTCAGATTTTGTTGAGTCTAATCCCTCCATCATCCAGTGTTTTTACTTTGACTTTAAAAGAAGTAAAGCCCTATGGTTACTTTTCAGCCTTTCCTTACGTTCAGCTATGAACAGTACAATAATGCCTGTCCCCGGGCAGTAAATGTATTGATACGCATTCACAGAGAAGCACATCTACTGAGTTTCTCACAAACAGGAGAACACCTGATGTAGGGAACATCAGGTGCAGAACTTGTAGGATTTAAAGCACAGCCAGAGGTAATGGCTCCAAATTGTAACCTAACCTAACACTTTCTCAACCATAGATACCTCCCCCTTTTTTTTAGTCCTTAAAACTTTTGCTGCTGCGTCACTGGTAAATAACAGCCCTTTGCTCTGTAATATATCCCTTTTTTATTTAAACTTTTGCCTTCTTACTCATTAAACCTCTCCTCATCAGCATTACTTTTACTTTTCAGAAACGTATATTCAGTATTATAGGCTAGGAGTTCTTTTGTTTTCTCCCCGAGGATGTAAAACCCTGGGGGATTTAAGTATCTACTTGATAGGCTCACACAGTCTTAATCAGCCTATAATGGAGCTAATGGCTGTTTGTCATCCTTGGAGATACAAATTTCCTGGTGATGTCTACTGCAGTCAGTACATGAAGTATGCTCTGACTGCCAGCAAGGTCTAATAACCAGGAGAAGGGCAGCCAGCTTCATTAGTGAGAGCGAGACTGAGACCATACCGGCTGCTTTTCTGGGGAACTGTGCTTTTTTTGAATACCGAGAGGGAATAATGGATAATACTGGTAAGTGAAATAAAACAGATCTTGATTCTTAGTGGAGCTACGGGGTTCGTTTGTATCCTGTCTCACTTGCTGCAGGAGATGTGTTTCTTTAGCTTGTGTGGCTTCTTCCTTTTAAATGTCCTTTATTAAAGCAAATTTTTATGTGTAAAACGTGACACACTTAAGTTTTTAACCCTTTAGTAGTCTAGTTTTTTCTGTTTTAAGTCTGTTTCCTGGAAATGTGAACCTAAACTGTAATGTGGAATCTGCCTTTTTAAGATTTTCAGTATAATTTTGGAATCTATATGCCGGAATCTAAATGTGGCAGGAAGGGAAAATGCATGTACTTTACTAGGGAAATATCTCTTAACAGTTTGCAATAGGTGTGGATAGGTAACTAACAAAGCTAACGAAAAGTAGATAATGCTTAGCTCCCATCTGTCTTATTTCAAGCTGCCTCTATTTTCTCTATATAATGCCTTAATCTCTTTTATATTTAGCACATAAAATACTGAATATATTTGCACTTTTTATTTTCTTTGATGTTCCAACTTTAGATCATGCATTTTCATCCAAAATAATGCACTTCACGGTTTCTAAGGAGGCACACACATCATTGCATCAGTGATGAAATGCATTATATTTGCATTTCCCTTTTGCATTACCTTGTATCACAAGGCACAGCAAAAAAAGAGCTCTTTGGGATGGATATTTTGCCTGATGCTTTGACTGCTATGATACTTGAACTTGTCAATGTCTCTCTGATTTATTAACACTAGCGCAATACGTATTAGGACACAGAATCTGCGGTAGATTCAGTACCCTTTGAAACCTGCTCAAATCTTCAGATTTGTCTAATGTTGACCTTAAAAGTGATGATCACCTCTACAATGTGTGAAAAGATTATTCTACGGTAGATTTCAGTCATGATACAATATGTAGTTTAAATTTGTGGGGGGTTTTGGGTGTTTTGGGTTTTTAATAATAAAAGCAATATAAGCTTGCTTATGCCTGCTAAGCTGTCCAGGTCATTCTCATTTCGCCTGTATTGTTATCAACTTCCACAAGAAACAGATAGAAGGATCTTGCTGCTTTTATTTCTATGAAGTCCAAGACAACAAAAAAAAAAGAAGAAAGTTTTCCCTGAATTTAAAATGTAGGTATCGTGGAAAATTACATTACCAGCACCTGTGAACTTAAAAACTGACATAGTCCTAGTACAATGTTCATTTTTTGAAATAATTGAGATTAGCAATACTCGTTGCACTTGGTGCTTTGGCTAGCTTTTAAGAAGCCTTAACATAATAAATGATAGCAACTTGTGTTAGATACTGCATGACAAGGCAGAATTTTTCTGCTGGAGAAGGGTTCCTGCTCTCCAACACAGAATGCCTGTGGGCAAGAGATACCCTGGCAGGCAGAGCTGCTGATTCCTCCAGGTTTTTACACTCTTCAGCATCAAAAACTAATACTATCGAAGTCTTGACAGAGATACCACTTTAATCCAGCTATAACAATCTGTTCTGGAATGAGTCACACTTATTTTAAAGGCCAGTGTTTGTGTTTTGTTGGTTTTTTTTTTTTGGGGGGGGGGACTGGGGGCAAAGGGGAAAGCTAGTATCTGAAAACCATAGAAACAAATATTTCTCTGTGTGGTGTTTGGGGTTTTGTGGGTTTTTTGTTGGTTTTGGTTGGGTTTTTTTTGTTTTGTTTTGTATTTTTGGTTTTGTGTTTTTTTTTGTTTTTTTTTTTGCCTAAGGAAGATTCCAGTTTGGTTCCTATCTGCAAAATTTGAAAGTTAAAATAAGTAAAGTTTGCTCTCTGCACAATTTACCAACTACTCTCAAAGCCTCTTAGAACACCAGTTTGCTGAATGGTTCCAGATATTTATTTTTTCACACAGAAACAGTGACTGATACTTTCCATTTTATAGAAAACAAACTATATACACTGTTGAAATCAGTTAAAATAATAGTTTTGATTGAGAATTAAAAACTAGTTATAAAATAAAAAGTCCCAAACCAACCCAACAACAGATGAAACCAAGCCTTACTGAAGACATCATGGCAGATCCTGCTTCTACTGTTTTTTACCAGCGATCTTCTCACTGCCTGTGTTCAGCTTGGTCAGAGAGCTTCAGCCCCACGTGTGGCATGAGCATGCTCCCTTCTCCAGGCAGCTCTTCTATGAGTCCAGTCACTTCCATACTTTGACCACTGCCGGAAATACATCCATTTCCAAGTTGCCTACAGAGTGCTGAGTAAACACAGCCAAGGGTCAAAGTCTGTAGAGTTACTTTAAGATCTCATGATCTCTAATTGCAACCAAATGGAGTTGGGTGCCAGCATGGGGACTGTGCAGCTGAATACCTCTGTATATCTGGCCTGTGCCCTCTGAATCCTACAGGGATGCGAGTGCACCTTTGAAAGCCCACGAGGTGTAATCCGGGCACTTACAAGACCAAACAGACAGGAGGAGGATATTTGCAGCCATAAACATAACTGCCTGATTAATTTGCTCTTCAGCAGTTTGCCAATTGAAATGTAAACACGCTGATGTATACAGGCTGAATACCTGCCTGAATTCTTCCTAAAGAGATGCTATTTCTGGCAATAGAGAACTGCAGAATATTAGCAAAGCTGTGGATTTGAGTGAGTGCTAGAAATAACAATTTGGTATCAGTGTCAGTGAATCAGGCCTCTGTTATTAAACTCATCATGCTGCCAAAGAGACTTTCAAAGTCAGACCATGGATAATCATTGGGCAAAACTCCATCTTCTGCTCTGCATAACAGAAATATCTCTGTAATTCGTCACTCTTCTTCTCTGCCATCATTAAAATAATTTTCTGGACAAAGCTGTAATTTAAAAAGATCAGTGTTGCTAATAGGTCACCTATGTGCACTTTTTAGGTTATAGTCTGAGCCATTTTGTGGGTTTTAGAAACAATGTTTTCATTAAGAAAGTCCTTTAAATGTTAGATTGCTTATATTTTTAATCCATGTACTGAGGCAGCTCTGCATAATTGTTGTCTTGTGTGTTCTTTTAAAAGCCTTTCTTGGAATAACAACAAAATGTTCATCCATCTGTGTACAGCACATCAGGATAGTTCTAGTTGTATTTTTTGCCTATTTTGGCATCAGCTGTTTGAGATGAGCTGGCTGCAGGTATTCAGCTGAAGGCTGCCTGCTGCTCTGGGCAGGAGAGGGGATCCAGCAGTCCTTGTCTTGCCTCCACTGGCAGGTCCTGGGGTCGGGCTTTGCTGCACGAATCTACTTTGGGCCAGGCAGATCAAGCCTGGCAACAGCAGTGATGTAATAAAACTCGTTTTAAAAAACCCAGGAAGGTCTGGAAATAACTCACGGGGAAAAAAAGGCGAATATGAAAGTGGCAAAAAACTTGCAGTAGCAGGAAGAGCAAAGCTGCGGAAACAGACATGCTTCCTAGTGATGCTTTTCGAGGAGGATTTCCTGTAAGAAGGAGTGAGATCAGCAACATCCCTTCACCCAGAGCTCCTAGTCAGCTGTGTCCTGCCTGAACAGGTGTCTCACCTTGAAACAGACAAGTCTTACACACTCATTCTTACCCATAGGAGCATGCCAGTGTGATGTACCAAAATCATAGGGAAAGGATCTCATCAGGGTGAATGGCACCATAACAAGGTACTGTGTCATACCAGTCGTGAACAAAACCAGGAGTCCTTGTTTCATGTTTCTTGGGGATTTATATGACTTCTTTGCACTCGGAATATTATTTTAGCAGTAATGAGCTAGCTGTGGTTAATTGTTACCCTGAATTATGTTGGCTCTGCAGGTCTGGCTGCAGGCTATGCCTCTGAGTAGAAAATCTGTTTTAAAGGGACTGGAGGTCTTGTGTATTGAATATCCTATCTCTAAAGAATATCCAGTAGCAACATCAAACTTCATATTTGACCTGTTGTGAAACTTAGAGCTTTCCATTGAAGCAAGACTTTAATTTGAATCCTGAAACACTGCAAGATGGGGAGGATAGCAAGTGTCAATTTAGCCTTCTTCTGCATGATGTCATCTGTCAGAGGAAGGGCAAGAGACACAGGAAACTGTCTGTGGATGGAAATTCCCTTGCTTTTGAAGTAACTGGTCATTTTTTTTGCTTCTGTAGGTCAATAGGACTTATTTAGCGTTCTTTAAATATAAGAGTACTGAAATCGAGTGCTGGTTGAGAATTTGACCTTACAGATGCTTTTTAGTGTCTTACCTTATTTCAAGGCAAATAGGGTGGATCTTTCTAAAACATAGGGGAGAAAAAAATATCAGGTAGTTAGATGAGTAAAACTGGGAGATGGACTTCAGATTATGATCCTGGTTTCTCATCAACTCATAGTGTTCAAAAGCCTCTAATGTAGCCTAGCTGATCCGTGTGCAGATTTAGGCTAGATAACAATCTCAGTGTGTTGTAAGGTTCACTTGTTATGCATAAAGGGCTCTGAAATACTTTAAACGTCTAAGGCTTAAGCTTGTCTGAATTGTCCCTATTGATCTGGAAAGCCATTGTGACAAAAACACTTGCAATGGAGACAGTGACAGTGTAACTGCAGGTTTGTCAGCCCTTGAGACAACTCCAGACTCCAGCGGCAAAATCAGTCATGCCCAGCTGGCAGCTTCTGTTTTGATCTTCGATGGTACTTCGCCCATATTCTCCCAAAGTGTGAAGATGCTTATAGAAAAGGACAGCACCTCCTTTCTCTCTGTCCCACTCATATATATGTAAATGGCGCTATCCATGATGGCATGTTGATTTTTATTGGGTTCTTTCGCCATGTTCTGTTAGATCACAAAGTGGTTTGCACATGGACAATAAAATACAAAGCAATAATCAACTCTTTTATACTACATTGCTTATCTTAATTTGTTTCCTTTTTGCACCTATGCCCTCAGCTGAAGTGAACACTCTAGTGTATCACAGGTCACTGTCTGCTAGAAACTTGAATTTCTTCTTTTTGTAATTTTAGAATAATATTTATGGCTTATGCCCCTTTACCCAGAACAGTGTGCTTATAAAGGCATGATCTTGGAAAACATCTCTGTGAGGATTAAACTTCCTTGTGATGCTGCTGCTCCCAATGTTATTTTCAAATCTGTATACATGTAGCCCAGAACAACCATATAGGAACTTGCACTAGAAATAACCAAATACCATGTAGGACTAAATGTAGAGATAGTCCACCCACCCTACTTCAAATGGCTCTTGTTATCTAGAAATGCTGTGGTCCCAGTGTGGTGACACACATTCATATTTTAAGCATCAGTTCCTGTTGCTGCAGTGCTTCTTATAAAGAAGCGCCATGAACTCTAGCTGTTTTGGAGAGATGGTATAACACCAGTTTTATTTTCTAATAATTTCTGATTCTTTTTTTCTTATGAAAGCTAGCAAGCATCAAACCACCAGGGGCTGAGTTCATGCCTTATGTTTACATCTGCTGGTTATGTGGCACTTTTTGGCCAGCTGCCCTCAAACCCGTATTCTGCACTCTGGATTATCACTGCCACCTATGGTGAAAGAAGCAAGTGTGTGTACAGAAGTAGTAATCCAAATTTAAGAGGCAGCATTTCCCCATATAGTTTTATCAAGGGTGAGACCATAACTGCAGGAGCCAACCATTCTGAAAGTACAAGAAAGCAGTACAGATGAGGAAAGGCTGTATTGAGAGGCACAGGCACAAATTGTTCCAAGAAAAACTGCCTGGGTTCCAGGGGCTTTGAACACCCCAAACTGAGGAGGCTGGAAGTGAACCGGAAGGAGGAAAGCAAGATTGTGTGACCAAGGAGCAGGTGGCTGATAATAAGGATCTAATCTGCTACTGTTTAGTCATCATTCATTGTCTCTAACTGAGTCCTTTAGGAAATCTGATGCTTAATTATGGGGTGACTTGTAGGGGTATTGCTTTGGGCTCAAAAAGTAGATTGGATGGACTTTTACCAAAAAAAATCCTCCCTTTCTTTTTTTTTCCCCACTGTCTCACTATTTAACCATTTTTTATATTTTCACATAAAATGTTTACGAGACTTCTTCCTAAAGTATAATTGGAAAATGTAAGTAGCTTAGGACTATTAGAATACCTAGCAACCTTCTCCCAGCAGACAGAAGTAAATCCTGAATAAAGCTGCTGAGTTTGTCTCTATTTGCTCTTTCTTGCAAGTGAGGCCTGGCAGTCCCTGGGTGAGTGTGGGGGGCCCAGGGCCAGTGTGAGTGTCCCCCACCAGTGCCCTGTAGAGATGTAGGATGTTGGGGGAGGTTGGTCGCCTGGATTTGTTATCCCACACCCAAGAGACGCATTTGTGCCTGGGCACAGCTCAACACTAGAAGGGATGTCCCATTTACTGCTGGAGATGAAAGAATACAGAAGTAGCCATATTCATTTGAACAAAACTACCACTTTTTCTGCAGATACTGGGAGACAGAAGCTAATGTGGTTTGTACTGATACCTGTACAAAAGCATCCTCTCCAAGCACCTCGTGGGGGCAGTGGTAGCAGTGGAAGGACTTCTTGCAAGGAACAGAAGAAGGGATGATGTTTATGGCTGTCTGCTTTCCTCCCAGAGGAGACAAACTCGACTCAGACTTTTCAGCAATGAGGTATTGAGTTGCTGGGATCATAGGGCTCAAATAATGGACTTGAGTGAAGAATTAGTTAATACTGTTAATACTCAATTTTCAAATAAAGCAAAAGACACAGGAGAATATAAATGGGCCAGGGACAAATATTTGCTTAATCTTGGTTTGCTCAGCAGCATCTTTCCTGTAATGTTACTATCAAAGATTCCTGATTTCAGAATTTATTGTATGGAAAAATCCCCTTAAATGTATTTTGGATAGCAACAGAATATTTCATAACGACAAAGACAACCCTGTGTCTCTGTAGAAAGGCAGACACAGTGGGAGACGATCCAGAAACAATCTTTTCATCCACGGTTTGACCATTGCTAGGAGAAGCCTTGCACAATGTAATTCCAATACAAATATAACAGCAGCTGGTATTTCCACAGGAAACAAAGTTGTGATTGATTCGTCCTAGCTCCAGCTTCTGCTGACTCACAAGTCCCTTCTGTCTTTCTTACTGGGACTTGAGTCAGTCCAAAAAACAGGGAATATTTCATTATGAAGGCTTGCATGGAAATCATGTGAAGAGATGAACTGAAAATATGGCGTTCTCAGACTGGCATAAAATCTGCGCTGCTGGGAGCTGGTTATTTAGACCATAATCTAGCAATAATTCGGTATGGGCTTACTGTCAAGGGAAATGGTTTGTTAATGGAGGAAGACTATGGAGTTTGTGTGTGTGATTTTATCAGAGAAACAGGCTATATATTTTAGCTGCTTTGTTTGTAGTTGCAGTTGTTATATGTCTCCTTTTTCTTCTCTTCTCTGTTTCTGTTTTTATTGTTTAATATTATTAAAATAACTAACATGACGCACTACTCTGTTTTAATTTCAAGTGAAATTTGGCATCTTCTAGTGTTGGGATAAGGTTTAATTGCTCTTGGCATTTTAAAAAGAAATGCAAGTGACAAAGATATTAAACTAACAAATTATGACAGTTCACATGACACTTTTTTCAATGGGTTTTTCCACGCATTTTTAATACCCGGAATAGTCAGCCTTAATACTATCATATTTACAAAAAATCATTATTCTAATGGAGACATTTTGCTTTGTCAGGCAACACACAATCAGCAGTTTTCAATAAGGAAGCTGAAAACTGTTTAACATTTATTCTGTGACACAAACTTATAAAAGCCAGACAATTTATAATTGGGGCCAATATGCTGCCCTTAAATTGGGATATTAAGAAATAATTAGAGCACAGTAAGGGCAGGTTGCCAAACATTACTTTTAAATTCCCTAGCTTGTATCACACAGCACAGTGCTTGTAGTAATGTATTATATGGCTTCTGTAAGGCATAAACTGCATTTCCTGCACAACAGCTTAAGGCTCTGAGCGGTGCCCACAAAAGGTTGAAGTAGTTGTTTAGTTTGGCTTGAGTGCCTTCAAGAGGTATAAAATATCACAGAACTTAGGAACAAAGATGGCTTTTGGGTTAAAAATGAAAATGGGAAGTCTGCTTTTCTTACTTTTCCCACAAAACCCAGCAATGGGGTTTTTTGTTTGCTTGTTTTCTCCTTTCATATCCCATGAATGCCTTGTCTGCTCTGTGTAACAAGGGCTGTGCTAGAAGTCCTTGAGCAAGCTCTGAGCATGTTTATGTGGTGCAGTGCTTTTGCCCAGCAGACATTAATCTGAACCACTAAACAGCATAGTCACATCAGCACTGGTGGCTGCACCCAGACTGGTTAGGCAGCTGGGGTTAGATGTGATGCAGTGTCTTACATCTGCATGACATCCAGTTCAGGACACAGCTTTTTCTAGTTCTAGCTGGAGGATCTTCGAACAGTGTGATATTAATTGATGCAAACAGGCCTCAGAGCCTAACCCTGCCTATGGTTTTGGAGATGCCGCCCACCCTGATGAATTATCTGTCTTATTTAGAAGCTAAAGGTTACACAGTGCCATGTGAGAGCATCTTGGCAGTTCCCAAGGTTAGATAGTCTAGATAGTGGGGAAAAAAATTTTTTTGTTTGTTTGTTTTTAATCTACATGTGGGAGGTTCTGGGGCCAAATTAAATGATGAAGTCTTGATCAAGATTCAGAGGTCCTTCAAGGTGAACAATTTACTTTCAACATCTGAGAGTAATGAACACTGCATTCTATTATTTTATTGTCCTCAAAATAATTTAATGTCTTTTAATGATCATTGTTTTAGGGTGTTGATTCTTCAATATGAATACTAGAGAGGTGGAGTAGCTCTTCACATAACTCTTCACGCAAGTTTCTGTCATGTTTGCAAAGCCTCAAGTTCTGTAGGTGTTGTGTATATTCTTTAATACTGTAGTTCAGAAAACTTGACTGCAAAGAGGAGTGGAAAATTATAATACTGGCAACGTAGGAGTACTGCTCAGCACCATTTGGAGTCTTATTTTGAATTGCTGAAAGAGAAAGAACAGCCAGTGTTATTTCCCAGAAATGGTCTCTTCTCCCAGGGAGGAATAAGGATGACTGTGGGGTCCCCTTTCTCTCTCAGGTGGTAGCCTGCCTAACTGTTATTCTGCACTGCAGATGAAGAAGCTCACGATATGCCACTTGGGCAGGGGGCAGTTTGTACAGCTACAGTTTTAGAGCACTTTTCTGAGAGTAGTGTTATCACTAACCCTGAGATAAGTTCCCTTATCGCTCCTTGCAATCACAGCTAGATTTCTTCAGGGTTTTTTTAAGCAAAATTTGAAATTCTGAGGGCAGATTCAACTCTTTTTCATCTTGCAGAGCAGATGGATCCCAAGTGCTAAAGTTTGTATACATCTTCAGATTCAGATAGGTTGTGCAGCCATTTTAGAGGACTACTGTCAGGGTGAACAAGGAGAAGGCAGGTGTTAGCATCCTTCCTAGATCAGCATTTAACCACACTTTTGTGGCATTGTTGCCTCTTGTGGTGATGTCCTCTTCCTCTGCTCTGCCTTTAAGCTTTTCCTCCAGACCAATAAGTGCTATCTCAAGCAGTAGATCAGATTGCTAATGGAAAAGAGGGTTGACACTGTGTGAAAGGCAGCTGATATTTTCTTGCCTGAAAAATGACACAAATAAATGTCTCAGAACATTTCTGATGGAGTGGGACCTCAGACCTTCCTTTTCTCTGCTTCTGGCACACCACACTTTTCTTTTACAACTTTACCTTTTACAGCTTATCAGGAAGGACCTAAGTGTCCATAGGATGCAAAAGTGATGCAAAGCATCTATTGCCTGCTACCATGCTGGATTGGTCCTAATAACTCCTGTGGTCACCTTCATTTTCACATTCCCATACTAGTCTGCATTCTCGGTGTGAAACTGCATCACCAAGGTTTATTTTATTTTATTTTTTTCCTTCTGCCCATTTTCACGGTCACAGTGTACTATGGGCAGAATGAAAAAGGAAAATAAGCATTTTGATGATATTAGTAACTTGGCAACTGTAAAGCTTTCCCGTGGCTTTGCAGAGGAATTTGGAGTACTTATGTTCTGTGCTTCCCTTGATCCTGCTATGCACTGTGCACCAGAGCTCCAGTTCTGCAACTGATGTCATGAATGTAGGTTGCTGTGCTCAAATACAGGGTTTGTCTGAGTCTGCTCAGCGCAGTTTTAGGGCTGGTAAGACAGCATATGCATTGCTGGTTTAGACTGCTTCCACCACCGATCATTCATTAGCTGTTGCGTACTATTTGGAAGGAAGAGTGGGTGAGATCTTGACAGCAGCTTTGTTTCTAGGAAGAGAAACAAAATGATAAGAGAATACTTACCTGTATCAAACTGGGCTTCCTCTCAGCTGAGAGAAAAAGCAAAGCAGATTGTCACTTGCCTCATGATTTCCCTCCTTGCCAACTCCCTGGTGACACTGGCTAGACCCAAATGTCAGAAATTAGAGGTTCTTTAGAACTGGTATAAAAGGAATTCCCACAGATGAGAAGTGGTCCCTAAGTTATTTCAGCGTTTTTTCTGTCTAAGGTGACTAGTCCAAGAGGTTTACCATCCTTAAGATATCAACACTTTCACTCTGCTCCCAATTTTTACCCTCCTATTTCATTACATTAAATCAAATTCCATTATGTGTTCATTTGTAGAACAAGTTGTCTTCTCATAGTATTTATGAACAGCTGCATCATGTGCTGTATGCAGTTCATGAGACATTGCAAACACAAAGGAGCAGAAATGTTTTCCAAGCACAACAGCACACTCCTCTGCACATAGAGGACTGGCTTGAATTCAGCCACTGCACAGACACTGTGGAAAGTCTGGGAGTGCTCCGGGACACTGTTGGAGATGGAGTGCTGGGCTAGGTGGACCTTTGCTATAGGTGTAGGAGGGATGCCTACACATACAGGAGTTAGGGTAGGGAAGTAGGGAGGTCCCAACCTGTTGCAACGTGTTAGTATATAGTAGTGGGAAGGTGAGCACTACAAAAGAGCCACAAATAGTTGGCCACACAAGGGTTCAGGGCTGTAGTTTGTTTTGTAGCCCAGAGATGCAACTGGCAGAGCTTTCTGGCCTTCTATTTGTAGGCTGGGAAGGCGATGAGTTACCTGGGCTCAGAATCATTCCTCTCCTGAGGGTAACCAGTTAGGGCACACAATGTACCCCTTTTGGTCTTCATACTGAGAGAACTTCATGCTTTTGAAGGAATTAATCTGTGTTGCAGCAATTTTTAAAGGGAGTAAATGAGGTAGACTCATAAGCATAGCTGGTGAAAATCACATCAGTCTCAGGCAAAAATGTGAAACAGGTGATACAGTGACTGAGCCAGAAAGAATTTAAGAGATTGAATACCAATAATTTCAATTAACATGGGTTGGTGAAAAACAGGTTTGAGGGAATTATTTCATCTGTCTATCTTGCTGCATTAGAAGATGCTTGGCTTGATTCTGGTGTGTAGAACCTAAAATGATACAAACCCAATATATTATGCATCAAATGGGTTATTCAGTGTCCAAACGCCAGGCTTCAAAATACAAGTGTATTTAGGGAATCGTTGTCTCACATCAGGTGTGATTCAGGAGGTATCCAGCAAGAACTGTTTCTTGCTCCAGGCTGTATGTTGCTACTAGCACTGACTGGCAAGAAAATATAAAACTATTCTTATGCAAGAAACCAGTGTGTTCAGTTTGGACAAAGGAAAGGCCATATGACTGGGGGAAAACTAATTAAATCTTAGTTACAGATGGGGAGGCTCAGTATTGAGAAGCAGTGATTTTCAAAGATAGTTGCATAATAATAGCATTATGCTGGAAGCACATGTTCAGCTGATGAGCTCTGTCTCAGAGAGCTCATGTACTCTTTAAATGTATTTGCAACATGGAAAGATGTTGTCTTGTTCTAGTTGGAGCACTAGAGTGACTGCTCATGGGATATTGAGTAATCTTTGGTTCCCTGAAACACAAAAATCTGAGGAAGATTCAGAAAAGCCTTGTAACTATGCACTCTGAGCTACTATAAAAGTAAATTTCCTAATATTCTGAACCTACTTTGCACCTCAACCTAAAATCCATTTGCAGCTTTCTAACTATAATAATCCTACAAAGAAAACTGTCTTAATGTTTCTTACTGGAAAATACTAGTTCGAACCTCTTTGTTCCCACATATGACTAAATATCACCAACATCTATGTGTAGAGGTACACTTTTTGGAACGATAAGGCATTTATATATTAACATGTGCGTATATATATTCTATTTAAATATTGGTAATGGATGATTCTGAATATATTTCAGATTTGAAAAGGAAGGTGACTATTAATTAGCACATGGGAAAAACCATACTGCACAACTTGCATCAGATAGACTGCTAAAAAGGCTGGAAATGAGGCGTCCCAGGTGCTAGAAAGCCTCCAGCAGGATGCTAATCAACAGTAAGAATTTCTCCTTCCAGTTTTAATAAAGGTTTTGTTTCCACTGGAGCTAGCTGCATCTGCCTTAATTGCCACCTGTCGGACACAACGGAACGGCATCGCTGACATGTACAAGTCTTGGCTAGCCTGGCTTCTTGGTTGGAGAAAAGCATGTTGAAATAATGCCCATTATACTGTTTTTCAGTGCACATGTAGCTAAATGAAAAGTGTTTGGTTCTTTCTCATCACCCCAGAGTCAGCACCAGCCAGAATTCCTGTACAAAGCATTAACTAGTGTTTCTTTTAGGTGGTAAAGTACTAGCGAGAGGGGCAGGTGGGAGTAAACCAGAAGCAATTAAGTAATCGATATCCACTTGCACCAGTGGAGGGCAGATTTTGTCATTATTCCAGCATCTCTGAAATTGGGCACCAGTCTCATTCCTCAGTGTTGCTGTTAGCCTGACACTGTAGCTGGAACTCATACAGTGCTGCAGTGAAGACCATAGTTAAACACTGCCTTGGTATTATGCCTAAAAGGAAGGTTTCACTGGCTAAATCTGTCTATTTAGGAGGTAAATTGCTGCTCTTCATACTGCAAGGCGATACTTCATACAGTCTTATTACCATTGCTTTATGCAGGTGGTGTGGCTTTCTCCTCTGTGCTCCAGTGTTTTCTTAAATTTTATCTTTTAAAAAATTGTCAAGTTCTTTAAGCCCTATCCTTCAGTTTATTATGTCATTCTTTGTGTGGCACCTAAAAATTCTGCATTACAGGGGGCCCCCTGCCAGAAGAGGCCTCCTGGGACAAAAGAGCTGGAGGCAGCAGATCGTGCTATGGTGAGGGTGAACATTGTTGTTGGAGCAGGCAGACAGTGTCTTCAAACTCCACAGTGTCTTAAATAACAAGTTCCTTAGATCTTAAATAGACTACATATATGATAATACAGCCTAATGATTAAGGCCCTCACCTGTCCTACTCTGTACATACTTAAAATGCAGAAGTACTTTCTTTTTTATGGAAGGAGGACTAGGAGGACTAGAAACAGCAGCCCAGCCCCGTGTCGAGGTGCTATAGAGAGATGCTAACACTGCTTTTTTCCCCATGCCAAAGCATCAGCAGTGTTTCCGCCCTGCAACTGGCAGGACAAAAGTCCCCAAATACTCATATTATACCAGCAAACAGATCAGGTTATTTCCACTACTGGAAGGTCAGAGAAGCAGGAATTTACCCCTTCAGGCAGTAAAGAGTCAGGAACCCCCAAACTGTTCTGCATCCTGCCCAAGCTACTGTGTGGATAGACAGAAAGGGTCCTCTCCATCTAAATGTTGGTCCTGTGTGGGATTTGATCTGGAAATAGAGCCACTGTAACACAGATGACAGGAAATCTCACTACCCAGCACTGCGTTGTCTAAGCTCATCTCTTGGTAATGGGGATCCTGAGGAGAGAGAATAAGCTTGTTCCCCAAACATGCCTTCTTTTGACAGCCCAATATCACTTGAAAAGACTCCTCAAAATGCACAGCCTTCAGACTGCACTCCAGAACTCTTTAAAAGGGACTGAGCACCATTTCTCCAACAGTGTAAGTGCTAATAGGGCACTGCTATGGTGCAGACACCTGTGGTGGTGACCCTGAGTGGACATTTGGTTACCAAGGATGAAAGTGCAATATAGGAGTAATTGAGTGCCTGTGTGTCTGGGCAACAATGAAGGAGAGTGTTCGGGACTGTGGAACTCCGAGTTTGTGGATCCAAGCACATTTCAGTTAAAGGAAATAATTTCTCACAGAACCGTCCTGTTACCCCCTAGACTGGTACGGTGGGGTACTCAAATCTTGCAATGATGAGGAGCCTAAGGTTCACTTTATGCCGTAGCTGGTCACCTCCCATGGTACACACTGTTCCAGCTACTCAGTGTTTTCAGGATAAATGTGCTCCTGCTGTACCAAGTTCTCTCCTGGGGTGCAACAAAAGGCAGAAAAGACTGACCGTGATGGAAGTAGCTACCACACACAACATGTGCACTCTTCACAGCAAAGGGAATGGGAGTCAAGGAGTCAGGTTTGGGTTCAGGCTGTTGTAACCTTTTGCTCACATTCATAAACAATGCCCTATTGTGATGTTGATTCCTGTAGATTATCCTAATAACCAGGGAGCAGTGAAGCATGAACATGTGTTCAGGTTTCCCAGATTGAGTTCTAATGTAATAAAAAGTGTCAGCTTTTTAAGGGCCAATCAAAACTGCACAAGAAGAAGAATTGGATAAGATGGAGCACATGGAATTTTGTTGTAAGTCTCAAAACTTCGAATCTTCCAGGAAGAAATTAATTTTATACCTAAGAAAGCATGATGTTTGCTTTCTTTTCTGCTATTTTATGACTTGGCAGTTATGGTGGTACATTTAATCTCTAATAGTCTGATGTTGGTAGTAGAGCTTTCATAAAGGCTTGATTGCAATTATAATGGGGTAGGACTTTTCATGTGTGTGAAAAACACACAGCCCAAGGCCTTGCATGGTATGTGAGATGATACAAACAGTGATCAAGTACCTTGTGAGGGAAAACAAGGAGTCTCGGAGCTCCTACCCGGCCACTTTACTGCACAACCCATGACAGTGCTGAAGTGTTACAAGCATTTACTGCACCAGCAGATTTGTAATATACTAAGTATAAAACTGATTGTCAGTGAGGTATGTTTTAGTGACTTCAGTGAAACAGCACCAAAGAGGAGCCGAATGATGTCTCATTTTAGCAGTTCAGTACCAGGCTATTAACAGCAGACTAATGACGTACGCTCCTAAGTGTTCTGTCTGTGAAGAATAGACGTATACTCCTCATGTACCAGATTGTCTTTTGTCCTTTAGGCTGGCTCAGCTTTTAGTAAGCTCAGCCTGGGAGGCATGTAATACCATGTCACTTGGAACAGCTTGCAGTCAGAAAGGCCCTTCCAGTCAGACCAGTTATGTTTGATGTAAAAATTAACACACAGACAAGCCTAAAATAACTTCAGAAAAGGTATGGATCTGTCTTTAATAGGTGATGTGATCCATTAGTTAACCAGTGTTGCTAGACAACTTATACAAACAAAAAATGCCTTGCATGAATTGTGGATCCAGTTATCTCATATTAGTTTAGTCAACTTGATGGGGCAAATTACTTATAAAACCAACTAATATTTATCATAACATAAGGAAATGCCTGACGTGTATACGTTGCTATGACCATAATTTTTCACCTACTTTTGTTTAATAACAAAATACCTTAAAATTCAGAAAATTAATTTTCTTCCTATTAGACTGGTAAATAGACCACTTCCTTTCCATACCTCTTACAGTCTATGGATTTGAATTGCAGGAAGTCTCTCTGCTGGAACTCCTATTCAGACTTCTAAAAATTTTGTAGAATTAATGGGATGATTCAACACAAACATCTGTGCACAAAGAAAGTTTTCAGTGGGGCTGGCCACACAAGGAAATTTGTAGCTTTTTCAACTGCCTTGAATCCGTTTAGCATATCTATACATGGATATATGCATGATTATACATACATTCGCTTTATTAATGATTTTACTTAAACTGATCCAGCCCTTGTTGATCTGCCTTGTGAGGCCAGGAGTTAGTACTGAGAGCTAAGCAAGGGTTAAGTCTCCATACCTTTAAAAAAAATTAACTTTGATTAGCTTGAGCTGTGAGGATCTGAACCCTGACAATGTAATGTGATTTTAACCACACTTTGTCTTTAATTGAATGGAAGTCTCCCTGGATCCAGGTGCAATATCCCATACTGGGACACTTGGCTTTCTTGGAATTCAGCTGCACAAAATTAAATTGGTCTTATTTCATCCCTTAACCAAAAGGTGATCTCTCTTAAAGGCTACTCTAGAAAGGAAGAAGTATTTTCTCTGTATACATTATAAAAAAAAAAAAAGCCACTCTGTGCTTTCCTCACAGGTTAATTCTACATACTGCACTCTGATTTATGTTCAGCATGTCAGGATAATGGGGATGGAAAGCACAGGACAGCACTTGGCCTCATAAATATGTTGTAAAACATTCTGAAAGTTTTCAGTCTGTCTCCAGCAATGGATCATTAAATAAGAGGAATAAACAAAGAAAGGACCATTGACCTGACCTCCACATAATTTACTTAATGACTGCCAACTACATTCATAAATTTGCAGGCACTGGGTTTTATCACCATGTGTGAATCAAGGTTGTGGTCCATAATTACTGTGCAGTTTGTGGGAAAACGAAGACTCTGACGTCTTGCGTTGTATTTTAGTAGTTTAAGTGAGGGGGATCTGTGCTTGAGAATGCTTAGGAGCACCCCTCATCCTGCAACATCACCTGAGTAGGTGAGACTTTATATAGACTTTTAATTACTCTTTTGGGGGAAAACAATTATTTATTGTGGCACACAACTAATGTAAATGGAAATGTCTCAGCTTTTCTGGAAAGGGTAACTGTTTAAAATGAGAAATGGAGTGGGTGTGTCTTATGCAGGATATCTTTTTTTTTTTTTCACCGCATAGCACAGTTCCCTAAGTGACTTTACAGAAAATATTGAAGCATAATGCCAAACCAGATTTTATCGTTCATACCCCACAACCAAAGGCATTTGCCTTTCATCCAGAGAATCCAGTGGATGCTGTTTGCAGTGCCCATGAAGGCACTCCTGCATGGCATGGGGCTGTGCCTTGCACCCACACAGAGTTTTAGAGGGAGCTTGACATTGCAGTCTGGCTCCCAGTGATGCCAGGGACTGTGAAGGAGGCAGTGAGGGTTCCCTGAGCAAGTCATGTTTTTGGAAATGTGTGTTTTCTTCCTTTGACAATAGCTCTTCTTGGGTAAATGTTTTCTACAGTCAAATACTTTACAAAAAGCACTGTAAAATTAAGACTTTTTTCTCCTAGTAAGTGACATACCAGTAAAGGTCTTATTACTGGCTCTCACACATGAGCTTTGCTGCTTCTATATGGGAATGTAATTCAGTGAGCCACAGAACCATGAAAATATCTGAAGTACTATTTCTTTTAAATGGATTTTTCTTACAGAGAAGCTATCTTCCTGAGCATTTCTGTGAAAGCTTCTGTCAACTCAGTTTTATTTGACTGTAGCTGAAAACAATAATATTTCATTTACATTAGCTTTAAAAGTATCTGCATTTTCCTCCCTGCAGCCTATCTGGCTTTAATGTTGCTGAATTGTAATTTAATGAAATTTATACATTTGAACTAACTAAATGTGCTTCATTAATGATCTGCTGTATTAAATAGGTAGCTAGGAAAAAAAGTGTAATATTGATGCTAGTCTTGGTGAAAGCACTTTTGGCATTCCTGTCTTACTTCATATAATTGTTTTAGTTTCCTTATGTGCGGGGTTTGCAACTGAATGAACCTGAGCTAAACATGGTCTGGATCAGCACAAAAAAGACCCCAGGACTAGTGTGCTTAAAGCATCCTGATTTCTCTCATCACCGGCAAGTCAATGAATAACACACAAGAATTTAAAAAGCAAAATGAGACTCACAGATTGACACTTGATTTATGCAATCACCATGTGAAGACCAAATGCCACACATACGGGAGGAGCCGTCAGCAAAGCTGACCAGGCTTTCTGCCTCGTTAAAATGCTAGCAGGTTACTAGATCAGAATTCTACTACAGCATGCTGGCAAGGATGCAAACCCTGACCCTTTATAGCCCTCCCTGTGAGCCCTACGGATCCCCCTCTGGATTGACCCACCAGCCCTTACAAAGAGCCTTGTGGGGAGCTGGGGCCAGACCAGGCAGAGAAGAAGCAGCCTCAGTCAGTGCTCTGCTAGTGTTGGTGTGTCTCTGCAGCCAGCCAGACCCTGACAGAGCCAGCAGGGCGGGCTTTCCTGTTAAACTTCTGTGAACTTGGAGGTGGCAAAAGGGCATGCTCCACCAGCCTCTCTCCTGGGAAAACTGTCAGTTGATGTTTGCATGCTATTGTGAGACAAGAACTGTGAGCAAAAGCCTCAAGTATGTAGGAAAGACAGTCTGCACAAAAGCAGAAGATTCATTTTACATGTTTGATTAGGACACTTATAACTGGCTGTGGGCTTTCTTATGGATCAGCAAAGATGCAGGCCAAGCTGTAATTGTGGTAGGAGCAAAAAGAATCACAGAGTAACTTGGGTTGGAAGGGAACTCTGAAAGGTTACTAGTCCAAGCCCCCTGCAATGAGCAAGGCCATCTTCAACTAGATCAGGTTGCTCAGAGCTCTGTCCAACCTTAAATATTTCCATGGATGGGACAACTACCAACTCTCTGGGCTGCCTGTTCAGTGCCTCACCACCCTTATAGTGAAGGATTTCTTCTTGATATCTAGTCTAAAGCTACCCTCTTTCACTTAAAGCCATTCCCCCTTGTCCTATCTCCACATCCCTTGGAAAAAGTCCCTCTCCACCTCTCTTCTAGGCTCCTTTTAGGCACAGGAAGGTGCTATAAGATCTCCCCTGAGCCTTCTCTTCTCTAGGCTGAACAACCCCAGCTCTTCTAGCATGTCTTCATAGGAGAAGTGCTCCATCCCTTTAATCATCTACATGGCCTTGCTCTGGACTTGCTCCAACAGGTCCACGTCTTTCATGTGCTGAGGACCCCAGAGTGAGTCACAGTACTGGAGACAGTACTCCAGGTGAGGTCTCACCAGGACAGAGTTTTCCATGATAGAAAACTGCCCAGGGCCAGGCTAACTGCATTGGAGCAGCTGGAAGAAGCAGACCAAAGGCAGAAGAAAGAGTCTGCCAAGGAGGAATGCAGCTGAGCAGGACGTCCTCACGCTTCTAGTAGCATGCTCCCTCCTCCCATCACTCCAAATGAAATGTGGAAATCGTACCTTGGGGATAATAATGCTTCCGTAGGACCAGTGAGAGGTGCTCACATGCTGTAATAATAGATGTTGTATAAGTGCTGCAGATGGAAAGTGGATATTGGCTCAATATTTGCAAAATGGGAATAATAAGCCCAGTCTTCCAGAAGACCATTCGGTGAGTGTGGTGAAGGAAAGAACATTTGCCACCAGCCCTTTATTCTGTGTACTCTGCGGACACTGATGAATTGAGTGTATAGTATCTTGCTGTGAAGAATAAGTGGAACAGACACAGGGAGATGTCTGACATATATTTTGAGGTGTATTTAATATTGTAGTGCTTCTGGATTCCACTAGCATGGTAGGGGTTTTGGCTTCAAACCAATGTTTTCAGCAGTACCATGTGTCTCTGGAACAGCAGTTCTTACTTTAGAGCTGGCTATGAAAATAGTTTCCATTATAACCCCTTGTTTTTACATGCTTCTTTTATTTTATTTTGAAAATCCTCTTTTGAGTCAAAAATTTCCATCTGTATCTCTGCCAAAAGGTGAAGTTTTTCCCCCTTCTTTTTCTTAAGCTTGGAGGAGGAATCTTTCAGATGTTTTTGAGTCATGGGAGAGTGGAAAAAATGCATTTTCCCAGTAGGATAAAAAAAAGTCCACGTTTTCATAATAGCAGAAACATGGAGGCAAATTAAACTGAAGGCTGAAACTTTTATTTTGGTCTAGATACTTCTGTAGTAAACCAGCTTCATAGGGAAGGACTTTGATTTGCCAGAGGCAGAGATTATTCTGATATTTGGGAGTTAATCAGGCAGGGGTCCACATTTGAAACTTTGCTGTCATTCAGGATATTGTTCAAGGTAGAGTCTTTGCAGCTGCCCATTTAAAAAGGAAAGAGCTGGTCCCCTGTGGTGGGGAGCTAATTATAGTCCAGCAATACATTTAAATTCATTCTAAAATCTGATTGAATGGAAAGGAACTAGATGAACAGTGGTGCCAAACATTTTAAAAACTTTTTCTCAAACGTTTAAAAAAAAAAGTCTCACTCTAGTCAGCAAGAGCAAATGGATGTTGTTGAAGCTGTGGACAGGCTCAGGCACTTTGAAAGGGCCAAAGTGCATGGAAGGGTACATACACACAACTGGCTTGAGCAACTGAGGAAGTTCATTCAGAGTGCCTGCCAAATTTTTTGTTGATGTCTTTTCCCCTCCACATTGGCTAGGAAGCATCAGTGTAAAAATCTCCTGTGCTATATGTAGTTACACTGAATCAGTTATTGAACAGAAAAGAAAAACAGAAACAGAAAGAAAAGGGAGAGGGAAAGGAAAGGGGTAGGCATCTAACCATCATGCTGATGAGTGATTCTGCATCCCTATGCTGCTTTCTATTACTGTTTTTTTCCTGGTTAGGCTGTAGTGGACACACTACTGTTAAGTCCCCTCCATGTGTTCCGAAAATTAGACAAGATCTGAACAGTTTTGGGGGCTAATGATACTGTTGTGATCTTCAGTTTCATATTTTCTGGCTCTTTCGCAACTTTCAGCTACACAGCCTGCACATTTCATTAAACCTTTTGCTTTCTATCATTCAAAACCTGTTCCAAGTGTACGTACGTTTGGCAAAGGCCTCTAAAATGATGTGTTTATTTTGCTTTGGTGCCAAAAAGCTGTGATTCATTAAGGAGCTTGGAAATGTAGAGGGAAGGCCACAGCCAGCAACTACCACACATGCCCTGAAGAGCAGAAAGCTGTGTTTTTCCAAGGAAAATGGTTAGTGCAGCTGGACCGGTATCATGGCAGACTTCTCTAAAGCGAGGAGGCACTGCTGGACAGACTGGAGAGCACAGAAGTTCTCCTAGATAATTGGGCTTTGCCACAGCAGCAGCAGCCAGAAGCAGTCAGAGGCTGCTGTTAAGCCCAGACACAAGAGAGAAAAAATGCCTAAGGGGAGCTAGTCGAGCCAGTAGGAGTCTTTCCTCAAAATGATGAATCAGGAAACTCCAGTACCATTACCATTGCTGTGGTGAACACAATGCAAGGTGCAACAGGCCTTGAGAGAAGAGGTGGAGGAGGAAAGGTGGTGTCCTGCAGTAAGAACAGGCCTCCAGCTGTCTTTGGCTGCACTACTTCATTTTCTCTGCTGGGGACATGCCAGCTTATATCAGTAAAGGGGCACGTTCATGCTGTTTATTGTAGCTAGTGATACAAACTTGAAGCAGCTAAAGCCTTTGAAAACCTGGCAGAAACCTTACTGTTGAGGAACTCTACACTCCGGCATGTCATTGTTACACCATTGCTTTCTTCGTCCCCAGTGGCTTGAACTAGGACAGGCAGAATACTATTTATAATTTTTAATGTAGTCCATTTTGTCTTTCATCATAAATCTGTAACCCTGGACAAAATTGATATCTGGTAACAAACACACTGTTGACTGGAAAATGTCTGATGGTTATTTTCTGCCTGGAAAGGAAATGCTGTCATGTGCTGTCACAGAGTTGCCACTGCACAGTGAGACACTATGCAACAGGAGGTGCTGGGATCCAGGAGTCAGTATGAGGCACAAAGGAAATGATCATGTATGAACAACATTAGTATTGAGAGTTTTTGTTATTAACAATCAGAAACATGTAGAAGAGTTTTAGAAAATTTAAGGTTTAATTTTTAAATCAGGACTACGGCATTTAAATTATTAAGTATTAGGGTGAGACCTTACAGGCTTTGGGGGTATTCTTCATGTTGTTTTCAGGAATATCTGGTCTAGAATTAGGGACACAATGTGATCTGGTATGTCAGTTCCCCTCGGTGCTTTAAACAAAGACAGGAGGTCGATTTTTCCTGCATAAACTGCACAATGCTTAGCCTTTTTGAAAGAAGACCAGATCCTTTCCCTGAATAACACACATCTCTTATAGCATATTGATTTTCAGTAAATTCAAATTAAAAAACCACAACACTTAGTGTCAGAAGGGTCTGATTAATCAGGGTCTGAATCTCTCATTTGTTCACCTTTCATAATATTGCACAAGATGTTCTCCAAAATCTGCATTACACCAGTCTACTGTTTACATTGGAAGTCTTCAGGAAGCTGATAACTTTTGAAACAGTAGATTTCAAAATCTGTGAAATCAGATTTCAGAGATTTTGAATCTCCAAATAATACTCCAAATAATTAGTGAAATTCTCTGTGTCTGTGAGAAAACAAAGGTTCCTGTGTAGGCCAGGCTTGATGAAGTAAAGCAAGGGAACTGACTTCAGATCATCAGAAGCAAAGTAAACAAACATTAGCAACAACCATGGGATGAAGAAAAACTCAAAAAACTCAGAAGATATAAAGTTTTAAAATTTGCCTTTAAGGAACATTAGGGAAAGAAAACATTTTTGAAAGATATTGTGGAATAGAAGTAGAATGGGGATGAAGCATGTAGAAATTGAAATGTTGGAAGAAAGCACAGAGGGGGTGTAGGGCAGCTTCTAAAGCTGAGGAGCACGCATAGGAGATGAGTAAGTCTGCTCTCCATGACTCCCAAAATGTTTGTGTTGGGACCATTTTCCTTCTATTTTCTGCCTTTCAGCCGCACACATTATGTAAACTACTTCCAAAGCTCAGAGCATACAGTACCACAAGAAACTGCAAACTATTATTAAAATGAAAATTTTTCAACACACTTGCAATGTTCAAGTCTGTAAAAGTCTTTCCTATAAAAATTTTTCAAGCAGTTACTTAATATAGGCAAGAGCAATGTTAAGTTAAAGGGTACAACAGAATAAAGTCACAAATTAGACGATAAAACCACATGAGTAGATCCATAAGCATTCATTACCAACCATTTAAAATCACTTTGATGTGCTGTTGTGCAAATTTCTTCTAGGTACAGGTAAAACTCCTGAGTCAGAGAGCACAAAGAGAGGCCCACAGCTCAGGGCATCTAGCACACAGCTAGATAATAAATTATTGAACTGCTGTTGCCATGAATTGTTTACCTGCTTCCCAGTGTCTAAAATTGACTTGCAAACTGTTATGGTGAATAATTTAGAGCAGTAAACAGGTTTGCAAGTGCAGAACCTATTTGCAGATGATTTGTGAGCAGAAAGAAAACCTGTCTTTGGCAAATCACCAGGAATGAGTTTGCCCAGCTGTGCCGTTTTTCCTGCCTGTCATGGCAAAGAGCTGGTAAGGATGAATAAGAACAGGCACTGAAATAGGAGTCAAGGTCACCCGAATACTAAAACAAGTCTGACCCTCTCAGATCTTCCATAGGTAAGGGCCTTGCTACCTGTCACCCAGTGCAATCATAATGTGAACAAATAAATCTCATCCAAGAAATCTCTGTTATATGTTTTAATCAGAATAGCCCTCATTTGCATATTAACTCCTCTGATCCAAGGCTTTGAACCTCTAGCTTCCAAATGTAGAGACTGAACTACAGAAGCTTGTCTCAGTTCTGTATAGTTGCCTTCCATTCCACTATGAAGATACTATGTACAATGGGTTTTTATGAGGAAGGAAGACTGGTGATGATCACTCTCAAAGACAACAGCCTCTTTTTAAAAGAAGATTTCAAGTTCTTTTTTCTTGCCTAATACATTTTTGCCTGAAAATGGGAGGTGACACTGATGAGAACATAGCATTGCTAAGTAAAAGTAAAAAAAGGACACGGAAAAAGATTTTAAGATATTTTCAAATGAGAGAATAATGTAGGGTTATTTAAAAAGTCCCTGGTTATTGAAAAGAAATGGTCTAAATTCCCAATACAGTGCCAGCATAATCCATGAATATGGCCTGTTATTTTATTTTTACAGTGCCAAACTGCATTCAGTTTCACAGAAAACAGAACTAGATTTTTGCTCAGCCACAACAGATGTTTCAGTCTTAAGCATACAAACTGATTTTGGTGATACCCTCCCCAAACTCTTCCCTTTTGTATCTGCAGGTTTTCTACAGGTAGGTACAAATTCGATGTCACCATTATAAACCTTAGAGTGACCAACAACTAAAAAAATTACCTAGCTTCTTGCTTGTGTTTGCTCATGCCATAACCTTTGCTTTGTTCATTGAATCATACAGCTTTGCAGCCTGCTGGACACTGTGCTGCTCATCTTCCAGCAATTTTGCACACTGACAGGAGTTGTGAGTGGGAGGGGTGGGAGGACCACTTGTCTGCATCATTTTTGTTCCAGACTCAGTGCCATCCTCTTGGTTTATGTTGATAAGAACCAGGCTAAATTTTTTTCTCATTATAAGGCTGAATGTGTTTGCCAGTCCTGCATCACGAATCCTGGGATTAAATGTGATAGCCTCTCCTTGTAGCTTCTGTAATACTTAGTGTCATAAATTAATCTCAGTAACTGAAAGAATAGTTAACACAAATTCACCTTTCTAAAATGCCTCTTTATTTATACAACCCTACAGAACTTTAAAGACTGCGCAACAGCATCCGACAAGTTGTAGGTTATCTACTGCTATGCATCATCCCAATATAGTAAACACACTAAAATAGAGCTGTCTTTGAAACTTTATTGATGGTAAAGAACTTGCTCTTTGATAAGTGACACAGATTACTGTGTGTATTATTTCATTCTAACTTTGGAACAATTTGGAAGTTTCACATCATCTTCCAAAAAGAGGTCTCGTATCAGTCATTTAGACAAGTGCAATATTCTTGTTTTACAAAGACTTCTGAAATTCATGAAGAAGCTATTCTTCCTCTTTTGATGGAATATTTCAGTTCTTGAGGGTCAGCAGAGTGTCTGTTTGTCAGTACTCAACACAATAACTTGTGACAAGAAAGGAAGGACTGGGTGTGTAGCATGAGACAATCAGGTAAATGCAGTATTGTTACTGACACTGAAATTTTCAATCTGACTGGGACACTGGGTCCAGGAGCCCCACTGATGCTGATGTGTCAGAACAGTCTGGCATGACTTACTGGCAATTGTTGTACTCATCAGCTTCCCCACCTTCCTTGGGATGTTTCAGCATCTTGATACCGTATTTCCTTCAGTACAAGGCTAGCCCTGGGTAAAAAGGTCATGGAAATTTTAATCCTGAAATTCTCACTTTCATCTTCCCTGCCCATTTTTGCTTTGCTTGCAATTGTGGATTTCCAGGAACTCCAGAAGACTACAATAGCTACAAGATGCTGGGCAGTCCATTTGTGTGTTTTATCCTCTTAGCTGTTTAAAAGGAAAAGTGGAATATACATGTTAACACATCGTAGATAAAGTCATCTAAATCCTAAAAAAAAATAAAATAAAAAAGAAATTATAGCAAATAAAGGTGTATTTTACCTACATAGTTGTAATCTCGAATCTCTGCTAGAATCAATTGTTATTGAACACTATTGTACCCTTAAACTTTTAACTGTCCTAAACACCAACTGCCAACATGGCAAGAAATTTAATGCACAGATGAGAACACCTCTATCATCCTGAAGAATAAAAGTCCACAGACAGCTGAATATTAAATGTATTTATTTTGTGTGGATGCTCAAATGGGAATGTCAGTAGGGTGATAAAATCCCTTCTGTGTGGAGGCAATTACATAAATATAGCTATGCATACAAGAAATGTCATATCTTGGCTTTCAACAGCCCAATTTCTCTTATAGGTCACATTGGTAGACACCTTTTCGTACAGTCTTGAGGATTCATGGTTCACTCCCTCACATCAGTGAATCACAAGCTGAATTCTTTAATCAAGTGGCTTAAAAGGCAGAATTTAAGCAGAAAAGTGCTATTGTTTTTTCTAATTTGATCTTTAATGACTGTGAGTGCTTGAGATGTATACATTGCTTCTTTGCATCTTTAGGCAGGAAATAAAGCATAAAGAGACATAACTGTTGTATGCATCAGTACCATTTCATATATTCAACTAGTATTCCCAATTCAGGATCAAAATAAAGTATTTATTTTTGCCCACTTTTAAAAAGCTGGATAAAGAATCTATGGTGCTGGTATTGGATGCTGGCAATTGTCTTGTCCATCATGAATAAAAATCCCCTTTAATAAGAACTTTAAATTTACTAATGCAGGTAAATAGTTTCTTGCTTATGGGTTGCTCTTTTGGGTAAACTTTTATAAGCAGAAGCTGCATTTTCTGATTCTATACAGCATGATGCCTATAATTTACTAGTGCTCTAAATCAACACTGATGTTCCCTGGTAGAACTGTCATTCCTTACTTTCTAAAGTCATAACCATGTCTGGTTAGTTCTACAACATATCACTGATCATTGCTGAGGTATGAAGACAGAACCCTTAAAAAGGAGGTGTCTGTAGGGAAAACATATAAAAGAAAGTCACTACCTTCAATTAACTTAGGAAGAAACAACCCCCAAAAAACAGAGTAACCAAACCAAAAGAAACTGGCAACTAATTCAACTACATGAAGGATGTGGTAACTAAACCCATTTTATTAGCTCACGAATCAACCTTGGGGAGTTTATTACTTCACGTGAATCATAGTAGACAGATGATATATATTTTTGCATTGTAAACTGGGCTTTTATGCAGCAGGAGAACACAATTTCCTTTGATAAAATTAATGAGGTTGACCAGAGGCAGACAGAAACACTTTCATGTTCCTGTTTACAAGTGACTCCAAAGAGGTAACCCGAGTTTCTCAAAACAGACCATTTAAAAATAATTTTTCAAGGTAAGAAAAACAAATGTGCCAAACTGCATTAAAAAAAAAAAAAAATCCCAAGATATAAGTGACAGAAATTGTCTGTTCAACAAGCTGAAGCTGCCCTTCTGAAAGCCTTTCCTTGGGTTGGACAAAGGCACCACTAAACCAGCGGGTGTCTCTGTAAGAGTAGCACTTAATTGTCTTCAATTACAGGCTTTGTGTGGGGCCTGGAGTTGGAGGTGTCAGGCAAAGAGTCTTTCCTTCAGTGTTAGAACATCCAGGACTGTTGCAATGCTATTCTCTCCTTGCAAAGGCACTGTTAGATTAAAATGCAGCACATCAGTCTTTCCTGAATGCTTTGCCACTTTCTTCACACCTTTTGTTTGAGAGCGATTTCTGCAATTTCCATCTCATCTCTTTCGAGTTGTCTCCCATCATTCTGTGGTTTTTTAAGGTTCAAACGACACTGAACATAGGACAGCACTTTTTGTCTGATTAAAAGCACAACTATCTAATGGGATTTCTACCTGCCCTTTTCCTATTTGCACACATGCATGTGGATTTCAGATCCCTTTTGTATCAGCACTAGCTCACTAGCTTGTGTTGAATTTTGCCAAGCTCCTACATGGAGAAACTTTTAAAGATACTCTGCTTGGCCTTGTAGGTAGTGTTGCTCCATTCTGCAAGTCTGTCGTTTTTCTTTTTTTGATCCTATTAAAACTTACTTGTTTGAAAGAGCTGGATTTATTAAATAATCCAGATAACTCTGTGGTTGCCTTATCCTCATTATCACTCTGATAACATTTATTCTGTCTAAAATTACTGTTGGTGGTGATTTATGTAGTCTTTTAAAGCTGTTTGAAATAACACTTTTCTAGATTGCTGATGAAAACACTGACGAGCCTCCCCATAGCTCCCCAACAGAAACACCCTCATTAAATGCTACTGCTCCTTGAAAAATTGATCTGCTTTTCATTTAGTTCTTCATCTGTTTGTGCTTTATTAATTTTGTCTTGTCTTCACTTTTTTCTCTCTTACTAAATCAAGTACCTAGCGGAAGTCTATTCCAGTCAAGCCTCTGGCAATTTAACACATAATCATATAAAATGAGGAAATAAAAGGTCTGCTTACCAGGACCTATTTTCTATAAAAACCCCATGAAGACTAGCATTAGTTGTGTTCTTCTCTATTCACCATATATTAGTTGACAACCATGTCTTCTGCCTACTACACAAACCACAGCAACTTGTGGTGCTCTGTTTGTGTCCTTAGTGTGGGCCCCACACTAACACAATTCTCCATCTCCTGAAGCATCACAACCGTGCCAACACATGCAAAGAACAGCAGGTCAGACATCTCTTTAACTCCTCTAGGATTTCCAGACCACTCAGAAATATAGTAATTTCAGCGTATAGGTGAAAAGGTACTGATAGGTGTTCTTTGGATGAGCCTTGAGTGTCCTCCTGCTTGTTTCTAGATACTGCATAGTGATACCTATTAAGCACTCGATGTTTTTTTTTGGGGGGGGAGGGTATCCTTTTTTTTTTTTGTCACTGGTAACAGTTACTAGCTCTAGCTCTAGCATTAAGCTTGCTCTAGTGAGTTTAGCATTAAGCTTGTATAACTGCTTAGATTATGCTTATGCATTAAAGAAAACAAACTATTATTCCTTTTGCCCTAGTGCTATACATACAATCTGTTTCCCCCCCCATCTTCCCCATAAATTTATCCAGTTGATTCTGACCCTTCTTGCCCCTTGTTAAGGCAGAGTTCTGTCTAGATGCTGATGTCTTGGACTACTTTCTTTCAAAATTAAACGTAGTCCTGTCTTTCACTACTCACCTGTGGGTGAGGTGAGGGGTCGGGCGCTTTTCCAGGACTCCTTCACAGCCAGACGAGGGCTGGTAACGACTCCGTGCCCTGCCCAGCCACTCGTTTTCCACTCGTGACGGTAGCACAGCCCTGAAAACTGTCCCCCGCAGAGAAGCATCTCCGAGCAGACCGATGGGGATCGCTCCCTGAGACTGCCTGAAGTTTCCCCTGTACCTTCAGAGGGGATAAGAAGGGGCGGGAGTAACTGTGTGTCTGGACTAACGCTGTGGACTTCGGATAAGGGCGGGGGTAGGCAGACACCGGGACGCGCTAGCAGCGCGGGAAGCCTCGCCAGTTACGCGCCGTCTTCTCCGATCTCCGTGTATCCAAGGGTGCTTTTTCCTTACTTTTTTTTTATTATTATTATTTTCTTTTTATTTGTTTATTTATTAAAGGCTTCTGCGCTCCCCCCGGGCAGGAACCCGGGCTGGGATGGGCGCGGAGCGAAGCAGAGCGCATCCCCCCCGTCCGGGCGGGGCCGAGGCGGCGCCCCGGGGCGGAGCGGGGCGGGGGTGGAGGCGGAGGGTCCCGGGGCCGCGGCCGGCGGCGGGGCGGCGA
>JAYRBT010000114.1:52939845-53022969 GCA_036023395.1 Myiotriccus ornatus
GGCGGCGGGGCGGCGATGACAGGCAGCCGCGGGCCCGCAGCCGCCGCCGCGGGAGCAGCCGCCCCCCGCCCGCCGGCGGGGAGCGCGGCCCCGGCCAGCACCGGGATGGGCCCCCGGGAACAGCCGCGCCGGAGGCTGCGCGCCCGGCGGGCGGCGTGACCGCCTCCCGGCCCAGCCATGGGACAGACCTCGGTCTCCACGCTGCCCGAGCCGGCCGGCGGTGAGTACCGAGGAGCGCCCAGCGCGGAGGAGCGGGGACCGCGGCGGGGGCAGCCCACGGTCCCGGGAGAGCGGTGCCCGCGGTCCGCGGATCAACGCCGCTCGCCCGCCCCTTCGGACGGCAGCGGGGACGCGAGGGGCGGCCGCTTTCCAGGCTGCCCTGCCCTAACTGGCAGCCCCCAGGGAGTGAGAGGCTCCGCCGCGGCTCCCCACCTCCCCGGAGGTTCGGGGTTACTTTTTTCCGCCGTTATTAAATAAATAAGTACGAAGGCGAAAAAAAAGAAAGGGGAAGGAAAGGAGTTCTGGCACCGCGCCCAGTAGCGCCTCTAGTAACCCGCCCAGCTGGTTGCTTTTGGCTCCAGAACATTTTATGTGTAAGCAGACTGCTGAAAATAAATAAATAGCGTGTAAGCAGAACTGTGGCGGTTTTTTGATTTGTTTTTCTTTTTTCTCTTCAATAAAGCAGTCCTAACTGTTTGCAGCTTTTTGAAGATAGGACAGACTACTTGGGAATGCTGTTTGGAGGCATGTTAGGATAACCTGGTGTGTTTTAGTTACTGAAAAACAGAGTGTGTCTTTTCCACAGTAATAGGATGTAGAATCTAAATTAACTCCAGCAAGGTTTGAAGTTTCCTGCAGAAATGTCACTGCATGCATGTTTTTCTTCAACGCCTGTTTCCTTTGCATCCATTTAAAAAAATAAGAAAATCCTGTTGTGGAATTTAATTCTGGAGGCTGAACTTTATCCTTAATTTCCTTATTGTTGTTAATGTGGGAATGTTTTGTCAAATAGGACACAGTGCAACAAAGTTTCTTTCCCCCCCCTTTTTCTTTTCCTTCGTGGATGTTTTCAGGGACAGTTTTAGTAATAACACATACATTTTCAGAAGAGCTCCATTATGTTCCGAGTCACACCATCCCAGTCAAAACCTTGGATTATTTCCTCACCTGTCAAACATTGCATGAAAGAGAAATTTGACCATTTCCAGTAAATGCCACCATCCTGTTGAAGGTTTCACCCAGTAGCCAGCATGATAGGATTATTTCAAGGTAGGCACTGGGAAACAGATGGACTGGTTAAAAATTTTTGGTCATTTTTTTGTACAGGAAGTTGAACAAATGCTTATGTACAGAAGTCTACTGTGAGAGTATTTTGCCCTAGGGGAGCCCATATCTTGACCAAGGATAGTTGTGATGTCTGTGTTCCCTTGTCTCAGTGTAATGAACCCTAAGTTTTATCTAAAAGAATTCTTTCCTAACTGAAACCAATATTTTCAACTAGGAGGAGTAAGAGACTACCATCTGAAGATGTAAGTTACGATGATGCTACCTCAGTATTGCCAAGTAAATTCTGGTTACCTCCGTTTTAAGAGCACATCATTTTATGTTGAGACAGTGGTAGTGGTAGTGCTTTCCAGGAGGTTCCACGGAAGACTAATCCCACTGCGCTTTGAGCCCCGTTGAAATTGCTGGGAGGGTATATCCTCAGCAAGAAGCTGAGGGGCAGGTGGATTTCTGGGTGGCATGGATTCTTGGGGGTGCAATCATCTGTTTTCTCTAGTCTGTTTTGGTATGGTTTGGACACATGATACATTGCAAAATTTAGGAAGCCCTGTCCAGCTGTGATCAGGGCAGGAGAATGACTTCCATTGGTTTCTGTTTCACAAGTAGCCCCTTAGGCAAGCAGGCCTAAAATCTTGGTTGATTTTGGCATGCCAGCCAGCTACAAGCCATCTAAGTCTTTGACAGCTGCTAGAGATTAGAGTTGAAGGAGATATCTGTCTTGCACACACAGGGGCTACAAATCCGTTTTAGTGCTAAGGAATCAATAGTGCATTCAGATCCTCAGTGAGCCACACAAAAGCAGCTGTGAGAAGTTGCTTGCCTGTTCGCTCCCTTTTTTCCCCCAGCCATGCCAGCCCGCAAGGGCTCAGACCCTGCCCTGTGATCCCTGCCAGACTTCACTTGGGTGCAGGGCAAGGCACCGTGGGGACTTTGAATGGACTGGTAAGGTGAACATGGTTTGATGTAGAAAACTAAAGTAAAAGATTTTTCCTGAAAGTCATAATGTGTTAGAAGAGATAAAATACCTGCATAATGCAATACTCAGGATGGACCCTAGCCAGTGTCCTGCAGGGTTTTTATTAAGATTTCCTTTAAAAGAAAGATTTTAGTCTTGGAAAGGGAAACATATACTGAAGTACTTCGACAGATCAAGGTCCTGGTGTCACTTTCCCATTGGGTTAAGGGCAGTCCTTCTCAGCTGGGCAAACATGGACTCATACCAGACAGATTAGCATGCCTATAAAGAGAGGAAGAATCAGTTTTTCGTACCCCATTGGAACTTTCTTTAGCAATGCCATCTTGCTAGAGTTTGCCATCAGTTGCATGTGAATGGGTGTTGAAGTGTTTTGGACAGGAAGATCGGGGCTTTAATCATCTCCCATAATGGTGAGTGTTAGATGGGCAGCAAAGCAGTTCTTGGATTGCCTGGTGAATGTCCAAAGGCAGCTTTTGCTCCTCTTCAGTTACAGCTTTTTGGTAATTTAGTTAAATTTTTTAAAGCTTGTTTGTTATTTACCGTGGTTAGAAAATGTGAACAAACAGCAATTGCAAGAGGAGCTTTCAAAGACAGTATAGATATGTGGATAAGGAGGAGTCCTTGTTCATTTTCCTTCATCTTCTCTGATTTTTCCATGCCTGGCAGGACTTTATTAGTGTGCTCTCTCTCTATTCACTGACTGGAGTTCAGTGCTTTTGGGGGTTATCAACCATCATGTGCAAAAGCTGTCACTTCTGTTTTCTGGTCTACAGTTTATCGAAGGACAGCAAAGCTATACACTTTTTTCAGTCTTTTCTTTCCTTTTGGATTTGTTCTTGGGTAGTTCAGTAGCAGCCACACTAGTGAGAAACACCAAAGTCCTCAAGTGGAGACATGACCACTGTGTTGGGAAGGTAACATTTCAAAGCAAAACTAGTTAGGTGATGAAAGATTTTTGTTGCTTCTTGAATAGCGATGCTTGTCAAGAAAGAAATTTCCAGTGAAAACTGACCTAGCAGTGTTCCTGGGAAGAGGTCACGCAGCTCAGCATGAAGTGAGAAGCACAAGAAGAGGGGAAGGACAAGTTGCAAAGGGGAAGGTCTCGGTAAACTCTTGCCCTGATGATCGGGATGCTCATCAGGGCCAGTCGAAGACTGGGGTCAGATCCCTGTGCTGACCTCCTGTGCCAAGAATGTAATCTGTGGATGGGAGTTCCTTCTGTCATATATATTTTGCAGAAGCAGAGCACAGACTGTCAGGCTTGTGTTTCATCCTTCTACAGACCCAAAGCTTTTTCGTGGGCATGAAAATGTACTTCAACAGCACAGAAAAACCATTTCCCACCCAGCTCCCCCCTTGAGATGAAAGCAGTCTCTGGAAGGATCCTGTTGTTTGTTGACCTTGGCACTCGGTGAAATGATTCTCATAGGTCAGAAGTGAACATGTTTCTCAGACTGCTCCTTTTCATCTCTCTTGGCTTTGTGGGATTTCCTGCTCATGGACAAGGAAATAGCAGCTTCACCTGTGTCTGTGCAGAGGGATTGTAATTTCCTTAACTGGGCAACTTTGTCCTAGTCCTGAAATGAAATTAAAAACTAATATTTGTTTCAGCAGTTCTAAGTGTGGGTAAACAGACTAATTGGTTAGCAGTTCAGCAATTCCAGGACTTGTCTAGTAAAGAGAAGTTATTCCATTCGTTAGTAGCTACTTGTGAGCCTTACTGAGGGTGCTGTTATGGGGCAAGCCCTCCTGTGCCTGAGGAGCTGGACATTGAGATACTCAGCCATAAATTTAAATCCTCATCTTAACTCAGCCCATGAATCTGAATGTGCAGAAAAGCCCTTACAGTAATAATTCTAAAGAGTTTGAAAAGGAAATTGATTTTTCTCCTCCAGCTACTTTACTTTCAAAGGTGGAGCAACTTTTATATCATTGTACTTTACAAGAGGACATTTCAAAGCAGTGAGCTACTCCCAACACACCTTTCAGCTAGTCATTTCAGATTTTGGTGCACTTGAAAGAATGGGAAGCAGAGCTGTTGAGCTGAAATGTCAAGTCCCATTTGATGTGAAGCCCTAAATGACTTGTCCACAACCACAAAGGACATTCTGGGCAAAGAGTCTCAACTTCCGTTTTTTTTTTCCCTAAGATTTAAATTGGTTGGGGCCTTTGAGGCTGAACCCTCATAATATTTCATGGGGAATCCTATTCCTTTTTTCTTCCCTTTTTTTATGCTTTTGTAAGTTATGCAAGAGTTATAAGTACAGTGTAAAGGTGTATTGTTTTCATTTGCTACTAAGTTTATATCTAAGGCTTTTCAGTTTTTGGGAAACACTTTCTTCTACCATACAGTATTGTCAGATGGGGCTGCAATTGTGACAGCTCCAGAATTTGGGTTAAGTACGCAGTTTGCCCCAGACTTCAGGCATTTTGGATACCTAGTCAAAGGCATAAAAAGCCCATGCTTCCAGACAGAATGGGTAACCACAGGTTTGCCTGCTACTAGTGGGAATTGCAAGAGCTCTTTTAAAAAGTTTATGCTTGTCTTTCTTGAGAAGTTTCTGTGAGAAGTAATGGCAACTGCTGAAGGTGTAGGTTTCAGCTCCCCACACCATGAATCTGATTTGTGTGAGCGTGTGGAATGAATCACTATTTATAGACAAAAAATTGTGCACACTTTTAAGTATTGATGTTTATAAAATATAAAATGCGTGTGCTGCCGCGTACTCTGTGATCTGCCAGAGCAGAGCGGGGCCCCCACGGCCGCAGCAGTTGCTGCTGGCCCGGCCGGAGCTCCTCAGCTGCGGCAATAGCTCACTGCAGGGGAGGCTGCAACCTGAGCCTGCACCAGGCACGGCCCAGAACGCAGGTCTCATGAGGACACAGGGAACCAGCCACACCACCGGCACCGCATGTGTGTGAAAATAAAGGTGTAGTGCTCAACAGGTTCCAGGTCGGTGTCTCACCTCTTCTCACTCCCATGCCACTTCAAGGATGACCAGAAATTCTCCTAATTTAGCTGCCAGGGTATGTGCCCTTTCATGTCAGGCATGCTGACTGAGGTATCTTTATGTGCTGATGTTTGGTAGCTGTTAATCACCTGTTCCCAGTGTTAATCATCAGCTTCCTCATCTGCCATGAGGAGAACGAGAGTTGGCTCCCAGGAAGTCATCATGGGCAGGGTGGCAGAGTCCTGCCAGCTGCCTGGGTTTGTGTGGGGGTTGTCTTCTCAGATGACCATCCTGACACTTCCCCCAGACGAAAAGCTCATGGAATATCTTGTTTCATGCTGAGCCCCGTGTGCTAAGCCCCACTGACAACTGATCCCACACCACTGGGTCTCAGCCACTCCTTGGATCAGTTGTCCTTCCTTTCTAGATCCTCTTTCTTGGCTTTCTTACTGCTCCTGAGTAATATGGCCTTGTTCTTAGGTGGTGTTTCCTGTTACATATTTCAAAATGCTTTCCAATCCTTTTTATATTATTCCTTGTTTTAAATGGGAAAACTTATCACAAGGAGGCAGGACAGCACCTAAGGCACAGCCAGGAGGAAACCAAAGAGCTCCCACGTCCTCATCAGTGTTTGAACCATATCACAGTCCAGCCTGTTAAAAATAGAAAAGACTTAGACATTTATATCTTTCTTTATATGCTTTTCCTTAAAGTTGTCCTTTATTCATTTTGGACACTGATGCTTTTTGAGATTTAAAAAAATACAACATTGCTGAAAAATACTTGTGAATCAGCATTGGATTTCTTTTTCACTTCAGTTTATTGTTTTAAAACATAACAACGAGTGAACTTAATGTCTTGGGTCAATCACTGATAGATTTTAAAAAATACTTCAGCAAATAGCCTGCTTCCAGAACTTATTTCTGCCCATTGTATTTAAACCGTAACAGTGGCTTGAAAAATATTTCTGATACACAGAAATACCCCAGCCAGCTGCCGTTCAGTCCCATATAGAGAAGTGAGGCTGCTGCCGGTGCTCCTGCTGAGGCAGCAGCCGGGATGTAGGTGTGTGTCAGGAAATTAGGCAGTTTGGTTTTGTCTGTGTCCCTGAGCTGCCCATACTCAGTTTGGCCAGGGCTAATGGGAAGCTTTCAGTCAGGTCTGGGTTCAAGCCACATGAAGATATTGATGTGTAAAATATGTGCAAAACTGAGAAAGAAACTGTGAGTACAAACCATGAGCAGGGAAAGTAGGCAGATAGTGAGGGGGTTAGTTTGTTATTTTATTTCATGACCCCAAAATAAAACCAAAGGCAAAGCATGACACTGAGTAATTTATATTGCCTTGTATGTGAACTCTACAACCCCTAGACTGTCAAGTGTATTTTTGGACAAATGTAAAATCACAGGGGGGTCCAGAGTGGGCCATTTCCTATGGTGTCTTATGATCAAAATGGTTCAGTAGGAACTTGGTAGGAAAGTCACTGTGAACATCCAGGTGATGCAGACTGTGAAGATGGAATTTTTTTTCTTCTCACTATCTTTAACCAGAATCACATGGGTGACAGTGCTGCATGTTCTCTCTTCTCGGTTTTGGTGTTTTTTCCCCATTTTTTTCTGTATTTAAGTATTACAATACGTGAATCAATTTAACTTTGCCTGTTTGCAGTCCACAGAGTCGTTTGGAATAGCGGTCAGCGTGCAATTACCTCTGTTAATCTTATGGTGGCTCATTATTAGGAAATTTGACTGAAAACTTGAGTTTCTAGCAAGGCTTGATACAAGGTCACTGCATAGGAATATGAATTTCTTCTGTCCTTGACTTGGCTTTTGGGTCCTTGGAAAGAAAGTCTCTATCCAAAGGGAAAGTCTTATTTACCTTTGTGTTCTCTCACTGCTTTGTACAGCTGTGATGATCAGTGTAAGTGGGGAAAAGCTAGGGAGAAATGAAGATCTATGGTTGCTCCATCATTGTATGGAAGTCTAGTGTATGCTGTCAGGTTGCATGCAAGTAAAATGAGACTATACAATTATATTATAATAATACTATGAAACTGTGATAATACTTGTTAATTGACAGATCAGAGTGTTAATACCACACCTGTGTCAATGGTATCTTTGTGAAAATGAAGTTTTATATGAAAAGAAAAGGGCTGTTTTGCCTTTTTCTTCTCTCATTCCTGCACTGGTTTCATATGAATTGGAGTGATGTTTTGCCTAGTGGAGTTAGACTGTGATACAGCTGTCCTAACATTTGAAACCATGTGAGCAAAACCAGTTCTGTTTCCAAAGATGAGCCTGCATTCCTCACCCCTGAGAATGTGCTTTTTTATTAGTCTTCCAAGATGTCTTCACTCTGACCATCTGCCCAAACTGTCAGCAAATCCTCATCAGGTAGATGAACCATCATAATTTCAGTGTTATTTCATTCTTTTTGTATTTTCTGAATCTGAATGTTTTAATGTATTGCCCAGTAAAAGTCCAAGAATGGTGCAGAGGCCTTAGATGTTGATCAGGCTTTAAAGCCTGGGCTATTACTTCTCGTGCAAACAAGTCACATAGTTTATAGTCTAGAGATAATTCATGAAAAATAGAGACAGTCTCTAAAATTTATTGATTTAAGCTAACTAGGTGATTTGCACTATTAGAGTAACTGTGATACACCATGAAACTTGATGTTTTCACTGCTATAATATAACTTACGTTTTCAGCTTAAAACATTGCTGACAAGACTTAGAGACCCACAGGGACTCTTTTTCAAGCTTAAGAATTTTTCTTTATTGCTTGAAGCCTCAGCTCAGAAAGTTAACTCTTGACTGGGGATTTATCACCCCTGGTTTTATTTCCGGGGTTTGCAACACTGCCCACTAAAATTACTGTCATTTCTCTTGACCTTTTCTGATGAGGAAGACAAGACTCTTCTTGCCTTCTGCCTGTGTGGCTGTAGGGCAAGGACAGGCAACAGAAAGTAACAAGTTCTGTTTAGTAGTGAGATGAACTAAGTGAAACAGCACTTGTCATGAGCGAAATTTGGTCTGAATACCCAGGAAACTTCATGAGAGGACAGGCTGGCACTGGAGAGGATGGTGCGTTGACAAAATAAAGTACAGCAGGGGGAGCCTGGAAGCCAGAATGTGGAAGGTTCCCTGCCCATGGCAGAGGGGTTAGAACTAGATGATCCCTTCCAACCCAAAACGTTCTGTGGTTGTAGGAGCCAGGCTTTGCAGTTCAGCTCAGCCTGCTGCGGTCAGGTGCACCAGTGATCTTCCTTCTCAAACCAGGAGCTGGGAAGCCAGCACCATGTGCCGGTGTCTGTGTCTACATCCTCAGCAGACTGCAGCCTCTGCTGGTGTATCCCAGTTACCATGTTTTATAATTTATTTCACTGTTAGTAATTCGAAACTGGCTGTGCATTTCCTTCCCTGTAAATTCGTTCAATGTGTCTGAAGATTATTGGTTTGTTTCTTGGAGTTTCATAGATTTATTACGTTTCTGAGGGGAAGGAAGTGTTGGTTTTGGCACAGATGCTAAGAATATTCTTGTTCTGCACATGTGAAGTAGTGTTCTAGTGCACTGCTAATCTGGCCTCTTTTATGTTGACATGGAGAAGGGTGTAGGTGGTTTTCCTGCCCTACACATTATACCACCGTGCATGATTCTCCTCGTCTCATGAATTGTTCAGATGATTGATAGAAGGAAAATATTAGTATTAATAACTGTGTTAACAATCCGTATGTGATTTAAAACAATTGCACTAATTGCAGACTAGTTCCTGTGCTTACGTTCTTGAAGAAAAGTTTTAGAAGGCTAGTCTGATTCTCATAAGAAGATACCAAATTTGATTTCTTGGAAAAATGATGCTGTTATTGATTCTTACTTAAATACTACTGCTTTTGACACATTAAAATAGGGTATGGAAGAAATATGTAAGGCTTGATGGTGAGACATGAAAGAGACTGTCTGTGCAAGGGAGTGAACAATAAAGTAGGCAACTAAGACTGTGGATAAAGCCAGCTTCCCAAGAGCTGGACAAGGATCAAGCAGAAATAGTGTAGACTTTAGTTGGAGGAGAATGTAATGAACCAGCGAGAAAAAGAAAGAGATATTAACCACAAAGCATTGAAGAAATTACATGACTATGACACTCGACTTTTAAAACCTTTTGTTGGACAATACTGTCATATAACTGTGTTATGTTACAGAGAGAACATGATTCTGAAGAGAGGAAGAAAGTTTTTGTTGGAAAAGCACAGGGGAGTTCACAGAAACCTGAAACTGAAAACACAAGTATCTTGGACACTTAACAGCAACACCTCGCTCTTAACTTCCCCCAGCACTTCTCCTCTGGCTGCCAGGGGCAAGGGGGGAAGAAGAGGAGGAGAGTGTATTTTAGCCAAATCCAGCAAGACAAATGGCATGTTTCTGAAACATTTAACGCACCTGAAAACTTTGTAGCTTAATTTGAAATGTATGATAAAAAACATGTTGAAGAAAAAAAGGATTTAATGTCAGTATTGGATCTCTAGGACTGTGTATTTTTGAAGGAGAAGAAGAGGAAAAAAGACTGTACCTTTGTAGTTGACATCCGTGAATGATGAAAAAAATGTGACAATACACGTTTAGGCCACTAGAAGGTATCCAAAAGCTAAGCATTATTTTCAATACATTTTAAACCATTAACAGAAGTTTGGGACTTTGCAGGTTTCTCTAGTTATCAGGAGAAGCTGGACACAAAATTTGATGTCTAGCACTGCATGCTGTATCTATTGCATAGATCAATTATTAGTTTGGAAATGACTGCAGTGGCTGAAAATACACACCTTCCCTTGGACAGAAGTTACCCCACCCCAGCTCAGCCCTGCTAGATGTGAGACTTTCCCAGCTGCTGCAGCACAAAATTGGCAAAATCTGTTGGCATGTAAGAATAAAGGCCACAGATAATCACCCTGGCATGATCTGGAAGGGCTCGTGTCTCCTAACTGTGAATTATTCCAGAGCATTAATCAGCCCTGAAGATGGGTCTTTTGTGATAATTAAATATTGTTATTCCCCCACCTTGCTACGGATGGAGCACGTCAGACCTGAAAGCCATAGACCAAGAACTTAAGGGAGCACAGATGATCGAAGTCAAACTGAGAATAGTTGTGCTTGTACCTTTCCACCAGCTGTCCTTAGAGGATCTGTTTGTAGAGAAGACCTCTCTCTCTCTCTGTTGCTCAGCCTGCAGTGCATTCAGAGTTTCCTCAACCACAGAAGAGAAACATCACCAGAAGATGAGATGAACCGAAAAAAACAATTAAAATGCTTTGTTAAGTGAGTTCACCATGGTGAAGGAATCAGCTGAAAACAGCTAGGGAGTCATCCCACTGCCACAGCAGTTTTTTTGGTTTTTGCAGGGCAGCAACCTCCTCAGCCCCTGTCTGCCTGTGGTTTAGCAGATAACGTCATTACACCCTGGCAGTCCCTGGATGGGTATTCTGTTGGTTAGCATATTTGGCAACCTGTTTTTTTCCCTGAAGGCTTGTTTCGGGAATGTATACCAGCAGGGCAGAACTGAGACCAGTGTCTGTTTGTCAGCAGGGAGGTGTCTGGTGGCACAGATGAGTTTTTTTTAATCCCGTAAGAATTTATACATCCTCTGTATATATGGGCCCAGAGGTTTCTTCCTTTCAGTTTTATTTTTTTATTCTTTATGCAGGAAATTCCATGTAAGATTGAGGGGAGAGGAAAGGAAGAACAGATGCGGCACTGCTAATTAAATTAGGCATTTCCTAAAAGCAAAGACTAGGCAGTTCAATCTCATTAAAAAAATACCAGCATGGATCCCATTCTTTCTGATTTGAGTGATTACTTGCACATCCAGATGTCAGTGCAGGGAAAACTATAAATGTAGAGAAGTTTATTTTGTATTAGTTTGTGTATTTCTTTAGAATTCAACCTTTGCATCTACCATCTTTGGCTTTTTCTGATTTATTTTTTTTTAACATATGAAGTGGTAGAAAAAGTTTTGAGGCAAACCAAAAAATGTCTTTCTTGCAGGATGAGATAAAAGGACCATGTTTAGGGTGAGAGAGAAGGAAGGGAAATTAGGGTAATGCTGACATTGTGCAAGAGATGACCCTTTAAGGAGATGGATAACAAAATGAAAAGTCTTTTATGAGGACTTTCAGTAGCCTTCTCTAGCCCAGTAGCTTGCTATGAAGTTAAGGGAGAAAGCCAACCATTAGTTTATCTCAATGCAATTATTGTTGGTATCATATTGGTGGCTTTTTTTCTGACAAATTTACAGGTTTGTGTTGTTTTTCTAACCCAAGAATTATGGCTGAGATCCCACTGAGACATACACATATGTGTGGAGTCACATATACTTGCAAAAGTTTTTAGCATCAGATTATGGTTTATGTTATATTTTACTGTAAATTTGTGTAGCACAAGAAAACTGTAAGAATTTTTCAAAATATTTGTTGTGTCAGTTAAAATAGAGAAGACAGAGCTCTTGTAGTAGCAACTATTTGCAGTTGGAGGATGAGAACATGAAGTCATTGGACATCAGAGAAGGTGAGAGGTGGATCAGTGCCCCCCAGAGCTCCCTGGTAGTAGAATAAGGTAGGTTTAGGATCCGGGGTAGGTTGAGTCCCTTCAAGAGCAGGGACATGCTCTGGGCCTCCCCAGTTCAGAGTAGGTGCCGTAAGAAGTAAACACGATCCTTCAGTTTTGTGAATATAGCCCTGCACTTCCTCCAGTGTTTTGGTATTTGCCTGAAATGAGAGCCACCTGCATTCAAGTGCATGTCAGTGAAATTATTGATGAGAACTTTTCCTTGCAGAAAAACATACATAATGTTTTTTAGTTACAGTCTTTCTAGCATTTTCACTAATTACTCACCTGTTCCTACCAGCAGGTAGCTTTGTACTTACAAAAACAACATCCAGATGCACCAAAAAAAGGTACTATGACTTCATATAAAATCAAGATTACATTTTTTTTCAACAGCTTCACCAAAGCACACCAAGGGCAGTATTCTAGCACTGTACATTTAGCTCTGGGTTTTAAGCTCTGGCTTGTTTTAGTTGTGAAATAGGTGAGTTTATTAAAACATCATATGGAGTCAAAGGTCTTTTCTAAATCCAGTGTTGGGGATGTGTACTCCAGAGTATTACAATAATGAGGCACTTTCCTCTGCACAAATAACAAGAGCCACTTAATATTTTGTATTTGTGTTTTTCTGTGCTCATTTGCCTCCTTGGGGAGCAGGTGCTCAGCCCAGGATGCTGCCACGGCTGTGGCGGGGAACTGTGCACTTGGGTGAGCTCTACGCCCCTGCCAGGGGGCACTCCCAGCCGCTGGCTCCTGTTCTTATGATGGCCCTTGCTCCAGCACTGGTCTTTGTAAAAGTGTGTAGTATTAGTGATAAATGATGGTATTTCTAGCACACGAGCAAATTAAGATATAGTCTTGTTTTGCTTTGAAGCATGAAGAAAATGTATGTGCTATACTAATCCTTTTTTTTCTTTCTTTGTTATTCATTATTTTTTCTCCTTAGTTTTTCTCAAAGCTAAACTTCCCACAAAATTCAATTATAATTTAGAGGTCTGTGTTGGGATGAAAGATAATTAAAAGTCCACTCAAACCTTTGCTTCCCTAGTGGTTTAAAAGAAGTTTAAAGTTAGCATAGAGGTTAACTGAAGTGGGAAGGCAGTGTTAGTGATGGAGCTGTTTGGATTGGAAGCTTTAAGGTGACATCAGAAGATTCTTCATTCTCTTCAGAGCTGGTGTTACCAGAAATAGGATCACATTTCACCTGGGCCCTTGACATAATCCATGGACCCTTCCCTCTAGTTGGCTGCTCCAGCATTGCCAAACTGCTTTGGAAAGGGCTAATTTGAAGTGGATCACCAGCTGGACGCTTGGCCAGGCTGCTCCTCCTCATGCTGATGCCATCCAAACACTATAATGCAGCCTTTAAAATGCCAGGACTGCCTACAACCCTGTTGATATGGGCTATATACATGTTCACAAAGGGAAACTGAAGAGTTTTGGTTTAAGTGAAAATTTTTATACAGCTGGTTCTTAATGACCACTATTCATAAGTGCGTGAAATGTCGTAAGGTTTATTAAAAAAACTGAGTTAGATACATCTTACATACCTGTGCTGTTCAAGTTTAGTATGTTATTCCTAATCCTATACAGGAGTTTAAAGAAAGAGCCAGTTAACACTTGATTTAGTTTAATTTTATTCCTTCTAGAACAAGAAAATTGTTCATTCCTTGTATTATGCTTTTGTATTGATATGCAGAAAATCTCTTACCAAATACGGAAATCTTCTGTTTTGCTTATTGTGTCCTCTATATGTTTCATCATGATTTCAGGTTTTTCCCTCATGTGAGCACAGCCTGTGAAAGGCACTGCCTGCCCAGGGCAAGGAGCTGTGTAGTGTAACGCACTGGTCCGTTTTTGGGTCTCTCCCGGGGTGAGAATTATCGCTCTCTCCCAGACTTCAGCATCCAGCTAGAGTGAAAAGTGAACATAGGGTCTAAAAACGTTGAATATGTGTGCCAAGTACTTGAATGTTAGCAAGAGGGGGAGGGAGGTTTAAGGGAAATTACAAACCTTTTTCAAGGCAAGAAAAATAGCTGAACCCTTTATCACTTCTTTTCATTTACAAAATGTCAAAACTGCTCCCCTGAGCTTGGCAAAGTTGCCATCATTTGTTTGTGAGCTGCTTGCAGGCACTCTTTGAAAGAATAATTATTAACCTTTGCTCAGTATGACAAAGAGAATTTTTCAGGAGGTATTTTCTGGGGGAGGTAAATTGCTGGGGATTGCAGGAGGGCACTCTGATTCTTTGGTTGAGATTGGAGCTGAACGGGCTTCAAACCATGGTGTCAGAGTAGCACTGGCCTGTGCCTTGAAGAAGGGCACAGGGACTGACTTTGACTCCTGTTTGCCAACCCAGGGCTCCAGTATTCCCTCTGCACCCACCAGCATGCGGACAAGATCATCCATCTCTGCTTTCCTTTTCCTCCTTTGATCCCTGCAGTGATGCCATTTTGGGGGCCCCTGAGTGGGAAGAGCAGGAACCCAAGCAAGCCCTGGCTGCGAGGATGGGCTGCCCACTTCTGGGCAAACCCTGAGAGAAAGACCCCTGTAGAAATATCACCAGTGGAAGCAGTGTTTGCTCGTTACTTTGTGGGAGACTATGTCCACGCATTGATTCATTAATTAATAAGCATATAAATAGCCCTTTGTCTCCCTTGATGGGTGCATCAGTTGCTGTGCAAGTTGCAGAAAGCCCAGGATAAGAGGATGAGAAACAGTTGGGACAGGCAGAAACTGCTAGCGGGAATTCCTGAAGTATTCCTGTGGGCTTTCCTAAGAAGTGGCTCGCTTTCCCAGGGACCGCTAGAAGCATGGGAGCACTCAGTCACATAATGTTCCCTCTCTGGGAAAACATTTGGTAGTAGTTTAAAAAAGAAAACTTTACAGAGCTTAAATAATGCCAAAGATGAATTTGGTGAAAACTGATGCTGTACACACTTTACTTAGGAGGATTTTGAATTTCCAGTGCTGCTTGGAGTTGCTAGCAATAGCTCCAGGGCTTGCCAGTCATACTCAGGTTTTCTGCACCACCTTTTTTTTTTTAATCAAGTTATTATGGCACTTCTAAGCACATGGCTGAATACTAAGCTTTTGTGTTCAATTCACCTGTATCAACAAGGTCATGGCACTCGTAAAAATACCACAGAATTTAGTAATCATAAAATTAATGAAATCCTAATAGTTGCAAGAAAGGTTTCAATTTCATTCAGTTTTTAAAGTAGTTCGTGTCAGTGTTTACATTTGTATGCTGACTTGTAATTACTCAAAAGTCATGTATCCTGGTTTACCTCTAAAGTAATAAGGAATAATAAAAAGATTTTTTTAATGAAAACTAAATTTTTTAAGGGTTAAAGACAGTCTTAAAGGAAACACAAAATACAGTGAAGTTTGTCATTCCATACTGAGGGACTGACCAATGTCAGCATTAATCTGGCTAAAATAGGCTAAATTATTCTTGTTGTCTGTGTTGGGTTTTCTAAAAAGTAAACACATCAATATATTGTCTGATTAAAAATTACCCTGAAAGCATCTTAATGGTAACTGGAAGGCTTAAAATTTCTCACTGGGCTGCAGTGACTGCTGATTCTTCACTGCACTTAGAACCACAATGGATGGCAGTGCAGTGGTGTATGCTGGCATAATTGGGTAGTCTTGGATTTTCCCCACCAGGTGAACAGGCATCTCCTCTGGCACCTTTAGAAACTCTTATTGTGTGTGAACTCTTACATGTGTGCTGAATAGAAGTACTGAATGAATATTGTTAGGCCCTGTGATAGTGTAGCGCTGAAACGCATCGATGGGGAGGAGGAGATGGAGTCTGGTATTTTTTCTGTTCATTGCTTTCCAGCTTAAGGGGGGTTCATCCAACTCCAGCTAAAGCAATTCAGTTTAAACTGGCACATTAAACTTCAAGTTAGTGCTTTATTTTAGCTTACAGACAACAAAGATATATTTTATGATTGCTTAATGTCAGTGTCTGAATGAGAGAGGAAGTTAGAAAGGGACATGCTGCAAACAAAATCACAGGGATGTGTGGATAGCTAAAAAATTTTAAAAATGCAACAGCTGAGCAGGTGGCAGTGAAAATCAGAAATCTGTTGTTCAAGCTGTTCTCTTTCATTTTATACTTAGAACTGAAGAAAGAATGGTCTTTCTGGTTTTTGTCGGTACAGCTCTTGTTACAGAGAGGTCCTGATCTATGGCCAGCCCTCTTAAGCACCATGATAATACAGTCATTCATTATTAACAGAAAGCAAGGAGAAGTGGGAACCTCAAATATAGCATGAAACAAGCAAATGGGGAATTGAAGGTATCAGTTATGTACCTGTCATGTTGATGATGCTCTTACAGAGTAGTTGTTTTCCCCTAGGAAAAGAATCTGCTGGGAGACCAGAGCGTATTCTCAGTGCCTTGTCTGACAACAAGATGACATCTCCCCATCTGAACCCTCAACAAGCCCCTTTGTTTAGCCCTTTTCCCTCCCAGGAGGACTTCATGCTTTGGTTAGTCCTGGGCTGTGCCTGCACCTAAAAGGAGAGCACTGCTGGCTCTCCCACGTGGAGGTGGGATCCTAGTTTCAAATCCTACCTCCACCACCATCTGCACCCTTGGGGTGCGCTGTGAACAGAGCAGGCTCCAACACGGCATCCCAGTGCAGTGAGCTGAAGGGCAACAATTTTCATTTGTAATTTATTCCAGCTAAAGTTATTTGTTTAGCAGTGCATCACTTCCATAAACACTGATTCCATGGAAAAATAAGTCAAAAATGTGTATGAATACAGCCTTCAAGCCTAAATGAAGATGGTACTAAAGTTCCACTGGGTTTTGCTGTAGTGATTTATGGTGCCATCAAGCTTGCATGATGGAATTATTGTTTCTTGATTGTGTAGGAAAGGGACCACACTGGTTTTTAAAGTATAATCGAATCCCATCACTTTGCACACAGACCTGTCCTGTTACTTGCCCCTGAGTGTCCAAGTTTAAATTGGGAAAGGAAGGGCAGCTGGGCTGACAAATATGTCAGCTTGTGTCTAATTTTCCCCACCTTGGCCCTAGTAAAGAACGAGATGCAGGGAATAAAACAGCTGTTTGCAGTGTGGCTGGGGACAGAGAGGGCAATGAAATACGATGCAGAATAAAAGTCAGCTGCAGCTTGGCAACTCCCATTTCTTTACGGCAAAGAAGATGACTTAGACTGTATTCAGAATTGTGATATTATAGGCACAGAATGATATGAATGATCTTTACAGGCTGTGGTTTTAGAGTTGGCAAATTGGCTTTTTGACTGAGAGGAACTGTATTTAGTCATTAATAGCTTCTTCTGAGCATTTTGAAGTTTTATTATTATTGTTTATCCAAGCTGGTATCTAGCAACAAAGACAAACATTTTAAAGGCAGCTAAAAGCTGAACTTTAAAATAAACAGTTTTCTCTACAAAGGCAGCAGAGCTAAAAGCCTGTACAAACATTTGCAATGACAGCAACAATCAGAAATTTGCTAGTTGGGTTTAAAAAGCCTTGACCTCCCTGGTGGGGTTCTGAGGCCAAGGAGGTCATAAAAAGAGACTGTTTGCTTTGGGTTTGACTTACACACATTTGGACAAGTGCAATATGCTGTTTCCTGTACTAGAAAAAAGGTGTTGAAGTGGTGCCAGTATAGAAGAAAATGTTGCTCTTCAAAGGCAGCACAGTGAGCTCTGGGCTGTCCCGTCCCAGGGATTTAATTACACGACTGATCAAATTGCTCCTCAGGTTTTGGGTACATAAACATTCTGTTATTTGTACATCAGGAGCTCCCTGTCATAGTACTTAAGAGCAGGGAAGCGTTGGGACGGGAGTTCACAAAACCAAACCTGCTTTCAGATGTGTAAACATGTTAATTGTGAAAGATTTGGTTCAAGATAGTAATAATAAGGGTAAAAACACATGTAATGTTCATACAGAACTGTATTTAGCAAGGGTGCTGGGTAGTCTGGAACGAGATGGAGTGGGATAGGATGGGATGGGGAGATGTGTACCGCCTTCCCGTCCTGTTGGAGAGGAAAATAGCTGATGATGTTAGCACTTCACGTGGTCATTGCTTTAGCACTGGATATGGTGAAGGGGTCGGAGCATCTCTTGCACCCACTGGTGGTGAGCTCGGGTAATCACTTCCTAGCAGAAGTCTTTCCCTCTGTTCGCAGACTTCTCTCCCGTTCACTCCTGTTCTCTTCCTGCCCCAGCTCAATGGCACACTATCCAACCCAGTCTGGTCAGCAAATTCATTTGTCTGACACTCCGATGTCAGCAGAAGGACCCAACTCAGTTTTAAAAGCCCAGGCAAAAGGTGTTTTTTCTTTTGTCTCGCTGCGGTGATAAGGTGCAGCCTTACAAATGGTTACCATCATGGTTGGTGGTTCAGCTGATATTTCCACCATGGTGGTGTGAAAACACAGGTTGAGGTGACTGGAATCCCACTTGTGTGGGCAGCATCTCTATAAAACTATACCTGCATGCTGCCTCCATCAGTAGTGGCAATGGCTTCTGGGGACACAGCCAGGGATCTACAGGGAAATGCCTCCCATGTTTCCAGCTATATTGGAGGTGTGTCTGAAAGGCATCAGAGGAGAATCAGCAGCTGGGTCCTTTAGCCAGTGAATATATCAATACAGAACTTAATAAATGCATACATGCAGCTTACTTTTAGGTGAAATTACAAAATTATTTTAAAAATTAAATAAAAAATAAACTATAAATGGAAATACATACTACTGTACTCCAACAGAGATATATCCCTTAATATTACATTATCCCTTAATAACAGAGAAGCATTCACTTTCAATGCTCAGCTGTGCAAAGCAGTTTGGTTGCTCTTTTATTTATATTGGTTTTAGTTTTTTCTGTCCTTCCACATCTGTTACTGTGCCTGGATTTTTTTTTGTCCCTGTTTTTGCGGAGGAGTTGCTTTGACCTTTGGCCTGATGTTTCATATATCTGGAAAATGTAACTGTCTGGAAACTTTCCATTTGCTGCTTTTTGCTCAAGTATTGGGGTCGAGAAAAAAAAAAAAAGTAGCCTGCATTAAACCTATGATCCCTTTCCCTCTGGTTGGAGCCAGCTGTGTTCAGGGTTAGAGAGGAGGTAGCAAGAAGATTTTCGGCCAGATCGCTTTCAAACCTCTATAACAGGATGGCTGAGCATTTGCTTACTTCTTCTGTAGAAAGCTAAAAGGATGGAAGTTAAAATGTTTCGTTGAAGAGGAGGAACTTGTGTAGGTGTTCTAATAAGGCCTGCATGATGCCAAAATCTGAATAATTAATTTACAAACACGTGCTTGTGGGCATATTACAGACATAAGATCATGCCCTTAATTTTATTCAGACCTGAAGCGAATTCCTAATGTGTTTTGACACAAAAAAACACATGAGAAGAGGGGTGGTATAACTGCTGTAGAACCCGCCCAGCTCACATGCCAGTGTAGGTGTAGCAGAAAGGAGCTCTGCGCAAGTTCCTGCATGAGAAGTGTAATTTCTGGATATCCAGTGTAAGACTGGATAGCCCTGACTGACTGTTATTGCCTGTGGCATTTCCATTGTCTCTACAGAGTGCTCTACAACCATAACTTTACTTTTTTTTAATTTTCTTTAGAATTAACCCAGTGGGAGTGAAAACTGAAGTAACAGTGAAGCTGCATGTTACAAGTGTGTTATCTGCATTTGGGTTGCATTAGCAAGAGACAACGTGTGGTAACTAGTGTGATAGCCTGTAACTTGACAAAGCGCCCAAAAGCACTTAAGTTGATGTGGTTATTGTACTAGGAAAAAAAAAAAAAAAAGCAACACTTAAGATAACTCTAAAGCAAAGAGATTCTTTGTGGTTTACCCCAGTGATGCAGCAAGAATGTCTCAACCCTAAAGTTAACACTGTTTTAGGTCCTGTATCTTGTGTAAGGCAGTGGGAGGCCAAGGTAAGGTCACCTGCTTGATTGCTGGAGATCAGTGTCTTGCAGGGCTAGAGCATCCTGCCTAAGAGACAGATAGCTAAATAAGCTTTTCCAGGCCTTGAGCCAGTTAATCCCAGGTGTGCAGGTGAGAGAGTGAGAACTAGAATAAATGCATCATTGTTTGGGATTCTGGTCATATTCCTTCTCTGCACACTGTAGAAGAGGACAGTGTGACTGAGCATCCCTCTGAGCCACGTGGCTTTTTGTCTGAAACGTGGACCCCTGGGCATCCATGCTATGGCTTTCAGGAGAAGCACAGGCTTCCCTCATTCCCTTATAAGTACCTTTTTTAAAATTTTTTTTTTAATGGAGCTTAGTTAGGGGCTGATCACAGGGCAGAAAAGAATATGAGATGAATTTTTCACCCTTGCAGTGTTTGACTTTCTGCAGCGAGGTAATGTTTTGCTTGTGGAGATATGGGAGTTACAGGGCTTGGGCTCCCAAAGCCCTTTCTGGAATATTTGGCACTGTTGATCCAAGTGTGACTCCAACAACCCAAAAGGCATTTGTGTGTGTATCCTTGTAGAAACCTGGAGGTATGCAGGCAGTCATATCCATCCCTGCTGTAGTTTTTCCAGGAGGATTACCTCTGGCTGTTTCAGGGCAGCAGCCAGCATCCCTACGAAGTAGCCTCTATCCAGCCTGTTTAGCTCATTGCCAGCAGGAGGTCCAATTAACATTTTGCGATACTGTCAGTTCCATATGGAAACTACCATTCGGCCGCCTACATTTGAACTTCAGCTTTTCCCTTTCATTTAATTAAAACACAATCAAGTCAATTAGCTCATGACAGTTTCTCCAAAGTTAAACTCCAGATGTATGGCAAGGCACAAGCGTGCAGATGCCAATTCATTGTGCTGCTTGGAGGTAGATTATAGCTCTTCCATTTGCCAGTTTATCCACTGGGAATTAGCTGCATTTTTTTTCCCTTCCAAATGGATTTTAAAAAAAACAAACCAAAACATGAAATAAAAAAAAAAAACAAAACCACAAAACAAAAATGGGAAAAAGAAAAAAGGCCCATCTTTCCATGGTTCTGGTCAGGCAAAATAGATAGAACATTACAGAATTTGAGATCCATACTGAAAATGTCATTTTTAGTGTCAGAATGACTTCTGATTTTTAATGACCACATCTAACATTTTACCATGCAGTATCTTGAATTTTGCCAGTAAGTTCCAAGAATAAGCAGCTTATCGTACTCTATAGCAAGTTGATGACTTGTTGTTGTTGCTAACTGGGGATAATATGCAGCTGCATAAACATGTTGACTTTGCTGGCATAAAAACCACGACTTCCAACTCTGTGCCCTTTGGCAAGACAATATAGAATATCATAGCGCTATAAGAAGAGGTTTCGAGGCCTCAGTAAACCAAGATACCTTTTGCAGCTTACCCCTGCAAGGCAGCAAGGTGCATTGAAAGGAATAGAAAAAAAATAACTGTACTAGCTAACTGGTAGTTAATAAGCATAGAAATCAGATCCAGATCCAAACATAAGGTAGCCTTTAACTGGGGCCATGGCATCTTCTGTTGCATTTCTCAATTCATTTATAGCTAAATGTGGCAATACCTTGAGTCACCTGCATTCTGACAGGACAAAAAGGTTTTCCTCACACACTTTAAGGGTCGTGTGGTGATACCATGGTAATAGTGCAAGAGAACCAGTGAAAGTATTAGGTGCCAGTGCTACCTTAGTGCCTTGACATAGGTGGAGAGCACTTGACTCTGGACCTTTTGCCCTCTTGGTTGTACTGTCCAGCGGTGGGGAGGAGGAGAGGCTGGAGGCAGACCTTTCCTTCGTCTGGCCATTCTATACGTTGCTGTATGACAAGGATCCAGAGCGGAATTGCAGTGCAGGGGAGTGAGCCTTGGGAGATGTGGGTGGAAGAAGGAAATGGAGCATGAAGGGTGTGGTACAGAGGGTAAAGAGAACCTGTAGCTCTTCTAGTACTGTCTTGTACTTAGCAACCCTGATGTAAGAAAGAATCCCTTAAATGTATATCCCAGTGCTCCAGCAGGATTAGATCAGTTCTGTAGAAGGGTGCTGGTGAGAGGAGTGGAGAGACAGAGAAAGGAAAAATACTTCTGAGTAATTGTTCAGAAGGTTTAATAGCATTACAGTCCGGTAATACTTTTTGGTTTTAGTATTCAGATTCAAGTGAAAGGTAATACATTTCAACACTATTTATTCAGAAAGGGGGAAATCCCCAAGTCTTCCACCTACCCTGTGAATCCTCTAGGCAAAAGCATGCTTTATTTTGTGGGCTCATCCAGGTTCAAGCACATGGCAGGCTGTGCAGCACTGTTGGGTCCATGGCTGGAATGTCCTGCTACCCTAGTTGCAACTCTAGAGCTTCTTTAGGCTGTCTACCCAATCCAGTCCCCAGCTCCCACCCTGTGCCGCAGCTCCTCGCCCAACCCTGACACTGCAAGTGTTTGTAGGACTGTCCTGAAGACTCAGTCACTGAAACAGCCCAGATTTAAAATAACCTTTTAAAAAATGAAAGGAGGAGGTGTTTTTGGTGTCAATCATTCAGAGATCTACTTGCAATGAAGCCCGATGAACAGCTGTATTTTTACAACAGAAGGGACAGCATATTTTTTTAGGGTCAGGAAGGAAAGTGTGGAGGAAGAAACTTCCCAGGCTGCCTTCATCACCAAAACCACTCTGCTGTGAAATTTCAGTGTGGGATGCTGCTTGCATACAGAGAAGCAGAGAATTCAGGTAGTCTTAATGGCACCTGTACCTTCAGAGTCAGGGAGCATCTGATGAGAATTTCTCAGACTCCTAATAGCAAAACTTCTGACATACACACCTAAATTCTGTCTTATTTCTTTTCTTCTATGTAGTCCTAAGTGTTTTTTACTCCAGGATCTCAAGAGTCTTTATGACAAGAATAATCTAATTAAACTAATCATCTAACTTGTGGCTCATGCAGCGTGATTTGGCTTTGCAGTGTCTCTGTTACCATTGTTGTTGGTCTTTTACAGCAAGATCTCCTGTTTGTGTGACATCAACATACATGATTCATGTACTTCTTCTTATCCTTATGTACACATTGTATCCTTCAGCTGTAAAATCTTCACTTAGGGCAAAGGACTGGATAAATGATGTAGGTAGTATAGTCAAAAGTCCTAATGTCTAACTTAATAATGAAGAATATTGAAGGCAATGAAGGACTCACTGGCTTTTTGGAGATGGTGGAAAGAAGGCACTTCAAGACACTGTAGAAATAAAAGAATAACACAAGTGACCAGGCTCCTCTAAATCTTGGGAAGCTAAGATGTTTCTTCTCATCTCAGTGAATATGTGTAACATTTATAATGATTAATAGAATGTAGATAAACTCTCTGAGGTGAAAAATCTGAGGTAAAAAATACACTGCTTTATTCTTAAGTAGTACATGACCTATAAAGCAAATAGTGTAAATCTTAAACATCAATTTCCTGCTGAGTGTTTCAAAGAAGAGGATCAATAGCTTTTGTAAAGGTTTTTCTATAAATGCTCTGAAACGTTATTGCTGAAATTGTGGGTTTTTTTCTAAGTAGTTTATTAATTGGTAAAATGTGTTACCTTGTGAATATATTTGTGATATATGTAATATATGTGATTTTGAATATAAAAACATTACATTACATTTGAATTAATTAATTAAAATTACATTTGAATTATCTTACATTATTTCTAAAATCAGACTGTGATACTTGGCTATGCTTATTCTTCCTTGCCAGATATATATTTGGGTCCTTTTTTCAAATGAAAGAAATGGTACAAGGTGCCAGTAGATCAGTGAATTCCCAATTGTGAGCATTTGTTGAACTTGGTTTATAAATCAACTCCTCATCTTTTATTGTCAGAAGGAGTTAATGTTGAAGTCTGTTTTCAAAAGTTTCAGTCTTCCTAAACAGAATTATTCCCCATGAGTTTCTTGTCTTAGCTCATTTGGAGCAGACAGATTTCTGTAGCTAGTATCATTATTTTGGAGTTGTGTTTTCAGCAGAGGGCAGAACAGGGACTGGTGCAAATCCATATGTCTCTGTGAGGAGCTGTTGGAGCCCTAATACTCCCTCCATTTCTGTTGGTGGACACAGGAGGAAGAATTCTAGATGAGGCTTTTGTGACCTGCAGTACACTGCACTCCATGACTCAGAAGGATTTAAAAATATCAGTGTTATAGTGTTTGTAAGACTGTGCTGTCTGTCACCAGGATGCAGGCTCTTCACACCAGTAGCCCAGCCTTTTTAAGCTATTGGAGACAAGAACATGGGCTTTGTCCTGCTGCCTCAAGGGGTGGGTAGCCTCTCACTCTACTGAGCTGATAGACTGCTTCTGCCAGTGACATAATGCTTGGCTGCTGTCCCAGGACAGAACTCTACAGCCAGCAGATCCTAGTCTCTTTTCTTCACCACTTCACTTTTGATTGTTTGGATTTACTAGTGTGGATTTCGCTGAGAAACCATGTCTCTCCTCATCCCTTAGCACCCGCGGGAGGGACCTCAGGAGGTCGCTTGGTCCAGGCCCTCACTCAGAGCAGAACAGAGTAGGTGAGGTCAACCCCAAAAAGAGCTTTAGAGGCTTGCCTGGCTGAGCCTCCAAAGCCTCCCAGGACCTGTTCCAGTTCTGTACCATGCACCTCCTGGAAGTGTTTTTCTTACCTCTCACCTGACTTTTCCTAGTTGCAAGCTGTGGCACTCGTTCTTTCTTATGTCAACTGGAATTGCCAAGATAAATTTTGCTCTCTTGGCTTTGTAAGTACTCTTCAAGTAAATGTACCTCTCCCTTAGATCCGCAGTTTCCAGCAGAGTTTCTCTGTTCCACAGGGGACTGCACTCCATAGACAGTGTCTGTAAGCCCAGACAAAAGTGCAATCCCCAATTTCAAATAAGGCATCCCTGCAGGGCTCCTTCTGCTGTCTTTTGCATCTCTCTTTCTACAGAGCTGCTCGCTAGCTTTGGTGTTCTCCTCATCCCTCACCTCTTGCCTGACCTCTCGGGGTGTGTAAGGGGGCAGCTGGTTTATTTTAAGGGAGTTTTAGCTCAGACCGCCCTAAAGATTGACTTATTGTGTAGGGCACACAAGTGAGGAAGCTGGGATTTTGTACTCCTGCAAGGGGTAAACATAGCCGAGTCCTTAGCAGAATCTTGGTGGTTTACATTCAAAATCCGTTTGTGTGCCTTTCTTCTATCTTATCTCCATGTTATGGACCAGACAATACCCAAACCAAACAAAGAAAAGCTTTAAACCATGTTGTATCTGACTAACAGTAATATGTCCTGGAGAAGTTTTCCATCTCTCAGGCAGTACAGAATTTATTAAATTTTATGTCATAACTTGTTCAGATTTATTGATTTAAATGCTATCGTTCTCATATCATGCAAATTCATCTCTGGTTTTAACTTCGTAGACTTCGGTGAAGCTATACAATGGATCTTTCTTCCCATACTTTGTTTCAAAACACTGGAAATAAAGTTCCTTGGACTCTGTTTGCATTACATCAGCTTTCTGACAGAAAAGATTGGTGGTTTTTTTTTTTTTTAGCATCCTGGATCAATCTAAAGCCTAGGACAAATATAGAACTCATTAATGCCATTTGTCTGAGAAACAGAATGTGATTGCACCATGATGCTATGTGGCTGAATATATATCTTTTTAGCAGCTAGGACACAGGACCAGGATTCAGGAAGCCATTTGGCAAACACAGAATTAAGCATTTAACAATTCTGTGCCTCATATTTTCCATCCGTAAAATGGGAACAGTGATACTTCTTTCTTTCAATAGAATTTCTGATTTAATGATCTATGATTATCATTACGACTGTTCAGAGTAGCATCAACTCTGTTCCGAATTGGCTATAATTAGAATGTTTAGATGAATGAAAGCAATTACAGTGCCTGTATGCCACAAACCGTTAAGCCCATTATTAATTTTATGTCTGTAAGTAATTGCACTTACTTCAGTGCTCACATGAGTAAAATTCAGGACATTTGAAGTCTTTGCAGGACTATGAATGGAACACTCTAAGCAACCTTAGTTCTTAAATAGAAATAAATGGTAGTAGATGTCTCAGAAATTTCCAGGAAATTTATTTTAACTGTATGCTATGGCATATTGTGCAAGGAGTCTTAATTTTGTTCACAAAGCTTGATGTTACAGCCACTGATGATAAATATTGGCTTTCATATCGGTCAATATGTTTTTGCAGAAAAGTAATCCTTCTTTAAATTCTGTCTACAGTTCAAAAGCTTATTGTTAAATACGTTTTGTTAATAAGAAGCCTGACTCATGGCAGGCTGCACTGTGAATGAGTGATTACCAGGGATATTGAACAGACCTGTTTCCGTTCCACTGCCAGAACACCTAACTTTAGAGCTTGTTTAGGGAAAGGAATCGTTTCACCCAAAAAGTAGTTTATGTTTTCACATTACAAGAGTTTTGTTTTCTGTATGATGACAGCTACTTAATCAACTTTACCAAGGACAGGGAAAAAGTCACCCAAATATACGTTGAAAGAAATTCTCCAGTAGTGATGGAAAACCACAGAACTGTGCAAATGTGCCAGATGCGCATCACGAGAAGCAAGTTCTGGACAGCTGCAGTTGAGATGCTGAGAAGCAGTGAAGCCCAGGGCAAGCTGGGGTGGGGACTGGCTGGTCACCACAGACTGAGATCAGATGCCCCTTGGCTCACTTCCAGAACAGGAAAAAATCTACACAGATATACACACAGCTTGCTGCAATCTGACAGTGGAGGTGTTTAGCTCTTGGGTACCATTTTGTTTTCCATCCTTCGGTTACCTTTACTTCTCTTCTTTATACAGTTGATGGTTTGGACAAGGCTTCAATTGCTAACTCGGAAGGACCAGCCCCAGGATCCCAAACTCCCCCCTTCAAGAGGAAGGGCAAACTCTCCAACATTGGCAAAATCTTTAAACCTTGGAAATGGCGGAAGAAGAAGACAAGTGACAAATTCAGAGAAACGTCAGCAGGTATGTCTACAGCCCTTTGGTGGCAAATAGTAGGAAATGTTATGATGATTTTGCAGAACTCTTTGAGCTTGTTAGATGGCAGGGATTATTTAGGCACGGTATTTTACATATAGAAGAACAGTTTGATCCTTGGCAGTCTTACAAGAATGACACATTCTTATAATACCAAGGCAAAATATGTGTTCCTATTTCTTTTACAGAAGGAGGAAATTAAGCACAAAGAAGTTAAGATCAACATTTTCAAAAGTGCCTCCTTAGTTACTTGGTAGTACTTTATTTGCTGGTCTTGTTTATGATGGTGTGGTCCCTCAAGATAGTAATTTGCTTTTAAACCATGCGTGGAGTCTCTTATGTTTGTGTATGTGCTCCATGTGAGGCTGGAATTTAAAATGAAAAGTAGTTTGGATTGCATTCATCCTGCCTCAGATGATAATTTCAGTGAGGAAAAAAATAGTTTTCCCTGTGTTTCTTGAGGAAATAGACCGAGGACCAGTGGAGGCTGAGATGATGCATTTACATGGCAAGTTGCCCCTTGTTGCGTGCTTACTGACACGGGAGAAGAAACTTGCTTATTTGACTTGAGAAAAAAATGGGAAGACATCCATACAAAATAAAAATTCTACAGGATATCCTTTTCCTCAGACTACTCGATCGGAGGTGTATTTACATTACCAAGGGGGGACTGTGTGTATGTGTGTGATCTTACGTGCAGGAAGTCCATTTCCTGGCCTGAGACCATGGGAGAGAGCATGATGATGATCCTCATTTATTGCCTGTTCTCTTAACAGGGCTACAACTTGATAAATCTGTATGCAGCTGAAGAATGAGTTTTCTTCTAAGACAGAATGTGGGCTGTTGTAAAGAACTTTTACAGTTTTCTCTGGTTTTTCAATAGGCTTTTTAAAATAGGTTCTTGCTACAGCCTTGCCAGGCCATGTACCATGGAGTGCTTTTTGTCTTACGTGCAACTGAAAGATGTTCATAAACAGCAAATACCACAAATATCAAAAAAGAATGGAGGTTAAGATATTAGATGTTAGTATCTGTGCTGATGTGGGAATGATAGTTGGAATTTTTTCTTTTATCAACATGCTTTCCATGCTTCATCTCAGAAAGTCTGTTCTCTGGGTACTGGTTGTATGCTTTTTGCCTGGAGGGCTGTCAAAATTAAGTAAAACTAAACAGAAAATGGTATCATCTCAAGGGTTTCTCTTCTCTGCAATGTTTTGCTGTGAAGGAAAGGACACAGTTTGTGTCTTGGCACAAAGTGGATGCCACTTCAAAGCTTCACTGCAAGAGTATATGCAGACAGGGAGCAGAAGCAATTTTAGCTCTTACTAGGTCAGAGAAAAATTAGTAAGTGAAATTATCTCAAGCTTCTCTTAGAAGAACAAAACTAAATACTGGAAAATATCCAGAATCTCACAGCACTCTTTGAGTCAGAGAATGGGTTTTAAGACTGCCTGAGGTTTGTAGCTGCTGAACATCACTAAGCAGTCTCTTGAGGGAATGGGAAGGGAGGGAAGGAAATGTTTGGATGATGGTTGCTGGGTGTGCAGATGGTACAATACACTTGACTGTGTAAATGTGAAATATATTGCCTAGTCTAAAGTCTGTAATCATCAATATATTATAATGATGAGTCCATGCTGCCTAAATAGCACCCAGTATAAGTTCCTAAGTTGACAGGCTACTCATTCCTCTTATACAGGGGGACATACTTCTGGCCACATTAAAATTCTGCCTTTTTCTTCATAGGAATTAAAATTATGATACAGTGAATACTAGCATAATTTCTAATGGTTTGTTGTTGTGTTTTTTTTTTCCATGGGCCAAGTAGTAGTTAAAATAAATTATCTTTTCAAGCTGAATTAATTGAGCTTAATCAGTTTTAATAAAAATACCACTCATGGCTAGCATTTTAGATGATGGAGGACTGGGGCTTAAGCTTCTTATCTGTTCAGAAATTTTCTAATCTGTGAAATGGAGATAGTTATGTCTCAGGGATGTTATGAAACCTACGTAATTTATAAAGTGCTTTGAGGTCTTTCAGTAAAAGTATAAGGAGTTCATGTCTTTTAATGCCGATTGACATTTTCCTTAATTCAATACAGTTGTTAATTCAGTGTTGTAGAACCAAAAAAAAAAGTCCTGAAAACTAGAGAGAGACGTTGATGGTGGGGGGTGTTTGATTCGATATTCTTAAGCTTCATGGAAGAAGAATTATTGTTTTCAAGAGTCTTTGGACTGTCCCACAGATAATATGAGAGATCATTTCATTGTCACGAATAAAACAGTTCTGAAAAGGAAGCAGAGAGAAAAAAATAGTAGTAATTAAATTATACTTGTAATGCTGAAATAATAATAAAAGAATTTTTATATTGCCAGCAAGAAAATAAGTATAAAATATATCCATAAAGTGTTCATTGCTGGGGGCTCTGTCAAAGGAGATTTCACTCTTCTTGTGAATACATCTGCCTTCTAGAAAGACTAAGACACTCCATCCATGCCTGCCCATGTAGTCATCTGTCTTCATGATTCCCAGTCTCTTTTAAAGCAGTCTTTGTGGGACTGAGTGTTCCCCTACATGAAAAAACTCTTGGCAAGACTAGGGCATGCTCCCCTGCCAGTGTGTGACGCACAGTTGCAAAGCGTATACCTTAAAAAATAGTGGCGAAAAACTGGAAGAGCTTGTGAATAATTTAGGTTTGGGACCCAAGGCAGTCTAACCTGATCAGAGTTTCTGCTATCACACTCTCCCCAAGTAGGCCAGCTTATACTGAGAGTCTGTAGCCACACTCACGGGCTCCTTTATCTTGTCAAATGCGGTTTGAATGCTGCGGAGGTTTGACCTTCAAAGGACAGACCCCACAAAGTACTTGAGCATATAGACAGACTTAATGCCAATTTACATGTTCTTGAGCCAGTACTGTTTGCATTTGTGAGCTCTTGATCTCACAGGCATGAGTAGCTTGAACTGGGCTGGTCAAAATATTTCCTGCCTCCAGCTCTTCTGCCAGGAATTGGTGCTATTTTGACATGGTGGTGCTGTTTTGACGTGGAAATGCATCCTGTGTTGAGCAGTTGCTGTATCCCTGAACTTTGTAGTGTGAGAAATAAACCTGGTGCTATAAATTTGGGAAGTGCAGAATCTGAGCAGCTTTTTACAAGTGCATGTAGTGGTAGGACAAGGGGTAATGTCTTTAAAATGAAAGAGAGCAAGTTTAGATTAGATATTAGGAAGAAAATCTTTACTGTGAGGGTGGTGAGGTACTGAAACAGGTTGCCCAGGAAGTTTTGGATGCCCCATCCCTGTAGCTGTTCAAGGCCAGGTTGGATGGGGCTTTGAGCAGTCTGGTCTAGTGGAAGGTGGCCTTGCCTATGGCAGGAGGATTGGAACTACGTCCTTTCCAACCCAAACCATTCTGTGATTCTGTTTAACCATCCCCTTCTGGGGCAGAGAAGGGGAGTGGGAAGCTGCCAGCAGTGATGCCTTCAGGTATCTGAGGTCAGCCAGCCTGGTTATGTCAGCAGCTGGAGTTACCTGCTGCTGGGAGAGATGTTTTGCCATGCATGGATGGTAGCTTTCTCAGAAGAGCTGAACTGCCTCTCTCCTTGCTTTCTCAGGAGCTGTCACGTTACTGTATTCACTCCAGCTGGGCTGGCAAAAATGAGATTGATAATACTTCTTGCAGTATTTAATCTGCATACAGCAATTAGACTGACCCTAGGGAGTGCTTGAATTAGTTGATGAGATAAATAACCCCATCCTATAGCATTAATAGGATGAAGTCCAGCACGGCTGAAGCTTCACCACATGCCCTCAGCTTGAGCTGCAAACATCACTTGGATTTTGATGTCCAAATGTACACAGAATCAGGATGGAAGACTAGCTTTTCCTAAGACTGAAGATGAGATTTTACAAGTGATGCTCACATTTTGTGGGCCATGCACCATGGTCCCATGGATCATTACAGTGATCTCCCAGATCACTGTATTGGTTTGGGGCTGGGCTGCAGTGTGGAGCTATTCTAATTTGACATCTGTAAATTCTTTTCCCTGTAAAACTATTTAGCATTTTTCCCATGGGAAATAAACATAATAATTAAAATGCTTCATGTCACAGTCTTTTGTGTGTGTGTTTGTGTGTGTGTGCGTGTGTTGTATGCTGCCTTTTTTTTTTCTTTTTAACCTAAAAACAGGATGCTGCATTTTGTTCCATGAAAGCCAACCAGCATTGATGAGGATGTTATTTCCTTTTAGAACACAACTTTCTGGCTTCTGTTAAAGATTGTTTTTGTTGGGTTTTTTTTTTCCTTTAAAACAGTTTGCATGTCACAAAGGCTTCTCTGTGAGCTGCTTGCTCTGAGCAGGATTTGTCTCTCCCAACTCAACACTTCTACAAAGCAGATGGAGGTATCTCTAGCTGAGCTAGTCTGCCCAGTCAGTGGGAAAGAGGTGATTTTACATGATAAATGCCTATTCTAGGATGAGTTCAGTTTCACTCTGGAAGTACCTTTTTCCACTGACTGTAAAAGAAGCTTCAAGGAGCCTTCCTCAGTTGCAAGTATTGGATCATACAAGTCCCCACTTTCTGTGCCTGAAATTGTGGGATGATATTTTCAGACTGTCCAAGAAAACCTGGACCACTTCTCCTGCAGAATCAGAGGAAACAGATTTCTCAGGGTTTCTATAAAATAAAAATATTTTTCTAATTTTATTTTTCACAAGCATCAGCAGTATGAGAATAAATCTATTCTTAACTGTGCTTTTTCTTTAGTGTTGGAAAGGAAGATTTCGACAAGACAAAGCAGAGAGGAGCTGATAAGAAGGGGAGTGCTGAAGGAAATGCCTGAGCAAGGTGATATGATAACACATTAACTAGAATTTAGCTACTAAGCACTAAACACGTATGATAAAGCCACTCTTTCCTTGTTTCCATGTAGTATAAATAGGTATGAGGAGACAAACTGAGGAGTGTGAGAGGTAATTTGGGCCAGCTGACAAAGAACTATCAGCTGACTTCTGTCATATCCTGAAGTATTTTAATGCTCCCTGTGAATAATGTGACTTTTGTGGTTCCTAGTTTGCCAGAATTTTTTTGAAGTAATGATAAACCTATTTTTTGAGTCAAGATCTGCTGTCTAAAGCGACTGAAGTATAAAATGAGAAATTTTGGCTGAAAAATCAGAGGTTTTGGAACCCCAGGCAAATCAATATAATGCATTTTAATCCATTTTAGGTATCAAAAAGTACCAGTATGGATCCCACTACAATCACACAGACCCCATTCACAAATGGCACAAGCATAAAACATCACTTGTTTCAAAATGCTTTAAGTTTAGTAACTGGTATTAGACAGAACCTGTATTTTGAAAAACATGAGTAAGCCAAGGTTAATACTTCTGTGCTACATCCGATTATGTTTCTAGTGGTATTCTTTCTAATATTCTTCATCTTCTATAAATCTAGATTAAATAAAAGTCAAGTGAGTAAAATAATCTTCTGTAGCTTAAAATTAAACCATTTGTCATTTTATCAAGCAGTCCAAGAACTCCATGTTTTCCCAAAATATTTTTCTCCTAGAAATTCTGTTATTCTTTCTGATCTGAAGAATCAGGAAAGTATCAATGTGTATGCTTTGTGTTGTACACATAGATATTTAGAAGTAAAGGGCTTGTTTGTTGACATGTGGCATCACTTGCCTGTACAGAGTTTGGCTCGTTACCAGGCTATGACATTCAGCATATCTGGCTTCTGCACTTGTCTCTGCTGTCTTTGTCTTAAAGCAAGACATGTAAACTCTCCATACCTCAGTTTGTCCATCTGGGAATTTGTTGTGGTTTTTGCCACATGCTTTACTGGGGAGCTGCGTGACTTTGTCCATTGAAGGTTGTAAATTGCATTTATTGGGAATAAACTGCAAGGTTGTAAATTGCATTTCACTTAGTGAAATGTGTTAACTTCTCATGTTGGTTACAGTCTGAACATAAATCTATCATTTGTGCCAAAAGTATGAGTACTTTGGTCACAGGTGTCCTTGGCCCTCTCTTCCATCCTTAAAAGGAGATGGGACTCTGGATTTTCTTACAGAGATTGAGGAATTGAGAAAAGGATGTAAAGATGAACAATTTTATCCTCTTCCTCCTGTATCAATCTGATCTGTGTTACCTTTATTACATTGTGCTTCATGTCTGATGAAAATAATTTTTAAGGACCATTCTGAAAGAATATGGGATTGGCTTGAATGTGCTAAAAATGGAGGGGTAGGAAAGATGGTGGTTGAGGAGTGTGAAGGTAGTTAGAAGTAATGACTATGGAGGTGAAAACTAAATGAGGAAATTTTATGGAGTCTTGGAATGTGAGAGGTAAGAAGTGTGAAGAAGTGACAGTGTTTCACGTGGGATGAAAAAGAACGAAGTGGAAAGTAGCAAGTGCCACTTGGAGGCAGGAGGTGTTTGCAGAACCAAAACATGAATAAGAGGTGGCAGTGTCACATATGGAGACAGGAGAGAGTGGATTTAAGAATATTTGGAAGAGAGAAGCTGAAGAAACTCAGTGTTGCAGTAAGGTAAGTGCAACTGTCAGATATAGTGAAAGAGATAAGGTTAGGAAGGAAGAACTTACTTTTTACACATCAGGTTGCTGTTAGTGTGTGGATTACAGTGAAACAATCATCTTAACCCATGGAGCACCCAAGGTAGAAGGAAAGAGGCTGCATAATTTTGCTGAAGCCAGGGAAGTGCAGATTTCCGGGTCAGATAACACACACCAAGGAAGAGGAGTGGAATCGCCACAGTTAGAGAAGAATCAATGGAGAAGAGATGCCCTGTAGATTTGCATAATTTTTGGATTGACAGCAAGAGAATCTTGTAGAAAGAAATTACCAGAGAAGAAAATCAGCAGCAACTTTAAAATGCATGGAACAGAGAAAGCTGTAAGCCAGTAGGAGTATGTATGTAGCACTTTTCAGGAATATAAAGACAAATAGGGAATAGAAAGAAGTTTTTTTCAGGATTCAAAAAAAACCCCTCAAGCTGAGGTAGTCTGGGTAAGTGAGTAAAGTATCATCAGGGAAAGAATTTAATTTGCAGAATGTAATAATGGTATGATGTGTGATACAGAAAGACTTCACCTTGATTCTTAAGACTGGATAATGTCTTTGTGAACTATTTTGTTAATTAATTGGGCACTTATGTTCTGAGAACTTCTGTCTGAATTCCTGGCTGATTTACCTACTGGGATGCACCATGGTAGTCCTGCAAATCTGCCCCTTAATTGTCCATTTCTGGCACATATTGGGAGGGAGAGAACAGGATGCTTATGTGTACAGCCACAAAGCTGTACCTGAAAACCAACATGGATTTCCAAGACCATTACTGCAGAGATGTCCACCCAATGAATATGGAAGCTTATAGAGTTTCTTTACAGTTACTTTTCAGAGCAGATCTGCAGTCTTTCACATTTCAGTAAGTCTTTCTACTTTACTTCCACGGGATCTTGAAAGCAGAGGGATGCCGTGTGTTGTCAGTGGGTGCTAAGTAAGCAATTAGGCAATAGCTTTTTAATTTTCATTTCAGATGGTGATGTAACAGTAAATTTTGAAACTTCAAATGGACACACCATAGCCATTGGTGAAGAAACCATACAGGAAGAAAATGTGGTAAAAGCTTGTGGAAATAATGGTACTTTATCAGAGAAAGCATCAGCATCGGAAGGAAAAAAGGAAGATCAAAAAGGTAAATTAATGCATTCTTCACAGATCGGGGTTTTTTTGCTACTTTAAATATTAACGTGTTCTTCCATTAGCACCAATACATGCTGTGAGTTCTGTACTGCCACAAGGATGCCAGCAGAATCCACTGAGAGAGTAAGACTTGTGAAACAATAGTATTTCATCACTGGTAGGCATGCCTTTTACTGTGCCTATAGTAAGGTCATAAAGAGAAGCATGGTCTGAGCATGAAAATGTGTGAAGGGATGTTTGATTTCTAAATTCAGTGTGAGACTGTCCTTGTAGCCTTGGGCAAGCTTTGGTTTCAGATTTTCCTCTTATGAAAGAACACACTAAGTGCATAAGCATCACCTTGCAATAGCATTGTAGAAGTGGCTCATGGGTTGAACATTCCAAAGTGTTTAACCCATTTGAAAACCATGTATAATTTTGACAGTAACTTCAGCAACTCATTCCTGTTGGTTTTCATTTAAACACCTGCAGTCTAGCAGAAACATTCCAGGGGCTATATCACTACCTTAAACTGAACCTAGGCTATTTATGGGAAATGTATTTTATAACTACAGGGTTTTCTATGGATGAACTGTAGTAAATACTGCTAAATATTTAGCAGTCCCAGGGTCCGTGTTAATTTTGTTACCTTTTCTCAGATCTACTTTGGTAACAAGAGTTTGACTCATAAAGGAAATGTAAAGATAAGTGTGGAAGTATACAGTTTCAAAGACATGTAGAGTCTGCATTTAAATGCAAAGGCTGCAATATCCTGGTGTAATACCTCTTCCTTACTGCTACTACCTGCCTACTGTTTTAGCCAGCTGTTAAATCAGTTGTGTAACAATTCAAGTTGGCAAGAAAAAGAACAGTGGAAAGCTAGTAGGTGCAAGATAGTATTTGTGCTTTTGAAAAGTCCCCTACAGTGTTTGGACCACTTTTATTTTCTTTCTCTAAGATCTTGAATAATGCACCACTTATTTTGCCTGTCAAAAAGTGTTTTTAAATACTATTCCATTTATTGAATTTTCCTCGAGGAAAGGGCAAGGATGCAAAAGGTCAAGACCTTCCTGGCTGGTTGTTAGACTGAGCAGCCTTTTCAATGTCTTCTGTTAAACTCTACCTAGTGATGAATGAGCCTCTGGAGGTTGAGAGGGTCAGTTTGGCTAACACAAAAATTTGAATTCTTCTCTGAGCTACGTAAATCACTTGACTGTAAAAAGTGGCTAGATGTCCAAGGAGAACAGCCTTTCTTATGAGATTTCTAGTACTTCCTGTCTCCCAAAAAGACAGAAATACAAGATTAGCTTTTGTAATGACTTTTAAATACATCTCTTTTGGTGCCAACTAGAACCAGATGTGTATTGGGTCAGGAGAAAAGAGTTATAAAAGTCATGGAAAACGCCTTTAAAATGGTTCAATTTAACACTTAGGTTAGATCAGACCACTTAGTATTTTATGCACCATTAAATACAGCCTTTTGGAAATGTTAGGTTTTGGAAGTTTTCCTAAGGTATAGTTTATTTGAGAAATACACATTTTTTACTATGTTGAAATCCCCTCTAGCTGACTTTGCAGAACTCCAGTGAAGCAGGAAAGGTTCAATATCTATTTCAAATTAGACTCTGCACTCCTTATACATTGTGTTGACCTTACAGAGAGAAATTAAAAATTATTGCTGTACAGGAGTAGACTCAATACAGAAGAATGTGTAGCAATCACTCCAGTCCCTCTCAGAAAATGAAGAATATATGGAGGAGGGAGAAGGAAAACAAAAAATGAGCAAACCTGGTATTCTAGGCTTCATAGAATGTCAATCTGAGCATACAGAAGATGCAAAACACTTCAAGTATACTCTCCTGTTTAAGGAGCAATTCCACACATCAGAAACCATGTTACGCTGTGGAGACCCAGTACAACTCAGCAGCTAGTCATTGTGAATATACTTCAGGTATTCTTTATGGCACATTAAGCAAGAAGGTGAGCCAGCCTGTTAAACTCAGTTGTAAGAGTAAGGCCCACTCCATCTCACAGGTATGTCTCACCTGCGGATTTATGGCAGATGCAGTAGGTATGCGTTATACACACACCCACTGGCAGGAAGAGGTTTGCTTATGCTCACAGAGCATCAAAATCAGAGCTGAAGCACACACATACCTAACTCAGTGTCTTCTGCTAAAACCACAAAACAGGCTGGTGCTTCAGATCAAAACCCTCCATCATGAGAACTGAGATAGGAGTGAATACTAGCTGACAATCAGGAGCAATGGCTGCAAGGAGTTCATCTTTACTAAGGCTAATGTCAGGCTTCTTAAAGTCATCAACTCTTATGTGTAAATCTTGAAGGAAGATATATACCAAGATATATTTCCATGTTTGTAAGACCTGAAAACAGAATTAATTCCTGCTACTTAGTAGCACACTGTGCTGCAGTTCCAACTCTGACTGAATCAAAGTGTTCCAAAAATGCATCTCAGCCCCTGAAACTTAGGAAGTTGCTTTATAATGCTCTTATAAAATGATGGTGGTCTTTGCTTGCTCTCTTGTTCAAGCGGGTCTTGAAAATGGCCTTCTTATATCTGTGATGACTGCTGGAGCCAGAATCTTAAAAAAACCAAGCAATATAGGCGAATTGTGATAATATGGTGTGAATTGGCAGCAACATGCTGTACAATGTGGAATATTGTTAACTGGGTACCCATCTCCTGCCTGTCAGCTCACAGGTGCCTTTTGTATTTGGTGAAAAGTTCCCTTTGCCAATTTAATAGTGTAACTGCTACTATTTGTAGTGATGATGACAGTCATCCAAGCAGAGTGTTTAAAAGAAATTTTTTCCTTTATAGCAGAATGATAAGAAATTAGTGACAGTTTTACATAAAACAGGTAATTGATGGATAAAGCTTTGTTGATGAGAAACCAGAGAATTTATTTTCTGAGATCATTTATTCACATTGTGTTTGTACTAGGCTGACTTCTGAATTCTTTTGTTTTGACTACGAAAAATTACTAGCATCTTTTTCAGAAAATAAAGAGCTAAACTGTAGCTATTATCTGTGAGTCTTGCAAGGGATACAGAGCAGCAAGTAGACAGGTAGCATATCAAAGAACACCCTGGTTGTCTGGGCAGCAGACTGAACTGTACCACTGTGTCAGGGCTCCTGAGCCACGGCACCAGTCTGCAGCACCCCCAGAAGTCCCCAGAGCTCCAGGTTCCAGGTGTGTATAAGCATCACAAAGGGGGTCCAAGGAGTCTCTTTGCCTCCTACTCCCTACAACAGTGTTGGAGAAGACCAAAAGCCACATCAGTAGAATAGGTGTCAAAATATTCAGTTTGCCTCCCTAGGTGTAGGGGCATAGCACAGTGATGCAGCATGCATGCTGCACATTGTAAAACCTCCCGGTACTATGTCAGAGCTTCTTTTCTCCTTTCTGCCCTCCCAAGATGTCTCTGGAACACAGATGTACTAGAGAACCCTGGCTTTGTATCTGAGTTCAGTTTTTAAACTTGTGTCTTACTCACTTTATCACAGCAAGCTAAACTTTTAACGATTCTGGTAGATGCTTCCACATTTCATTGTTAGCTTGGGCTTGAAGAAGTGAAAGGTTCAGTAACCATTAGCAAGATGGTTGGAAAAAAGTAGTAAGTTTTGTTTTGCATACTATCAGTCAGGTGTATTAGGTGCTGCTTTGCTAAATAATTGCATTTCAGGAAGCCAGAGCTGTGCTGCAGGTCTTGTGGGTGACATGCAGCATAAGCTTCTGGAATGTTCTGGACCGTTTATAGCAGATTGATCCTCTCAGGTTTCCTCATGTCTTTAGGTGAAGGAAACAGTTTGTAGTCCTGTTTCCAAATAAATTAACAGGCTACCTGTGCATAATTTTTTTGCCCCACAGGATAACTCTCATATGAGAGCTGGCAAAGGTTCCAGGTCTTAGTATGTTGGGCTCAGAAGTTCCTTTCTCTATATTTTTGTCCCCTCTCCTTAAATCTTAAACTCTTCTTTTTCTTATGGGTAACCAAAAAAGAAGGTTGGAGGTACAAACTCTGGTCTTATGAGCGTGCATCATTGCTGACTAATACTTCAGTTTGTCTACCAAGGAATGGTCTTCAAAGTCAATTTTTTTTAGATTCCTTTTCTCAGAGGTCTGGTTTTTTTCCCTAAAGGAGAACAAAACTTGTTGAATTTAAGATAGTAACCCTTATCTCCCAGGGTCTCAGACGAGAGCCTACTTTGTCTCAGAAGATTAATCCTGCAAACCAGTCACTGTGAGAGATGAGGCAGACTTTCCTCCCTCTTGTGTGCCTAGCTGGCTTCCTACACTCATGAGCTCTGTAGATCATTGATATGAGCAGCATATATAAAAGGTTGTGGGTTTTTTTGCCTGACTCCCTAAGAATCTGCCACTCCATCAGAGTTATTTGCTGGCTAAAATCAGTTCTTATAAGAATAGTATATCTTTGATTCATCACCAGATCTATGTAAATGAGGTTGCATCCAAGTTTTCTTAAAAGGAAAGCTACTCTGTATAAAGCTGTATTTGGGCAGAGCCTGTCCGTCATATCAGCTGGGCTGGCTCATGCCAGTAGGCTGACTTGAGAGGCATGGGCTTTCACCCACAAAAGTTAAGTGCCAGAGGAAGCTCCTGACTTGTAAAGCAGTTGTGGGTTTTTTTTTTTTCTTTTATAAGAAAGATATCCCTATGTGGCTCCAGAATTAAGACTGTATACATCATTTTAATGAACTAGCTATTCAGTTATTTGGGCACATCTTTACAGAAAGTATAAGGGAATATAGTATAAGGGAATATATACGTACCTCTCACCTTCCAAGTCTCCCATAAATCAAGAAGTGGTAAAAGTATGCAGCTGACAGTGAATACGTTTTAGGTGTTCTCTCTTTTTTTAGCAGCTTACTTCTAACACATAGGTTGGGTAGTCAACAATGTAAAATGACAGTCAGTTGTTTTTTCACCTTTTTTATTTCGAAACCAGTGCAGAATACCTGAACATAGTTGCTTTAGGTCAGATGTTATATCTGTCCCTTTCTCCCCTCTCTGTTTTTCTACACTGCCTCTGTTACAAGACCTCTTGTGCACAGTGCTGCTGAAAACAGTCAGTAAAATCTGGAAGTTTGTAGACGTGCAGATCTGCTCATCCATCTTCAAGACAGATGAATTCAAAACTGCAGAGAGAACTGCAAACAGCATCATGAGACAGCTGTTCTTGTTCAGTCTAGCAAAACGGAGGCTGAGCGAGCCTGAGTGCATTTGATGAATGTAACAAGCTGGTATATAGCCAGGAGAGAACATGGCTAAAGGACAATGCTGGCACAAGTAGAAAGGAATAGACTGTGGCTTGAAATACAGTTAGACTGGAAATTGAAGGAAGCTTCGTAACAGTTAGAATGGGTCTTTTCTTGAACAGAACTTTAGTAACAGGAACAGGAACAAAAAATGGAGCTGGTTGAATCTGAGTTTTTGAAAAGATTTGTCTGAGTTGACCACCTGCATCAGCACAATCAATGAGTCCAAAAAAGTGACAAAAGACACCTTGTCTTGCTCTGTGTCCCATGTTTCTGAATGACAGCTTCTTGGGTTTTGGTTAATCAAAACACAGCTCTCTGCATAATCTGGAAAGAAAAATCATGATTTGCAAAACTCTTACTGAATTTCATTGTGCAAGGAGTCATCCTGCAAAAGACAACAAATCTTACATTATTTCCAACTTCCATTTTACATACAGTTTTGCTCCACTGAGTTCAGTTCATCTTCCAGGAGAAGGGTGCTTTGCAGTTGATGTAGATCATATGCTTGTGCTTCAGTACTACAAGTTTTCTGTGAGGTACTTCATGACACTGCTCTAGCTGGAGAAACAAAAATACCAGTACTGTATGACAAAATTCTCAGGTGGAAAAGCTTTGGCCTTCTGTTCGTTAGAAGTTTACAAAAGTAAAGCAAAAGTCTTGTATTTTACAACTAGCTTCTTCAACTATGCCCAGGATCTTCATAGGTCCACTTGGTCCAGAGTTTGCAAAAGTCCCACTTCTAGTTTGCAAAATAAGTAATCTGATTTTCCAGTGCATGTGGCATCTCCCTGAAAGTCATTGAGACTTGTTGAGTCCCCCACAAGAGCTTTTATATACTGAGAACTTTGTAACTCTGACCATCATTTAAGTGTTCACATGAGAACAGAGCTTTCTTAAGAGTCTGGCCCAAATCACAATTTCTGAGATCAGAAAATCTGGTCTCAAAGTGAGTATCTTGAAAATCTGGCGTTTGGAAAATTTATTCTGAACATTAACATATTACTGATCCAAATGTTTAATGAGATGAAACTAACATTTGCTTTGCTTTCCTGATAAAAGAGTAAAAATTATAGGCGGGTTGCTTTTACAGCAGATGTCTTGATCAAGACAGCAGTGGAGAAATCCTCTCTGATGTGTTTTGGAGACCTTTTGTTAAAAGGTCAGCTCTTGATGAACAGATGTCTACACTGAGAAACAAAACAACAATAAAAACATGTTGCAGCTGGTACTGAGGTACCTGGGGGATTGGATTGAACAAATAGAGGGATCTGAACTGATTCAGATGCCTCCTTGTTTTGGCAAAAGAAAGAGCAGGCATGAAGACCAAGGGTCCATATTCAAGCAGAATTATGTTAGGGAGGTACAATTACAACATAATTGTATCTGGAGCCATTTACAGACATCAGACCATCCCTGTCACTGTTCAAGATCAAGCCACTGTTGCTGTTATTAGTTATTTGTATTACTACAGTGTTTCTGTATATACCAGAAATTTATTTTACTGTCTTATGTAGATGCAGAAAACCACAAAAATTTCCAATGGACTTGCAGTAAAAGAAAGGGCACTATGGTTAGACACTGAAAAACCAGAGGACACCAGACCAGGATAACAAGCACAATACTGGCAGCCTAGACTTTGTCAGCTTTGGCATCACTGTAGAGGGGAGTTTGAGGGAGGACAGTCAGTGAATATTCACAAAAACCTGAGGGGCAACAGAAGAAAAAGAGTGAAAAATGTCTGCTTCAAAACTTGGCTTGTCATTGGCAAAAACTGGTATAATGGACTGGGCAGGTAGGAACTGGAAATCCGTATCTCAAGTAGACGAGAAACTGTAGTTGGAGCAAGACCAGAATGACGCTGAGAAAAAAAGATGAAGCTAACAAAGATAAAAATAACAAAGCTAATAAGATGCCAAGAGGAACGATACGGTCAAAGGCAATGATCTTCACCACAGCTTTCATCCTGGCTGTGAGCAAAAAGAACATTCACTGGTCAAGGCCAAAAACAGGGCATTAGTTAATCAAGGGGCAGTCAAGACTCATGAGAGCTGTAGCTATCTGAGGAGATAGGATGCTGCTGTGCCAGCGTCTGCCAGTCTTCGATACAATGTATGTAACAGTATGAAAAGAACTGTCCTAGATAAAGATGATATCTCAGTGATGGCAAGGCATTTCTGTTAAAATCAATGTTACATAAATTGCCAGTTTTAATCACAACTGAAGTCTGCAAGCAAGATCTTTGCTGGGAATGAACGGCTCTAATTTTTGTTTTCATTTATAGTTGTTAGTTATTTCTCTAAAGACAAATCCAAAATCATCAGATAGTTGTCACTAAGATGTGTTTATTTGCAACTAAGTAAAGTTTTAGCCTTATATTTCATTATATTTTTGTAATTTTTTTCCTGAATCAGAAGATAAATTCTGATATACATTATTTAATCAATTATATATTTTAGTGTAGATTGACTGTATTACTTTAGAATATGGTGCGTAGTGTATTACTTTTTACTAGGTTATAATTCTATTTTTAATATTTTCTCTAGTACTGTGACTGGAAACAAAACATGGTAATGGTGTAGAAGTACACAAGTTTTAAATTTTTTCTTATTAGTAAGTAAAATTACAGCATTCTGGATCCATAAGTAAAAGGTGTATCAAAGAATTGTTTACACTTAAAATTATTTTGGATCATCATGTCCTTCAAGATCTTCAAAATACAAAAATATATCTTCTCTTGGCATGTTTGTTATTATGGAATTCGAATTTTAAAATGTCCTGCTTTTTCAGAATTAAATCAGCTTTTCAACTGCAAATGAAGGTAGGTAGAATTTCACAAGGAGACATTTTTGTTATAAAAGAGGAGACCAAAATGTAACAAATAAGCATATTTCTTTCTCCATCCAGAATTGTTCTCTGGAAAATGAAGAGACAGTATAAGAATCTGTGCTTGAAAGAATTTGTTTGAAAGCTGTAAAAGGTTGCTGTGAAATGTTTTTTTTCCAAACTTCAGCAAAAACGTATTAGTCTATAATAGGCTGGAAATAAAGGAGGAAGACACTGGACAGTTAATGTTCATTCCTTCGGTTCATGAAGAGCCGTGTGCAAGTTGCTGCTAGTAATGCAGGTGATACCTTAAGCTAGAGGTTGGAAAAGTTTTGCTTCTGAGATGAAGAAATGTCTTTGTTGTCCAACACATTATCTGTTTTTCATCTACTAATCTTAAAATTAAAATGTGCTGCTTATCTCTTGGGAATCTTCTACATGGGAAGGAAGAGAGAAGGGAACGTCCATTTGTTTTGTCTCCTTTCTTCCCCAACCGTTTTAGGTTTGAGTAACATACAGATAAATCCTATATGATTCTGATGGTATGCTCTTGCTTTCATAACATGCCTTTTCAGAAAGGTTTGGGAAGGCTATCTTGAGACCGAATGGGCACAGAATTGGTGTAATTGAATAGATAAAGATTCCCACGTGGGAACATCTAGTCTTACAACCATAGTGATTATGTTGCAAAGTTTTATGTTTGCTTATAAATGGCTCACCTACATTAATATTACAGCTGGCATTGGGCATGCATTTTGAAGTGAATTTCCTGGTCATCCCCAGCTACCCTTCTTTGGTTTGCAGGGCACATAAACCAGGTTTCTTTTGGATGAAACTAAGCCAAAAGATGCAGTCAGGAACTTTTGCTCCCACCACCACCAGTCATGCAATTTCCTGAACTGGTCTGAAGACAGTACAAAGTCAAGTCTCCTGGAATGCACACTGTGGACATTGGGTCCTCAGTGCTACCTCTTTCACTCTACAGAGCCATTCCTATTGCAGAACACAAAGTAGATAAAGTCCAAATTCCTGTTGACTAATGAACTGTTGGTTCTTGAAAGTGCAGTCGTGTAACAGTACCCAAAGAACTTGCAGTAGAGAAGAGCATTCCCATGCCAAATGATACCCTGTCTGATTTAGCTTAATCTGTTTCTGAAGAGTAGAAAGACCCTGAGGAAGTTACCCAAAGTTGCTAACAGCAAGCAATCTACAGCTTAGGAGAATGGTTTGACTCAGGGCAAAATTTCAGCTGTGTAACCATATTTGAACCCGTGGCTGACAGAATGGCCCTGTTCACGTTCAGATTCACAGGAAATCTGAGTTTTATAGCCTGTTGAGATTGGGGTGGGTAGGGTTGAAAAGAAGCCAAGGAAATTTGTTAGAGGAGTAAATGGCATTTCCCATGTTTAGTTTGCAGCCAGCAGTCTGGTTTAGGATAACAGACATAAAGATGATCCTTGGAGGTCTAGAATAAATGAGACAGAGAGAAGTTCCAGGTAAATATCTTCTGTGAGAAGGACTTGAACTAAGACAGGCAGTATTTTTTTTTTCTGAGGTAATACTTCTTTAAGAGGCAGAAGATTAAACCTCTCCTGATTCCCAAGAGCTCAAGCAGCAAAAGTAGTCACTGTTGTGGGGCTTGCTGTTGAATTTACGTGGTGTATGTCTGTGTCAGTTGGCTTCTGTTCACTTTCTTATCCATAGAGAGCACTACTGGTCACTGCCCAGAAATACCAACATCCCATGCTCCACCACTACCCAAGCCCAAGCCTAAACCTAAAAAAGCTCCACTGCCACCAAAAAATGCCATTGCTGCTTCCAGCACCACCAGCCATAAGGGTAATGAAGCACCTCATGCTAAAAAAAAGGGAAAGGGTCCTGCTAAGCAGCCTCCTCTCCCACCGCCCAAGCCGACAGGTCACAGTGCTAATCAAGAAGCTGGTGAGTACTGCCCGTGCAGTGCCAGTTATGGGGGGTGCATGTGCATGAGGGTGCTTGGCTTGGTCTTATGATAACTCCTGCTTTTGTACGTAGTAGTGTTACTAAAGAGCATGCCATGGATGTTTTTAGCTGGATTCCCACTGAGCTCTGGTTCTCCTGTCCACAAACACCCCAGACAACCCCACACAGATCACCGTGCTGTTTAATGAATGTATGCACAACACCAAGCATATTAGGGACAATATTGAATTTTCAGTTCAAGTGTGAAAGCTGGCAATGAAATGACCCAGAGAACTGCTGAAGAGCAAGCAGGAAAAAAGGTGACTTCTTTGTCACATGAGTTGCTCCAAAGTAAAACGACTTTGTTATTGCTATAACTTTCTGCTGCACGTATCATCTATTCCAATTAATTTGACAATATTACAAGATCACAAAGAGGTAAAGGACAAAACCATTAAGACATCTTAAAAGACTGTTGAGTAGCAGTTGGTTTAGTTCAAAAAGAAAAGACAAAAAAAAAAGAAAAAAAATTAGAAATTAACAGGTCTCCCTGAGCTAGTTGATGGCTGTGATTCTAAGTACACACTGGAAATGGAAAATGTCAATCATCAGGTACATCCCACGTATATTTACCATCACACTTCTAAACTAAAAGTTGGCAGTGATGCTAGATTAAAGATTATAGGTAGGTGTTCTTAAGATGCTGATCTTGAGTTTGAATGGTTGCAATGTATACAGTGACCAAAATTAAAACATCCAGATATGATTTGAGCACAAGCGGTATTGTGATGAATGGACTCCATATATGCACTGGCAAACTTATACAAGCCTCGTGTTTTCGATCCTCTATCTTTGAAAGTCCTTCTGTCCCTTCAGTTTTCTCTGCAAATGTGCTGCTTGATAGGTTGTGCATTTTGGCACGTTTTGTATTTGAAGCATACAGAAGAGGACTGTTTGAAAACATTGCAAGGCTTCTAGAGTTACAATAATAACTTTTCCATAAAATACCCATTAACTTGGTATTAACTGTCCCTTCTACATCAGATGACTACAAGAATAAACATTTTGAAAATCCAGAACTTGCTGCTTTTGTTTCACGTGCAGCAGGAAAACTAAGCTCTTCCTAAGTGAATGAACAGCAGACCTTTCAGAAATAAAACAATCCATCGCATAAAGCAGTGTTTATACAATTGGGTGGTAACAAGCTGTCAGGTATCTGACTTTTTAAATTAAAATACATTCAGATTCCAGATTTGTCTTTTAGTAGCCCTGCTGGAGTGTCATGCAATGCTTGAGACCATACAGATGTAAAATATATCCACATATCCCTTATTCTACTGGTAATTTCTTCCAGTGTTAAAAATACACTGTGTTCATTCAAAATGGGGCAATACTCAATACGTATACCTGATTTGGAACAGTATTAGTAGAAGAGGTTTGTCAGATCCCTGTGAAAGCGACCACATGATGCGGCCAGTGATCCAGTCCTGTGAAAGAGAGGAGGAATATGAGCAACAACCTGAGCCCTGGCTCTCCTGAGGGCAACACAGTAGGTTTCCAAACTGAAATAGTGGAATTGGGAGAATGGGACTTAAATGTAGGCATGGACATGTGCCAAAAGGCAAATAAAAGGCATGAATTTTTCATTTAATCAAAATTCAAATCTTCTACTTAAAAAGAAACATGACAGAAAATTGTCAGCCAGCCCAGTCAAAAGCAACAACATCAATAGCACTTTTGACCCATTTGGAAGCGTAGGGGGGTTTTCTGTGGGAGAAATCTTCCAAGTTTCTGTTTCTAATTGCAGGTCCAGAAAGGTTCTGAGAATAATGTAAGGATTTTTACAATGGAAACATCTTTTGACATTTTCCCAGCAACAATTGTGCGGCTGTATATTTGTATTATGCTGCAGTTTTTAAGTGTAAGCATGTAAATGGTACTGTTGACCTCCAGCCTGCACTGAAGTGCTTTTTTGGATCAGAACCAGAGCCTTTTCTTGCTACCATCCACTTTCTCAGTAAGGTTTCTGCTAAATAATATGCAGGTTGGAACCAACATCTCTTTCCACTGCAATTATGAACTGCTGCCTATACAATTTCTCTGCTTCATTTTGTTTTGCTTGTACGTTAAATCAGTGATTTATTCCCGATGTGGAAGATTAGTGCAGTATCAGTAGATTCGGGATGCTGCCCTTTACAGTCACCTTGCAGCAGGAAGAGGAACAGTGATTTGCCTGAAGTTTCTATGGATTTTTCCAGATGTACTGAAAGCCTTAAGGCTCTCTAAGTGTTTATAAACCATAACACTCAGCTACAAAGGAGAATGGTATAATGTGTCTTTTGAATTACTTTCCATCTTGGAGATTGAGAACAGTCTCACCGTGAAAGCTATTTTTATATCATGAACTTACTATGGCCAGTATCTGTATTTTGATTCTCTCCTAATCTGCCAGGGTTTTGTTTTTATTTAAATGCTTGTAAGTAAAGTAGGCCTTTCAGCAGATTTCTATTACAGCTTTCTGTTTTACTCGGTAAGCTTAGCTGCAAAGCTGCTGTGTAGCTTTATAATGCTTTCATTTGTTCTCTGGAGGTTAATGCATTTTTACTGCTGCGGAAGTGTTTGAGTTGGATGCATTTTGATGAAAAGGACTGAACCATAAGATGGTTGTCATTTTTACTGCTTTTTAAATGGAAGTCAGAAGTTTGAAGCTCACAGCTCAGAGGGTGGGATGCACATGAGCAAGCAGGCTAGCTGAAATCTCTTATGAACTTGGGCATTATACATATATGCTTCAGTAGGGTAAGTATCACAGGATTAAACAGCAGCATCACTGATCAGCTTGTACAGCTAGTGTCAAAACCTTGTTTCACTACATTTTCAATACTGCCCAAGTTGGTCCGTGCTAAGACAAAGACCTCCAGTACCTACAGGAGGCCTTGAGTGCCTCCTGCCTTCTGATGGTCATCTGTGCAGAGTCAGATTAGTGGTTTCTGCCTCTGTTTTTTGGAAATATCCAGCTGGACTTGAAAGTACATCTTGTTTTGCTGTCCGTCTGCTGTTTGCCATTAAGTAGGAGCACACCAGTTGCAATAACATTGTGAATTGATTGATACCTGTAACAGTCCTCAGATATTCCTTGAAAAGCATAGGGAAAATCATAGGGTTTTCCCACTGTTCAGACCAAAAATTCATGTACTAGAAAAGGTCAGGCCATTTTCTCTGTCAGGGAGCATTTTTTTTTAAAATATGACACTACACGAATTTGGAATAGGTAGTGGACTTCTTAGATGATGTCCAGGCAAGTTGTACTGGGCCCATACAGACTGCTCGAAACAAACTCTCACCGGTTTGTAAGGCTGATCCTTTCCACTGTTTGTTGGCAAGTATTCATCATTTCAGTTTTTACCACTGCAAAGGTGAAATTGGAATTGCAACATTTACTCATCTCAAGCATTTAGATGAAGGACCGTAGAAGTATCAAGTGTAATTTTTTCATTTCTTTAAATATCAGCACAAGTCAACCCATGCAGAAAATACAATGCAAAAATCATACCATTTAAAGACTGTCAAATCCTTTTTTCTTTTCTTATTTTAGCTGGTTCCTCTCATGCAAAAAAAACACCAGACTCCAAGTCTTCTTCATCACCATCTCCTTCATCCACATCATCTCATCCCAAAGCCTCTAAGGAGACTTCCAGCAAATTGGGCACATCAGGGACTCCCAGGGGCAAGAAAAAACCTGGGAAACAGTCGACCCCACGAACAGCACCAGACGGGGCTGCTTCTTCCCCCTCAGGTGCCAACAGTTTGGAAGTGAAGACAGAAAAACCCAAGGCTGAGCAACCTTCCATAGTAATTTTTGAAACAGAGGACGCAGACCAATCGAGCAAGCTTGTTGTACCCCCTCCTCCCACCGCTGCCCCTCCTCCACCTCCGCTTCCACCTCCTTTCCTTGCTGCAGCTGGTCAGCCTGCTGTCTCCTCAGATGCCCAAGATGTGTCAGACAGCTGTGTGGCAGGGCCATGCAGCCCTGGATCAGATCCTAAACCTCTTCTGCAGACTGAGCATGGCACAGATGAGAGTCTGAGCAGTCCAGCCCTAGGCAGCGGTCCTGATGCTAGTGGAGAAAACACAGAAAGGTAAGGCGGTATTGCTGTCATGGGTGAGTGGTAAGACCCACTTGGTAAGGCCAAGGAAGCCACATTTCTTCGCAAGGGACACTGTAGGCACACAGGGATCTCTTCTGTTTCTTCTGCTGACTGGTAATAGTTTGTGTTGCATCACAGCACAGTTTGTTCCTTTCCATCGCCTTTGAGCCATTCACCTGCAGTACCTCGTGTTTCCCCAGAAGGTCATTGCTCATAACCTGCCTCTTATATCATTGTTTGGCTGACACTGCTGTCAGCAGTTCAGCTCGCAGCTGGTGACACTTCTATTTCTCTCTCATAAAGGCAAACAAGAAGTGAATCTGAATTATAAGGTGGTTTACTTTTTTTTGTGGATGTCATTAAATATCTCAGTGCTAAAGCTCTCAATTCAATGGCTGAATTTACTTGCACACTTGAAAATGAGAGTTTCACACTCCAATTAGTGGGTGTTTGGTCTGTTACTGCCTAGTAGCTTGTCTAAATCTCAGGTAGTGTAAAAACTAGTCAAGAGAAAAGTCATAATTACACTTTTTAAGCAATATGGTTGGCAGCAAAGTGAAACTGGCTTAATGATTTATCTTTTCCCTGCCACAAGAACCAGTATCTTTTATATAAACCTAGGAGAGTTTAGTCTAGATGCCAGTAGCCTAGAGACCTTCCTTTAAATTCTGCTGGTACATCTATGCCAGCATTACACTGCTGTGCTGCATCTACCCTTGCTCTACTCTTCTTTTACACAAAGATTTTCCCAAGGCAAAGGGCAGACTGCTGCCGATTTCCATGTTTATCAGTGATGTTCATGAACGTTTTGGAGTCAACTTCAGTGAAACTGTATTTACAATAAATGGGGTTAGGCTTCCAGAAAAGGAAGCTTTGCACTCCCATCTGCTCTCCAACTCGCTCCTCTCACCCCCGACTTTATGAACTTTTTTTCTCTCTTTATTATGCGCTGTTGGTCCCATCCCACAAGAAATAAAAAACAATTAGGATTTGTCTTTATACAGAATTTGCAGCATGTCACTTCAGAATGTCTGAATCCTTTTTCGTAACATACATACATAAATACATATACACTTCTGCATGTTTTACATATGTACATTTTTTAGAAAGGTATTAGTTTGAATAACAGAACTTTTCATACTTGCTTATACAATCTGTCTCCCATTTGTGTTCTGTTCTGCTTGCATTAACGTATCACCATGTCTCCTTACGAATTAACAGCTTGGCTACAAAAGAAGACCAAGAAGTGGAGGCTCCAGACCGGGCACACTCTGAACCAGTGGAGGAGGCTGCTGACACTGCTGCCCCTCCTGAGAGTGAAAGTAGCAGAGAGAGCCATGGCAGTGACTCAGACTCAGATGGGCCGATCCTGTACACAGATGATGATGATGACGATGATGATGAGAATGCTAGTGCTGAAAGTAAGCATCCTGCTTAGCTTCTCAGCTGCAGGCTACCTTTTGCAGATTGTGTTATGTGAGCACGTGTCCTGTGACCCATGCTAGTGTGAACCAAAGAGAGAGATGGCTGCAGGGGATGGTTTTAGGGGATTTAGTGTTCAGTCACCACTGAGAAATGAGTGTCCTGCTTCTCACAGACAATTGTGATCAGAAACCTGCTGGGCCCTGTGCATGGAAGAGAGCAGTGCGCGGATGGGAGTGGAGGTGGAAGGAGCAGGTTCAGAAGAACATGAGGGTGGAACAAGGCCTCCACATTAGGGCATCACAAGCCATTGATTTGGCTCGCCTCTGTCACGAGTTCCTTGTGTGAGTTACAGGTGTGCTGGATGACAGAGGAAGCCCATCAGTTGACAGCTTGACTGTCTGAAAGTCATTTGTTTCTCTTTGATCAGGATGTTTTAAGCATTGGAGCGACCTTACCAGACAGAGCAGATCACAGTAGCTTACATATGAGTTTTGCAGCTTTGAAATTTCATCTGGGGTCATGACTATCATCACCCTAATTGGGCAGAAGCCCTGCAGCTGCTGAAGGGGTTGTCCTACCCCCATTCTCGCTAATCCCTGCTCCCAGCTGTTCGCTCTCCCCTTAGGCCAGCACTCAAGTTCATTTTTGCAGCAGTGGCTGTTGTTGAGCTGATTTTCAATAGAACTGGTTGTTCCCTGATCCAGCTCACCCTATGGCTGCTCCTTTGCTTGGGCAAAGAGGTGGCAGAAGCAGGCTGTTGGGGTGGAGAGGAAGGCAGCCCTGCCTCTACCCCCTGCAGGGTGGCCATATGTCAGTATAAAATCACCAGTGAACCATAGTTTGAGAGCCTTGCTCACAGCTTTTCCAGAGGAGGTGTTTCTCTGTGCTCAGTGAAGAAGTCCTGAACACCGAAGTGCTGTGTACCAAAGTGGAGTGAGCAAAAATGAACATGTGTTTTTTATCTTGGGCGCTGGAGCAGCAGAAGGTGAACTGTCAGGTAGCTCAAGAGGCTGAAGTCTTCTGCATTTCTGTGTTGAATATGAATACAATCCAGTGTGACAGAAACCAGAAATTCATGTATTCAGGTAGCAGCATGATGTCTTATGAGAAGTGAGCTGAGAGCCTGTGGTCTTACCAAACTGCCTTACATGGTGAAAATCTGCCAGCCTAGGACATATGCAGCCTACCTTGGTCAGAATGTCAAGACACAAGAGAAAGACTATACAGGGTGTGAAAATACCCTTTCTTCCACAGCTGGCTGGAGCTAGTGCTGACAAAGCTGCAAGGCCCTTGTCCCTGCTGTGTCAGTTTTATGGATAAACAGATTGCTTCAGTGTGTTGGGGTTCCTGCCTAGGTTACTTTACAAGCACTCAGAACACTTTTCTAAGCTGTATCTTTTGTTTTAGTTTACAAATAAGTTTAAGATGAAAAGTGCTATAAAAGAACTAAGTGGTAATTGATTGGAGAAAAAAAATTGAAAGGATGAGGGAAATGACGATAGAATGAGACTAAACCATTTAAGATTGAAGAAAAAGAGCAGCAGGTTGCTAAATATACTAAGTAGATAAATAAGCCATCTGTAATGTATTAGACTTCAAAGACACTTAAGTGTAGATTTGTCATTTTTATCCTATCACTTCACAGATGACAAGTGATGTTTGTATCAATTTGGCTGGTAGCTTTTTCCTCCAAGCCTTTTAGCTTTTTATTTTTGTGAACTGAGCTAAAATTTTTCTTTTGATGTTAATTAAAATTCCTCTGTGCATGTGGGAACAAGGTTGCTTTGGGGAGGTATTAAAGTTCTTACTCAGAGTTTGTGTCTGTAACCTAAGTATGACTGAACTAAATTTACCCTACTCCTTCTTTCCTCAGGCTCTTTGGCAAGTAAAATCCGTCGTAGGGATACTCTTGCTATCAAACTTGGCAACAGACCATCTAAGAAGGAATTAGAGGACAAAAACATCTTGCAGCGTACGTCTGAAGAGGAGAGGCAGGAAATCAGACATCAGATTGGAACGAAGCTAGTGAGGTATCAGTCATATATTGTGGTTTGACTGGGTGGAGGTGGAGGAAGAGAACTGAGAACACTGGGTTCATGTTTTAAATGCAGCCCAATATGCACTGCAGAATCTTTGTGATGTAACTGTCTGGAAAACAGAGTTGTTTTATTTCTCACAAAACATTAAAATGTCAATAATGCATTTTTTTGTCCTGCAAAGAACAAATCTGAGAGGTTCTGGGTTTTTGGGTTGTTGGGTTAAGAAAGGAAAGAAGAAGAGGGTAACAATGAGTCCACAATAATCAGTGCAATGGTTCAGGTTTTTTCTCAAATTGGTTGGTAGGAACTTTCACTTGTATGTACACTCATCTCAGACAGAGTCATAGTCCCTGACATACAGAGCATGCCCGTGCATGTTTGTCCCTTCTGACCCTCCCCATCCTCCTCCTGCTCTCTAATTCCTTCATTATTCGTGTGTTGGTTCCAGCAAAAGAAGTGGAAGGAGGCTGACTTTGCAGGTCAGTGTCTCATTTTACTGTGGCCGCCTCTGAGGCATGCCTTTCTCATACTGTTAAACTGCTATGGGATATATGTTATTTTCTCTTTCTGGACCTGAGAACATTGCATGAAAATATTTCACTTGCCTTTTTACAAACTTTTTTCTTAAAAATCCTCATGTTAATTTTGGCTTTTGTGGTCTCTGAGAATAGACTACAGCGCGTCTGTATTTTGCCAGACCTGTCCTTGTTTCTCTTGGGCTCAGGAATGTTGTCCAGACAGATCTGGAGGATGTCTTGTGTTTGTTGGACATTTACAGACATAGGATAGTCCAGCTGGTACTGCTCCAGTACAGAGTAAAGCAGCTCTGCATCAACACGTAGAAGCTGAGTTTGTCTGTGAACTGGGAGGCTGGCTAAGGCAGCTGTATAATTACTTAACAGTAAGAGTGATATGTCTATTGTGTAGAGCCCAAAGGTCACTGTTCTTTTACTAATAAAGTGGTGTGGTTGTTATCACCACTTTCCTAACCAAATCCCAGCTCCAGTGATCATACCCTGCTTGTCAGTGATCCCTTGGGGGCTGCAACTGCAGAGGCTTCTTTGGTTCCCACCCTGACCTCTTTGCAGAGGGACATTGTGGGTTCTGTGGGAAAGCTGACATTGTCTGTGTGTGTCAGGGCTGTGCTCATACCCAAAATCACAACCAAGTTTGACACCAGTTCCTTAAAAATTCCCAGCGTGGTGATCAACTTGGCAGCATCTAGGTCTGGTGGGAAACACTTTCCACAGCTCAGCCAGGATCGGGGTCTGCCATTACTTTGGGACACATCTGGAAGTCCAGGCATGATTTGAATTGGATGAGTTTCACAAGGCTGAAGACAGTTCATAGTGAACTGTGTGAGTGTTGCTGGACAGAGAAGCACCTATCTTTGACAAATCTGCAAAATAAGTTTTACTGCTGGAATTTTTCATGCTCCTTTTCTCAAGTGAACAAGTGAACTTGTTTAGTAAACACAATGACAACATCAACCATGTTCCCTACTATACAAACCAGAAAATTAAAATCTCAATTTGGGTTTTTGTAAGGGCAGTTGTTAGAGGTAACTAAATAAAATTAAGTTTCAGTTAAAGCTCCCAATTGTATTGTACATACAATTCAGTGACAAATGAAAAGCTTATGGGTTTTGTTTTTTTTTTTTTTCTTTTAAAAATAATTAGATTTGCATTCAAAATATCTGATAATAATTTTAGAATTGCACTACTTATCATAATGATGGTGCTTGGGAACAAAAGAAGACTTATGAATTCTTTCATAAAATTACACCTGTGAGGAATTTTTATTTGTGGTGCAATTTCTGTAATATTATTCAATTATCAGTTATTTATGTGTTCAAGTGGCAGCAGTACATCTTTTAAAACAAACAGCCACTCACCACTATGGTTACATGTGCAGTTATTGTAACTGTTTGGAAATGACCTGTGCTGGCAAAGAACAGCACAGCCATATGAGAAATACCTTTTAACATTACAAAATGTATTCTGCATTACAAATTGGAATTTATTACTTGGATCTGGTTTTAAATCAGTCACTTACTTTGTTCTCACAGGAGACTTAGCCAGAGGCCTACAACTGAAGAGCTAGAGCAAAGAAATATCCTGAAGCGTAAGTATTTTATTCAGGCTTCAGCTAGTATTTACTTAGGAAATAAGCATATTTTGAATTCGTATGGAAGCCCGTAATTGTTGCTGGATTGTATTAGATCCATAACTGGAGAGAAATTATCTTCTAGAAAATAATGTGTCAACACTAGATCTATATACTAACCCATAACTGTGGCTGTGAAAAGAGCATATATTCAAAATGCCAGATTTTGCTTGTCACAATCCCACTTATTGAAGGTGGTCCCAAAAGACCAGGAATGACTTAGATACCCCTTAGAAGTAGTTCTAAGCTGGTTGACTTTCCGCCTAATTTTTATGAGGAGGAGGAGGAGGAGGGAATATCAGTAGGAGGCAAAGGTGGGATGTAAGGCCAGAGGTTGGAAGGAGGAGTAGAAAGAGGTAAGGCAAAAGTGTTCAGGAAAAAGACAATAGGTATATGCCAACTCTTTCAGCATGCTGGCCTTCGTATTCACTTCTGACATGAATGTCTTCTGTACCGAAACCTTCATGAGACATTCTCACCAAATATCTTCCTATTTATTAAATCCTTCCTCAATATCCCTGCTGGAAAAAAAGTCTGTAATTCATGTAGTCAAGGGCAGGGGGTTGGATGTTTACCCTGTATAGCTATTCTTCAATTTCCTTATGTTGGTTTTGTTCTTAGGCTGGCAAACTCTTCAGAACAGGAAGTTTTTGTCTTTCTTTATGAATCTTTCCATAATATGGGTGTTACCTAAACACATAGTGTAGCGGTTGCCATGCCCAGCTCCATCTAGCCCTGTATTCATTCTGCGGGGGTAGCTAGTATTTGATGGTTAAGTAGAAGAAATAAATGAAGAAAATGCACATGCAAGTCTTTCACACATACCAAAAAATAAAAAAACTCATCTATTCTTAGGACATGAGACCTTTTCACACCTCATGAAAGAGCAGGAATAATGCTGTTATTTCCAACAATCATTCAGAAGAGTTGTGCAACCCTGGTATGCAGCATGGTAATGAAGGGAAAGAAAATGGGCTGTTTGCCTGACAACGTCCATGGACTGATGACTGTCACTTTTTCAGGCCAGCAAATCAGGGGAGTCAGCAATTAATTGGCTTTCAGGCAACCATCCATGCTAATAAAATCTTACTGCTGTTGTACAAGCTCTCAGATGCCAAATAGCACCATGTCTTATTGAAGAGGGAAGGTCCAGTTCACATGTGCACAAAAAAGGGGTCATGGGACTCCTATCCAGCACATAATGTGAACAGACTTCCTAAAACTATAATTTCTGAACCTATAGATTGCATAGATAAATAAAGATAAAATTTGGAATATGAATATTTTTTTATATGACAAAGTGCTCATGCTGGACTATGTGACAAAGGTAATTCCAAAACATCTTTGGTGGGCCAAGATCCGGCCACTGAGCTGGGAGCACCAGCTGGGCTCCCTTATTGCCCTTTCAGTCTCGCTTATCTTGAGATAGCTAACCTAGCAGCGAACCTGCAATGTATTTAATATCCCTTTTGCTAATGTTTATTCTGTTCACTGATTTTGCAATAAGTAGCTCAAGACTGGAAAGCGGTTAATAGATTTCTTCTCCTGTTTTGGCTTGTTTACTTTAAGCTTTTGGCAGCGTACCAAGCTTTGCGCTCAGTGCCTCCCGCTGTCCTCCCCTGCTGCTGCTGGGGGGCTGTCTTAAAGAGGCAAGGGAGAGCAAAAAATACAGGCTGGGGAGCGGAGTGGTGAATCACAAGAAGTCACAGAGTCCTTAGCGGGCACATGGAGAATCCAAAACTGCTTTTTGCTCATCACTGAGATACAAAATATTTCAAGTTCAAAGAGATCTGTTAAAAGCAAAGTGAACCAAAGCAAGCCAGGCTTTGTGGTGACAGTCTGACTCAGAGCCCTTTCAGGGTGCAAGTTCTCTCTCAGCCCTAAGACACTCATATTTTAAATCAAAATTACTGCATTCCCTTCCTGTGGATCATTTGAAAATGTTTACATATCTTAAATGCCTTTGTTGGTGTAGTCAGCTTTTGTGAGTAAGTTGGGATTTCTTTCATAAAGTTTCCTTCCTCCTATTTTTAAGCAGTGGAGGGGGAGAAGGGGTTATATTATTGCATGTATATAAATTACAGCTAAGGGGAAGTATTGTTTTAAGTAATATTTATCATAGACTTTGAGGTTACATTAAGTGGTAAAGGTTCAAATGTTTACTTCAGGATCAAGTTCAGCCCAAATCCTCTAAGAGGTTAAATAAAACAAAACAAAAAAAATCAGTATTTTTTCCTTTTTTGTGTGTGTTTCCAGTTAGTGAGGAAGTCTGTTTTGGAAGAAGTTTTGTTTTGATAATATTTCCAGATAAACCAGTTACTGAAAATCCCATTTCCGAGTATGATCGCAAGGCATTGCAGGCGGATTTCTTTAAAAACTGTTTGAAAAAAACTATCCAGACTTCTGAGACTTCCCATACTAAAACAAAGTTATGATAACTCAAGAGTCCACTTGAAGGAATACATAAAGCCCTGTGTTTTTTATAAAGACAGGTTTCTTGTGTACTGGCTTTGAACCAACAGTATTTATAGTATTGCAATATGGCAAAGAAACTTTCTAGTCTTCCAAGAATTTCAGATTAAGACAACTGTATTTTTTTTCTGTATTGGTAAAGGACAGTGAACTTCATGTACAGTGCACCTGCATGCCTGCCAGTAATGGCTTTGTAGAAGATAGGGTTTGGCTTTGTAGAAAACTGGCTTTAGCTCTGAGTGCTAGTTAAGGAATATTAATGTAAAATCAGGAAAGAGAAACCGCTTTGTGTGTTTCAGAGCACTGCAAGGAGCAAGTGCTTTGTTTGTCTTTTCTTTCTCTTTCCCTAGCAAGCCCACAGAGAAGTCTAAACATAGCTAATCCCATAGGGACACAATGGAAAGTTCAGTTTTATGCTCCAGGAGTACTTTCTGGTCAAGAACAGAGCAGTCCTGAGGCAGGGAAATTTTTTTTTTTTCTTTTCCCCTTCTGTTGCAAAACAAATGTCCCAAAGAACAGAAGGCGACCAAATTTAATATGGCAAAAGTTGCAGGAGCAATAACGTATAGATGCCAGGGAAACTGCTGGTTTGACTTTGGAGAGCGGATTGTTTAACTTGATGGAAACAATAAGTGATGATAAACAAAATTGTTTCAGTTAGGAGTCAGAACCCAGTTTGACCTCTTAGGAGCTGCAGGCAGGGAAGGAGGGAAGCCGTAGTTTTGCTGGGATCTAACCAGAGGCTTCTGGAAGCAAAGGCACTTGCTGGGCTGATCCTTCGCCAATAAGGCAGCAGCAGGACATCTGAGGAGGGGACTTGCAGCTGGGAATGCTGTGTTTATATTTTCTTTCTCCACACCACACAGATTAGATTTACTTTTAAGGTGGAAAGCAGAAGTGTGTTTCTGTGCATTAATGTGTTCCTTTTTGGGCAAGTGAGTCACCTGCAGCCAGATCTTGGCGCTCTGACTGGAATTTTCCACAATACCTGAAGGAACCTGGAGCACTAGACCCATTATTTTTAGCACCACATATCTTCTTAACTCATTGCAGCAACTTTCAAAACTTTTACCTTAAAAGACTAAAAATACACTGTAGGTTTTACTGTTTGTAGGAATTTGTATCCAGGCAGTGTTTCTGTAGCACCAGGCTTAAAGCAATACTCTGCCCACCAGGCAGGAGGTGGGAAATTGGTGCTTTAGGTATGAGGTAGGTTTGATATGCTTTAGGTATGCCAGAGACGGAGGCCTGTTTGCCAAGCAACAGATTTAGTAGATTAGCAGCAACCACCAGATTTCAGTCCATTTCCTTTAGCTCTTGAGTTTTATTCCTAGAAGTAAACCAACTTGAATGTATAAAACACATCCTGTCCCCTGACCTCACACAGGGTTTTGATCCCTCCTGCTTTGCCTCAGGAGTGAAGAAAGGTCCTGATGCCTCCTGCTGGTATTGTCCTCCAAAAGATGGGCTGCCAGCTCTCCTCGACAGCCTGTTCCAGGACCTGCCTGGACCTCTTCCCAGCAGCTATTATGACGGCCTTGCATGTTGCCTATTTTGGGGTGTTTTCCCCTGTCCAGGTGTCCCTTTGTGCAGTCATTTGGTACCCACAGTGAGGTAGCTTTACAGCTTGGGATAGCCAGCCTACCTTCAACCTTCCTAAATGTCCAGATTAACTCTTTTAAGGTATTGTATCCTCCCTCAAAATATAGAGAAATAGTATTTCAGGTGACCATGCTGTTGGTAGTTCCTTAAGGTATGCATTAAGCAGCCTGAGCCCCTATTTCTTACATGAAGCATCTTATTGCTGCTTCTTAGGAGACACTGTGGTTTAGATAGCAAAGAAATGCCAACATATGAATAATGCACAACTTATTTTACAAATTAAATTAAGGAAAGGATAGTACAGTGATGTGTATATTCAGCTGCTTTTTTTTTTTTTTCTGCTATGTCTGCTATTGGAGAGTTTCCGAGGGAGACTATTCATGAAGGGACAAAATTTTTTATGCCAGATGATTCCCAGGTGAATGGAACCCCAAATTAATAGTTTGTGTTTAATTACCTCAGCTACAATGTCTACTGATTGCAAAGAGAGGATGTTTAAACAAAAGCCTCCAGATGATTATCTGTCCTAAAACAGCTAGAGAGCTTTTGATTTTTTTAGGTGAGGATTTTAAGAAAAGAGTTCTCATTTAAAGTCCAAAGTCCTTAAATACACCCAACTTGTTTATTGATAGATATATTAATTAAAAAATTAAAATGTAGATTAATCTATAACTCTTCATTTTTCAGTTTTAGTCCATTTACACTTCCTCTATGGAAACAGGCCATCCATTTCTTTTCCATTGAAGAGAAAAGCTATTAATAAACCATAAATTTCATCCATGTTTCAGTATCTCAGTAAAATCACCACCAAATGAGATCCAACCTAATCCTGGCAGCAAGCCCGTGAGATTGTATCTTGCTCTTGGAAACCTGGGGTTGGTGTTGGACACTTCTCACAGAGCAGATCTTGGGCTGCCTTTTTCCTACTGTATCTTTCTTCTTTTTCATTTTAATAATTTGTCCTCTTCTCCTTTCCCTTGTATTCTTCTGTGAAAGCCTTTGGGTTAGCAAAGGAAATCTGCAAGTACCACAAGGTATTCTGTCATAGCATTGCCTCCAGTGTGTAAATCATGATACACAAAATCTTCTGTAGCCAGGTTACCTATACTAACACAGCAAGCCGGCCATTCGAAACAGGGCAAATACGACTATACCAGGATTTAAAACTGCCTTTTCATCTATACAGGTTGGCTGTATCCAGAGCAAATTAATTCCTTTAAATTTATAGTTACCCTTGAACTGTAATGTGGTGTCCGTAATCGTAAACCATGAATAAAACAGGATCAAAATTTTATGGATATCTCTAGATGGGATATTTCAGAATATAACCATCAGAGGTGGACTGAAAGGGCAAATAATGTTCTTCAAACTGTACATCAATCTCGAAACATGCTGAGCCCATATGAACATGTCTTTGTAAGTGTGCTTTTCACTGACACTCAAGAAATCAAGTTTGGTTAGCACAGAAATTTGTTAAAACCACATTTTAGTCACATGCCCAAATACATTCAAAAAATGCACGTGTATATTTGTGCTGTAGTCATTCATTTGGTATAGCCAGTGGCCCTTAACCAAGATGGCTTGAGTGCTGAATCTTATGCCCCCATTATAAAACTGGAAAAAAATATTTAAGTAATAATCCAAATTTGCACTAACAAATGACAGTGAAACAAATCTCATTGATTCATTGATTCATTGTGTCCTGTAGCAGTAGAAGACACTTGTCTGATTAAAATACTCAGAGCAAACTTTTTTCTTGACATTTATGAATAACTAGACTCTCACTCTAAAGTCAAGAGGTGGCATGTTGGAAGTAAAAGCAACAGTGAGTTTTTGTTAGAATAAGTAATTGAAACATTAGACAGCTTTTTCAGGGTACGTGCTTGCTGATGCACAGAAGAGAAAGGACAGGCACCTCCTCTTTGCTGTGCTCGTGACCCACAGTTGACTTGAGGTGTCTACAGAATCAGGGGAAATGCGGATAGGGAAAAGAATGAGAGCAAACAAAAGTCAAAAAGCAGACAACACATGCAGCACCATCCAGAAATATGAGGAAACATGATCCAGGACTTGAAGTTCTGAAGCTTTCAACCAACAGAAATACAGTATGTGCAGTTATAATACCTAAATATTCACTCCTTTTTATCTCTTCTGAAAACAGAGAAAAATGAAGAAGAGGAACAGGAAGCCAAAAGAGAAATAAAACGTAGACTCAGTAGAAAGGTGATGATGTGTTTTTTGTATTGTATATTTGTGTACATAGAATTATGTTTTATAAGAGTCTAAAAATCAGAGTGTAGACATTACTGCAAATGTCCATCAGTCATGTCCCCATATTAGAAATCTGCTTAAAAAGCAGTACAAGCCAAATCCACGTTGGGGGAAACTCCATTCTGTCCAATTTCCCACACTTGGAAAAGCATACAGAGTCTGGCCATACTTAATATTTCTCTGTGTAAGAAGGGGAGATAAGGGACGCATTTTCTCTGTGAGCTGTCACATGTGTTTGAGGGCAGCCGCCCCTGTAGATCCTAGAGCAGTGGAGGGGGCAGCAAAGCAATGTAAGCCCTACAAAATCCCTTCACTGCTCTTATTACCACATCGGTGGTCCTAGCTTCTGCAGGTGGGATCATGCTCATTGTCCCTGGAAATGAAGCAGTTATGGGTCTGCTGTTCTGGAAGAGGATGTGGCGAGTTTTCATAAGTATCCCTAGTCTGCTCTTCTCTGCAAAAATACAGTTTCCTTAATATGATCGTCCTTAGTTAATTAAAGGGAATATTTTTTGAGGTGAGTGTAACAATTTGGCATCATAATGACCCCCAGATGGTCAAGACCAGGTTTTTTTTAAGTTAGGCAGGTACTTCCAAATCCTGCTTATTTCAGTATTACGGTTTAACACAGCAGACTGTATAATCATTGATGCAAACGGCCTAGTGGAGTAAATGCTGTGACAGTTGCAAAGTTACAATTAATATTCCAGGGATAACTGTCATGATTCTCTGTGACCTGCCTGACAAAGACTATTTTTATAATTGAAGAAATTAGGTTGTGCTGCCTCCCCATTCCTGTGCAGCACTCCCAGGATGATGCCTTTTTATAGATACCTGAAAGTGACCCTATTTAGAAATACCATTAAAGTTCTCTTGAGATTACATCATACCCTCGGCTTTTATTTTACTTTATTTCATCTTATTAAGCGTACTATTTTCTGCCTCCTGCTTACAGCTCAGTCTGAGGCCTACAGTGGCTGAACTTCAAGCAAGAAGAATCCTTCGATTTAACGAGTATGTGGAAGTCACGGATTCTCCGGATTATGACCGTCGTGCTGACAAGCCTTGGGCCAGGTTAACTCCTGCAGACAAGGCAAGGGACAAATGCAGATTATAAGAAAATGCTTGCATCTGTTACTTTTGTGGAGCTTTCCTCTGGTTTACATTCTCTTGATGCCAGCATCACCAATGACATCTGCTGGAGACAGCGATATTGTCATGGTACTACTGTGCATCTATTGCTTGCAGACAAGAAAACCTGCTCAGATACCCATCAAGAGCTATTTGCCACCTCTGTTATGACAGTTCAGCTCAGAATTTCTGATCTTTTTTCCTAATTTTTCTAATTTTTAAATCCTTGCTAAGCCAGATAAATGGTTAGAAAATGTGGCTCCAACATCTGGAATTCAGGTGAATTCTGCCACTGAGAGTTACTTTTGCAACTCAATTTGAGTGAAAAAAGGTAGAAGCTGCCTTGTCCTCCTCAGGGATCTTGGCCACAACAGCAGTGCAGGAGCTGACCATGTGCATGCAGTGCAACTTCTTGGGAAGTTTGCCCCTAAAATGTACAGCTTACAGTTCCTCTGCCTAACTACAAAGGATGAGACAAAAGATTCTGTGACTCTCATTTGAAGAACAGATCAAAGATTACCATAAAATACTCTTCCATTTCCATCCTCTACCACTTAATAAAAGGAAAGCTGTAGGATTTAGGTAGCAAGAAGTACTGACCCTTTTAGCAGTGGGTCTGAACCTATTTTTATGGAAGTCCGATGAGATGTCCTTGACGTGAAAAGTGGTAATGTGCAAGCACCCACTGTCTTTTAGCTAAACATGGTAAAGCACTGATTTTATTACAACTTGCATTTTTTTTAATATTAATATTAAAAAACTGCCAGCTCATCTGACAATCAAATGAGAATCTCATATCAAGTCGAGGTGGAGACATTAAAAATGTAGCCAGAAGTGTTTGTAGATGTTGTTTCTGGGAAGTGCCGAGCATTGTCTAGTCCTCACGTAGTGTGTGGGAGATTAGAGCACCCAGCTCCTCCACTTTGACCTGCACTTTGTACCATCCAGGGTACACTGAACTATTAAAAACAATGGAGTTTTCTACCTACTTCAGTATAGCAGTTTTTAATTTCAGTTCACTTTGTAATGAACAGGTGCCCAAAGCTGGTTCTGTGAGCCCTGTGTTTGTCGGCCTTAGCAGAAAGGCATACCCAGGGTTGCCTGGAAACTCCCTCACCCTTTTTTTTTTTTCCCAGGGAAGTCATTCTTCTAATTCTAGTGGGAGCAAAAAATTGTACTGTAACTATATTAGGGAGCTGGAGCTCTGGTGTCTTTGCTGCTGATTTGGTGCTCAGAAATTGGTGCCCCTTTCCTAGCTATAACAGCAGTTTCATGTAAGCATGCTGTTGTGGCTAAACAGAACCATCCCCTGCTTAAAATGAAGTTTCTCATTTATGAGACTGCAGTCTGGTGATGCTATAACTTTATCATGCTGCTTGCCTGTTCTGCATTGAAAAGCATACACACCAGATGACATTTCTTTAGGGCTTAATGAAATGATACTGTCTTTATTTAAAATAGTGAAAGAAAAGAGTAAGAATAAACTGCCATTTCCTTCACAGTGAAGGTAGGAACGCGTGTGGCATAGAAATAAAACGCCTTGTAGTATATTAGAATATTTCAGAAATTATTACTTGATGAACTAAATTGCTTATCAGTCTCTTAATATAAGCAACAAAGCATTTACAAATGCACTGAATTTCTGCTGTTCCTCAGTATCTGCCAACTGAAAACACAAGCCTGAAATGTCCAAGTATTTCATGTCATTTTACATAAAACTAATCAACCAAATGACTAATTCCACTTAAAAAAAATTGCTGTTCATCTTGCATTCCTGAAGACCTGTCTCCAGTGGCGAGATAGAGACAAGGCCCCTGCTGTGTGCATGGTGCCTGTGCAGGCAGAGTGACTCACCAGCTCCTCAGGGGCTGTGCCTGGAGATATAACCCCCTCATGGCTGCATATTCATCAAGTGATTGCGGAGTAATGCAATCCCTTGCCCATTTTTTGTCTGCAGGAAGTGGTGTATTGCATATTTCAGAGGGGGCTTGGTTCACCCACTGAAGTAGATTTGGTGTTTCTTTTTTATTGTTGGTGCTTGATGCTTTGGGTTTCTTTGTAATGTAAGACTGCTTCTAACAGCTGTAATTGAAAAAAGTAATTCATGTTGATGATCAGAAATGTGTGAGAGCTGTGGATTATAGTAAGGGAGACTTGAAATGGGAACTGTAAGGAAACTGCAAGAGTAGGGCCAGGTTCCTTTGATATTCATTACTTTCCTTAAAATTCATGTTTCTTACAGTTGCATATATCATTATTGTTTATTAGGCGGCAATACGGAAAGAACTGAATGAATTTAAAAGCACAGAAATGGAAGTACATGAGGAAAGTCGGCAATTTACCAGGTGGGTGAATCCCTCTTCTTGCGTAAGTGTGAGACATGGGTATGACAGCAACCCTCTGCCTTTCTGCAAGTCCTCTGCAGTTGTGTCATGATTTGTATGGATTCCTACTATGAGTCCCCTTGAATCTCACCAGTGATTCTGTTAGAATTCCCAGTGTTGCTGATGCCATCTCTAGTTGATACAGCAGTGAAGGTGACTGCAATGGATTGGTTGCTACACAGAAGAAGATTGTTTGGGGCATCTAAAAAATAGCCTGAAAGAACTCGGTGGTTCTCAGAGCTAAAGTTAGTAGTCCTCAAATGCACAAAAATAAAGGGATTTCCTTCTCTGGCAGCACTCCCTTGCTCATGAAAGTATACATTTTTGAAGATACATTTGCTAAGTGGAAACTAGATGATGTCTTGAACTTCAGAAAAGCTCGCCAGTGTTTTGGCGAGCTTTTTAAGGGTGGGCTCCTGGCAGCAGTTTCTGGGGAACAAGATAGATTCCCTTTTTGCCACTTCTAATCTGTTAATCTGGATTTGTTTTGTTCTCTGCTTTGGATAACATGATGATGTTGTCTGAAGCATTACTGTTTTCAAGAGCTCTGAAGTGTCCATAGTTTTTAGCAGGCCTTAAAATTTGGCAGTTATTCCTAGGGGGAGGGAGATGCTTCCTGTCATCCCCATGGCATGTATTCATGTTTCTTGGAAGTTACAAAGGCTGAAAGTGGACACCAGCAAGCAAAACTTGATGTTAGGATCAGCCAACATTGTGTACATGTTTTGTCTTTGGTTCTACAGAGAATTAAGTCAAATAAAACTAATTGCCTAAGACTGGGTCCTTTCTGTTTCCTGCTACTGTTGCAACCAAACTCAGGATCCAAGCTAGTGAGTGTGAATCTTCTAATTTAAGAGTGTATAACAGGAAAATTCAAAATGGGATATAGGTGTTTCATGCATCTCCTGCTTCATTGCCTGATTTCACAACTGCAGTGATTTCTTTCTCACCAAAACATGGTGGGTTTTTTTAAAATAATAATGTAAAGTCACTTCTGTGTAGATACAACATGAACAAATTAATTTTAAAGAAGTCAAGCCAGTTTCACAGACAGCAAACCTAAGCCAGGAGATGAACCAGGAGGCAAGGTTTTAATTTAGTGTCACATTCTGACCATTAGAAAGTGTTCTTTTCAAACATGGAGATGTATATTTTCATTTGGCTTATGATGTCATTGTCTCTTCAGCTACTAGGTAGCATATCTTTTTCAGAATATATAAAAATACTGCTCTTAAAAAAAAAGGACATTCCAAGGTAGAGAATAAAAATAGCAGTTATAGAAACCAAACCCCTGCTTACATTGTTGTGTTTCCTGAGTTGCACTGCAATGTTGACGCATAAGTACACATAGGCATGAGTCATACAAAAAGAATTGGACATTTTTTCATGAGATTCAAAAACTAATTACAGTTGGATTCTTGAAAGCTGAACCAGGAATCCAGTGAAGTGACAAACCAGTTAAAAAGTGAATTATTTTTTTGAGGAGGGCCTTAGAAAATGGAGTAAAAAATAGGCACAGCCAAATAATGATAAATATAGGCAAGGGTTCCATAGGGTCCCCAAAGAATTTCAACGTGAGAGAAATCAGGTTCTCTCTGTTCCTTCTCCACCCTCTTTTGTTGCACTGATCATGTTGTGGAGTCACTGCACAGAAGTCAGAAGAGTAACACTAGAAAAAGCTAGTTAAGAGCAAAATAAGATGCAGATGTTTTAAGTTAATTGCAATTTTGAAAATAAAAAGAGATCCCATTTCCTCTGGGACCTCTCATTAAAAATTATGTACAAAATTATTTCTGCTACATTTGGATTGATTAAAAAAAGTGATTTAAGGAAACCATAGACAGAAGTCTCTAGCTAGAGAGGTTGATTCTTTCCAAGGAGATCACTGAAATAATGCAAACTAAAAGGCACTTGCATTGGCAGCTGGTTAACAAAGCCTTATTCACAAAGCTGCTTACTAAACAAAAAATAGTTTATAGGATATGGTTTCCTATATTATTACAGATTAAATATAAGATGCTTTAATATTATAATCAGTACTTAGAATATATTTGAATTGTTAAAATTTTATATTAAACGTGAGAAATTAAAATTGTTCATAATTTACATTAATGACTGTCAGTTTAACTGGTTTTCTACTCCAAGTAATTTGGACTGATTCTTTCTGTTATTTCATAAAAGAATCCAAGAAACCAAGTTTCTAAAAATAGAGAAATAAATAGAAGTTTGGAAAGAGGTTATTAGTAGATGTTTATTGTTTCCAATGGAAATGCTATATATAGTCCACTATATCATTCCACACGAATACAAAAATCCTGTGTCTTTTTTTGCAATCCACTATACCCTCACTTAGCAGATGAGCTGCATACTTGTGAATGTCAGCTTTTGTGTACACCTCCTTTATCTGAGAAATGCATCCCTGTATTATACTGAATCAGCTTGTAATGTGGGGTAGCATGTGGCTTGTTTTCTTTTCTCTGGAACTGTTAAGAGAAAATGTGTCAAACAAAAACTTAGCTAAATCCATTGCATTTTTTCAAGCTGTTGCATCTTTTACTACTTCACGGACAGATACATTTTATAAGGCATTTAAAGAGATGTTTATGTCTGGTGATAGATACACTGAGAACCTGATACTGGTGCCCTTCTTACCCTTTTGCTTGGATACATTACAATTAAGATGAGTTAGAATTTCAATTGCTGTAGGTTCCTAACTTATTGTAGAAGAGGTTGGTGACACCTTTTGGAGCAATCCACCTCTCTAGGCATCATACAGGCATTCTGGAGCAATGTATATGCTCTACCTAAAAGCCTAAAAAACAGTGAGGTATATTTGGGCCTTCATGTGCCTCAGCTGTTATTAGGAAGAAAGCATCTGCAGTGCTATAAAATTTGTTGCTTACTTTAAAAAAATACAACATTTTTGTTAGCTTCATTTTGCACAAGGATAAAACCCCAGAAATTTAAGTCTTATGGTTTAGCAAAGCTTTTTGCATAGTAGATACTGTCATCCAAATAGTGGAAGCAATTATGGGTAAATCTATATTGGCAAACAAAACAGACTGGATGTCATTCTCTGGCCCTGAGGCAGGTTTGGCATAGCTTGAATTCATACAATTAACCTATTCCTCTCACCCCAAAACAGGGTGACGTCCCCCCATACGCAGCTTGCCTGTTGTCCTGTGCTAATCCCAAACATGCCCAGGCAGTACCGAAATAGCTGGCTGACCCAAGACAAACCATGCCAGGGACCACAGTGACTGGTTAATGGTATGGACAGACAGTGATACACCAGTGCCTGAGCCACACCAAATTCCTGTTTGGTTTTATAGAGAGAGATGGACAGCGAGGGATAACAGATGTGCCTCTAAACCTACACAGACCAGGAAAATCAGAAATAATTCTGTTTGGGCCAAAAAAGTAAACAGCTATAAGAGCAGGATGAGGATCAGGTTCATTGTCAGTTGAAATAATATAATTCCAAGTTTTTTAATTTATCTTTTCAGGTTTCATCGTCCATAACTGTTTGACCACATCCCATATTTCATGTAACAATTTTCTTTGGGGAAATCATTGCATCCTGAAGAGCTGAGATTGCACTGGAACTTGAGTATGAGTGTGTGCTACAGCTTTCCCTGACGTTAATGAAGAAAGTGGCCCTCGTCTTTATCAATGGACAAATGATTTGTCTAGGAGGAGAACCCACGTGAAGCATTTGTCCGTGTCCAGACAGACCACAGTTCTGTGGCTGCCCCACATAGACAAGTCAGTGGACTTCTTCATCAGAGCTCCACAAGTCAGGAAGTGCTGAAGACAATCGCTTGAGAGCCTGCTACCAGGAACTCATCAGATTTCATAGGGTTGTGACTGAGGGTAACTAAGAGGGAGGGGGTGTGTGAAAAGGACTGAGAGCTGGGGGGAAGAGAGTCTTTGCTTGTCAGTCCACAGAGAAAAGTGGAATGGATGGAACTGCCTAATGATGCACAGTGGGGACAATTATTTAAAGAGGAAAAAAAAAAGAGTGTGTGAGCAACTGTGCTTGTTTTGTTTTGTTTTTTTTTTAGTGGCTGCAGCCTGTCTTAAAAAGACAGCAAGCCATAAGTCCTCATGTCATCAGTACTTTAGTGAAGAACTGTCATTTTCTTTGGTGCCAGTAAATACAGTTGCCAGAAATTAGTCCTAGTATAACTCATCTGTCTTTTTTTAAATCCCCATGTGCATGCTTCAGGAAAATACATTGAACGTTCATACAGAACAAGCCACATATTTTTTGGTTTTTAATGTTGACATACTCTGGATCCTCAGAAAGACATAAAGAGGATTTGAAGAACAAATAAGATTCAGTGAAATACTTCGTGTTCAGAAACACTCCTTGCTGTCTGTCACTTGCCATTCAAACCAGAGGGAGCATTATCTTTCTCATCGTGGCAGGCAGTGGTGACTTTGACATCATGCCAGTGTGAATAAAATTAGGCACAGAAGTCTTTGCTAGTGTGCTTGAGCAGTGACTAATGTGACTTTTTACATTTAAGGACTCTTGCATTGCTTTGAGGAAGAACTCCCAGATGAATCAGTATGTCTTCAGCCAGTGGTCCTGTAAAAGTGAAAGGGAAATCCTTGGAGTGTCTGCAGCCTGCTTTTGTTCAGTGTGAAGAATGCTTCTTAGATTCGTAATTTTTTATACTATCTTGAAATTGTATATGTGAATACAGTACTATTAAAATTAAGTGGTATGGAGTGTGAAAGGCAATACATGATTTTTCTAAGTTGGCCCAAAGGCCCATCAAAAAGCCTATGGCATTGTTTACACTAAGAAATTATCTGTCTTATATTAGCACTTATTTATCCTTTGATTATTGTACACAACATTTGGGGGGTGGGTCTGGAATTCACATATGCATACTTTTAATGCAGTATTACGATATATTTGCTATTTATCCTTTCTAATGTGTGTACATATTACAATTTATTTTTGTCTTTTATGTGCCCTGTTCAGTTTTTGATTATGAAGTGTAAGTATTTCTTTTTCTGGCAATAAAAGGTCTGTGTAGATGTGATTTTTACCTCAGTAAACCTTCAGTAGATTCTTGTGGAATGTTTTTAGTTTATAAAATTGAGGGTTGTTGTTTTAGATGTCAGCCTAAAGGCAGAAAGGCGATTTGGTGGCTAAAATTAGATATCCTTCTTCAGTGCTATTTTACAACAAGACCAGGTTTGCATAAATGGGGTGGATTATTTTAGCAAAGAGCACTTCTAACAAGAGGAGAGTGCGTTTCAACAGCCGCCACTCTATTATTTTTAAAGAGATTGGCAAACCTGTTTTAAAGAAGATTTTTATGACATTAGGATCCCTTACATTTTAGTAAAAAAAATCTAATGAGGTACAAGGCCCAAAATATCAATAACCAAATAAAATAATCATCTACATGCTTGTAGCAAAGAAAAGCAAGCAGCACCTTCCTTTTTTAATGGAATCAATAAGAACCATTAGGATTCCATTTGCAGAAAACAATTTAGCTTCTGGGAGGTCCATCATTTTATAAATATAGAAGCACCACTTTGACATCAAGGAAGCAGTGAAAATGTATTCTTTGGCACTACATCATGCAGGAATTATCAAGCCATTAGAGTTAAGGTTTGTCAGCAATTCTGGTACAATGCTAATTTTTAGAATTTGATGAGTAAACTTAAAACTTACACTAGAATAGGTCTGCTTAAACTTTTTTTTTTTTTTGGCTGATGTTGCCAAATTTAGAAATGTGTGTCTAAAATCATATAAAGGTCTACTATGTTGACTTTGAAGTATAAAACATTATTTCACTTCAAAGGAAATGAGTGAAGCAATTAAACAGACCTCGGTGTTGCCTTAATCACATTGAAACACTTGAAAGCAGCCAAGATACTAAAGGCAGAAAGATAGCTGTTGCACAGGCAGAATAACTTGGACAAAGGTAAGGTCAGACTGTATATGCTTTATACAGCATATACAGTAGCTCCACTCACATGCCAGGGTGCATAGGGGTTACACAAGCAAAGTAACACTTGTTAAACTCTTAGGATGAAGTGAAATAGTTGACTTTGCAAGAAGATATTCATCTCTGTTCTAGGCCTGGAGTGTGAATGGAAAGTCATGTGCTGCCTTTTCATTTTATTAGTTAAAATACAAAGGTGAGGATACAACTTCTGGCTCAGACTTCTTCAAGCTGCACTATGTCATAAGAAATTAGGATACTTAGGTGAGGTATCACTTAGGCTTTTCCTATCCTCCTTCTGGGGTTGGAGGTTTTTTTAAAGTATTCACTACAAGCCATTGCTAGAGGCAGAAAACTAGCCTCAATGGAGATGCTGAGGTAATTTTTAATTTCTTATTATTTTGATGATAATCAGATGCATTCTTTGACCCACAATTCAGCAAACTAATTAAGCAAATTTATGTAACTGGACAAAAAGATTTGCCTTTATTGAAACTTATGTAAAAATGTAGTATAGTTGGAGAATTAGAACTATAAACTATCCATTGTGTATTATACCCACACACAGACATAGAATTATATATCCTATTTTTATATTCTAAAGATCAACTGGCAGAAAAACAACAGCTGGAAAGTGTTATCCATGCAATAAAAAATGAGAATTTGGTATGTCACTATGGGAAGTGAAGCAAGTTTGCTTTACCTTATTGAGCTGCCTGAAGTCTGTTTCTGCTGCATCTCCTAGCCCTCTATATTGATGATTTCAAATGTCTTCAAGTTGCATCAACAGCCCATTGGAAAAATAATACACCATATACTTGTCTGTGGGGTCGCATGCCTGTTAGAAGATAAAAATCAGTCCTAGGAAATTAATGAGTAATCCTTGAGGAAAAAATAAAAATATGTTGAAAAGGCAAAGAAAAAAATAACACTTTCCATACAACATATAGTACAGTCCAGCTGGCTAATGGGGAGCAGTATGTTAATTTTTATCAAACTGGATAAATCATTTAAATGCCATCCACTACATATGACAAACCTTGCACATACCTAATGTTACACAGAGTCATGTATGAACTCAGATGTCTACAGCCACACAATGAGAAAATGAGTAGCTTGAAGTAGTGGTTTCTGAAATGACCTCATATATCTACATTTATCAGTAGAATCATGCATCAAACCATGTTGCTGTGGGGGCAAAAGAATGGGTGCTTAATCTAATCCTAATTTCTTTTTCACATAAAAAATTTAAATGGTTCTACAATGTCTCTTGTCTCTCTCCTTTCAGGTAATACATATTAGTCTTTTTAAGTGAAATACAGTCTATATGAATTTTCTCAAATTGCGACATATATGTTGACTCAACAAGTACAAAAAAAATTAAGCTAAATGCTAATGATTACTTAAGCTAAATACCATTTCAGCTGGTGATTTGAAACATGTTAGGACCAGGAGCACCATCTCTTCAAAATCACTGAAAGTATTCATGGCCATTTGTAGGTCTGCAAGACTGCGTTTATCTCTTGGGTTTACCATTTACCTACAGTTGTCCATGTCCCTTGCTGTGGTGGCCCTTCCTGACCTCTGATGTGGTGTGGGGCAGGACAGCCCCACCACCTGCTCTGGCCACACTGAGTACCTCTTAGAGAAGCACCACAGTCTCAGTGTTGATATGTAAAAACCGTATCAGGTAACCACTTCTTACTTTTTAACTTGAAATGAAAACTGTGAAACAAAGGCATTAGTGTATCCCTTATATTAAAAATTTAGGCCACTCCTTCCAGGTGAGATTAGTGCTTTGTTTCTTGCAGAAATGCTTCAAACTCAGAGCTGTAACAAGTACTACTACAGCTACATCAGAGAATTTGTTTCAAAACAGCAGTCATTTAACCTGACTATAAATTTAATCTGAGCCCTAATTTTGTACATCATAAAGTGGGAGGAAGATCCAGTCAGCATAGACTGAAAATGTCTAATCTAATCTGGCAGCTCAGAATCAGCTGAAATCCCCTCACAGGCTACAGCTGGCAGGGGTTGGAGTCAGGATAGGAAGAGCCATGCTGTCACCTGGCTACCTGGCAGGACAGGTCTGTGTAAGCACTGCTGGCATCCTAAGCAGGGACTAGAATCTCCACCCATGTCTTAATGTCTGTTAATGCTTTAATGATAAAGCAAACCAAGCTAAAAGCCTACGTTTGCATGAAACTGTCAGGCACATCTGAACTGCATCTTTTAATGCTTTCACATCATCTCTTTTTAGTCATATCTTGAGGAGTTAAGACCTGTGCCACTGCTGTAAGTTGAAATAGAAACATACTCAGGGTGGAAAAAAAAGGATAAACTTGCCTCCTGCCTTTAGTGGCCACATTTAGTTCCATTATTGTTTCTATCTGTATTCCTACTGTACAAAGCTCAGTGAAATGCCCACTGCTGGGACCTAGATTTTAATAGAAAAAGCAATTCTGAAAGCTTTTATTAGCTTGATACAAAAAATATTTTAAGGATCAAATTTTTAAAAAGAAAAAAAAAAAAAAGTAAGTTTCCCAGAATAGCTTAAAGCTTCAAAAAAACACCAAAACTTATGGAAGTACGTCTATAGAGAGAAAGGGAGAAATGGACTGAAATGAACATATTTTGCTGTAATGTTTCTATCTATTAACTTTAATAAGTTCTTATTTCACTTTGTCTGTTCCCACCTTGTTTCAGGTTTTTAATGAAAATAGAGCTCATATGAACTAGATACAGCATATCACCAGTATTTTCTAGGGGGTAAATATTGCATTGGATAGAATTGAAGAAAGTAATGGTATTCCCTGTATCTCCTTGTTCAATCATTCATTCTTTATATTAAAAAAGTCTTCCAATACTATGTCAAATTTAACAATATTTGAACATTGTTATGATATAGTAAAATGTTGCTGAACAAATCTTCTCTTTCACTGCTTCGTGTGGTGGTATATTGATTTGTAAACTTACATAAATTTTGGAATTAAAGAAATACTGTGTTTTGGATTATTATTTTAGCTGGTGTGATTTCAAACAAAAATATATCAATGACTTGTTTGAATGTGCATCTGACTGTGTGGTCATGTGAGAAGGGTGTGGAGATGCCACATGCTTAATTACCTGCAACCATTTAAATAGCTTTTAAGACTTTTTTTTTTGTTTTCCCCTGAAAGAGAAAGAGAATTCCATTTACAACCAAACTGTAAATCTGACAGAGGCATAAGAATGCTGTAGATCACATCGCTGTATGCTCAGGAGTTAATAAATTGCGTCCCCTCCCAGCATTTTACAGAATAGCTCAAACAGTAAATCAAGACATTATTAGTATGTCATGCTTTGTAGACCCAACTGTACCTTAAACATGGAGCACTCGAGAACATGCATGCCTTTGGTAGAGCTGCAATTTGCCAGGGCAAGGTACTACTCAGTTGTGGAGTCATTGCACACATGCCTCCTCCAATCAAGTCCACATGGACACCTCTGAGAGATGACTCCAGTAAGGAAGGTTGATAACCTCTCCACACCAGTGTTCCAGTAGTGTCTTCGGAGGGTCCAGTAAAACCAGAAGATTCTTATGAGCTGAATATACTGTAAGGTGGCCACAATCACCTAAAATGAAATTTTCACGTGAATTCATTGGAATTAAAATTTTGCACCATTTAATGGAGAGTATCACCTATTAATATGCACTGGGCCAGTTCTTATACTTTATTGATTCTATTAATTTGCTTGGACGTAGGAACAAACTATGCTCAAAGTAACTTGCTGATATTTCTTTAAATATTCCTACTTACAAGTAAACTAAGGCAAACAAAATTCAAGTCTTGGTTCCCCATTGCCTGGCATGCCAGATAGTTACTGGGAACTACACAAAATGTATCTGAAACATTTTCAGCTTAGAATTGCTGTCTCTTTAAAATGTACTTTCCATGTTTCATTACTTTCAAAAGATGTAAGGCTGTGGAGAATCAATACCAATAACTTTTCAGCTTATGGAGGACGTATTTTACATAACAATTGTAAAATGGATGCATCTACCTGTACTTTGGCAACTTGACTCAGTGTGATTGATTATGGTAACTATAAAGAATTGGCTGATCTGATACTGCATTTTACACAGGTGTATTGATATCTGAGAATATAAATAACTGGAACTATTACAAATTAATGATAGGTGCTTCTTCAGGTTTTATCTGTAATGTAGTATATATATATATCTACATGCACACAAATATATTCCAATATCATCTGAAAAATATAAAATGTATTGAGATTTTTATACAGTACATACATTAGGCTTGTTTTATGGTGTTTTTATTTAACAATTTAAAAAAAGCATGCTGCTAAGTTGTACACTACTATAGGACACTCTGCTTGTGCACAGTTCCAAGTGCCTTAGACAACTGTTTAGCTCTTTGAATTATAGATATATATGAATTAATATATACAAATAGAAATTTAAGAAAATTGCCTCAATAAAATTTTTCAGAAGATCTTTACAGAAAATATTTTGTTCTTGAATCTTTAGCACGTACGTGGGCGTCTATAACAGAGTTAAATTCAAATTATAAACCCCTCTTCATGGAATTGAGATGAAGAAAGGTTCCTAAAATCTTTCTTCGAATGTCGAAGGTCTTTCAAACATATCTGGTAGCTCCCTTGTGAGTAGTGTATTGTGTAGTGGTGTGTTCAATGAAGTCATATTTGGTATAAAAATAAAAAGTTAGAGTTGTAGCTCAGTAGTTCAGAGGCCTAATCCATGCTCCCAGTTTCCCAAATTTTTTTTTTTATCATAAAGGAGTGGTTTGCACTAGTTTCAGTTTCATTGACAGAAGATTTGCAGCAGAATTACACCTAATGCACATGGACAAAACTGATCTGCATTGCTGAGGGATCAACCTAGTCTGCAGTGTCTGCCAAATTTTTAACATTACAAAGTGACTGACAATAACTTTTGGTTTTTAATTACTTTGCAATAATTTCTACTTTGCAAGAACTAAGACAAAAAATATTATCATAAATTTCCTCACACGGAAGGCAAGTTAGTGATTATGTTAAGGGTATGCTTCCAGCAAATTATTTTTTAAGTGTCTGCCTTGACAGACCATTTCCATATTGACCATTCTTCTTCTGCAAGCATAAAAGGTTAGTAACCTGAGCACTTTTCACCTTAGTCTCTGTAGATGCTCTTTGCTGAGTTTCAACTGTGAACAGTCTCTGCAAAGAAGCCAGTGAGAGTGCAGTGGGATGGATGGCCTTGTAAGACTTAGATGAAATGAGAAGCTTAAGCAGAGTCTCCAAAAGACTCTTTCATATATGTTTCAAATACATGTGATACTATATTTTGAATTTTGATGTATCATAAATCAGTTGAAAGGAGACAACTCACCCTTAGGTATCAACAAAGGAGGCAACATGATGCTAATTGTTGTTAATCCTTAATCTTGAAACTAATTTCCAGATATATTATTGTTTGTATACATTACCAATCTTCTGTGATATGGGAGGGAGCCTGTTGTTTTATTCTCTGTGTGAACATATAATACATATCCTTCCCCCTAAATGCTTAGAATCTAACCAGGAAATTCAGGGTGGGGATGTGAATTAAAGCAAGACAGAAAACCCTGAGACTTAATCAAACAGGTAGACTTAACTTACACATACGAAACAGCTGATTAGCCACAGAGTTGAGAGCAAAAACTAATTTTTCCCCCTTCCAAACTGATACAATGCTCCTAGACTAGATCTGGGGTATATTGAATGACAGTACTGCCACTATTGGATAAGGAGGTCACCAGATTTATGGGATTGTGAAGTGTAATCCTGCTACCAAGTCTGTGTACAAGTATTTTGCACTTCTGTGTATGCCAGAGCTATATCAAGGACCTGGAAGCAATAAGCAGTAATCTAATCTACATCATTACCCCACAGATAAATGCTAAGCACCGTGTTTTCAACAGCTGAGTGATTCTGTTCTTAATTACCCTGTGAGAAGGCATCTTTGCTATTCTACCTGTCACTGGGTTTACAGTATAGACACACCATAGGGAAGAGTTTCTGCTGTGAGGTGCAGTCCTGAAAAACCCATTTGCAGCATGCAGTCAAGGGATACCTTTTTGCATCTTGAGTGTCTACTACAACCTTCAGATGGCAACAAGATGCTCACAACGTACTTTTTGCAAGCGGAAAGTCTAGCCTTCGTGCTGAATATCCAGAGCTAATCTGAATCCTCTGCGTACAGGAGTAATTTCAACTGATGGAACTGATCAGATTAGTTTGCGCACTTCCATAGGAGTGATGTAATGAAACTTGATGGTAAAGACGCAAGACTTCAGAAAGTAACAGCCAGAACAGTGAAAATGTGGGTTCTTTTGGAGCTTTAGTGACACCTACCGAAACCCAATGAAATCCACTCAAATATGACTGAAGCTAATATTTTAAGGTACGCACATGCATATGTATTTGGTTGCATTCGTATATACACATCATGTGGATAATTCTTCTGAATGTTCAGTAACTACCTCTTCTTAGCTGTTATTTGATTGCATGAACATAGAAAAAACCCTGTCCCTTCTGTGTTTTACACTTTCTTTTCGAAATGTAACAAAAGAGGTTTGCATCGTATTCCTAAAACACCAAGTATACTTTTTTCTTAGCAAGGAGCCTGTACGTGTGTGCCTGTCCGCGCACAGACCTGCCTGTGCACCGTGCAGCACGGGTAACATTTCCACAGCTAGCGAGTCGCGTCACAGAGCTACGAAACAGGTCGTGGTGGAAGGGACCGCAGCGGGTCACCCGGTCCACCCTCCCTGCTCACCCCGGCGCACACGGCACAGGATCGCGCCCGGACGGCTCCCGAGTATCTCCAGTGCGGGAGACTCCACCACCTCTCTGGGCAATCTGTTTCAGCGCTCAGTCACCCCCACAGTAAGGAGGTTCTTCCTCACGCTCAGGTGCATCAGTTTCTGCCCATCTGCCTCGCGTCCCATTGCTCGGCACCACCGGGAAGAGCCTGAGTCCATCCTCACGACACCCTCCCTTCAGATACTTATTGACACTGATGAGGTCCCCTCGGGGTCGTCTCTTCCCTGAACAGGCCCTGCTCCCCCAGCCTTTGCTCGTAAGAAATAAGAGAGAGAGAGACCCAAGCGCTCTCCCTGTGACTGCGCGTTATTTATTTCTCACCCTTCAAACCCCGTACCCCGGCACTCCCCTCACGCAGCCCCGCCCCTTCCTGCGAGCGCCGGCCCGGCCTCTGCGCACGCGCCCTGCCCCTGCACCGCCCTCTGCCAGAGAGGCCGCTGGGGGGCGGAACCACTAGCTCGGGGAGGGGGGGGGGGAGGAGAACTGGGAAAATGTGTCTCTGGCGGGCGGGAGGAAGCAACCTCCCTTGCGTTCACAGAGCCTCTCTTTTAGTAAAATCCTATTTCAGTCTGAGAAAACCCTCGTTGATTATATATATATTTTTTTGTACTGTGAAAAAGAAAAAGCCCCGGACTTGCCCGGCGTGGCTGCCCTTGGCGTTCTCCCCGTTTGTGAGTGGTCCGTCCCAAGATGGCGGTGGCGGCGCGCAGGCTGTGAGGCGCGGCCCGCGCGGAGCGGGCGGGGCTGTGGGCACCGGGAGCGCCCGGGAGCGGCGGGAGCGCCCGGGAGCGGCGGGAGCGCCCGGGAGCGGCGGGAGCGCCCGGGGGGCAGCGCCATGGTGAGTGGGCCGCGCTGTGTGCTCGGGGCTGCCGGGCGGAGAAGGCAGGTCAGAGCCGTAGAGTAGCCCCCAGGTTGCATGTGTCTGCTTGTAACGCGTTTTGGTGGGTAAGTAAAGCCAGAAACCTTCATAAAAGCATTTCCCCGAGTCAGATGCGCTGGCCTGTAGAAAAGGCTTATATTTTCGGTGTTAGAGCCGTGTGTGGTGCGGCTCATAGTCCTCCTGGCTGATGCTGAATTGCTGGCGTAGGAGCGGCTGTCCAGACAATCCTGCACAAGCAAGGTGTGTCTCGGTGAATCTACTCGCGTCGGTTTCCTGTGTTTCTTGGATGAAGTTGGTTGTAGTTACTTAAGACTTCATTTCTAGGGTTATATGTTAAACTGTATGTGGTATTAGCAAATATTTGTTGTACCGGTGCGTTGCCTTTTTGCAGCTGAATCAGCGGCATGTGCTGTTGGAACCTGTGAAATGTCTTGTGCGTGTGGTGAGATGAGTTAAGCCACCATTGGTCTCTCTTGCTTTGTCTCCAAACGTATCTTTGTAAGGTATTGTTTTAAAATAAATACGCTAGCACGCTCTAGGCAAAATATTTTTTGCAGGTGCATTTAATTGTTCGTTTTGTATTAGTGGTTAACCAAAAGCCCTTTTGCAGCCTCACAAGAAAAAAAAACCCTTCATAGAGAAGAAGAAGGCGGTGACGTTTCACTTAGTGCACAGAAGTCAGAGGGATCCACTTGCTGCTGATGATACTGCTCCCCAGAGAGTTCTGCTGCCTACACAAAAAGTAAATACTGACTTTTAGTTTTGTGGTTCATTCAGATAAGAAATGCTGTGGAGAAAGAAGTTGGTTTGCAGTTGTACAGTATAAAAACATAGCCTGAGAGAAGGTAGTATTTAGTCCAGCTTATTAGAAAGAAGGGGATTTTGTAGGGAATTTGGTAGTTGCGAGTTACTACATGGTGGTTGAAGGATAACTAACTGGCATTAGGGATATAAATACATTTTATAAAAGCAAAACTTGCCTGACCCGCTGTGATAAATCAGGCTTTGTAAGTTATGTTGCTATTAGAAAAAGTTGTTTAAGGTCCTGCTCAGACAGCATGCAAACACTGAACCAGCTGATTATAAAGTTCTGATTAGTTTTTGTTAGGGTAATGAGTGGAGAGAGGACTACCAGGACTTTGGAATTCAGGCAGTCTCAATCGATGTGTTACTCTTCTTTTTGCTAATAAGTTTTAAGTGGACTTAAGTCATGTATTTATTTTTATTATTTTTATACATTTATTTATTAATTGTGTGTTAACTAAATGTACTTCTTTTTCCTATTTTCTTTTTGCCCCCCTTTCAAGGGGTGTGAGGAGCAAAGAAGGGAAGAACAGCGGAAGTATGGCGTCTTCTTTGATGATGACTATGACTATTTGCAGCATCTGAAAGAAGCCTCTGGTCCCTCTGAGCTGGTCCCTTCTGTGCATGGACAGCAAAGCAGAATTGTTGTTACAAATGAGGGGCACATAGAAGATGAAATTCAGAGAATTTCAGTAAGTAGTATTTTTGCTAATGATCACGCTGTTCTTTGGAGAATTTAGCCTCCTGTAGACACAATAACAGTATTCAACAAATGTTACTGTGACTGTGATCTCTCTCTATATATGAGGATCCTTTTGACCCACAGTCAAGACTGTCCTACAAGTAAAATCAAAAGCTGGCAAGCCAGAGTTTATTGATGAACATTATTTTGCTAGCACAGTGTTAAAACACTTGATGTATCCGTGACAAACATTTCTTTACAGAGATGGCTTACAAAGGTATTTGTTTGAACAAGTCATGTGTTTTTTGGGGGTAAGTGTTTGTTTTTAAGGTTTTTAGAACTTTTGAATGCTCTGGAAGTTATGAATATGCCAGGTTGTATTACCAGCACACCATGTTTTTAAAGTGGAATGCAGCAAAACCCAGAGGGAATAAACACAAACTTTTCAGTTGCTGGGATAACTTGTAGAATTTCATGATGCTGGATCATATTGGAATGGAAAATCAGTAATTACTTTGAAGCAATGATTTATGCCATTGCCAGTTTAGTTGAGGGAGTTTGATTTAACCAAATACCATAATTTTAGTTAAAACCAATGTTCTTAGTCAGGAATATCTTTCAGGTACAGTTTGGTGATACTATATAAGATTTAAAGTTAGATTACATGGACGCGTTATGAAGCTTTTAATAAGCCTTTCAATAAAGGGGTGATTTAAAATGTGTGTTAGTATTCTGCAAAACAGAAAGAAAAATACGAATTTCAATGTGCCTGATGTACAACCATTCTCTAAAAAGCTTCAGAGGTGCAAAAAATACTGTCTCTATACCTGGAGAATACTGACATGAGAATTAAAGCTACCAACACTTTACCTAGCTTTCATTGCATAACCTTAAGAATTTGCCACTGATCAAGTAATGCTTGTCTTAATATTTAAGTAGTACTCACAGCCTCTCTTTGGGTCACATGAGTATCCACAGCTTTTTTTTATCATGAGCTCAAAGGAGAAGCTGAGAACAAATATATTGTGATGATGTTTTTTTGTTTCCTTTTCTAAGGCTCCATCTATTAAGTTGCCTTCCTCAGTATTTGCCACAGAGTTTGAAGAGGATGTGGGCTTGTTAAATAAAGCTGCTCCTGTTTCAGGTATCTCTTGGCTTTTTGTTTTGTGAGTTGCCATGCAGGAACTAGATGATAATTATGGGTTCAGTTGTGGTATCGTATTTGTTGGTTCAGAACAAGCTGAGTAGCAGGCATAAAGAATGATCTACAAGAGACCCGTGCTACAATTTGAGACTATTTCTGTGATTCGCTAGTAAGAACTTGTTGGCTTTGCTTGGAGGGGGCAGAACCTGTGAGCACTTTCTACTGTGTAGCAAAATATAAGCTATTAACAGGGGAAAACTGTAGATAACACTATTAATTTATTACTCCATCTGTTTGAATCCAAGTCTGGAACTGGATATTCACTCAAAATTTCTTTTCGAATGCTGAGGACTGTTTACATTCCTTCATTAGTATTATTTCAGTTAACAGATTGTGAATACACTTTTGTAGTCTACAGGTCTCTTCATATTTTATAACAGAAAGGAGTTGTGGCAGTTCTCTCTGTCCTTTCAGAAGGGTGCTAAAGACACATCTGTTCTTTGCAGTAGAGAAACACTTTCTAACCTTTCGTAATGAAGAGAATTTTAGGGCTGGGATCTAGGGTTGCTAATTGATCATGTGGTACTTTAACTTGGATATTTTTTCTTCTACAGTGTTCTATATTAAAATGCATTTATGGAAGCTTAAGATTTCTGAGGAATGTTTTTTCTGAATGATAAAAACTGACCAGAGGATGATGACTTGCCCTGGCTTGTATCAAATCTACAAATATTCTTGAGGAATTTTGTGATTCTTTGATTTGAGCTTTCCTTACTGCAAATTAACAGTCTAGCTGGATTGGTTTTGTAATGTCAGAAAAACTTACATATTTATGTATTGTTTTGGTTTTTTAACTCTCTAGGACCACGACTAGATTTTGACCCAGATATTGTTGCAGCTCTTGATGATGATTTTGACTTTGACAATCCAGAAAATATCTTGGAAGATGATTTTGTTCTACAAGCAAATGAACCACAGAAACGGTAGATAGAACTTTGTTGAACTGTTTGTCATATGTAAATAGGAAAGATGCTATTTGCTGTTTCATGTGGTGGTGTAGCAAGCCAGAATGGTTTCAGATTTGAAATTTGAATACTTTGGTGCATTAAAAGAGTAAAAGCATAACCTTGTGTTATGTGAATGGTAGCTTAAAAAATCGAATTTTCCTGTGTTATCCAGGAGATGAGTTTCATTTGTTACTTTGAGCTCATTGTTTACATGCAATGTTTGTAATAATAGTATTCTTAGACTACTTAAACTTTGCCACCTGTCACATGTAATAGTATGGATAAAGGCTAGTGCTTGTTCCTGGAACCTTTACAAATTTTGCATTTTATTTACTTAGATTTAGATATTGTTCTCATAATTTTATGAGGAATGAGAAGTTTTTCTCATTTTAGTATTCAAGAATGCAGCTAGTATTATTCTGCTTCGACTTGTACAGCTGAATGTAAACGTAACTTCACTCTTGGTGCACAAATCTGTGATTCAACAGTTACCAGAAAAGTCTTCAGCTCTCAGAAAAAAGTAGTATAATGCTGACTTTGGCAACACAGTTTCTGCTAAACTTGTTTTTCTTTTACTGGCTTAAAGATAATCACAATTTATCTTTCTCTCTCAACATTTGAATTTGTTATTGCTAAGTTGTTTCAGGTAACCCAGCATCGGTCAGAGCTATGGAAAGGTCCGTGTATTATTCTAAATAATAAATAAATATTCTAAATTCTGTTTTATGCTTTTGTTCAAGGGGATCAGATGCTGAGGATGAAGATGAATGGGAAGATATGGAGGATGATAGTGATGAGAAGGATAGTTGCAGTAGTGATAAAGACTATGATTCAGAAGGTCCTTTATCAGATGATGGGGTTAATGGACAGAAAAAAGAATTTCTTTTTATGCAAGAAGAAACCAGGAGTCGTTTCACAGAATATTCTATGACATCTTCAGTAATAAGACGGAATGAGCAGTTAACCCTTTTGGATGACAGATTTGAGAAGGTGAGGCGGCTCAAGAGTGTAACTGTTAAGAGTGTTAAATGCTTCTTTGTCTGTTGATTCACTCCATCAGGTGGTGTCCTGCATACCCGTGAAAATTTTTAGGGTCTTCAGTAGTCAGGGCATCAAACAGCTATTCTTTGCATGTATTATGCATTTAATAGTGTGTATATTGAGGCTTGTGTTACCTAGGGTATTGCTCTTGAAAGGTCTAACACTGATAGAATTAAACAAAATTACTCCAGTCACTATATGAGCATTCACAGTTTGTGTTACACTTTGTCTGAGAGGCTCAGTTCATAAAATTACAGAATATTCCAAGTTGGAAGGGACCCACAAGGATCAGCAGGTCCAGCTCTTAAGTGTATGGCCCATAGAGGGATCAAACCCACAGCCTTGGTCTTACTAGCAGCGTGCTCTAACCAGCTGTGCTAATCTCAGGGCTCAACACAGCCAATCATGCATAATAATAATAATGGCCAGTCTTCGCGAACGAAGAACCGGGGAAAGTCTTTACACCTTCCAGCCTGCGCATTGGATTTTTTAGGTGAGTTACAGTGTGCGC
>JAYRBT010000114.1:53023069-53035975 GCA_036023395.1 Myiotriccus ornatus
CAGCGGGTCCAGCTCTTAAGTGTATGGCCCATAGAGGGATCAAACCCACAGCCTTGGTCTTATTAGCAGCGTGCTCTAACCAGCTGAGCTAATCTCAGGGCTCAACACAGCCAATCATGCACAGGTGCCTGGTAAAGTACACATTCATGAACTGAGCAGTGACAGGCTTCTTAAGGTACAGATTGAAATAATAAATCAGAATAAGAACCATTTCCAGAAGCTGATTTATAAATTATTATCATAAGATAACTTTGTGATTCCCATGCTTAAAGAATACTGACAGTAAGGAGGGAATCCTACTGTAGATGGGTTTGGCAGTTGATCAGCAAATGAGAGGGGAGAGGAAAAGGGGCAAATAAAAAGAAATGTGTGGATCTTATTTAAACTGTCAAGAAGTTGCACAACAGATGTGATCTAATTACAGATATCCACTTCTTTATTTTAGTTTTATGAACAATTTGATGAAGATGAAATTGGAGCCTTAGATAACGTGGAGTTAGAAGGCTATATTAACACAGACAATGCTCGGTTGCAAGAAGTCCTGAATGATTACTACAAAGAGAAAGCAAAGAAGTATGTATTCCCAGAAGTACTGCTTCACATAAGTTGTTAAGTAATCCTGTGTTTATATTGACATTTTGGGTATGTTGTTTCCAGTTCATGTACTCAAAGATTACATCCCACAACAGAAGCAGCTGCATATGAGTATTACCCATTTTTGTGATAAAATTAAGTGGAGGAGTTTTGTTTGGTTTAGTGCATTTATGCCTTTTTTTGGTATAATTGTATTGAACTTAGTGTAAGTAGTACCCAGAGGCATTCTTCCTTTCCCTTTTTAGTGTAACTTATTTTTCTCCTTATACCTTTACTTTTGTTTGTAACAGACTCTTTAGCCGAATATATTCTGTCCTTCTTGTATGCAGCTGATTCTTCTCTATGCTTAGGTACATGATAATAAACTCACCAGCAACTGTTGCATGCGTACCAGTGTTTGTAGCCCTGCAAAAATCAGTGCTTATAAAACAACCCTGTGTCAATGTAAGACTGCATTTCCATGGTGTGTTCTCTTTGTCTTAAAGCAGGTGATATTATCCCAGAGATAAATGTCTAAATGTTCTCACATTAGTCTTGTGTTTCCTGGTTAAAAGACATGGTAATCCCTTCTGTTGCCTTGCTTACAAACTCTTCTCTTTCTGCCCTCCAGTCCCAAGTATTGTGTGCCACATACTTTCAAAAAATGCAGAAATATTTCTTTTGTTGACTGTGTCTGTTGTCCTAATGTTTTTAGTTTATTTTGAGGCGACTTACTTAGGAAACCTAATTTTTCCTGCCAGTTTCATTGGGAATAGCTTTCTTGGGTTTGGAGTTTAACTGTGAAGGGAGTCTTGATTTACATAATTGCACATTTTCAAGAAAAGATAAACTGTATTTTTTTCTTCTCTATACTTCTTTGAAGTTGTGTGAAATTGGATGCTCTTGAACCCTGTGAAGATTTGGACTCTCCTGCAAATGAAGAAAGTGAGGAAGAAAAGGAAGAAATAGTATCTGTAGTTATTGAGGAATCAAAAGAGAAGTGGGATTGTGAATCCATCTTGAGTAAGTATTTTGGAGTTTGCTTATTTTTCCTAGGACTTCAAAGTAAATGGTAGGAGATCTCAGAACTTTTCTAGCAGTGGTTTAGGTAAAACAGTTTATGCTCTGAGCACAACAGCAGGAATTTCCAAAGCCAAAGTAGTAGTACAACTCATAATAAACTTACCTCATTTCTCTTTGCAAGCCCTTCTTCACTGCTTTCTTCTTCCTTTGTGCCCTAGGTACATATTCAAACTTATATAATCATCCGACCCTTATTAAGGAGCCCTCAAAGGTAAATCATTAAACTTATTCGAATGAATAACACTGGGAAAACTTGACACAAATGTGCATTTTTTTCAGAGTGGATATCTGTTTTTAAAAGAAGGAGCAGAAAAGAGGGTTGGAGAGGGTGTTAGCCTCTGGTATTATTTCTTCAGTAATGAAGGGTTTGGATATACTTTTTTCTATTAGAAGGAAAATTGAATCAGTTCAAAATGTCTGTAATAGCTAGGCAGAAATGTACAGAGCAAGGAGTTCACTTTTTTGTTATCTGTGATACACCTTTGCATAATGCGTGTCTCACAACTAGGTATTAGTTTGGGGTTTTTTCTACAGTTTGAAACAGTTTATTCTAGTTCTTCAGCCTTCCAGATGTTCCCCAGCATTAGAGCACAGCTCAATATTCCAAAGTTTGAAAGGAAACCTTTTTCGTGCAAGCTTATAAAGGAATACTAAGTGCCTACTGAAGTTCTTTTTTTTTTTTTTCTTTTCAGTGTGATTTAAATAAAAGAGGAAAAATGTTTTTCTTGTTCTGGGAGGCTGGATTCTGTTCACAGATGTGCTTGATTTCTTACTTTGGGATTAATGTGCACTTTCCTGGAGGAAGAAAATAGTATGGGGAAACTTACATGTTTATTACTCTCAAATCTGAATCTAATGTTTTTCTACTGCTAACACAGTGCAATGTGCACTTCTTGTAGAGGAAAGCAGGGACCATTAATACATACGCACTCTCTATTTTAGCCCAAGCCAATAAAAATTTCTCAGAAAACTGGAATTCCTCTCCATGTCTTGCCTCAGAAAGGTCTAACTGCTAAGCAGGTTGAACGCATGCAAATGATTAATGGCAGTGACCTGCCAAAAGCGTCAACTCAGCCGCGTTCCAAAGATGAGAGCAAAGAGGATCGCAAGGCTAGAAAACAGGCAGTAAAAGAGGAGCGAAAGGTACTTACTATTTTAAGTAAGACATTGCAAAACCATGTTGTATTATCTGTCTTATGAACTTTATAGCTCACTTGTTTTCATGTCTGGAAGTAAAGGGAAAAAGTTGCTGGTCTCAAAGGACTAATTGTTGTTCCTTAAAAAAAAAAATCTACTAGAAAGAAAGTTAAGGTAACTTTGTCATCCTGGTTTCCAATTTCAAAACTTTGGGTTTGTTATTGTGGCCAGTACTGCAGATATAACTTCAGAAGGAACTTGAGATTTTCTTACAATCTAGAGTAGCAAAGGAAACATTTATGATGTTTCAGATCACATAAAGTGAAAAGTATCTGAAAGAAACATGGAAAATCTAATTGGCCACAACTAAATACTGGGTGTTTTACTTAGTAACAGAAATAGTCAGCGTTATTAGAAGCTTCAGGTAACAAGATGTTAATCCTGGTGGTACACATATTAATTTGACTTCTGCTAATTAGTGCCATAAATGATAATATTGCTCTTGTTCTCGTGATCTAGAACAGTTAATTAGAATTGTTTGATTTTACATGTTAATTCCTATTTTGTAAATTTCTAATTATTCATGTGCATAGGAACGCAGAATGGAGAAGAAAGCCAACAAGCTCGCCTTCAAATTGGAGAAAACGAGGCAAGAGAAAGAGTTGCTCAATCTGAAACAAAACGTTCAAGGACTGAAGCTGTCTTGATGAAACTGAGAAGCTTATTGTGGAAACATCCTTAAGTTCTCATTTGTATTGAGAAGGGAAGTGCCAACTGGAGAACTTTGCCAGTCCTGCTCAAAGGGGGCTGTTCAGATCTCACTGCAACAAGACACAGTAATTTGCTATTCTTTCTGAAATTAAATTCTACATCAAACAGTGTGTTAGTGATGTTTATTCTGTCGTGAATGACAAGGTGACTGTTGCAAAGTTTCATTACAGTATAAATGCATTAAAATTATTAAAACTATTTTTGTTACACGCTGAACAAAGTTTTTTATATATATATTTGTTGAATGTATTCAGCAAATCAGCAGAATCCTACACATTTGATCTGATTAAATTCTTCTATTAAATTATTTAATTTTAAATAGCAATATTTTCGTTTGTCTTCTTTCCCTTATACTGCTGGTTGAATACAGTGCCTTGATATAGCACAGTTTTGTAAGTCAAGGAGTTTTCACCCTCTTCTCCTTGGTTCTTTTCTGGATAAGTTATTTATTGTTTTGGTACTATTACAAAAGCTGTAGAATAAGCTTTTGTAAGCAGAGGTGTCTGAAAAGCCGTTGTGTAGCTGGACATCCCTCTTACCTAACCTGACTTTTATGTTTCATGGCAGATAACATCTATTTCAACAAATGTTGCAGTTACAGTAGTTAATGACCCTTTACCATTGCTATTGGAATTGGTTTTGCTGAAAGTATTCACTCTGAGTAGTGTGGCAAACAAAACAGGAGATAATTAGAAAAATGTTGCAGATAATTAGAAAATCTAATAGATAGTCATGGTCTTGATTTTCCTGAAATACTCTTTCTCAGTTCTTGCATTCTGTTTGGTTTCATTGAAATACAAGCTTAAGACCCAACACAAATTTTTGAAGTTGAGCAGAGGGCCAGAATCTAGGCTTGGTATGATCTTAAATGTTTGTGCTGTGTACATGAGTTATGTTGATAGTGACCAGTCCATTACATGTGAATGAAATGAATAGTATTTGTAGTCAGATATAACTCCTTCTGTATTAATAAGAATCCCTCAGGTTTAGGTCTTTAGGCTACAGACTGGGCAGTCTTCTGTCTTTAGGTGAAAAGTTAACCATTTTACTGTAAGGAACACAGTAACCAACACATCAGTGGACTGGCTTAACTACTGTTGAATTCAGAGCATCTGAAATATTCCTGAAATAGTTTTGTGAATACTAAGTGAATACAAGCTAGCAGAGGGACTGATGAGGCTGCTTAATGTACAGAAACAATTCACAGTACTTGGTTTTACTGGAGGGAGGCTTTTATAATCTGATAAAGTAAGATGATTTTGGAGAAGGGAATAAAGAGGTATTTGAGTCAACAAGTCTCTTGATCACTGCTCAGAAAGCTAAAGTGTCAGTGCAGTGTACACATTTAGATTAAGCCTTCGTTTTCTAAAATGGTCTGTTAACTGAATCAGTAGAAATCATCTGTAAGATTAGGAAAAAGTTTTAGAGTTTTTCTTTAGTTAGTTTCCTTTACCTGTACTAGTTTTCATGTGTTTCACAAGCTTGAGCAGAGTCTGCCTGTGTCATAAATGCTAATGTAATCACTGATAGTGTGGTAACTTGGATGGTGAGCTTTTGAGTAATGAATACTGACCACCTAGTACTCGCAACTCCTGACAACACAGAAAAGGAAATCTGAGAAGCAGTTCTGTTGAGATGAGTCAGATACCAGGAAAGAAGTTAAATGGAACAAGTGAGTAACAGATGCTGTTCAGTTGTTTGTGTGGAATGTGATTTTGTGATTTACCAAAAAGGAGGGTACACTGCTAGATTTCTCATTGCTGATTCAATGATACTGTGCTTGTACCTAAAGTCCTTTTTCCTTAAAAAAAAAAAAAGAAAGAAAGCTCCTCTATTAGTCAAAACCTTGAGGGGATGAAAAAGAATAAAGAGATGGGGTAAGCAGAGGAAGACTCTTGAAAGGAAGAGTATAGTCCAGCCTAAGGACAGGTGCAGCTGTTAATTGGGAACAAAAGAGAAAAAAAATTTTTGACTCTTCTTCTATTGCCTTTGTTTAAAAGTTACAGAATTGCTTAGTTCCACTTGTAATCAATGAAACACTGTAGTTATGTTAACCCTGTGCCTTGGAGTATGGTAAAGACCTAAGGAAAAGGCAAGAAACAAAAGCAGTCACTCATCTGCTTAGCAAGACAAGGATTTCTTTTGTTTTAGCAAGAGTAGGCAAGGAACAGTTAAATAAGTCCTTACAGAAGTTAATTCAGAGAAATACCTCTGTAGGGTTACCAGTCTAATGAAAAGGATTGTGTTATTCAAGTTTTCCTAAGGGCTGTTTTTGTTTAATAAAAGTCATGTCCCTGCTCTGAAATGAGTGTATGTGACTGTGTTTGGTGTCAGAGGGGCCTAAAACTACTTTCCATGTAACTTCAACACCTTTTTTTCAAAAAAATTACTGATTTGAGGACAAACATCCCCCAAAAATTGACATCTACAAAGTAGATCTTGGAATGCTGTTTAGCATATCATGGAAATGTTCTGTTTTAATAATGATCATGTCACACTTTGCATGGCACTTTCTACCTTCTGAAATAGCAACAGTTTAGCCTGAGCCATTACAGGGTGGCATTAGCTCCTGCTGACTTCCAAACAAAATAGAATAAATCTGGGTGCAGATCACCTGCCCTTGCTTCCCAGCCCCCCTCCCTGAATTTAGGGAACCATGAACTTAAGTACTGTTCCATCATCTCCTCAGCCAACCATGATGTCATTGTGAAAGCACATACCTAAGCAGTCATGTGCAAAACAGAATGCTGCCTGTCGTAGCAAAGGAGAGCTTGTGCTTAGTAGGAACAGGATAAATAAGGAGGGAGTTCTGCAAAAGGGAACCCTGGCATGGAACTGGTGAGTTGGATTCTATAATCCTTGTGAGTCCTTTCCGGTTCAGGATATTCTGTGATTCTATGGGGATGTCCCTTTCTGGCAATGAAGTACTGTTTCAGCAAGGGCTCAGTCCAAGTGCCGACTCTGCTGTAGTCAAGCTGTCCTGTACTGTATAACAGACTCTTGCATGGTTTGCATTTTACACAGCTGCCTGAAGTCAAGATCTGGATCCTTCTACAACCTGTGGAAAACGTTCTGTACAAGATGTTCTGGTAAAACAAAAATCTTTGTTTTTTGATGGGAATGCATTTAGCTGAAAGGGGAAGGAGGAGGTGACTGCTAGTAGAGAAGAGGGTTGAACACTTCTAAAACAGCAAATTATCTAGTAACTGCTTTCATTAGTGAACTTGATTGGAGAATTAATCAATGTGTACAGAAATATTGTGACTTCATTTGCAGTCTTGCACTATCTTAATTTACCTTCTTGTTCAAAAGCATGTGCAAAATTTTCCTTTATATTAAATTTAAAATAACGTATTTTCTCTTGGTGAGGCATAAATTACTAACCTGAAGCTTCCTTTTCGTTCCAGGTTTTTAGGCTGATTTTGTTATTTGAGGCTTCTTGGGAAAAATAGACTAATAAACCATCTGATAAGTAGTCCCTTTGACAGCATAATGTGGACACCAGGCTCTGTTCCAAAGCCTGCTGAAGTGAATGAAAAGATTCCCCTTGACCTCCCTGATCCCTGGATTACAAACTGAATGGGTGGCTGCACAGTTTGACTGGCACAACCCAACTGCACGTTTTTTCTGCAAGGGGTGGGGCTCTGCATGCACCCCTCTGCTCCTCAGTTTGTGTTACTGATCCTGTGTCTCTGTGGTAGATCAGATCATCCCTGCAATAGAACTGAAAACTGATTTAGGAAAAAAAAGCAAGAACAATACACTTGAATCTGAGCGACTGTGGAGCACCAAGACAAAGGTGCAACTACTCTGCGTTGGTAGTTTCATGTTTGGTATCTCAGATCAGGTGCAGGAAGAACACAATGATTTAATTTAGCAAAACAGTTTGAAGAGAGATATATCTACATTTTGGGAGAGGTGAGAAGTTTCACGTCACTGTGACTAGTGTGAAATACAAGTCTTACAATAGCTCTCTGTGCCCCAGTGATGCAGGACTGGTATGCTTCTCAGTGAGCAAGGCGTAGGTATTTGCTGCTCTTTTGGTCCTGCAGAGGAGTATTCCTCTTGAGTTTGCCATCAAAAATGTCTGGAGACAGAGGATAAGGACCTGAAGCACATGAGCTAAAGGTTCAAAGGGAAATGAGAATTTCAAAATGGTGTTGGAGTAGAATGAGTTGCTTTTTGGTCCAGCTGAGCTGCAACCAAAATGCCTTGCTCAGTCAGCTACTTAATAAGTACAAAAAAAAAAAGAAAAAAAGAAAAGTGAAGTTGATGCTAAAATTTGGCACTAGATATCTATCTACCTAAAATTTCCCTGTGCTTCCAGCTGCAGGTGCTATCTGTAGTTTTCCTTCTGCACTGTCAGGTTATGGGTGGTGATAGGCAGCTGCTCCAATTCAGTCTGGGGCTGTGGCTATTTCAGTGGTGTTGGTAGCAAGGACAGCACTGCTGTTTGTCAGAGGAGCCCCCACTCTGAAATACTTATCTAAACTCAGAGAACTAATAATGTAAATCTTGGCCCCTTGAACAGGGTCAGACTGTTCTCCTTCTTAACCAAGAAAAAAAGAAAGAAAACCAGGTGTGGTGGAGGAGTCCAACAGGACAGCTCCTGTTCACAGACCCAGTTTGTTCTCTTCTGCAAGTCATTATTTGTACTGGCCTCCAGCATGTCCCTGAGCAGAACTAACTGGAAATCGCTTCTATTTCTTGTTTGTGCTGAACTGCAGCTGTACTTGGACAGCTTTGGAAAGTTTTGATGAACTCCTTCAGGAGTTAAACTGAACCCAAAATAAATACTTCTGCAGCTCCCTGCTCCTGAATAGAAGTAATTTTAAAGCCTGAATAAGAAAGCATCATTAACAAAGCATGACTCCAACCCATAAAAAAATGTTTTTCTTTGGATCCCGCCTGATACATGATCCAGTGTGCAAGAAAGCCTTCAATGGAAAGTGCAAGCCTTTCAGCATTTTGAAACAGAGACTGCAGGGAAATCACCACTGTGAAGAAGCAGCCCCCACAAAAGCTGTAGTTAAAATTGCAGTGTGTGTGTGTTATCTCCATATGAAGTCTTTCATTCAGTAACACTATTGTTTCCTCCAAGGACAAAGCCTGGATGTTATGGATGAGTCTCACATATGTGCTTGACCGGATGCCAAATTCTTTCCTCCCCCTCCCTGTGCTGCTAGTGTTTGGGAATATTTCTCTGTTGTGAAGCCAAATCAGTAGGTGTCATGACTACCCTGGGTATGTAAGTGTCTCTGCTCTTCTGGGAAATGTCAAAATATGCATTTTAAAGACAATGTGAGAGTCTAACAGCTTCATCTTCACCTAAATCTGAAAGAGAGCATGATCTGAGATGGTTGGTACATGAATGCCCCAGGTTGAACCTGAGAGCTGTCAGTAGCCCCTTAAGTTAAGAGATTCACTGCTATTGAACTGAAGGGTTTACAAATGTATTTAAATTGAATGTATTTACAGAGATGGAGGAAAAGATGCTTAAGCTTTTACTGGAACAAGTTCATTTGTTGGGGAGAAGGGGAATACACATGGATATGCATATGTATTATTTTACTCAGAGATGCCAAACCATTGCTGATTTGGATCCATGCAGAGTGGTGTTGTAGAATGTCCTTTGAAATCAGTCTTGCAAAGAAACAGAAGTGCACAAAGGTTTAAAGCAAGAAGAATGTGACAAGTGGAGAAGGGAAGGTGTTGGTCATAGTGTCTTTTCTATTCCCTCTTAAGTACTCTTTGGTCTGCCAGGACCAGGGTGTTCTGCTGAAGTGCACTGTTCTTTTATCCATCTTCTGGTGCTGTCAGTAGACAGTGAAGGTCTAAATCAGCTTTCCTCTGCCTTTCAAAAAAAGCAATTTTCTTTTGTTTGTAATGCTTTTTTTTCCCTCAGAAAGGAAGAACCCTCGCTCAGGAGAAGTACAGTTTGTCTTCTCTTATTTCCATTACAGAAACAGCTAAGGAAGAAATCTAACTTGAAGCAGAGGATTTTGTTAATACCTTTCAATCAGCCAAGCAAGTCACAAAATCTCTGAAGGAGGGCCACCCTCTTCCACCTCCTCGCCCACCAAGCATGAATCCAGGTTTGTGGTCCACTTTATATTGTTGCTGTTCTTGGACTGATCTTTGGTAAAGCAGTGACCTCTTATTAACCACAGATGGGCTTCAGTTTTGCACCCTTGGCACAACACAATGGGAACGTTAATTGCCTCCGTAATTGCATAGGAGTGCAAAGCAGAGGCAGTGAAGAGGAAGGTAAACTAAATGTACCTCTTAAATTTAAAGGCAGCAAGCTTGGCATCTGACATTAACACTTTGGGCAGAGAGTCAGGATAGCTGTACTATAATATAACAGAGGGTGAAATACATCCTCTTGCTATTCAAAACAACTGTAGTGCACATAGGCACACCACTCCCACATGGTGGCTTTTCCACTGTCCCCTTCCCCACCCAGCTGTGCAGTCAGGGGAAGTCATTTAGCAAAAGGCAGGTCTGGTTTACTACAAATACCAGATTTGGTCTCTGCACAGAGCTCACTGTATTACAAGTTACAGATCCAAAATGATGCACATACAGCCAATATCTTATGATAATGTGATTTATAAAATGTGTGAGCAATCTTGGAAAGGGTTTCAGTGGAGTCCTGCCTGCATTAGGAAGGTGGAGAGCAGGAGGGGGGTGGAGGGCTCTCTAGGCTCACTTCCAGAGTAGGAATTCATGACTGATAACAAAAGCATCTGCCATGATTCCAGCCTCTCTTCTCTCCTAGGTGATGGTGATGCAGTATAAGCAGCAGGACACCTCTTCCTTCCTTGATTGGGGTCAAGCTTCTCTCTGAATTTCCACTGCTGAATTCTTTAATGACTGTTATTTCTTGTCTAACTTTACCAACTTTAAGAGCAGACTCTCCCTTTCCTTCTCCCTGTTGGAGGAAACCTGCAAGAGCAGGAGTAGTTGTGGAGAAAGAATGTAAATAACTGCTTTTTTGGGGGGACAAGTTGCTGAGTGGCCTAGTGAGGATGTATATTCTATACTACAGGGCTATATATTCCCATACTATAGGACTGGAGAAGAAGTACATGGATTTTGGGAAGGAGAGGGATGTTTCCTTTTCCTCTCATCCTTCTCCAAACAGAGCCCAAAACCTCCCCATTCTCCCCTGAAGTTCCAGGTGCACTACCAGCCCCTTGAAGCCAGGCATCTGCCCTATCTTGTCCTCCCCTCCTCTGTGTTCAGAACCATTATGCCCATGCTGCTGGTCTGGAGCTGGCTTTTGATGGCTGCTTGCACCATTTTTTCTGTATTGTTACAGAGAGAAATGGTTTGTAAAAATGCTATATCCTTAGTATTTGGGATAAGAACACTTGGGCTTCTTCTGTAAAAGGCACTGGACAGGGAGAAAGGGTCTGGGAATGGCAAGGGTGGTGTGATGGCTGAACTGTGACTGCACTGCCCCTGAACACTGTTCATTGAAATTAGTTGAACTGCGCCAGCCATGTGTCACTGAATAGCTTTTAGTAGAATCTGGACTGTAAAACTGTCCAAAAAGACTTTAGAGAGCACCACCCTGTTCTTCACCATGCTGCTTCACACCAAGAAACCTGGCTCTTAGATGTGGCTTGACTGGTGGGGCACAACTTCTTCAGCAGTGTTTTGCTAAATCACAGAATCCCAGAATGAACTGGGTTGTAAAAGACCTCTGAGATCATAGAGTCCAACCAGTGACCCAACACCACCATGTCAATTAGACCATGGCAATAAGTGCCACTTCCAGTTAAATGCCTTTAGGTGACTCCACCACCTCCCTGGGCAGTCCACTCCAATATCTATTCACCTTTCCTGTGAAGAAATTCTTCCTAATGTCTGACCTAAACCTCCCCTGGCGCAGCTTAAGACTGTGTCCTCTTGTCCTGTCCTTCACTGCCTGGGAGAAGAGGCAATGGACCCCCGCCTGGCTACAGACTCCTTTCAGGTAGCTGTAGAGAGTGATGAGGTCTCCCCTGAGCCCCTTTTCCTCAGGCTAAACAACCCCCACACCCTCAGCTGCTCCTCATAGGACTTGTGCTGCATTCTATTCACCAGCTCTGTTGCCCTTCTCTGGACACACTCCAGCACCTCAATGTCCTTTCCTGAAGTGAGAGGTCCAAAACTGGAGACAGGATTTGAGGTGTGGCATCACCAGTGTTGAGTACAGGGGAAGAATCACATCAGCCAACCTCCAGTTTTCTGGGACCTCCCTGCTTAGCCAGGACTGATGATAAATGATGGAGAGTGCTTCTTGCCAGCTCTCTCACCCTAGGATGATTCTCATCTGGTCCCATAGGCTTGTGAGCATCTAAGTGGCTCAGCAGGTAACAAACTACTTCCTCCTGGATTATAGGGTGTCCATTCTGCTCCCTGTCCCTGTTTACCAGCAGGGGGCCAGGGGATAAGCGGTCTTAGTATTGAAGTCTGAGGCAAAGAAGGCATTAAGTACCTCAGCCTGTTCCTAATCAGTGGTGGCTATGTTCCCACGCAGCTCCAATAAAGAATGGAAGTTTTTCTTGGCCCTCCTTTTGTTATTAATGTATTTATAAAAACACAAGCGGCCAGGTTAAGTTCTAACTGAGCTTTTGCCTCTGTAATCTTCTCTCTACATGTCCTAATGACACTTCCTGAGTTGCCTACCCCTTTTTCCGAAGGTAATACACCCTCTTTTTTTCCCCGAGTTCCTGAGAAAGCTCTGTGCTCAGCCAGGCTGATCTTCCCTGCTGGCTTGTCTTTCAGCACATAGGGACAGCCTGCTCCTGGACCTTCAAGATTTCTTTCTTCAAGCATGTCCATTCTTCCTGGGCCCCTTTGTTTTTAATGGTTGCTTCTCTGGAGACTCTCTAAACCAGTGTCCTGAATAGGCTAATGCCTGCCCTCCAAAAGTCCTGCTCAGAGGTTTTTTTGGCGCCCCTCCTTACTTCACCAATTTTTGAAAACTATCACATCGTGATTGCTGTGCCCAAGACAGCCTCTGACCACCACATCTCACACCAGCCCTTCTCTGTTTGTAAACATCAGGTCTAGCAGTGCCCCACCCCCAGAAGACTCACTTACCAGCTGTGACTGCAAGTTGTCTTTCACACACTCCAGGAACCTCCTAGACTGCCTCCTCTCTGCTTTAACCTGCTTTAACCAGCAGGTTAAAAAGTTTCCCACAAGAACAAGGGCTGGCGATTGTGAAACATCAGCCAACTGCTTATAGAACAGTTCATCCACCTCTTCATACTGGTTGGGTGGTTTATGACAGCCTCCCACCAGGATATCTGCCTTGCTAGCCTTCCCCCTGACTCTCACCCGTAG
>JAYRBT010000114.1:53036075-53093030 GCA_036023395.1 Myiotriccus ornatus
CAAGCGTGGGTAGAGCCCAAGCGTGGGTAGAGCCCTCCTAGAATCTTCGTTCGCGAAGCCTAGCCATGTATGTATGTAAAGTTTCCCACAAGAACAAGGGCTGGCGATTGTGAAACATCAGCCAGCTGCTTATAGAACAGTTCATCCACCTCTTCATACTGGTTGGGTGGTTTATGACAGACTCCCACCAGGATATCTGCCTTGCTAGCCTTCCCCCTGACTCTCACCCGTAGGAACTCAACCTCATTCTCCTCTCCTCAAGCTTTATGCAGTCAAAACACTTCCTAATGTACAGAGCCACCCCACAGCCTCTCCTTCTCCTGTCCCTTGTGAAGAGCTTATAACCATCCATTGCAGCACTCCACTCATGTGAGTCATCCCACCACATTTCCGTGATGGCAAATATGTCATATCTTTCCTGCTGCACAATGGCTACCAGTTCCTTCTGTTTGTTACCCATACTGCATTGATTCCTTTTTCCCCTTTTAGACAGGCGAACCCCATCTGTCTCCAGCAGGCCTGGTGCTGTATAAACAGCCCATGACAAGAAAAAACAAAATTCCACTGATGGCACCAGTCTTTAAGCTACTTGTCGATCATATGGGTTTTCCTGTTCCTTTCAGCGTTCATCCTTGCTACCTAAGAAACTGAGGAGAATGCCCCCTGTGTTTCTGTCCCTTCCACCAAGCAGCCCAGTGCCTTGAAGTCCTTTTTGATTACCCTGGTACCTTTCTTATCAACCTTATTGCTTCCAGCCTGGACAAGCAGTAGTGGGTAGTAATCAGAGGGCCAAGGGAGATCCAGGCAGGGATCTGTTTCCACTACCCCCCTTTTATGTCTTCTGCCTGATGGCAAGAGGGCAGGGCTCCTCTGACTTGCTGAGCTTCCATCCACTGCATTTCTCTCAGGGATGGAAGGAAGCAACTCCACCAGTCCATTTTTCTTTTGTGCTCCCTGATACTCCTCAGCCTCTCCACCTCCTCTTTAAGCTCTGCCACCAGACTGAGCAGGTCATCCATGAGTTCACACTGCATGCAGGTGTCTTTCCCCCTGTCTTCTGGTGCTAAACACCAGGCTCAGACACTCCGTGCAGCCAGAGACCTGTACAGCTGTGTGCTTCTTACGGAGCTCTGTCAGGGTTGCCACACTCCTACTAGCAATGGCTTTTGACATGCTGTGTACACCAAAATGTGTACACATTTTGAAATGGTGTGTACACCATTTCTGGGTCTATTCTAGTTGGGCAGGTGAAGTGGGTTCACCTCAGGTGAGGTGTGCTCACCTCAGGAGCTGGGAGGGTGGCTGTGCCCTCCTACAGGCCCTGCCTGCACCGACTGCTGCACCATGCTCTCTGGAGCCTTTTAAACCTCCTGGCAATGCCTTCTCCTTGCCTGATGAGCTTCTGAGGGCTTCCATGTCCTGACAGGGCTCTGGCCTGGTGGTCAGGTGTCCCTGGGCTCAGGAACCCTCTGTACAGGTCTATCTAACTCTCATCCCCGAACCTACCTCAGTCACTGCTGCTGCCACCTCAACAAAATAGCAACCTTAATGATTAGTCTTCAAAATAGTCTTAAAATCCTTGGGTTTCTCTATGCTAGGAATTTTTAAATAATGCTTTTCCTGCAGATTTGTTAATTATGAGGTTGGGGGTGGCCAGGAATAGGACAAAGATAATAAAATCTGCTTTTATTAATCCGCAGGGATTTATTTCTGAAAGCAATTACTGTTTGCTGGGTTAATACCATAAGTACGTATTTTAGGATCCCAAGTATTTTTCTAGAGAAAGTTTTTGTAGTTTTCCAAGGTTTTTACTTTGGGAGCTGATGGGAACTCATCATGGTTACCTGCTGGTAGAGCCAGGTTTTGAACTGCATCTTGACTGCTCCAGTAAAGCAGGGCAATTTTTCTCCTGTACCATATAAAGTGTGACACAAGCTGTTCCTTTTTTATGGTCAGACTACATTCAGTGTCCACACTGCTCACGGAGGTTTAGTGAGGCTGCAGCACAGAAGCACATGGAGTTTTCTGAAGAACAAACTGTCTACCGTGCTGCGAAGACCCCTGGACAGGCTTTGGTAAGTACACACAGTCACATTTGCACGGTCTTGGAGGCAGATATGCGAAATTTCATGGTGAGTAAAGACCTATATTAATATAAAACTCTTTAAACAATGTACATGCTGAATATCAGCTGGGAGTTGCCCAAAACTGGAGCCCTTTGTCTGATGAAAGTGACAGAGTACGATAGTACAAAAAAGTTGGGACAACAATTTCCTCAGGCTCTTCTGCAACTGGATTCTGGGGTAATTCCAGGTAATTCTGCTGTAGGGCAGCAGAAAACTGGCAACTTTTGCAATACATGAAGAAAGCTCTTTCTCTGCCTTAGGGCTCCCTGCTGCTGGGAGGTTTGCTGTTCCCTTGTCATTAGACACAAGGCCTAAGGGCTGAGCCCATTTGAGGGATCAGAAAAGTCAAAGTAATCATCAGTCTCTTGAAGTGAGATCCTGTTTTGTTATAGAAAAAAGAGTAAGGCAAACCGTTCCTTTAGGAAAGTATTGAGGTTTTTTTGGTTTGGTTTGGTTTGGGTTTTTTGGGTTAAAGATGTTTGAAAATATTATTACTCTTTTCACCTGTTCGGGGCAGAAAAAATAACTTCCAGGTGAGAGAGGGTGGACCTTTTTCCTGTTCCTTCCTAACACTGCTTCAACAGTGATTTGGAGAGTTTTCACTGGACTCCATAACCTCCTTGCTAGAGTTGAGTGGTGATTGTGCATCTCCTTTTACTAGGACAAGCAACCACTGACTCAGAGAAAAACTCCAACATTAACACCTGCTGTGTTATCGCTTCTGGAGAGAGTACAAAAAGGTGCCAACACAGACAAATCTAGCCTAGGTAGAGTTCAGTTAGTCGTATTTATGTTTTTCTTGTAACAAACTCTGTTGTATTTGAGGCGAGTGAGGCATTTTTAAAGCAGACCATAGGCTTTGGAATCCAATTTTCTGATAGAATAATGTCGAACTGTAAATTTTGACTTTTTGTGGGATTTTTTTAAAGTCTTGACATGAAATCCTAAACTCATTTCCATACAATACTTGTTAGAAATGAGAAGGGTCAACAATTTCCAAGTGAATGTTGTTGATATTGAATGGCTTTCCTGGTCATTATCCTGCTTCATTGTGTGGAGTGTATGCACAGAGGTTTTCATTTGGGTCCTGAGGAGGGACTTAGTGTTTTCAATTAGATGTCCTCAAACAGAAGTATTTATATAGACATAAAATATACAGTCTGGGTTTGAAGTTTATTCTGTCTCATAAAGGACTCTGTAGCCTTTAGTCTTCAATTTTAAGATTTATTCCATTATTTTTACTTTTTCTTAGGTCCATTTAGATGAAGTGTGTTGTTTGTTCCATATGACTTTGCCCTTGTTGATTTAGCCTTAAAAATAACACCACCACTTCCCTAAAACAGTTCCCTCTATATAATGCATTTTCTAGAACCCATTGCTACTGATAATCATGACTCAGTCTATGTTTAGATGTTTTATAAAGTTATTTTAAAGGTTATTTGTGCATAACGTGTGAATGATAAAACAAACTCCTTTTTGTATCAGTATCTTTGATCCCTACATTTCTGGAGTTTGTGTTTAATTTATGTAGTTTATCATGATTTATGGCCAATAAATTTTTAAAATAATGATCTGCAGAGACCTCTTTAGAAATACTGAAGAAAACTGGAAAATCTTTGGGTGTATCTACTGGGAAAAATTCTTCAGGAAAGTTTGGGTAAGAAATTATTTTTTTTTTATTTCAACATTATAACATAAAAGGATCTTGATTGCTTTTGTGATATACAATATCACAGAATCACATAATATGCTGAATGTAAAGGGACCACAAGGATCATCAAAGTCCAACTCCTGGCCCTGGCACACGACTATCCCCAAGAGTCACACCATGTGCCTGAGAGCACTGTCCAAATGCTTCCTGAATGCTGTCAGGCTTGGTGCTGTGACCACTTCCCTGGGGAGCCTGTTCCAGTGCCCAACCACCCCCTGGGTAAAGAACCTTTTTCTAATATCTAACCTAAACCTCTCCTGACACAATTTCAGGCCATTTCCTTGGGTCCTGTCACTGGTCCCCAAAGGGAAGAGATCAGTGCCTGCCCCTCCTCTTCCCCTCATGAGGAAGTTGTAACTGCAGTGAGATCTCCCCCATCAGTCTCCTTTTCTCCAGGCTGAACAGACCAAGTGACCTTAGCTGGTCCTCATATGGCTTCCCCTCAAGGCCCTTCACCTTCTTTGTTGCCCTCCTTCAGACGGTCTCTAAGAGCTTAATGTCTTTCTTATATTGTGGTGCCCAAAACTGTACACAATGTTCAAGGTGAGGTTGCCCCAGTGGAGAGCAGAACAGGACAATCCACTCCCTTGACCGGCTGGCGATGCTTTGCATGATGCCCCCCAGGACACGGTTGGCCCTCCTGGCTGCCAGGGCACTGCTGACTCACATTCAACTTGCCATCCACCGGGATCCCCATGTCCCTTTCTGTGGCACTGTCTTCCAGCATCTCATCCCCAGTCTGTATGTACATCCAGGGTTGCCCCATCCCAGGTGGAGAATCCGGCACTTTCCCTTGTTGAACTTCATATGGTTGGTGATTGCCCAATCACCTCGAATTTGTGGAGGGCTCTCTACAGGGCCTCCCTGCCTTTGAGGGAGTCAACAGCTCCTCAGTTTTGTGTCATCTGCAAACTTGCTCAGTATCCCTTCCAGCTTGTGTGTCCAAGTCATTTATGGAGATGTTGAAGAGCACAGTGCCCAAGATGGAGCCCTGAGGAACCCCACTAGTGGCAGGTTCCCAGTCTGATGTCACCCCATTCACTATCACCCCCTGTGCTCGACCCTCAGCCAGTTACTACCCTCCCCCACATGATGTGTTTATCCAGCTGTGTGCTGGACATTTTGTCCAGAAGGATCCTGTGAGAGACAGTATCGAAAGCTTTACTGAAATCCAAAAAGATTACATCAGCAGGCTTCCCTTGATCAAGTAGGTGCATTACCTTGTCATAAAAGGAAATTCAGGTTTGATAAGCAGGACTTTCCTCTCATGAAGCCATGCTGGCTGTGACCAATGACAGCATTGTCTTTCGGGTGTTTTTCAATATATCCTGTTGCAGTATGAGCTTCTTTGTATTACTTGAAGCAATTAGTTGCACTGAAACTTTTCCATGGCTCCTCAGGCCCCAGTGTAGGCTGCTGAGAAATTAATTTTGGAATTAAATGTTCTTTCATCTGGAACAGCTCCATCTCAGGAAGGCAGTGAATGTGCTCTGCTCTAACAGGCATCTTGAGAGGATTTGCTGATTGATAATGCAAACCTCTCTGGCAGATCTTGTGCTCTTACAATTTCCCAGACTATGATGTTTGGGCTTCTGCTCCTCAGACCATGCAGTCAGTGGGTTCCTGTCTCGTGCCATGCAGAGCCATGTCAGAGCAGCAAGAAGGCCACCAGCCCCTGCTTGAGGTGGTCGTGGTGCTGTTGCTCCAGGGGATGGCTCAGGTGATCAGCGTTTTGCACCCCTGTGACACGTATACAACTGCAGAATATGAGATCCCAGCAGGAAATGTGACCATGAATGATTCCTTATAGCTGGCAAGGTATTTTGAGCCTGGGAGATGACCTTGTGAGAGTGCTTGGAGCATGGCATGAAGAGAAATGTGCACAAAACAGTGTCTCACGTTCAAAGTCATTGCAGGGTTCCTCTATGTGCACTTTTGCTGTCCTTGATTGCTGCTGGTCAGTGCCGGGTACCTTCAGTTGTGGGGAAAACTGCAATGGGCATGGTGCCATTATCAGCTCCACCTACCTCTGTGACTTTGCCAGCTGCAGGAAAAAATGTTGTCAGTACCCAGTGGTCTTATCTGGTGTTCTCCACTCCCCAGATTACCTGTGACTGTGTTAACAGTATAATAAGTCTTATGGTTATCATGCAGGGTCTGGCAGACCAGCAACAGGGATTTATTGATACCATCACCATTCTCAAGGTTCAGCCATTGAACTCTGAAACTTGAGGCCTGGCAGGCTTGGGGAGGAGACACCTCTTTCCCCAGGGATACTGGCGAGTCCAGGTATCACTGGGGTCGTAGTTGCAGCCAGTTTACAGAGGCTTGGGACAGCCATTGCCTCCAGCAGTCCGCAGGGCAGGCATCCACACTAGCATCCAAAATGAAGAACAGTGGAACTGTGGAAAGGACTGGCCTGGGTGAGCTTGCACGTGCTGGGCTGTTGGCAGTTGCTGCATTCTCTATAAAACTTGAGCTTCGACAGGCTTTGCTTTACAGAGCACTTTGTGCAGGCAAGTTTCAGTGCTACTAAAGAGCACTTTTTTAGCTGAGAAAGCAGATGTGAGAAACTGGCTTTGAGTGGTGTAAATAAATGTTCTCACCCTTAATGTGCCTGGAAATAGTTTTCAGGATGAACTGCTCCATCACCTTCCCAAGGATAGAGGTTTAATTTTCTTAGATAAAATGGAGTAAAATATAAAAGCTGTTTCTATAACAGGAAATAGCAAGTATATGGCTTGTTGCTGCTTTTAGACTGCAAATGGACAACAGAAGATAGAGTGGCTGGTTGGCGAGGATGTGTTAAGGCTCTCTTCTGACACGTTATGGAAGATCTTAAGCAACGCGATTTTCAGTACCACTTCTGCCTAAAGTTCTACAGCTGCCACGTTCAATAAAACAAGCAAACTGAAATTCATTGATCGTGAGAGTAGTTGTATCAGTTGCCAAGATTTAATTAAATGATTGCCTGCAGGGGGTGGCTATTACCATGGGTTCACTCAATGATTTAACAAAATGTAGAAAGATCCAGTACCATGTGATTTTTTCCTTCCCCCTAATGCTTTGATATATTGAACAAGACAAGTGAACATTCTGGAATTTCATGTAAATATTTAATAGAATCTTTCAGTAAACAATAAAATGATTAATGATAGTGATTGATATGTGATAAATGGTTGTGTATACTGTGCATCTTCTTCAACGCACTTCAAGTTCAGACTAAACCCAAATCTCATTCTTGCATTAAACACCTTAATTGCTTTTAGAAATTGATTAATAAGACAGAAATATTGTGGAGGCATACCCCTTCTTATTTTTTTGGCCACTCAATCCACTGTCAGCCTTGGATCACCTTGCATAAACTTTCAATGATGCAACATGTCAGGTTTTTTTTAGCTTAATAATTTTCATTAAGGCTTTCCATTAAAATCCATAAAGAATTTTCTTACCTATTAAATACTTATAAAGTAAACAAAGATGAAAAGTAGTTGGACACGGCAATAGGAAATACCAGACTTTACAGAGTTTAATTAAATTCAGGCTCTAGCCAATAATGATTAGATAAATACAGAAAGGATGACACTGAAGCCCACAGAAGTCCTACAGCTAGACTCTTAGAAACAACAGGCATGACATTATCCACAATGTACTAAAGCAGTGCAGCTAAGCATTTCTTCCCATCCAGAAAGAAGAGGGGGGAAAAAAGCCCCACATTCCCCACTATCCTGTGCAATGTTACCACAGTTGCTTTCTTTAACAAAAAAATGAATGAATCCTCAAAAGTTAGAGGAAGTTTTACTGTATTTTTGTTGGGGGGTGTGTGTGTCCCCATTATTTTCTGTCTGAGTATAAAAGTGTTTGATTTCACAGCTTATTTTCCAGTATCTTACAAAAAATATAAGAGCAGGAACAGTGTATTGAAGAACAGAACTTTAAAAATTCCACTAGTAAGAAATGAACCAATCATTAATATATGGAATGTACCATCATAGTTCAGACTGGCAGTGCAAAATTCTCTGGAATTAAGAGCAACTCATTGATTAAGAAAATGGAAAGTCGTAACAGGAAAAGTTGGTAAATAAAACTGAAGGAAAAAGAACTTAACATGGTTTCTGATAGAGGATGGGAACTTAGCAATAGAACTACTTGTGTTTAAGTAGAGGATGCAGTCTTTTGTTCCATGAAGTATAATTTTAGCTTCTTGACATTATTTCAGCACGTTTACATGCCTTTTTTTTCTTTCGTAAAATGATTACACATTTTTGAGTAAACATTTGAGACCAAATGTTTACTAAATTTCATTATTTGATGGTATCATTTGATTATAGTAATTCTGCTGTTTTATCACCACATACTGCTCTGCTTCTACAGATTTTCAAGCAGAGTTTAGATAAAAGAGTATTTTTATCTCTATTAGGATGCGTAGTACAATGTCCTAAGATCTCTCAGATCTTTATGTTTCATCTCTTAGCTGATATTCCCATGGTCTATCTTACCTTCTCCTACCCAGCTCTCTGCCCTTGGATTCTCCTCTCACATTTAGAGGAGGAATTGGATGTGCCAGAGAGGAGGGAGGATTGGACACTGGATGGCTGCTGCTTTCCTCCACCATACCCCTAGTGTACGTGAGGCTGCCACACCTCACACTGGTGCTGTCACAGCCCTGCATGAGTGCCACCCGATAGATGTCCTGCAGCTCCTGCTGCCTTCTCCCCTGTCACTCCCTGAAATCAGACCTGTCTGCCCACCTGCTGCAGCTCCATCCTCACAGACACCACAGATAAGCCCAGGGAGAGCTGGTGAGCTTGCTGCTGTCTCTACACCTTTCCCTTGGCACTGCCCCAAAAGGAAACCATCACTCTTTGAGCAATGTGATATTCGGGCTGACACCAGGCTGGTCTACTGAGCCCAAAAAAATTGTTTGCCTAGAAACAAAGCATTCTTCAGCTTCAGCTACTGGAGGCCTCTCAAAAATGGTCACAGAGGTCCCCCTAGCAAAAGTGGTGAGAAAGTCCAGCCCTACTTACAGTATTAGATGACTTCAGGGTATCTTATATCTCTTCAGTTGAGAGAATTTTAAAAAAAATTTTCGGAAATATAACTTTTTTAAATAGCTTGCCTTCCTTTGTGATGGGACGTCCTCAGCTTTCACTACATTTATGATGTCAAGAATCTGAAAAAGAAACTTGAATGGGCTGACAGGTTAAAGCTGCAGTATTACACATTTAAGGTTTGCTTCTGTGTTTTACTTGGGAACACCATCACTGTGTGTTTTTTAAGCATTTAAAAATGCATCAAAAGTGGCAATTTTCATTTTATTTGAATGAGACTTGGTCTTTAACCCATAGCTAGATATGCACTGGTGACAGCTGCTTATCATCTTTCCGTATTTCAGAAGAGGCTGAGGTCAGGCAGCAGCACCTCTTCTGGCAGCTCAGAGCTCAGGCACCCTGCTACAGAGTGCTGAAAGACAGCTGAAAGAACGTGGGTGCCAGTTTCTGTGTTTGCATAATGATTCCTTCTTAACATCGCATTTTAATTCAAGGACAAGTATTTCAATAATTATTTACACCATTTATAAAAGCACAAATCAAAATGACAAAATATGTATATGATCAGGCAATGCTACAAAATTGAGTAGTTCTTTTTTGTTGTGGTTTAGTTGTTGTTTGTTTGGGGTTTTTTACAGGTACATAAGCTTGGATGAAGTCAAGTGAATACAGTTTGCACAAACAAGGAAAACAATGCAACAAGTGAATATGAACACACCTTTCCAAGTCCAGATGAAAATAAGAGCCTAGCTGTAGAACGTGCATGTAATGTTGATTACAACCTTTTCTCTGTTCTGGAACTCATAATTTAAATAACTCTTAACTGGGTGTGACTGTGCAGTACCTGCTCTTCCTCTTGCTGTTGTCACTACAAGAATGATCATAAAGATTCCTTTTGGTTTGCCTTATGCCAAAAATTTTCACAACAAAAAACACCCCTCAGCACTGTATCTGCAGAACATATTCTCGCATGAACTGTAATAATACAACCTTTCCTTAATCCAAGTTCCAATAAACTTCTAAGAATATTTGGATCATTGTAGTTGTACAATGTCATTGTAGCTCAGCAACATCAAATCAGAAATAACTTAAAAACTATTTTTTATTTGAAGCTGTCTGAAAACATTCCTGTGATTAATGAGGGAGAAGAGAACATGCTTGTTTCATGCTATATTTGTAATATTCATTAGGTACTATGAACTCTTTTTGGATTTAATGGGAGAGTAGCTCTTGGGGTTTGAGAATTTACTCAGATTCAGAAATTTTGTGTCCATTTTAGCAGCAACAGAATCCATTAGTAACCGCATCATCCATTAAAGCCAGGATTTATTTTTTTTTAACTAGGGTTAGGTAAGAAACCAAATTGTGAAGAGTTTGATTGTTGGTTTTGGTTTGTTTTTTTGTTTTTTTTCTTATAATATCATCTACTGGGAAACATGATTTTTGCAATTTCTGGTTGTTCATGCGTCAGGTGCTAGGACTGTCACACCAACAAAACTGTCAACTGGAAATATTCATGGACAATTTACCCCAGGAAACAAAACGGAAGTCCCCATGGTTCTGGTTTGGAAAAAACAAAGGCTGGAAGTCCAACTGCAGCTGTCCCAGTGCTACTGAAGAAAAATCCCGTGATTAAAATGGGCTGAACTGTTATCACACCCGCTAATTTCAGGCAACACTTGTGAGGCAGGTTCTGACCCCGGTTTTGACCCTGGCCCAGTGTCAGCTCACCACCACAGCCCTTAAGTGCATGGACATGCCCCTGGCCCCAGAGAGGTCCTGCTTGGGCGCAGGCTCCCCTGGGCCAGGGTTGGCTCTCTGAAAGCCCATGTTTCAGAAAGTTACAATTTATAATTATTATTTATTAATAATTAAATAATAATAATAATTAATTAATTTCCCAGACTAAACAAAGGCCATTTTTATCAACAAAAGATGAATAAAGGCCCCTTAGGTAGGAAGCACTATATTTTATTAAATGTTAAATTAATCAAGCTGTTGACCCAACGGGATAACATGCTTAAATTTAAGCAAATGTTTAAGTGCTTTACTGGAGAAAGCAGTGCCTGATACCTTGGCAGATCTGGCTCTAAATGAAAAGTAAAGTTTTGTTCCAACCTTTGAGACAATTCACTTTCCATTATGAAAACTGCACATATACAAGACAGCAGTTCTTACATAGTCGTTCAGAAGTGATAGCTACCTCCAGCTCAAGGAAAAAGGCATGAGATGCACACAGCTGAACCGCGTGTCAGAAAACAAAATCTAGTTAAACATAATCATAATAGTGATGATATTCATTTGAAAAAAGGGAACCAAGGAGGTAAGATTTACTCTTGGAATGATTCCAATTTAAATTAAAGATTAATAAACTTCATTAAGTGCTTAACAGAAATCTATGTGGTGTTGATAAATCGTTTGTTACATTTGCTATGTGTACACATTTGCTGTGATTTATGGCTCATTGAAATGATTTTTCTGTGATTTCCCCCCTCTTCCCATTCACCCGAACCATATTTCTCCTACTGCAGCAGCCATAGTTTTATTGTGACTGTTATGATACTTTTCTATGGTTGAAGATATTTATCCAGTCGTTTGCATGAAAGGTAACAACAAAAATATAGAGGGAGCCGAGAGAAATATGTTAGTTCTACTGTTGTCATATGCTAAAAAAACTAATAGTAGTATGAAAAATAGAGCTTCTTATTTATTAACATCCTGAATTTAACTACTTATGTTCATAATGTGCTTTAAAAACATTTGGGGCATTTTTTCTTAAAAAAAAAACAAAACCAAAACACCCCCATCCTAACAGATTTAAGTAAGAAGCAAAGCCTCAAAAAAAAAAAAAAAAAAAGGAAAAAAAACCCACACAGGGTGATAATTACTTGAAGGCATGGTGAAAATGAGGCAAGGTTACAGAATTTGTAGTGGATGGAAAGGAGCGAGGAAAATGATGCAGCTGGTTTATGGCCATCGCACCAGTTGCTAGCTGAAGACCTTGCTGTTGGCCGAGGCCATTCAGCCTGTGTGATGGTTCCTCTGGGCCAAATGCCATTGTGAAGTCCCCAGTAGTGTTCTGGTTGTCACCTGGTGGGAGCTGCCAGAAACTCATCACATGAGTGAGATCCATGAAAGGCAGGCCTGTAGTTTCAGTTGCTGCCTCTGTCTCTTTGTGCACTGGGTACTTGTTAGTATCCCCTGCAGGCCCTGAGGAATCTTCTTCCATACTGATTTTGTGCAGAGACTGAGGTTCTGGTAATGGCAGGTCCTCGAGAAGATGCACGTTGTAACCTTTAACATCCACTTTTATTGGTAGATTCTTGAGGGATCCTGATGCAAGTGAGGTAGAACTAAGGTCATATTTATTAGGCTGATGAAGGTTCAGGTTGGTAGGGACGGCTGTTGAACACGGTGTGGGATGGACCGCTGGAAGGCTGCCTGTGCAGCCCATCCTTTGCAACTGAGGAGAAGGTTCAAGAGGAAGAGCAGTTTGCAAGCTTGGCTGGGAATGAAGATGCGAACAGTTGTATTCCTCTGATTCTGAACTATTCACAATACCATTCTGCATAGAGTCCCTTTCAGGAAGAGGGGACAGAATGCTGGCATCTTCCTTCAGCCTGTATGGAAAAAGCTGGTCAAGGAGACCCACTGACTCACCGTTCTGCAGCCTGCTCTTTAGCAGTTCTTGTGAATGAGTCTTCCTGGTATGGCGTGTCAAGTGGTCCTTCCGCCCAAACCTTTGGGCACAAAACTGACACAGAAAGTCTTTACAACCTGTGTGAACCACCATGTGACGCCGTACATCTTTACGGGTATAGAAGTGACGCTCACAGTGGTCACATTTGTGTTTCTTTTCCTTCATATTGCCAGCTGGCTTCCCTGCATGACTTTTGAGGTGTTCCAACAGAACCTCAGTACCGCCAAACTCTTGGGCACATACCCTACAGGTAAGGTCCCCACTGGTGGCAGCGTGAAGAGCCAAGTGTCTCTTATAGCCTAGCTTGGTGTTGTACTTCTTGCCACACTCTTCACACTTGAAGGCCATCTTGTTAGGGTCATGAGTCTGAAGATGATTCTTTAGGTGGTCTTTCCTGTGAAAGGTCTTTTCACAGTAGCCACATTGGTGAGATTTCTGTGGAGAATGAGTAGCAGAGTGCCTAGGAGAAAAACAGAACACACACACTAAAAAGTTATTTGTGTTTACATTTATACTAGCACATTTACTCTTGCAGATTCAAGACTTGAAAACACTGGCAACCTTGAAGGAAAGCCTTTTTTCAAGTTCTTAGGTTATTAGTAAAACCCTAAATTTTTGGGGGGTGGGAAGGTTTTAATCATAAAGCATAGAATAGGTTAAAACTGCTCAACACAATCTTTACCACAATTGAGGGAAACTAGTTTTCTCCAATTCTACCCAAACAGGAATAATAAAACCTGGAACTCAGGGATTAACTGTCGCTAGAACACCCCCCACATCCAGCAGGAAAGACATGCCTTCAGAGCTGTACCTGAGCAGTTTATATTTGGAAATGAAGGCTTTTGTGCATCCGTGCTGTGAACACTTGTAGGGACGCTCCCCTTTGTGCGTGTAAGTGTGGACCGTGAGCTTATCAATGGAATCAAATATCTTCCCACAGAGTCGGCAAGGGTAACTGTCTGGCTGCTTCACTTCTTTTCCCTTCAACAGTGAAGACCGACCATTTCTCCACTTAGGTATAAACCTCACGAGAGCATCACAAGCGCTTCCTGAGCTGGCACAGCTAAACTTTGCAGCAGAGGAACAGGAAATGGTCCCAAAGCACTGAGTAATGCTTTTGCCTAATGACGCTCCTCTCAGTTTCCCTTTGAGTTTGCTTTTTGCTTTTACAGGTCCCAATTTATTTGGTGGTCTGAACCTCGTAGGAAGGACTCGGTCTTTATGGATGCACTGGTGAGATTCCAGCAGAGCAAAGGTTGCAAAAGTGCTGCCGCAACTGGAGCATATCCGAGGGTCTACAGGCTCTTTCTGCAATGAGAATACAAACAGTTCTTAGACATTCTAAGGAAAGGTCATGTTCTTCTCACCAATCTTCTCCTGGGCTTTCCCATATCAATTGTTGTCTTTGGCAATAATTACTTTTATGTACTACCACACAGTTGTTCAACGGACAATAGATTTTCTCTAAGAACACAAACTTGAAGGAAAAAAAAAGGTTGGCTAAATACTGATTTACATGGTTTTGTTTAGCATTTACTGTAACAGTCCTAAGTCCTTCACCTTTTTATCTGCACTTATAATCCAAATTTCAGAGTCTCTACATTTGTTGCATTTATGAAATTACTTATAAAAGAAGTTGAAAATTGTACTTTATCCTTAGACTGACATAATTTATCTGCTATTGCAACCTCACAAAAATGTGTGATTTTCTACACATTAATGTAGTTTAGCCATACAGGATTTCCCCGTGTTTTGGATGGACTCCATGCTTTACCAGACAGCAGTGATCAATGTCTCCAGGAGAGGCTTCCTCACTTAGCTTGACATTTGGCATTAGATTTTCATTAACCTGATAAGAAACACTTTAGGTTTTAGGGATGTCAAGCCTATCCTGAATTAGAGGCATTAAATTATTCCTGGGTTTTGGGGTTTTTTTATACAGTATATTATTTGGAAGTATTATTTCTGTGGAAATAAGAGCTCTATTGGATTCAGTTGAATTCACTTTAAATACTGACATTATAAAATTTCTAATGAAAACCAAATACCAAAAAACTCCAATTGCTGACAAAATGTACTTCCAATTAATACATGACCATGTACTTCCTCAGCTGCATCTACCTTTTATGTAAGCTTCTTATAAACTGACTTTACTTTCCCTTGCTCCTGGGCTAGCTTGCTCTGGAGAGCACGGTGAGGCTGTGTCCACTCCATCTTTATTTCCAGACTCAGCTCTCCTCTCTGTTACTCATGTCTGATGCTGTGGCCCTCCCACACCTTCCTTCTGGGGCATACTCTGAAGGCCTCATATGCCTCCTTGCAGCATGAATTCCCAGTTCATTTGTATTCCCTGTTTCACATTTCCTTCTAGTTTACGTATCAATTTTCACAGCCGTGTTTTCAATACCTAACAAGCTTTTCCTATCAGTTTAAGGATTTCTCCTATCAGAGGGGAAGGTATTTGGATTAAAAAAGAAGGGTTGTTGCACAAGAAAGACTGAGATAATCAGCGGATAATCTGACCAATTGGTCAGAGCATAACAAGGGGAAATGGTGGAAGAAGTCTGAGGCTGGACTGCTTGGTTATGCATGAATTAATGCCAATGTTTAGTCTTCCCAATACATTGAGCGGTGCCACTTACTTCTGACTACATCTAATGACTCCATTGGATTACAAACATAGGAGAGAAACAGCAGCCTTTCTCTGAGTAGTTGTTTGGTTAAAATTGCTCTTGGCTTTGTTTTAGCCAGCTACTCTATGGTCTAACCTTGCATGACCAGAGTTACATAAACAGAGAAAGCACGTAAATAAACTATAATTTACTATGTATAGAGATGGCTTGAATGCAGATTAGGGGTACTTACTGCAACTGGAGGCACGGGACACACATCTGATTCTTCTTTAATGAAGACTGCGGAAGCTTCCATAAATTTGGCATAATCGGCAGCATACCATACTTTCAATTCTGTGTGGGGTTCAATTGGCTGTGAATGGAAAAAACATTGCACATGTTTATTTGTGCCTGTTTTCCTAAACCAAATAATATGGAAGATTGGAGGGGCTGGGGTGTGCAAGTTGATGTCCTTACCCAAATAGCACTTTTTGACTCTGTCTAAATTATTGGTAACTTAGTTTCAAGAGTCAGGCACTTTTTGAGCATTATTACCCACTAGGGCTTAACACTATCTGTTTCTAAAAGCAGAATTGTGCATGCACAGAGATTTGGGGAGGGGCAATAGCAGGAGGGATGCCTCAATCCTCATGACCTTTGCTCAGTGAGATGTATTTGTCTGTGATGTTCACACATCCAGCAGTCTTTCCAAGCAATATCCTATGCCCATTCCTTGATGTCTGGAAGCCCACTGGACACAACTACAGTGTACAGACAAAGGAAAAACCCATCATGAATGCACAACAGCTTGGATGCCTCCTGGATATGTCACACTGAGCATGGGTGCAGAGCTGATCAATATGTGGACTGCCACTCAAATTGGCATGTTTCCACACGCTGGCCCTGATGTGTCAGGCTCACTAAGTGTGTGCTTTATTGTAACTCTCCCCTCCTTCCACTGAAGCCTTCCCACCACAGGATTAAGGGAGCCCATAATCTGCAGTCTCCCATCCAGTCATGCTTGCCCAAATCTTTCCTTAGACTGGACTATGACCTCTTCTGACAAATACTTTCAGTCAATAATGCAGCAAATAGAAGAGAGGAGTGATTACACTCATTGGCTAAAGATCTGTTAGTTTTTTAAAACTAAGGAGAAAACTAAACTTTGGGGTCATGATTTATATGACTCCCTGACCCTGTACACAATTTTCTTCATCTATAATAAAACCCAACACTGCTGCTGCACAGGTAGAGCCAAACTGCACTGTAGTTTGTAATTTTATTTTAACTAAGCTAAACTTGTGTCACCAAAAAAAATCACAAACTAGCCCAGAAGGAGAGCAGCTGAGTCTTATTCTACAAAATGTGACATTATAAAATGCACTGATTTTATAACATCAGTGTGGGATAAGCACGGTAAAGACAATTTAGATTGTGAATGCTGACAGGTGAGGGATAATTTTGTGTATAATGTTGAAAACTGAATTTTTGGACTCTGAAGCACAAGCCTGCTAGCTAACTGTAGTCAGTATGGGTTGGTTGTGTGTTTTGGTAACACCTGGCCTGAACAGAAATGGCACATGCTGAATTTTCCACTCAACTAAGGACACGAGGCAGAGCCATCAACTACGAGGTTGATCACGCACTGTGCTCTTCCACATAGTCTATTCTGATGGAGAAAACCAAGCTGTGGGGAGCTTCAGAGGTACAAATGTCTGAGGATGTCCTGTGACCTTGGCCAGTGACACCTGAGACTTATACCCACAAACAACTGCGCAGCATGACACTGTCATGACCTTCTGCCCAAAATTACTGGACCAGCAACAATCTTCCCTGTGGGAAGTTGAGACCTGGTCAGTGTGACCTTGGAGGGCAAGTGCATCAGTGTGTGAAATACTCAAGTAAGGTAAGAGCTCTAATCTCAGTAAAACTGACATTAAACATCAGTATCCAAATCCAGTATCCAAATCCATGTCTTTTATTCTGTGCCATCCGTGACAATAAAAGAAAACTCCTGCAGTGCCCATGTGAAACTATCCTGGGATCAAGCAGCAACCATGGCTGATTTTTACTTCCTCACAATTCTATACGTTTTAAAAGTAGGGGCTGCTGCCATTATGTCACCAAGTAAGATAATGGTACTGTTAGTATGCCACTTAAATGTATGCTTTAGTAGGTGTAGTTTCATGTCACCAAAATCCTATTTTTTTGTGAAAACAGTGGGGAAAGGAGCCGATCCTGCCCCCAGCTTAACACAGTTCATCAAAAATATCTTGAGAAAATATCTTCACAGTCAGCCCTAAGGCAGCCTCACGGCATGACCAGAAGGGTATGCCTAACTGTAGGCTACTGCTTCCACTGACCAGGTACATATCTGGAACTGAGAAACTTTACTAAATGGAGTTTAAACACCACCATCATGAATGATTTTTATGTTTCCCTCTGCTCAGTTTCTTCACCACCCACAACAGAAGGTACACACCACCTTCCCTGAAAAAACTCCATACACTGCTTGCTTTACTATGGATTAAGTGATATAAAAGGTGGTGTGCAATAAAGGTCCAGTGGGCAGAATATAATCATTCTTCCATCTTTAAAAGAGTTGGTCTTTCAGAACCCTTGCTTATACATTTCCATTTGGATGACAGGTGAAGCAATGTCAGTTTAACTACCTTAACTGTTGTGAAGTAAACTTCTCCACAGTGCTGATAAGCCACAAGGGTCTGTTCTTCTTGGTTCCGGGCTAGCCGGACAAACATCATCCAGTTTCCACAGTCTTCATTGGGAGTGTCCAGAAAGTACTTCCCTCCATCTTTCAATACCTGAAACAAAGGGGAAGAATGAACATGATAAAAGCACGTTCTGCATAGAAGCACATTAGTTTTCTTTAACTTGGAGTCACAGCTATCAGTTATTTACCCTGTCTTGGTCATATGTCCTTTGAAATTGTGGTTGTTTTGAAACAGATCACTCTTAAAGAATACAAAATGCAAAAGAAAGTGAAGAATGAATACCTGCTGAGCACCCTACTACTAAAATAACTGTAGGCCTTTGTATGTATTTCCAGTTTATATTTCATCATTTTTATGTTATATAGAGATAATATTATAAGAACTAAGTGCAGGCAGGTAGAAAGATAAGCTTTATGCCTTAATCTACTTCCTGAGTACTTGATAATCTCAAACTTCAGTGCTGCTACATTTTGCATGGAACAATTGTATAACTTGTGTAATAAGTTCAGAGAGGTAACATACAATATAATGGCATTTTAACAGTCTTCTCTTTTTCCCCTTAACAAGCAAAAGTAAATAAAAATGAACAACTGTGCCAGGAAGATTTCTTTCTTTTTGCTTTACTTCATTCTTCCCAGATTCCCTTCCAAGAAGATGCCTCTGTGAGGTAAATACTATTGTCTTCCAACAAGACAGTTGCTTTTCTGCAATAGTGTCTCAAACATGGACCAAGGAAGCTGCACAACAGATGTGAGCACAGCACGTGTCTGTTCTACTAGCCATGTAACTGAGCAATTAATTGCAAAAAAAAAAAGTTGCATTTCCATTGCTTCTGGGAACTCTTTTATCTAACTGCATCACATTTCCGATGAAAACACCTGCCTGTTGGACAAGTTTGGTCACATACTCATGCTAGGGAGAAGTCAAGGCAGCTACTGCTGTCATGTAGGAAATCTGGGACTCTAATCTCCTCTTCTGAAGAAACAGTCCATTCATCAGCCAGAGCTGTGCTTATCACTGTATACTTTTAAGCAAACGGTGCTGAGTGATAGAGGATAGGGTGTGGTTTACAATGGCTTGGTGAAGAGGAAGGAACTGGGTGCTTAGCTCATCCATCCATTGTTAGAGCAGTACGTTTTCTGCATTTGTAAGAATTAAAGTGTCTCATAAAAAGACTGAAAAAACTTAGTTATGGAGAAGAGCAAATACTTTCTGGTGACAACATGCCATGAAAATCCCACAGATTATTCTCCCGGCAGTGTTATTCTCCTGGCAGATTATTCCCATGACTTCCATGTGCAAATGAAGTTTACGGCAACTACTGAAGCTATTACTTTTGCTCTCAAACAAAATTATGGAAGTATTTCCTTCACAACACACACTGTTTTCCACTCCTGAGCTTCTGGAGAAAGCTCAGAGGAAGACATAAAGCGTGTCACAGGACAGCTGCTGCTGGTGTCTCTCTACCGGGGCGCGAGAGGGCCTGATACGAAATGCAAACTCTGGAGGAACTGTGACCAGTTGGGAAGTCCTGACAGAGGCTGTGACTTGACCATGGACTCGCTGTATGACACAAGATGTGTGCCCAGGCATGACAACATGCAGCAAAATGAAAAGGCTGGAACCTAGAGGATTATGATCAGCTATCACTCCCGAGGAATTCCTGTGGTAAAGGATGTGCACGTAGATTTGCCTAAGCTAGGCTAGTCCTGTAAAGTCACTATTTTTGCTGGATAAAGTATGAGCAATAGCGTCATGGTCCAGATGAGATGATTAGAATCTGTGTGTGCAGCAACAGATGGTACCAGCACTAGAAAACAATCTGACTAAATAAACGGAGTAGTGCACTGTGTGTCAAAGTTTATATATAATATAAATTAACACATTATTAAGAAGTGTTTCCCCATCCCTGCACTGTTCCTCCCTATTAAGCAAGTGCCTTAATGCATATTTCTCCCACCATTGCTAATCCAGTGCACAAACTCAAACCTCTCAGTGGCATGGTGTAAAGCAGAAATCCTTTTGTCTTATCTGGGAAGACAGTTCAGCAGCCAGGCTCTGTGAAAAGTTTACTAAGAGCTGTTAGACTGATAGGTCCAACATCCTAGAAATGGTAAAATTAGAAAGCATAAAAGCAAACTTCTAGAAAACACAATATACAGGAACATTTTGGTACTTCAGGTTATGCCGTATTGCCTAATAATGTGATTTACATTCATACTTACAGATCAAAAGTACAATTAATTAACTAGATCAGTTGGCAAATCGACTGACTAAAATATATAAATACACATGAACTGCTAAAGACACATATACACTTCACAGAATATCAGTGGGTTTTTACCTGCAGGACTAGCCTGCTCTCATCATAGCAGGTCAATTTTGTAGACAGTTGACCAACATAAGGACCAAACTGTGTTCTCTTCTGTATTACTTTCTTTGCAAATACACCAAGGACTGTGAACAAAAAAAAGACCAGTGTAATATTAAGATAGACATCACGAACTATTTCCTGTATGTTTATAGCTGTGAAAATCGAGATAAACAAACAGTGCAGAACACATGGATTCTTCTTCTAGACAAGTAAGCCCTAATGTGAAGAATCTAAAAAGGATGTAAATAGGTACTGATTTTTTTTTTTTTTAATGGGTACTACATTGAATGAAAAAGTGCCTGAAGTCCATGACAGGACATTAAACTGAGTATGCAACACAAATTGCTACTCTTCAATTTACAAATTGTTGTTATCATAGTGCTCTGCTTGTTGGCATAATCAGAGAGGTTGTTCTATCCCAATATGAGTGGAGAGGATCTATAAAAACACAACATTGTTCTGCAACACTCGTATCAATCGAGTGGCAGAACAGACATCTTGTCATTCTCTTTCTGAAATGCAATCTAGGCAGGACTACTTTTACACAAGTACCTGTGGAAAATTTGTACACTAAGGACATCTTTTCTTTGTTCAAGTTTTGGCATTTGAATTGCATTGCCTTCAGAAGGAAACAACAGTCTTTCCAAAGTACGAACTGAAGATGCTGCAAAATGCAAATTACCCCACTGTGATCTTCTGCATTTGCAGGGGCTGAATGAGTGATATAATTTACCATTTTGTTTTTGACTTTTTATTGAATACTCTTTCCTGTTTTGCATGCTTGGGGTTAAAAAAAAAGTAATAGTGTATGGCTGTTACTAATAGACACAAATTCAACATTCATTAAACTTGAATTGACTGAACAGAGCTAACCGGTTGCTCACAGCTGAATGTCACATCAGCTCTGGCTAATGTCCTGCCATCAATCTGTGCTTCTAAGTTACTAGAAATCAGTCATAAAAAACAGTAGCTGACTGTGAGCTTTAGCTGTGCCCAGCTGAAAATAGTCTTCATACTGCTAATGCCCAGTGATTATGCCTTGAGTTACTCATGAAAACAAGCCAGTGTTAGTACTTTTGCCTCTTCTTTCTCAAACGTGGGAAAAAGAGCTAAAATACTTACTCTGCTGGTTTCCAGCTCGCAGCTCCAACACTCGCAAAGTGAGGTAGTGAGGTAGGGTGAGACGGGCTCGGCTGGGAATAACCCTATCTTTAGCCCTGATGAGTGGTCCGTGGAGTTTGCATTCTCCTATAAGGCTTCTACCGCAATCCTCACACCCTACAAATCCAGAAAAAGGAACCTGTTACTAAAAATGGCATATTACTTTCAAATTTAATCTCCTCTAATTTTGTCATCTTGAGAACACATCTGGAATTATGAATGCTTTTCTTCACACCACTGTTCTGCATAAGTTAGTGAAAAGATTATCTGCAAGAACTGAATTATGAAGGTTTGAAATAACACCTCCAGTTTGTGCATTGTCTTGTGTGCAAATTGCTAGGTCCTGACCTCCAAAGAATTATACATGTGTTCATTTGGAGATATCACAAACTGTGCATTTTAAGACTGAGACAGCAGCAAAACTGGAGCTCATTGTGTGCCCACCTATAAATCAAGGTTCATATATGAAATGCACCAGAAAGGAGAAGGACAAGGCTGTTAGTAACAACACGGTAAGGTTGGTCCCTTCCAACCTTACCCATTCTGTGATTATGCAATCCTGTAATTTGCAGAGATCCAAGGAATTCAAGACTTTGTGTTTGCTGCACAGACCATTCTCAGTAGAAGACAAGACCCACAGCGTACCATGAAAAATAAGTGTGATGAGTCTTACAGTCACAACTCAGTTGTCAATCACACAAGGGCAGCCTTCTTACAGGCCTCGCTGCCTATGGGAGTGAGGAAAAGGGGCACACCACATCTCCCAGTCGCTGGTTCCCAATAATGACATATGCAGGCTGAACACATAGACCATCCAGAGAAGTCATTAAAGAGAAATACGTGTCTGCAAACTGACTTTCGCCCAGCACAGTGAGATATTTTTGGTTCAGGGCAGCTCAAACTGGTTGCCAGGGAAACTCATACTGAGCAGCGACAAAACTGAGCAATGAGACTTTCCAGCAGAAGGTCATCTCGGCACTGCTGTCACACAGGGCGATGGGAAAAAGGGGACTTCTTGCACAAACCCTTTTTATAGACAGTAGAAACCAAACCAGTGAACCAACAGTGCTTTACGACTGAGTTAAAAGGAAAAGCTGGTATTGGTCATCCATGGCTACCTCGTTTTGTTTTCCTTCTGAAAACTCCGCTGAGCAAGTCTATTCAGTAAGTGACAATACAGAGCAGAGGAGGGGAGCCAGCACAGTCAAGAGAGTCCAAGGGAGCCACAGGACGCTGTAGCAGAGACTGGGGCAGGAGAGATGAGGCTTCACCACATACAGGGGCTTGTAACCAAGGAGAGGTCAAGAGAAGCATAGAAAGCTCAGGAGACTTTGCCTGGGGAGACATCGGAGATGTCTTTGAGAAAGGACAGTAGCACCATAAGTGCCATATACTGAGTAGCTCAAAAAAGTTTTCCTTTGCAAACACATGTAGGCACTTGACTAAATTACACACCTGGATAGTCTAGTCCAAAATCTCTCAAATAAGCCTACCCAGTTCTTTGGGCTCTCCATCAGTTTTAAATGAGGAGGTAGACCTGTGTGTGTGTCAGGCTGCAGGCACTACAATAGTCTGTATTTTTCAATAATTTGGAGACCATATAAGTTTTCTTTTGCCATGGCTCCTAGGCTGCACACCTGCACTATGAGTAGCTGAAGTACATTACTTTTTTTGATAGTGCTACAGATAAAGAACATGCCCCTCTGCAGCCCTCACTTAAAATGCACAAAACCCAACAATACAGCTGCAAAGCAGATTTTTCTTGTTATATACTGATTTGTGTAGCTGAAACTCCTTTACAGCTAGGCTCCAAGAAAAAACCAATTTCCTTGGTGATTTAACGTAATTGGCTTTTAAATAAATTCCAGAAGACACCCTTCTGAGGACAACGAAATTAGGAGGGCTTCCTGAGCTTACCTAGAATAATAGTGACTTTGTCTCAAGTCAAACAGCTCCTGCTTGGAGAGTCATTGTATGCAAACTGCCAAAACACATTACCAAAAGCAAAATGGAGACAAAGAACTGCTGTTAGAGGAAGGATGTGTCTAATCGTAAAGTACACGACCTTATCAATCCATGCCATACCTCTGTGATTCATCACTACCAAGCTCCTGAGCAAACCTCCCAGCCTCCTCAGGGCAGTGCCCACCGCAGAGGCCCCAGGGTGGGCAGCTCACAGGTAGGCTGGAGAAGGAAAGCAGGGGAAAAGGGTATTCCTTGAATTGGCCTCCAAATTCAGCAGTAGTGCTCTCCATTAGCTAACCCCCCTCGGTCCTCCAGATCCAAGTCATAAGGTCTGAAATGATTCACACACGTGGGTACTGGGTAGGCACTCCTCTAAAATCAGTGACTGCTTTGCATCAGAAAAGCTGTTGAGCGTGCCACTGAGCTTAGCAGCCCCACAGATGGCTCCCCAGGTAGCACACCTAAGCTGCATGACAAAGTCCTGAATGAAATTAGCTGCAGAGCTGGAAGTGCTTTTAAGCACCTTGCTAACATGGCTTGGGATTCTGACCTGACATAGCTGCACAACACCTTGAAATACCCAGAGCTGCCCAAGGCTTGTTCTAAGATTTTTTATGGGTTTTTTTTATATGAGACCTGAAGATAACTAGATTACTTAAGTTATTTAAGAGGCATACTGGTATTACATTCACTGCACAGTATTTCTGACTCCACACCAACATGTTAGTACTCTGACTCAGAATTTATTGCGCTCTGAAAATTGCCAGGTGTACCAGCATCACAGGACTGGAGCACTGCAGACAGAATAAAGGGACTATCCCGGGGAACAGGGATCTTCATAATTTCTCTCCCCAAAACTAACAGTGCAAAACTGTCAAGTTTACAGTCTTCCTCAGAGATAACTACAGATCAAGCCATGATCCTTTGTATTTCAATGCTAAATTACCAATGCTATCGGTGAAGGAATGTATATATAGCTGCTGCATGACACTAGTTTGCAAAGCTTACATAGATTTTATACCCCTTTTTAACTTGGCTAATTAAGTAAACTGCATTTTTTTCAACAACAGCCTCAGAACACACTCTAACCTGTTTTGAAATATCAAGCATCCAGCCATGGAAACAACACACACTGCTGTATTAGCACTAGAAATGAAATACAGCTGTTTAGAAAAATCATTTTCTGTGAAGAAGATTTTTTTCTGCTTTTTATTGGGCACTTCAGTACCTCAATGCTTTTTCAGTTTCCTTGCTCCCTTAAACTGTATTTACACAAACAAAATTAATGGGTTTGAGGTCATGTGCAAGCATGCAAGAAAAAGTAAAACTGCCACCATTCCTCTGCTTTGCTGTGATTTAGATGAGTAGGGAACAAAAAGAAATAAATGAGATTCACAGGAGTTACAAGCTGTTAAAAAACAGATCGTGTCATTTACTATACCTTTAGAACAACAGTGCTATATTGTCCCCTAGAGGGTATTTCTTCATTCTTTCTCTGTCTTTGCAGTGATTCTGAAAAAATTCCAAATCGTGCCTTTTAATCTGTCTATAGATACAACTACACAAGCTAATAAATCTTGTAGCTGTTAAGACTTTTACTTTGCTGAACTTCACTGCAGCAGTGGGGAGACAGGCACACACAAGAGCCTGGCACGGGTGCAGGTGCAGACTCCAACCAGGTTGCAGGTGTGCAGCCACCACCTTAATCGCAAGGACAAGGTGCTCACCCCCTGCAAACTGCCTCTGGAGGGGCTAACAGAAGGGTACATCTCTACACCCCACGCCTGGTATCCCTGTGCCTGAATCTGCTCCCACTTTTCCCAGCTATTGAGAGGCATGGTTGGCACCAGCCATGGCTTCCCCTAGCTCTTTGGGTCATCAGAAAAGTGAGACCCACTGCCTGCAGGATGCACTCCGACCCCATGAGCTGGCTGAATGCTGGTAGCCATGTTCCCAGGGAGGAGAATGGGCTGTGAATGTGGCTCACCTGTACCGTCCTCACCATGGTGGCGCTTCCCCCCAGTCGAGGTCTAGGTGACAGTTCTCCTTTGCTTCAGACTATACAGCCTGGCAGCCTCAGTGACCAGCCTGCCTCGCCCTCCAGATGGCTCTGGGGCCAGCCATGCTGCACGGGGACAAGCTCCCGCAGTCAACAGTAGCCAAGCTGGCACAGCAGCTTGGACAAGCTGGACTTGAGCACAGTCAACAAACTGGTTTCCAAAACAGCAGCACTGTCGAGTAGTGTGCCACCCCCACAGGCACAAGCCCAGCCTCGGGGAGAGCTCATTAGCGTGGGCAAGGAGCCACAGGCTGCGGTTACACAGAGTCCGCTGCAGAGATAACAGGAGCTATACATAACCATACTAGGAACTGCAATCACTGTCATGATAGCTCAGACATGCCACCAGCACCTTAACCAATCAGCAGCACAACATCCCTTTTTAAAACCAGTTTGCTAAAAACTAGATGCCTATCAGGACGTCCTTCCTGCGTTTTCTCCAACGTCTATTTTCAAGAGAGACTTTACAGTACCTGAACACTTCAGTGGCCCACAAGATGCCTGCGGTACAATTATGTCCCCTGTGAAGGCAGAGGTAAATCATTCCTTCTAGAACGTCCACTTTGAGCAAGAAATGATCAGCGTCTGAGCAGCACTTGACATTTGCTGTGCTGTTCTGCAGCATTAGAACTAGCTCCCATGCGCAGAGGGAGCAAAGATCAGTGTACACAACCGTCCAAATCCTAGACTAATTACAATCATAAGATTTGCATAGCAAACAACAGTAATTTATCCCAGAGTAAAACCGTACTGCTCCGTTAGCCTTGTTCAGCTTTCACATAGAGGAACGCTGCAAAAATACTGTCTGGATGTTTTCTGTCCAAGATGCTTTGCACATACCAGTCTTGACTCTGCTTACCCAAAGGTGCATGAGGTGGTGCATGAGGTGCTGCATGAGGGTTTCCTGTTCTGTGGTTTGTTCTGCAGCACTCTGTGCTAGAAAAGCTTGAAAACCTTGTTCTACAATATAATTTATTTGGCAAAAAAATCAAAGTACTCAATTAGCAAACAGTTAATCACAAGTTATTTCCCATTTTTGTGGGCCACTGACACAATTCCCACTGTTATAAAATGTTTATGAAAGAAGCCTTATGTGTCCTAAGTTCGATGCACAAAATGACAATTAATAATTTATTCTAGTTATATTAAAGTAAAATAGAACTTGCTATAATTACCAGAACGCAGAATGTCATGCTAAATTTTCTACTGATTGATCTTCACTTTTTAACTGTAATAACTGATCCCTAATCCAGCACCAAAATAGGTAACATTTCTTCAATGTCTCCTTTTCCCGTCTATCTCATACATTAAAACCTTGTATTAACAACAGCTCAGCTCTGCATGGAAAAGAAAGAAAAAAAAGTAAATCGAGAAACGACACTCCAGGTTGACTTTGCAATCATAATTGCTCACCTGAGCAAAGACTGAAAACTTGAACTTTTGTGCTTGACACAGTGTAGTATTTGGGAAGCAGGTACTATATTTTCCATAACACTGCACCCAAAATAACACCACCCGCAAAAAGAAGGGGGAAAAAAAAAAGAGTTTTACTCTTACGTGCTTAAGAGGGAAACTTTATAGATTTCAAGCAGTGAGTTCCCACGCCTTTGACACACGGAGAGCATCAAGCCTCGCAGTCTTCCTGGTGGCACCAGCAGAGACACTGTGGATATGCTGCTGGGGCACTATCAGCTCCTTACCAAGGCCTTGTGCTGGCCACTGCCATGCCCAGGCTTTCTCGTGAGTGGGCAGGAGCTCCTGAGATGCAGGTGGAGGGGGAGGAGGAGTCCTTCTCCTGTGCAGGAGTGAGCAGCATCCTGCACGTAAATGCCTACGCCCATTGGGGCCCCCTTTCCCTGGGAAGGAGAACAGTAGGTGGTTTGCAAACATCCCAGAAATCATTCTTAACGTTAAACATATTCATGGGAACATGACCTCACGCCCCTAAAATGTAAAACTTCAAAAATTAGTTACTATATTTGGAGACAGAAACAGAGAAAGAAAACAGCAAACATGCCTTACTGCCACCCCACCCCATAGATTCAGTCAGACCAGCAGGTCAAGCTAATTCCCTAAAACTGCGACCCAGCACTGCAGGTGAACCCAGCCCTCAGGCATCCTGACCCAGCTACTGATCTGCAGTGACACTTTCCCTCACCTCCCCTCCAACCTCCCCGTGCCTCTGTTTTTTTCCCCAGAAGAATGAAGATTCAGAGGGAGGGCACATCCCTGGGTTTCCAGCAGTGGGAGATCATCTGTCGAGGCATCTGCTCCTTCCTCACAGCAGTACGATCCTGACAGCACAGCTGTTCTTATGGAAGGATGCCTCTAAGAAGGGAGGCTCAGCACTTATCTGACTGTAAAAAAACCTTCTAACACAAAGCACAAATGCATTTTCCTGGCAGACACAAGTTCCAACATGTAAAGTCTTCAGAACTCCAAAACTATTTATTATACAAACATATGCAAGATAACAACAAGTATGATTCATTACTAGTTCCTAATAGGGAGTAATCACGATGACAGTCAAGCACATCTGGGAATAGTTAAGTTTTTTGTCTGGTGTCCACAAAGTACTACAACAGGCATAGCCAGAAGGAATTTAACCAGTTTCCCCACAAAAAGACAGTTTCACACCAATCTCAGTGAGGCTACTGCTGTGCTCCTTCTGTCTAGAAAATCTCAGCAGAACAGTTAGAAAAGCCTCAAGGATCACAGCTGGGCTGTGAAATTCAGCAGTTTGAGCAGGTTCCTGCAAAGCCAGTGCAGGAAAAGCATATCTGTGCTCTGCTTTATCTTACAAACTTCCCATCTAGGAAGGAAAAAAGTTACCTTCACTGTTTGAACACCTGAAAGGGCAGTAACTTACAAGTTTTTCCTATAAAATTAGAGAAAAAAACCCTCAAGAAACCCACAACACACAAAAAAAAAACCCCAACAAACCAAACAGCAGGGAAAGTATATCGGTGTGTTTATCACGTTTAACTTCACTGCAGTTTGATCAACTGATTTATCCAAGTTCTTGGTAGGTTCATTCATCTAAAAATGACCTGAGGTCAAAAAAATTCATAGATTGATTGAAAGCTAATTTAAAAAATAATCTTTTGTTCATTATTCTTGGTATAAAATGTACATGTCATATTTCCAGTACACCACATGGGGTTTGGTTGTTATCAGAACCCATATACATAACGTGCACAGTTCAAGTGAAATCCACCTCCTGTAGTTTACATTTAATAGTTTCTAATCAGCACAGACATAGAGACTTCTCTCACTGCTAAACGATGAACACATTTCAAACAATGAAATTCAAAAATACAGTTGGATTTTTCAGGGGGTTTTTTCCTTCTCTCCCTCCACTGTCTGAAGTCATACAAAATTAGATCCAGAAACAGGAAAGGAAGTTAACAGCAAATTCGCAGGAACAACTACTACTTTTTTACGAGAAAGAGCCTCAGTCAGCAGAGCGTGGTCCTACAAAATGCCCTGCAAGAGCCTTCTAAGAGCAAAGCCTTCCTGTTGCACTCTGCTAATCTTCTCCAGTAGTCGGACCTGGTGCAAGGCTGTGGCTCCTTGGCTGCAATGCCTTCGTCTTGCTTTAGGTCTTCCCTAGCTGCTTCTGTACTGCAGACAGCAAAACTAAAATCCTCCTGTTCACAGAAGCACAGACAGCCATCAAGAGAGTCATATTCAAACTGCTTACAATCACCCTGGGGCTCCTCGGCCACACGTTAGACTCCCTAATCTACATCTCCCACAGCACAGATTCTACCTACCACAGCAGAAGAAGCTTTCATTGGTCACAAGCAAAGAGGCCTTCTGGGGAGATTTTTGACAGGCTGGTTGATTTATTTTAGTGTCAGACCTTTCAGTGGAGAATGTAAATGCTACTGCGGCAATTTAACACAGACACCAGAATTTTCCATCTTTTTACTAGCAGGAAAAAAACCCAGGGACATATGTCTTCCTAAATGTATGTATGTATAAATACACATGCACGCAGCCGCACACACACACTATATCAAGTGCATTAATATAGCTGACAGTTTTATTGATGGCAGGTCAACACCATGGTTTCAATTCTGATAAACGAAGTGCAGCAATTGTAACGACTAAAGCTTAGTATTAATTAGTTGAAATATTTCCAACACTTGCAACATTCCCTTAAAAGGTAACCTTAGATTGGGTCTCTCTCTCCGTCACTGAACTTGGTTGTTACTGGCCACCAAGTCCAGATGTTGTGCAGAGGAGATTAGTGGAAGGTTCTGTGGCAAAAGCTACCTCTCCTTAGGAAACCAGTCCAAATCAATTCTTAATTTTCCACTGAAGACACAACTTCCAATATGGACTTGTGGGAACTTTCCCAGCAAAGATACTAGCAGCTGGGATATATTTCCAGCTGCTTACTAAAAGAAAGAACCAGGCAGGTAGACACATTCTGGAGAAGGAAGTACGAGTTTACTGTAGGATGCAATGAGGAAGCCGGCATGACAGAGCAAGGAGATACTGTACTCATCCCATGGCTGGAGAACTTGAAGTCTTTAGAGGCAGTTATAACAACATGGAGCAAGCCACAGCTACCGGGAATAAAAGTGCAGCGCAAAAATGATGTGACCCACTTCTGTAGGTATTAGTCTGCACTTACCTCTACTGATGTGCAAGTAGCCACATTAAGAAAGAAGGAAGTCCAGGGGAGAAGTGAATACACAGACACATAAAACTGGTTGGAGCTGAGACCATGGAGTCTGTCCTGAAAGAACACTCCAATCCATATTACATTCGGTGGAAACTATGCCTGAATAAAACTGGAAAATCAGTTAACTTCCTCAGTGAACCATCCAAACTTCCTATTGATATTCCAACTCACCCAAGAGAAAAAAAAAACTTTTTTTGACTAATGAACCCTAACGTATGTATTTATAATACTGAAATGAAGGAGTATTCTTTTAAAAGCATTGGCTTTTGTAAATGAAAGGTCATTAACAGCTTAGCAGAACAGCTTTAGCTCTTATTATGCATCCACTTCATAACAGAGGATACTGCCAATAACTTCTGTTATTCCCTGCCTCATTTCCAACACGAAAAGCATGCTTGATTCCCAGTTCCTCTGGGAAAAAAATCAGTAGGATACTCTCATCCTTTGCCTTTATGACCCTGTTAAATTATTCTCCTCTTTTAAGGCATGAAGTGATTTCTTAAAAAAAAAAAAAAAAAAAAAGGCACTGTGAAGCTCTGCTGCTGAACAGACACAAAAATGTATTTTTGTGAAAAGAATACTTACACATGCAAGTGTCATATCTACATTTCCATTTACTTGTTTTCTTTTTCCTAAGATCTAACATTCATTTGTATTTTTTCTACCCTAAAGACTTTTAATGGGAACCACAAGATGATTACCTAATGTCTTGACTGATAATGTACTAAAGAAATTAGGTCCACCTGAGCTTCTTTACCAGACCGACTAAGAAAGGATAATAAAATTGGCAGCAACAGATTAGGCATCAGTATAGCACGTTTTCCTTACAATGACTATTCCCCTCAGGCATAAGGACAACCTTTACTCTGCTTTCTAAGAGTAATATAGAAATACAGAAGTACAAAGTATATGATTACAGATTTTACAGAAGAATTACATGAGAGTTGCAAAAATTTGTGTGTTTAGAAAAAATTGCAGATTTTTTCTACAGATAAAGCTTTCTAAACTCAGATTATAAATATCTCCATAAAGCCCTATTTATTCTACTGCTGTCATCTCAGTTTGAGATGAAATAAAATTCAAACATTTTTTCTATATTTCTGATTAACTTATAGTTTCTTTAAATTATTTCCAAAAGTCACAGACACACAAAATTAACAGTACTCATTATTACTAGAATCTAAGAAGCAATCTTGCAAAGCGAAACTTCAAGGAATTTGCTCCTGTTTTCATACTTTCCTAGCTCGAAGAACAAGATCAAAGGATAGTAAAGGCATCACCTTGGGGAATATGCACCCTTCCTCAGATGTGTATATGTACATAACATATGTAATATGTCATTTAGCATATATATTTACTTTGAGCTGTGTATGATTATATATCCCACCTTGTACTTGGTATATTTTACTCTGTTGGTTGGAAATCAAGAATTTTATACTTCTTCCACTTCAACATTGCCAATAGGTCACAACAATATTACTATTTTGTAAAGATCCTTATGTTAGAAGAGGCAAAGGGACAACTGTGATACCAGAACATCCTTACGCACCTCCCCACACATCTGGCTAACCACCTTCCAGTCCAGTGAGTTAAACATAACACACTCTGCCTTATCGCCCAAGTAACAGAGAACAAGTGCCACCTTCCGTGTCACACATGAATCATCTACTTTCTTCTCCATTATACCAACTAAAAAACCCCCAATCAACTGAGCTTTCCACAACCGTAATTCTTTTCTATTTGCACCATTAAAAGTACCCAGAAATCCTCCCCGGTCAACATTTTTATAACACATCTAGATTACAGCATTAAAAGCACCTACAAATGTATCTCCTGTCCAACTTAAATGTTAACTTCAAATTAGCTTTAAATTTTAATGGCTTCCAGTGCCTATCATGCATAAATACACTTAAGTGAGGTCTAAAAACAGTCTTGACCCATTTGGATAACAATAATATCAACAGAGCCCACAAACACTGTATCTGCCTGCTTGAGTTCAGTGTTTTTACATCCTAGTCAAAACTGTAAATACATTTGCTTTTTTTTACTTTTCTCTCTGAAAATCTTGGAAATTTAATGGCAAAGCCACAAGCAAACATGTTGATGCTATACAGTTAAACAATGTATTTTCGTTTTAAGGATCACAAAGCAATCTAAAGAAAGCATATTTGCATATGGAGCCCAAACTTTTCCAAGAAAAACAGGTAAGTTTTCTGCTGGGAGAAGAGCAAAATGAGACAAAACCTAGTAAGATTACCAGCTCAAAATCACTCAAAGAAAAAATGTCAGACTGAGGAACACAAATTATTCCAACAGACCATGAAACTTCCCAAGCACTTCCCCTGAAATGAGGGGACTACTCAAAAGTTTTCGAACTACTGCATACATGCACAGACACTTTAAATCAGGTTTGCAACATAAACCCAGCAATTCCTACTGCCATGTACGAACAAGGCAGCACGATGGCAATTATTCTGTTCAGAGCTTGCCCTTACACTTAAACTAACAAAGGAAGAAATAATGTTACCTAATTTTTTTTCCTGCAATCATAAGTGGGCCACACCTGAAAGCTGTAGCTGCATGAGCCCAGAAATCTTTTCCTTCACTCACCACAGAAACTAATATAGGAACTCTAATGATTTGTTCTCTTGTTTTCAGTTAAAAATTTACATATGAATTACACACCAAATTCCTTCAGTCTAATAAACTGTTCTGAACTCGCATGAAGAAAATACTGCTTCTTCATTATCATCCTCTTCTTGCTCCTCTTTGCTGTCTTTACAAAAAAACTGTACCTCTAAAGCCAGCAGCAGGCACGGTGGTAAGTCTACCTCTTGCCTTGCTTCCATGCATGGAAACAGAGGTTTGGAAATATATCCTTACATTTCAAAGAATTTTAGATTCCCAGATTTCCTGCCAGACAGGCCTGCTTGTTAGTCCCTGTCTTGTGTGTAAGTATTAACACAGCAATCTGTACCAGTCAAGAAATTATCTGATGCAACTGAGCTGATTCTCAAAGGCATAAAAAAATTGCATATAATAGCCTACATAAATTACTGATGTTCAGGATCTGACTGGAAGACCGAAATACTGAATTATTTACTATTAGTTTTCATATTCATTAATTACCATTAGACAGAGAACAAATGAGCACACACAGAGGCTAGAAACAGCACGTGAGTCTCTTAGGCGTTTCCCGTGACAGAATACAATTCAAATATTGTTTTTGCACTCAAGAACAGAAATGCAAACATTTCATAATTGCACTGTGTATGGGAAATCAAAACAAACCTTACCTTATTTAAAATATCAATTTTAGTAAAAAGTCAGGCTATGCTAGTACAGGGTGACAGAAACCAGGCCATTCTCCTTCGGCAGATTTTTCCAAATGCCCCTGTGCTCAACTAAGTCTAACTCCGCTCTGTTTTGTTTCCCCAGGAGGACCCATTCAGGACCATGTGCTCCTTTTCAGCTGTCAATAAACAGAAGCGGTGAATTCCCCAGCGCTTCACAAAGCTAGTTAGGCATAACCATTCATTTCTTTGGGAAAACAGGGCATTGATTTCAGCAAATTCCCAGGGAGCAGCTACAACAAAGAGATCAAAGACCCACCTCCTTTCCTGCCTGGCTTTGGCCGGCTGGGCTGAGAGGAGCAGCAACAGGTTTCCGAAGAGCAGGCTTGAGCCCCACTGACCACTGCACGCCCCATTCACACCCGTCACCTTCCTACATTCCCGGGACAGCCCCTGGCGCTAACCGTGACAAACCCCTACATTCAGGCAGCATAATATACTGCACGCTAGTTCATCCAAGGATAAAAAGAAAAACAAGCTCCAAGGGAAGTCTGCTGCTTCCCCAACCAGTCGAGCCTCAGTAGCTGCCAGATTTTCCATAAACTTCTTTTTTTTTGTTTGTTTTTTAGCTTCTCCATCTAAAACAGAGAAACATTTGCTACCTCAAATTCATTGTGCTGAAACTTCACTGGAATGTTGGCTTTTTTGGTTTATTTCCATGAGCTTGAAAACTTAGCTGCTGGAGTTCGAGGTCTAGCTGCAACAGCCCTTGTATTGTGCAGCCATGACATTTTCTTTCTGCAATTTACCCCAGAATGCAATGGTTTTTTCCCCTAGGAAACTAAGGGGGTTTGTTCTGGTTTGGTTAAATTTTTTAGTTTTTTAATTATACATCTTGTCTTCATTAACGTGACCTGGAACAAGATTTTTAATGCTAGAATTTGACCTTGTACTAAACCAAGCATTAGGAAAAGATGATGCTGTGGACAAGCTTAAGGACTGGTGGTTAGGCTACACATCTACTACTAAACAGTAAGAGACAGAGATTGGTTCTTATGGTGTGGTGACCATTTGGCATCAGCTCACGTGTCTAAATGCTCCCCATGTCCTTCTCTCTTCCACAACAAACAGTATGGTTATATCCAAATTCCCTACCTGGAACACAGGCTGGTAAATACTATCCCCAAAACACACCATAGTGTTGCTTGCTAGCATAGGACAGTACTGAGCTCATGGGCTGGCTCTGAAATATTTATTCATATAAATACAGACATAAAGATCTAGAGTCACTTCACATCTGTACAGATCTGCTGTTTTATTCTTTAGCATTCTCCTGTGCACTGACATTTTACCAAGGCACTGCCTGGCTATCACAAGTCCCACATGCCTGTGTACTCCCACCAGCTGGAACTTGTAAAGGCCCCTCAGCACTGGTACTGCCTCGGGGCCATTCACACATGTCCAAGTGAGAAGACAACTGTCTATCCCACCAGCATGACCAAGTATCACAGGACCTGGCACAGTGCAAGCAGTACAATACTGAGAAGACCAGGGACAAGTGGTAGGGATGACTGACCATTGCACAGAAGATAGCTAAAGACACCAAGAAATACAGAACTGCAGAATTATCGAAGTTGCAAGAGACCTGTGAAGATCAACTAGGCCAGCCTCTTGCTGAAAACAGGCCATTAAACAGCATTACCCAGGGCTTTGTCAAGCTGTATCTCGAATACTTCCAGCAAGGGACACTCCACCACTTCCCTGGGCAGCCTATTTAAGTGTTCAGTTAATCCCACAGTGAAAATGCTCCTTGCATAAACAAGCGTCTCCCCTGAAGCAACTTGTGACCATCACCTCTTGTCCTGTCAGAGCATGTTTGGGGAAAGAGTGCTTCCAACTCCTTTTCCAAACCACCATTTTGTACTGGAAGACTAGTTCTGTGACTAGATGCCCTTGAACCTTCTCTTCTTTGAGCTGAACACACCCAGCTTCTTCAACCTCTACTCAGGTGACAACTTCTCTAACCCACTGATCATCAGGAGAAACATGAGAGAGCTGAAAAAAGAAGAAATAAACTGACAGGGCATAAAATTGCTAAAACAGACAAACCAGCTTAAACATCTGAGCATGGTTGAGGAGTCTTGGCCTCAACTACTATACAGTCTCTCCATTCTTTAACTTTTCACTCCTGACAGAAGTTCTGCCTGCTGTAGACAATACAGTCAGGCATACCACATTCCTTATTTTAGAGTTCTCCCTGTATCTAAATGGCATTTAAGCATGCCCCAAAATTTCCAGTTTGCAGGTAAAGCTCAAAAAATGCACAAATAACTTGATCTTGAATTACAGATATAACCCGCAGAGATAAGTGATGCCACCCAGTCACTGATGGGTTTATATTTATTAACTGAACACAAATATTAATGAAAAAAACCCAATGTTTTCTTTGTTACTCTGAGGAAGTTTTAAGGAATGATAAAATTGGTTTCTGAAATTCCCCTCTCTTACACTGCACAGTGTGCAGCTGGGCAGCCCTTGGAAGCAATGATAAAAAATGGCAGCTGAGGCACTGGAAGGACTCCAGAAGAAAGCATGTAGATCAGATCAATAAGCATAGAAAATGTGCTTAATGCTTCAGATAGCTTAAGCTAGAGTGAGAGAGTGAGAGTATCGGGGAAACGTGTGCAGCAGTCTTTTGTGGTAGTTACGATAGCATAGCATAAGGATATGCCATTTGTATATTATTTTCTGTTAAAAAGAAGGATGGATAGTAGTGATGAGGCACAAAATTTGGATATGACTGGGATAATGACATGCTGGAAACACAGGAGTTAAATTTGCAAAATGATTAAAAAACCCTGAGCACATCACTCTGTAGTAATCTGGGATGGCATTTGTGCCAAAGATAGAAAAAACATTTTAGACAGAATTGTAATTTTAAGTCTCAATGAACCAGTCTGTTCTTATACTTGGGCCAGATTTTTACAATTTTACTCCTATTAAGTCATGCTTTACTCCAAGAATAATCCTGTTGATTATAATGGTAATATTGTTCGACAGATGTCTCAGAAGAAACACAAATGTAAAAGCAGACTTTATACTTCAGATAAAAGACATCAATCATGAGTACATCTGGGAATCTGATAAAAACATATGGTGCAAAAAAATCACTGTGGGATAATGGAAATGTACTTACAGAGCAGGTCTGTTGACATGTTTACAGATCAGGCAAAGGAAACCTACAAAAAATAAATGAAAAAAGAATTATCAGTTTTCTGACCTAGCACTATTCATGTTTACATCTCATGCTAGTAATCATATGCACTGTCTTTTAGTTCTTTAGGAAATAAGGAGAATATATATACAGAAATCTAACAAGGAAGAATTTTAACTCGCAGAAAAAAAGAATAAATCCATCTATTTTTTTATTCCTTAATAACTGATTCCACTTCATTTCACAGACAATGTGAACTGACAGTATTAATGTAATGCATTTTAATTAAGAACAGTTTGCTGTAACTCACATCTTCATTAACACTTATTATTAAAACAGAATTTTCAGGCATCGTGTATTTTACCCCATTGCGTGCCGTTCTGTGTTCAAGCCTGCTATTTCTGGTATTCATCCTAACAGTCCTGACCCTTGCAAAGTCAAAAAGAATATTAACCAAACACAGGACAAGACATTGCATTTGCTCTCTTGAAAGACTTCTGAAGACTTCTAGTTTTCTGCTGAACTAATTTATCCTGTTCTTTTCCAATTCATTTGCTGTTTTTTGACTGAAATTTTACTATAAGCATATAGGAGCAGAGTCTGAGTTTTCTGTAGCTGTCTGAGCAGTCTCCAAAACAGGGGGATCCCAATGAGTGAATAAGGCTACTTGGACCAACAGAAATAATAATGCATATAACAATAAGGGAACACACAAATAACAGTATAAATCACATCAATATATGCCATTCTATGTCATGCACAAAACTTGAAAGTTTCAGGCAGTGTTTGAAGGTGTGTGTACATGAATTAGAGTGAATGAAAGAGGTTCAATTAGGTGGAGTGCTGGGTCCTGCACTTGGCTCACAACCCTATGCAGTGCTACAGGCTTGGGGAAGAGTGGCTGGAAAGTGGCCTGGCAGAAAAGGATCTGGGGTTTCTGGTTAACAGCTGGCTGAACATGCGCCAGCAGTGTGCCCAGGTGGCCAAGACCAGTGACATCCTGGCCTGTATCAGCAATAGTGTGGTTAGCAGAACTAAGGTAGTAACTGTCCTCCTGTACTCAGGACTGGTGAGGTCACACCTCAAATCTTGTGTTCAGTTTTGGACTCCTCACTGCAAGAAAGACATTGAGGTGCTGCAGAGTGTCCAGAGAAGGGCAATGGAGCTGGTGAAGGGTTTTGAGCACAAGTCTTACGCGAAGCACCTGAGGGAGCTGGGGGCTTTTAGGCTGAAGAAAAGGAGGTTCAGGGTGGACCTTATCGCTCTCTGCAACTACCTGAAAGGAGGCTGCAGAGAGGTGGAGGTCAGTATCAAGGGACAGGGCAAGAGGAAATGGCTTCAAGTTGCACCAGGGAAGGTTTAGATTGGATATTAGGAAAAATCTCTTCACCAAAAGGGTTGTCAAACATTGGGCAGGCTGCCCAGGGAAGAGGTTGAGTCCCCATCCCTGAAGGTATTTAAAAGACAAGCAGATGCGAAGCTTAGGGATGTGGTTTAATGGTGGACTTGAGAGTGCTGGGTTTATGGTTGGACTCAATGGTCTTAAGGGTTTTTCTTAAATGATTCTATTATTCTGTGAAAACTTGACCCTGATAAAGACAATAGTATTTTGTTGCTGACTGAAATGCGTCAAAGAAAACATCTTCATTTTAAAAAATACAATGATTATTAGTAAGAAAGTTACAAATTAATTGGAGATGGTTGGGAGAGCTGAGGGAAGGGGAGCATGGAAGAAGGCAATAAAGATTACAGGAAAAATGGATAGCAAGGAATAAGGAGAACTGAGAAGGAAACAGACTCACAGAGTGTAAGGAAGACGTAAGCAAGACGAATACAGAGGACAATGAGGCAGAGGGGAGTTAATGGCCTGCTGATGAGAATTTGCCGAGGAAGAAGCTGTGACTTCAGGTGTCAGGATGAGGAAGCTGAGATCCAGCTATCTGCTGAAATCTAGAAGCACATTTTCATGTTTGAAAAGACTAAGAGAACACTTCCAGTGATCCACTGCAGGCACCTAAGTTGCCATCTTAGCTTGAGAGTGTGTGCCTGCAACCATACTGCAGCTATGCTGAGCGCTCTCCCCAGCATTTACTCAGCAGTGATGTACATACATCACTACTGGGCAACATAAGAAGTATGCTGATTACATTAGCAAGTTGACAATCAATAAACTTATATATCCTCATTTAAGTGCTTGCAGACCTAATCCCAAGAACAAGACACATAAAGTTAGTAAATCAGACTCCCCGCCTTACCATGTGTCTCACTGCAACATAATCAAACCCCCAAGGAATCAAACTGTAAATCCTAGCATAAAATACATTAGAGAAAACATATTTTATAGATGCTTTGGACTCTGGAATTTAGAAGATTTCTGATGTCAAAAATATAAAGAACTGCCTGGTCCTTCCTTCCCACATATCTTCCTAAACTTACCATTTAAGCCTATGCTGCTTTCACCAAACAGAAGACAAGTACAAGCTTTGCATTTTAAAAAATTATTTGCAGTGGTGGGTGGTTAGGGGTAGTTGACAGGTATACTATAGCCTTTATTGCAGAAAATTCATATTTTCAACACAAACCCAAAAAGATCCCTCCCACCTTTGGGCTGCACACATTCCCTAGTGGGATAAAACTAAGAGGGAGTGGCTCATCAGAAATTCTCATCAGGGAAGACACTACAAGGAAAGATGCTTCAACTGCCCACGCACAAGCATCCTGTGTCTTTTAAGTGCCCAAGGACATCTGAAACACCCACATGAGTCTGATAGCGATACTACTGGTTATAAAGGAAAAAGAGTCCCTCCTGGACTAGGAGCTACAAGCCAGGCAAGGCTACACAGGGCTTCTCAGAGAGTAATAGACACATTTCAGCAAATTAATCAAGTCCTACAGTATTGAAGTCTGTCTGTTTTTACAAGAATCCAGGTAGAGAATGGGCAGATTGCTGGTAAATCACTTGTGTCTGAGATCAAGGGGACTGCAGATGAGGTATGAAACACAAGTGCCAGCACATCAACTTCTCTCCTGTAACCTTTGTCCTCTACCAAAACAGCTGCGTCTGGTGAACATACAGCTTACAAATTAGCTTTGTCTCTACCTGGGACTGTGTGCAGCTGGGAGAAAGGAGCAGTAAAAGTGCTCACATGCTAAAAGGACATCAATGAGTCTCCTCTTTCCAGGTGAAGATAGGCATGCTGGGTGCATGCTTCCTAAGCAGCAAGTGTTCTAGTCTGATTTCCATCATCCAGAAAAAACTTCATTTCTGAAAAAGATCTACTCTGCAGTTTGATTCCATTCTGGCTGAGAGCAAGGCACTTGTCTGTGGTGTTAATTGCTAAAAATTTGGGCCTTGCCTTGCAGAGGGAACAGTGGACTCTAAGGGCATCCATATGTGACTGCATATGTACCAACCTTTGTCATCTCCAGAAACAACAGGTTACATGTTGTCACTGTCAATGCAGTGCCATCAACTAATAAAGAGTTCATCCCTGCTGCAAGGAATTACTAGGCAAAATGACTTCACTGTGCTGGCATTCAATCTGCAGGGCAATTATCTGGTAAAGCACCGCAACACAACAAGCTCTTCCCTCCCACATGGTCTGAGTTAGTAGTATACCTTCATCCTCCCACACTGGATCTGCAGCAGTCTCCTATCATGAGGAAGTCCAGCTTCAGTCTATGCCCTTCCTGTCCCCAACACATCTGCCATCCAACCATGCTGCAGTGACATGGTGGTCTGTGAACACCCCAGTTAAGGTTTGGTTGAATTGTTCTGTCGTGTCACTTCGGTGGTAAATCACGAAAGTGTTTTTCTCCACAGGCCATCAAAGCCTGAGAAGCTTTCTTTTCCCACCCCTGTACAGTCATCTGATGAAGCACTACTAGCAGCAGCAATCCTACAGTGTCCAAGTCCAGGCCTTGGGAAAAGCACAGAGGCTACAGACCAAGAGCAAGGACCTCCATGAGGGCATCCCAGCCACTGCAACACAGGCCACTTGCAGAACAACAGAGCAGCAGCTGTACCAACACAAGGAACTGCTCATCTTCCAGCAGCTCATCTGGACATTATCTGTGCCAGGTTGAGGATAAGGACTGCAAGGAGTATTTGCAGAGGCAAGAGAATGTAAGCAGAACTACAAGCTTCTTCTTAAGCTGTGCCAGCTCTTCCCTGCAGTTATCCTCAAAATGAACCCAGAACTGGCTGTCCTCCTAGCTGCAAAAAACCACCACCATAATACCTCCTCCTGCTTCAAGGGTACCCTTTGTGCAGTGTATTGATCCCTGACCAAGGGGTCTCCAACACATGCAAAGTCATGGCAGCCACACATGCTGTGCCAACCAGGCACAGTCCCTGGTGGTTTCTGGCCACATCAGTCACTTGTCCGTCTAAACTCAAGTGGTTGGTCAGTGACCATGTCAGCCTCAGTTTAACACTGGCCAACATTCTGTGTATTCACCCCTTGTAAACCTTACTGACGTATCACATTGACCTTTAGACGAAGGGGTGTAGGTATATTGGCCAAATTTTATGTGCTGCCCACACAGCCAAAAGTTGTTTGTGGTTGCTCTTAAATATCGTCATTTCTCATCAGTGAATGGGCAGAAGAGAAGGAGAAGCAAAGTAGGCGACATTTCCCGTACATAAAAATTGCAAACCTGAAAATGAGAGGCAAAATCTAACAAGGTTCTCACAGAGTTTCAGGTATCAGGAAATTAATTCGTGCATTTAGGTGAGTTAAGTATAATAGATGGTTAAGAACCTATGGATAGCAAACCAGTGATTACAGGCACATTGGAGGACGAAAAGTTCTGTGCTTTGTAATGGTGTAAAGTGGTTACGCACGAGTTAGAGGAAGGAAGGATGGGTTCTGCACTGCCTAGAAGGACATGTCACAGTGTGTTTTGTGTAGGAGACAGGATTTTAGGGTTTTGGTTTTTTCACTTGTTCCACCATTGCCAAAAATTCATAGACTACGCATTTCGTGTTTTATAAGTGACTGTAGTGGCTACACTGTGGGCATGTATGACTCAGGACAGGTACACATGATGGCGGTGGGATTGCCCTCAGATGTCCAGGGCTCCCAGTGGGAAAGACAATACCTGTTATCTATGCAGTTCTGATGCAGAGGATGTGGGCTTAATGAAACCAGACCACCAGTTTCGAGGTATAGTCCACAAGGAGGACCTATACGAGGATCGAGATCACTGATGCACCAGAGGAAAGGTGACTCCCTCAAGGAAATGCATAGCAAGGGAAACAAGCCTGCACAGGACCTCTGCAACTGTTCATGATGCACAAGACATCCATGAAGGCTGCCAACAACAGCCTCGATTACTACCGCGCTTACCAGTGGTTCGCACTGAGAGGCAGTGAGAAGGGCAGCAAAGACCCCACTTTCTACAGCCACTGCAGGTCACTGCAAATTTCTAGGAAGATGACATGGTTTTACCAAACAGCACTTGTTTCACCAGCCTTGAAGCTCATTTTCACCAGAGACAACAAACTCCATGGCAAGGGAAGCCAGGGAACTTCTCTGTGAGGGACCTTTGCAATGTCTGCAACATAAGACTACAACCACTTGTTCAAGACAGCTGCCCTGTGTATAACACTCGTGGGTTCATGTGACAGAGCTCTTCCACTGACCTCTCTTCTAGAAGACATACATCTACCTTCTCTGTCATCTTGCCACAGAAAACCAGATGAAAAGCAGGCACCGATATGGGAAGAGATTTAAGTGGCAGCAACAGGAAAAACTTTCATACTGCCACACTGACACTGTAGGTGGTAGATGACAAGAGAACACGCTGCCTGCAAAAGAGACCTATACCATGCACAGACAAAGACCTGGATCATAGCTTTTGAATTATGAAGCCACCGTGAGAGGAAACACAGCTGTTCTGAACCAGTCAGCATCTGCCCCCCACCAAGTCCTCAGAAGTTATTACAGGATTCCTTACATTGTTTTCCACACAAAAACAATGTCAAAAACCAATGACAACTGTCAGCACAGGCATATTCTTTCTAATGACCTGATATTATACGACCCAAAAATGCACCTCAGTTTCATGCTGCATGCCAAAGAGGCGCATTGTTAACCAGTCACCACAAGACTCTTCTGATGCTGTGAAGTCATGTGTCCACCTTACTCGGGCAGCTGAAAAGGGACGCTGCTATAACTCAGGTACTTGGAAGAATGTCCAGCACAACTCATTTATAGATTCACAATAGCCTCATATAAATGGCATTATTATCTAAGTACCTTCTACCATATTTTAGGTGTGTAAAGGTAAAAAACAAATGAAAGTATTTTTTCAAAACATCTGTGGTAAGTAAGACAGCTGCAGACGTCTTTAAAACACACAAGCAAAGATATGACAGGAAAACCACACTTAACCTACTTACACTGAGATTAAATCAGGAAGGACTCTCTTCCCTCACTACAGAAATCAGTTGCTGGGGTTTAACTTTCAGCATACCTTATGACTCAGGTTGCATCTATCAGCAGAAAACACACCTTCAGGAGACAACAAGTCTATCACAGAGCATTTGCATTCCACCGGTGTCCCTAGTTGTGTTCTTTTGGCTACTGCTAGTGCTCATGGCTGGCTAAATGCATTTCTGCTGACATAGTTTCTCTTCTTTCAAATTCATGAACAGGAAAGAAAATAATAATAATATAGAATAATATAGAAATAATGTAAATAATATAGAAATTATTTAAGATTAATGGAGTACTAACAGGGAAAAATGAATATGTAGCACCAAATTCTCCATTTAAAGAAATCTATGGAGATTTTCTGAAGTTTGTGTTAGTCCCACACATGTGAATCCACATTAGGATTTGGTACACGCTAAGTACAACTCACCAAACATGTCCAACAGTGCTATTCTGTGCATTTTTTTATCTACCACATGTAGAGTCCCTCACTGGTGAAAATTATAAATGACTTTTTTGATAATATAAAATAGCATAACTTGTAATGTTCCAAATAATTTTTTTTCAAATCATGGAATTATTTTACAATTATAAAACAGAATAACTGTTTTGCCATCGTGATTTCCTTTATGTACAGGATTCTGCATCTTTCCCTTGATTAAGCAAAAAACTTGAGCAGTACAACACATAAAAACTTGTGTCCCTGATCTAGAAATCTGCCTCATTAATATTGCAGAAGTTCTTCAAATGTAAGTCTTATTTGTGAATGTAAAAAATAAGAAAAACCCAAAATTATATATGTAACATCTTTCTCTTTAACAAAGGGCTATGCAGAGGTAAAAGAACTGTACAAAACCTTAAGGCAGACTGTGGGTGGACAGAAGTCTTAAACTCAAGGATATATTTTCTCTAATGTGTTTACTAAGAATATTTTATATACCCTCATTATAATGTTTTAAATTATGTATACATATACATACACTATACAAATATATAAACTGGTCCTGCTGCTGAAGGAAGTTTTATAACTATGTACACATCTCTACAGATTAAATGCCTTGGTATGCAAGCAGCCAAGAGCACTGTTAGTTGCCAGTAACTTCAAGATGTCATCCCACTGACTGATAATTTTTGGATCTGTTGGCTCATATTTTGGCAAATCTATATGTAAAAAAGTCCTGCCTTACCATTCCTTCCACCAACCAATCAATAGTCTGGTTACGATCACCTCAACATGTAGCATCATCAAATATGGTCCACATATGCACTTAATATATCCAAGTCTGTTTTCAGTTTAAAGCAATACCCCACAATTTTCATTAAAAGTAAATCTATTTTATATCCTGTGTTCTGATACCAAAACGCAAAGACCAACAAATCCCACTCCACGTTTCTCAGCAAGTTTTTCTTGTTCTGAAATATGGCATTCTCTCTCATCATAGTTTTCCTAGCCTCTATCACTCCATGCTGATCTATTTTGGTCAGCAAAAGATCTGTGGCAGACAAGGCATCACACACAAGTCTTTGCCAGTCTCTAGTGCCCTGATAACAAGAAATGCTATTAAGCAGTATTTCTAAAAAGGAATAGTGACAAAAGGGAGAAACACTCTTAAGGAATGATACCAAATGGCATCTCGTGCCAGCCTGCCTTACTGAGGGTTGCTCTTGTTGTTTGGCTTTGCAAAGCACTCAGCATTTTGACTTCGATCCAGCAAAGCAATTCTGCATTTCCCATGTCTTTCCACCACTGACTTGCAGGGAGCTATTTGTACACATGAAGACAAACCTACACTTCATATTTTTTGGGTCAGGATCAAGGCACCAATCATCTTTCTGGATACTTGTTTTGTTACGAGAATTGGTTAAAATAAGCTAAAGAAAATAAATCTTAAAAGTGTGAGCTTTAGAAAGTCTCAAGACCCAGGAACATTCCTAAAATAATTTGCATTCCACAGCAGCAGGGCAAAACCATTTCCATTTCAATGAGCTTGTGGAGAGGACTCTGGTCTACTGGCTGAAACTCAGGACTGAACCCTGGCATAAAATAAACACCAAACCCACTTGTAGAAGGTCACTTGAGAAAGCACTTTTTCCTGTTCTCCCTCAGTACATTGGCTAAATTTTTCCTTACTTCAGACCTGTATCCTAACACTCATTTAAAAATAGGCATTTCCACTCCTCTCTGCTGGACAGGGGCTGGTTGGCAGGGAGTTTTCCTGTCCCTTTCCTGCATCATCCTCAAGCAGCTGTCCCCAAAGAGTTCGACAAATATTTGACAAAAACCTTGGTTTTAACACTTGCTCCTTTCACGAGCTTAATACAAATAAAACACACTAGCAGCCACAAACTTTCCAAAGTGGTGAGCTAAACCCACAGTGGAGACAGACGGACAGACAAGTTCCCACATGGTGCAACAGTAACTCTTGTGACCAGAGAGGGGGAAACACACTGAGCCAGCACTTCAGCCAGTACACCAGTAAACTTCCGGAAATCACAAGAACAGATTTGTCATCTGCAAGCCTACACCTTACCTCACACATCTTGCTTAGTAATTGAAAATCTCCCAGCCTCAGATGCTCCTAAACTTGCACTTATCTACAGCATCACCCAGACACATCCTAAGCACTATTGCAATAATGTGATGCAGTATGTAATGTTGCCACTAAATACTTTCATTCAAATTATTTGGTCAAATTCCACTTCTCAGTTTTGCTCACTCTCACACACATTTAGCCACTTTAAATATAAATGTTGTGAAATTACTACTCCATTCAGAAACTTGTAAAGAATTTTTACCTAAAAAAGGATTTCAGGTCAAGAATATTGGTATTTTTCAGGCATTTTAGATGCAACAGGTGATCTTAATCGTGACTTCAACAGGTTTAGCAGCTTGGCTTCTTTAGTTGCTTCATAAAAGCTAGATGTCTCTATACATAAACTATGTATCAAAAGATAATTAATATTCTTCCACAATATGCCTCGCTGTTTGTAAGCAGTGTCTCGGCTGGAAAAAGTGTTTTCCTTTTTCTGTCCACTCCTACAGGCCTCAGAGATTTGCTTGAGCTGTCTGAAGGAAGCAATGATAACACTAATAAATCCTTAAATTCTAAAGCATAAGCAAAGAGTTTCCACTAAGAATTTAATATTCAAGGAAGACAGACAGCAGTAACTGATTTCTTTAATTCAATGCCACAAGCCTTATACTGGACAACAGCTGCCTGTCACATCCCTCCATTTGCTTCCTTCAACCTGCACACAGATTTTCTGCCAACAGCAGCTGGATCTGTCAGTGGCAAATTCTGCAGCAATACCATCTATATCCTTTCACTTCTGTTCACACATATGGACTGGCTGGAGCGGGATACTGCATGAAAAATGCAACCAACCACTTCATACAGTACAGAGGCAAGAGGCAATTAGTAGAACTAATTTACTGAAACTGGCTATCCCACTAATTGTAAGGGACTAATTCTATTGGAACTAAACTGTAACTTGAGGAGTGATACCTTATTGCATTTGCTTAAAGGGTATGTTAGCTTCAGTGGTTATATTTTCATAATAGTGCTTAGAATGCCTATGGTGCCCAAATCTAAAAATATCCAAATACTCCAAATACTGTATATATGCCTGATTAATGAAAGTTGCACATTCCCAACTACTATTTAGCTGTTTTCTTAGTTCTTCCTTTGGTTATCAAGCCCTATGATGACTCCAAAATTCCAAAAATTGTGACTTGCAGGTTATTGATGAATAAAAGCAGATATTCATGCAGGCCACTACGTATTAATAGAAGCAGATGCAACCACTCATATTCAGCACAGTAACCTGTTTCTCAGATAAAGGAGAGATAAAATGTTGCTCCCCACTGTCAACTCAAGATCAATCGAACCTCTTGTTCTCCCTTACTGACAGCTTGTAACACAGAGTTATAACTGCCGGTTTGGACTGGAAACCGCCTCAGGAACTGTAAGGTATACAAACCTTTTTGGGATTCTATGTCACTTCTTGCACATTACTCAAAGAAGCCAAAAAAACGCAGCATTACATGCACAGTGTTCATGCTTGTGTAAAATTTCAACCTGCACAGCAATGTTGTTCTACTGTTTTCTCCAGCAAAACTGAAACTTGAATAAATTAAAGGACACAGTCTCTTCTCTCTGCAAACTTCTTTTCTTCAGTGAAGGAGAATGACAAAGGAATTATGAACCAGGATAACAAGGCCAATGCTGAAGAGCCCTGAGGAGACCGGTAAAGGAGGAGTTCAGCCACTACTTCCAGAGAATGAAAAAAACAAAAATAAGTAACCATTAACTCCTCTATCAATACCAAATAAATAGCGTGAAATACGGTCCACCATGGATTAATGAATGCAAAGTGCAGGCAGATATAAAATATACTCTCTATTTCAGCAGTTCAGCATTTTTATTGTAGTCACTTGTCTGTACGCCAGTTTTTCAGAGACAGCCTTGGAACCCGATTAACTTCTACCAGCAGAGGCAAAGAACACTATTTCTTAATTTAAAACTTATCCTGATATAGAAAAACTTGTTACAATAATGTAAAAAAAAAAAAGTGATCTCTAACCTTTTAATAAAAGTTCACAAAAAGGTCATTTGTCCGTATTTCTTCACTCAGTTGAGTGACTTGACTTCTAATATTTGAAACATCCATCCAGTATGGTTCTGTGAGTTAATGAAAAATAACCCTAAAAAACTCAGATGTTTGGCATTTGCACCCCAAGTTATCAGAAAGTTGGTTTAATACACTTTAAAAACCTACATAAATATATTCTGTCAGATGTTTATATGGAATGAGAGGTCTGAAAGTGGAATAACTTCGGGCTATCTAACAGTGTCCGCTATCCAATACTTGGATGGTTTCTGTCAAGTTACTGAAGTGTATTTTACTTGTTGCACCATGACATTCTAGTCTCCAACATTTACTACAGTCTTAATAAAAAACTAACAGATTTCTAATAAATGGTCACTAATGATTTGCCAACCAGATTCGTATCAGGAGAATCCATATGATTCAAGAGCCAGTGACGCTACTGCGACAAAATGAAAGCACAGATCACACTCTCCACAAAGACACTATTTGAAGTTGTTCTGTAAACTCCATGGATTCAACTTTTGAAGAATATCCTTGTCAAAATAAATTATATTAAAATGACAATGTAATGCAATTTCAGATTCTGAAATCCAAATATATTATTAGAAGTATGACAGCCACCTTAATATCTAAAAAGATGTGGGTCAATTTTTGCTACCAGGCTGTAATTTAATATTTAAAATTATAACCTGACTATGGGTTTTTCTAAATTAGATTATTATTTAATTTAATTAATTTATACTTTATTTATGTATATTTAATCAATTCATGTATAATTAATTTAATTAATTTATAAAATAATCACTGACCACAAAGATAATTCAGAGCCTTATATAGTCTAAAAAGTCAGTGAATTTGAAAAGTAAAAATTTTTAAAGTAATATATCCTGCTAATATTTTTACAGATCAAAAAAGACCCTCATTCTACATTGTTGTCAACTACTATGTGAACTACTTTTTGATCTGGGTTCAAAACATTTAAAATAATCTCCTTTTTATTCTCTATGTTCTATTAGTTAAAGAGGTCTATACTCATTTTTGTAATGTGTTATTTCAAAATTATTTTATAATGTTGAGATATTAAATGTTGATAAAAGTGGTATGAAAAACAGCAAAAATCTGATAATTTTGTTTTTCTCAACCAAGTCACTTTAATGACTTCTAACATCCTCTTATACACTGTTATTCAGTATTTCATCTTTGCTACAGATCCAGAAATCTGTAAATATTTGCCTGTATTGGTGCTGAAGCCTGCAAAGATTTCAAATGTTCTGAGACTCATATTTTAACACTGACAAATCACTGAAACTGTAAGAACAATTTAGAGGGAAAAAAAATTACTTCAAGTCCTATCTTTTCTTTTAGAATAAGATACAGAGGGAAAACAAATTTACTCTCTCATTTGTCCTTGCTTTGGTTTCTTCCTTGTCAGTCTCTCTAGTTTGATCAGGGCAGCCTTTCTTCATTTTATTCAATAAATGCTTGAAAACTAGGATACATTTTTATTAGCCAAAAACCACCACATACCTTAGCAGACTCAAAGAAAAATCTGTATAGCAAATTCATGCATTAAAAAAGGAGATGACTCCTTCTATCACTTACACTAAGAGTATTTTAGAGAAGAACAGCATGTAAATGTGCACAGGTCAAGTAAAGATGATTTCCAAGCCTAAAAATTATTCCTGTCACTGGCAGCTGTTACGTGAGAAGTAAAAAGGTCCAGAAGCCTGGGCATGACCAGTGATAAGAGTATCATTATGGTCCATCTGCAACTGCCAAGAGACACAAAATGCCTCTGCAATCTTTTGTTCTAAGCAAAATTAAAATTCCAAAGCAACAGGTTTTCAAACCAGGACGTAGAGTGGGTCACCATAAAAACACCTCCCTGACCCCCCCAAATGGGTTCACATAAGGGCAAGCTCAGAATACCTTTCAGAACTACAGAATTTCAGTATCACAGATTTTACAGGACACGTGTTTGCTTTACCTGTGTGTGTACTTGCTTTATGGGGAAAGGAGTGTTAAGTTTGTAAAAACAAGTTGAGTCATGACCAAGTCAAAATATTTCCAGTAAACTTATTTTTGCCTGAATACACTGAGTTAACTGAAACCAAAACATTTTGCAGAAATGTATCCGTTTCACTGACTTGTGATGAATCAGTGATGTAGGCTGTGTTACATTTCACTGAAATTGTTAGTTACAGAATCACGAAGTCACTGAAATTGTTAGTTACAGAATCACGAACCAATTAGATTGAAAAGACCTTTGAGATCAACAACTCCAACATGACTGAACACCACCATGTCAACTAGACCATGGCACTAAGTGCCACATCCAGTCTTTTCTTAAACACCTCCAGGGACAGTGACTCCCTCACCTCCCTGGGCAACACATTCCAATGTCTAATCACCCTTTCTGTGAAGGAATTCTTCCTAATGTGCACCCTAAACCTTCTCTGGCGCAGCTTAAGACTGTGTCCACTTGTCCTGTTGTTTGTTGCCTGGGAGAAGCGACCAACCCCCATCTGTCTACAATCTCCTTTCAGGTAGCTGTAGGGAGTGATGAGGTCTCCCCTGAGTCTCCTCCAAGCTAAACAACCCAAGCTCCCTCAGCTGCTCCTCACAGGATTTGTGCTCCAGACCCTTCATCAGCTATATTGCCCTTCTCTGTACAAGGGGAGTTTCATTCTCCTTCATTTGGGATATAACAGCTTTCTCCCAACTGTGGAAATCCTCACCTTACACGATTTTTCTTATTTTCATCAGCATCTACCACTAAAGACTAAAAACATCTACCATTGAGTGATCTCATGATCTCCTTCAAGTGCCTAGCACAACTGGAATAAGGAAGGGCTATCTGGCTGCCACATTTACAAGAAGTAAATGATACTTCTACTCAGGATACCTCATCTGCTAGTTTTCAAATGTCTCTTCCACTGAAAGGGGGAGAAGTGGTTTTATTATAGTGCATTTGGACTCATTCTGGCCAGTAGCCCTGGTCTTCTCTTGGATGAGCCATTAAAACACAGAAATATAGTGTTAAAACATAGTGTTTCAGCTGGCAAATCACCTGTTACTGTTTCACTGGGAGAGATATTAAGTCACTTGTTTAATTAATATGTGCAATTGCTGAGATACCTAAGTGCAGTTGAAGCAGAAAAGCATTACATCTTCTTAGTTTATCTTAATCACTTTAAAAAGGTTTAATGTCTTTTCGTTACTTAATGAGGCAGGTGAGCCATGTCTCCTACCACCAAAAAAAAAAAAAAAAATCAGAAGCCAGAAAGCATCCCAGACCATGTCCCAGAGCATTTCAAAAGTTGCCTCTCTGCACAGAAAGTTGAGCTGGTTGCTAAGACTAAATGAAAAGTGAATTAAAATAGAACTTGTAATGACTAAACAAATCTCTGGGGTTTTGTACTCTTCTTCCATCTAAGAGTTTCTCTTTTGTTACTTCAATCCAACTTCAGTTATGTTTTTAGCAACTTCTTTCTTTTAGCTAATACTTTCCACCATTTTACTATCTTTCCTTTGCCTTTTGTTCATTACCTCTTTCCAGATCTTTGTTCAGAATCAGTACTTCTCTTCCTTTTATATTCCTCTTGGTTCTCTGCATGGCATATCTGTGACAATGACTCTAGAGACAATTCCACCTGGCAAAGGTGGAGTATCTTTCTCTTTGCTATGTCTTTAACATGTTCATCACTGGCCCTTTCACTGCTTACTATTGCACTTGGTGTCTTCTTTGGGCATCGATCTGTAAAGGCACTGTTAAAACAGAATTTTCATGCCATGTAAACCACTTGTTTATTGCTCAGTCTTGCAGCGTTTTTATTGTACTCTTTTAAAAAGCTGTATTGATTCTAAAGTTACTTATTTCTGTAGGACAGGACAAACCAAGCTGTTGATCACATTATACAGGCTGTGGTGAAATAACGTTCCAGCTAAAGTAAACCAACAAAATTGCAGTGACAGTTTATGACCAAAAGAATCACATGGGACTCTTGCTATTGTATTTCTCTCTAAAAGATACACATGACCCTGTTGCAGAAGATATCCTTGCTTATCCCCAAGTCCCTCAACATCATTCATAGCAACAGGCACCTGGAAACAAGAGACTGAGTGAAGGAGCAAAGTTTAATATTACTCAATCCACTACATTTACTTGCTATTGTATATATTAGCACAGGTTAGATACTGCTACACTAGGATTTTCCTAAGTGCACTCTACCTGCTATTCTGCATTTGCTGCCAATGCATTTTGTGCTACAGTTCTTCAGATGATCATTTGATTATCTAAGTCTGACAAGGGACCTCTCAACTGGATAAACCCAGCAAATTTACTAATCTGTGGATGGGACTTGCCATTCTGCAGTGACTAGAGCTCCTGAAGTGGCAGCACATGACTTCCTCCAACATGGTTAGCATCCCTGTGAAGACAAAGCTTGGTGCCATCTGTGCAATGAACATGGTGAGAAGTTCCACAAGGTGCGTCTGGGTCACGTAGGTCATCTGCAACATCCCTCAGCACACAGAGCTGTCATTTAGCACTGAAACACCTCTAAGTGCAACATGCAGGTCTGGGCAGCAACCAGCTGAATTACCTTAAGCATGAGAGCAGAAGCTTCCCAGTCAGGACCCCCACTGCCCCATGTAAGGCAAAAGGAATCGTATCACTCAAGACACCCAAGAGATGAAGGCTCTCCTATTATATCCCAACACACAAAGGAGATAATTCCCCTGCTCCCAAGATACACAGAAAATAGGCAATGACAAAGCATCCTCCTAGGACAGACCCTCTTCCACCTCCCTTAGAGCAGGGGAGGAGAAGACAGGAGACAACAACTGGGACAGGGGAGCCCACATTACACAGGGGACTGTCATCCAGCAACTGGGCTGGGAGGAACATCAGCACTTACTCCCTGACTCCTGAGGGTCAGACAGAGATGTGAGGTCTTTTTCCCCATTACTTAATCATTGCAAAGGCAGGACTATGTGCCACTCAGAGCAGACCATGGTAATATTCCTGAGATACTCCTTATACCTTTCTTTATACTCCTAAATTAAGAATAACAAGATAAAATGCACACAGTTCTTCTACACAGCTACTTTTTCAGGCTTTTCACTGATACTAACAAGAACTAGAGTTTGCATTTGTATTTGTTTATTATCTTCAAGAATTTGTTAGATGAATCTTTCTATACTTAAAACCTGAGGCCCTCCAGAGGAAAAAATTACAACAAAGAAGAATGTTTTGTTACCAACCCAGCACAACTGAGTTTAATTTAAACTCTTTTACAACCCACCACAAGAACTAGAAATGCATGCTTTTCTGCATTTTATTCCAACTGCAGTTTTTTGGGATTTAAGTAAGGGAATATACAGTGTCAGTTTTCAGGGATGCACTTTGAAAAATCACAGAATCTGAATCGGAGAAAACACTGTGAGGTAATAAGTGTGATCAAGTTATCTCTCCAACTCATTTGAACTAAAAATCCATGCCTTATGGTACAATCTCTATTGTATCATGATTCCAGCTTGCAATGATGGGTAGCTAATACTATTTGGGAAGCTTAAATTTTGCTATCTCAAGTTGTTTGAGAAACAGCTTCTCCTAAAATAGTGCTCTAGATGCAGGAAGGAGAAAGATAAAAGCAGATCTACTCTGTCCTCTAAGAGAGAACCAGTTTACAAAGGCATCCTTGATCTGATTTAGCACTGCAACTCATGCTATTGTACAAAAGATCAATCAGGACAAGCAGAAAAAGCAAGAAAAAAGAGGAAATATGAGAAGCATACAGACAGTAAAGTCCACTGGAAAGAACTGTCACTTCTATATTGTCATGTTGGAAACATCTGACATCTGAAATCCAAACCACTCTTTCACATCAAACTGCAAATAGGTCACATACAGAAAAATGCATTGGAAGACAGAGATAAGGCAGCAAAAAAGCAAAGCTAGAAGCAAAGTATTTATTTGATTATCCTCAGGATATGTGTGGGATTACATTTTATGATCAACTTTCAAGACTTTCCCATATAGAATTCAAGTCAACTGACCTTTTTTCTGTCCTAACTCTTGTTATTTCCTGCTAGTTATCACAAAATAGCAGTATCCTTGGCATCATTTAAAGAGATTTCCTACTTCTTCCCACACACGCAAGAGAAGAACAAACAGTTTCTTCTGGGTTTAGTGAAAATTAAGAGATGTGGCCGCTTCCACGATGGCACAGGCTTAAGTAGAAGTGTGTGACTGCTGTTCCCTTGGTGTTTGAAGCAGTCTTGTTTGCTTCCCGCTTATCTTTGAAAGCAGGAACATCTTAAAATAAAAGTGCAGCAGGGCCAGTAGGGAACTAGTTGGCAAAGCTCTAGTTCTGAAAACATCTTATGTGTCAGATTGCTCTTACTGAAGAATACTAGTTAGATTTGTAAAGTCAAGTGAAACTTATAACACCAGCACTGACTGTCTTAAGTACAGTGCGTGTATTTACTTATAGACAGGGTGGGGGTTGATGGTTTTGGGCTTTTAATCATCTGTCAAGAAATTAGGAGTCTGAGGGAGAGGGACAGCAGCTCAGGTCCCAGGCATGCAACACACTGTAGATTAAATGTATCTCAACAGTCATGGGGAGCAGAATTATCTCATGATGTTTACTTTCCACTGAGCCCTGACAGAAGGGCAGACAGAGAGGGAATACATGCATGTATTACACTGCAGAAAAAATTACAGAATTGAATGGAAATAGAAGTTACTGTCTTCAGTTAGAGAGCATGAATCTGTGACCTGCAAGTGTCCCCACAACTAATGCACTCAAAATGGTTTAACCCTTCATTTTTATCTTTGAAAAACTCAGCAATTTTAAATAAACTTGAAGATGTCAAATTAAGGCTTCAACCTGGTTAAATTTAGAGAATGAATTAGATGATTAAATGGCCCCCTTAAAGAAATAATTATTTATTTTCCTGTGTTTATGTACCCTCTTCTATCAAACTCTCCAAACCTCCCACTACTGTTCTCACTCTGATGCACAAGCCCAGAGGAACTGGTACAGTCCTTTTAATCTTATTTCTAGCTTTTATTCCCACTTTTGCACAAATAATCCTGTTATCAATTTTTAGCATCTGCATGATCAGAACGATCAGGCTCTATTTACATGTCAGAGCACTAAACAATTCAAAATGCAGTTACACAGTTCTATTACTCCAGGATCTATACCCACTCCCATTAGATTTGCAAATGAGATTTTGACTGCTTTGACTTACAATTCAGGGCAAGTAAGCGCACACTAATAGTGGAAAATATACTGCACATACAGTGGCACCACAGCAGCAAACATGCACAGTATCGAGTAATAGTCACACAATTCGTCACTGATCCTGTCCCTCTGTCTAGCAGAGCTACCCTTGTTCCACCCAGGGCCACCTGCCCCCCCAGCCCCATTTTGTCTCGCACAGTATGACCACTCCCCATGCACAGAGGCAGAGCAGTGCTCTGTGCGCTGCTTCTTCAGACCAACAACAGGGACAGGAAGGACCCGTGAAGGGAAATTCCCAGTGACACCATCTTTATTCCTCCTCAGTGAAGGATCAGAGCACAACAGAAATGTTGCACATTACAGGATTAGTGGTGTACTGCAGACTGCACGACAAAAAAGAGATGCTCTTTCTGGAGAAGCTGCCACGTCAGGATGGGACTGATTGACACTTTGTGCTACAGTACGTGACTAGGTATCTGAGACTTAAACAGACAGATTTTCTGCTAAGCACTGGGACAACCAGTAATAAAGTGCACATGCTGATGTAATTCTACAACTGCAATACCAAGATGTGAGTGCTCAGATTGGGAACCTCCTCCTCATTCTGTCAGAGCCAGATTTGCTGATCTCCTGGTAATAATGCCAAGCACATCCTCTCCCACTGCTTCTTGGAAAGCGAACATCTGTGTCATTTGTATTTATTCAAGAAGATCCTCATCAAGGTGATATGAACAAAGTAGCCATAAACAAATACATATGTAGACATATGATGTTCCCAAAAACATAGCTTGGATTCTGTCCTACAGTCTTTTATAACTTAAAAATACAAGCTGAGGTGGGAAGATTATGTGTAAATTCACATTTTAAAGACAGTTACTACTTTGTGCTCTTCATCAACTACTTCAAATATATTCTACAAAAGCAGTTAGCCTTACTGGCCCTCCTTTGTAAGGAGAAAGATACTGGTTATGCTCAAGTCAGACAGGGAAAGCAACACCCCTCAGAGAAGAGTTTGGCTGTCCCAAATTCACCTTTCTATTAAATGAACTGTCATTTGACTAAGGGGACACAGACTCTTAACAGGGAAATAAAAAACAACTGAAAGTTAAATTTTAACCAAGTTACGTACTTTAGGAAAAAAAAAAATCATATAATGTGGTAAATCCCTCTTTCCCACAGAAAACAAAACAAAAGTCGTGTATCCCGTAGGAGGCAATGACAGCTCAAGGCTTGACCTCAGCAAGCTGTCAGCCTGCTGAAGAGAGATGAAAACCTGATGCAAACCGTGCTGCGGCTGCTTCTGTCGGCGGGGATTTTGATGAAGGCGTCGACACCCGTGTGCGAGCGGCGGGCGTACCTTTGGGCCCGCGGATGTTTTCCCACGCGGGAACAAACCTCCCGGACCACGACCCGAGCCTCTCCTCACGGGGGTGCCACGGCCAGACGCGCATCACGGCACCGCCCGCTGCCCCACGCTCTGCCCTGAGAGCCCCGGGAGGGGCTGGAGAGCGGCGCGAAGGAAAGATGAGGACATGTCCGTCCCTCCCCCCCCCCAGTCCCCGATCCTGCGGCCCGTCGGAGCCCGGAGGCAAGAGGGGCCGGGGCGGGCGCCCGTCCCGGGCTCCGGTGCGGGGCGCTGCGGGCGGACAAGCGGGAGAGCCTGCGCCCCTGCCGGGGCGTGGGGAAAGTCGAAGGGGGAGAAGCGGAAAATAAGTAAGTAAAGACGAAACTCTCCTCCTGAAGGGGGACACACTGCGGCACAGTTCGCTTTCCTGCGGCGGCAGGCGGCCCGCCCGGTCCGACACCCGCGGTGCTCGGCGCCCACACACCGGTGCCCCGCCCGGAGCGCGTCCCCCGCTCCCCGAGCGCCCCGACCCCGCTGCGGGGTGGCGGAGCGACCCCCGCCCCGCCCGGCCCGGCCCGGCCCGGCCCCGCTCGCCGGCCCCGCTCA
>JAYRBT010000114.1:53093130-53117700 GCA_036023395.1 Myiotriccus ornatus
CCCGGGAGGCGGCGGGCGGCGGGGCGGCGGCGGGCGGGGCGGGGCGGGGGAGGGCCGGGCCGAGGGGCGGCCGCGCCGCGTCCCCTCCCCGCTCCGCCCCTGCGGGACAGCGCGGGCCTCGGGGACGAGTACCGAGCGGAGGCCGGGGGCGAGTTCGTCCCCGGGGTTGTCCGAGCGCTCCCTCGGCGGCGGCGTTCCCGGGAAACTTGATGGAAACGGAGTGTGAGTACCGCGGCTGTCCTTCTGCCGATACCGCCTCTGCTGTGGCCGCACGGAGTTATCCGTAGTTGTGAGGATCTACACAACCCACCACCTGCGCTGGTGGTGGTTATTTACTTCCCAGGAAGCATCTCACAGCATTCAGAATGTCCTACACACACGTACTGGTTTTGCTTCCTTCACTTAGGGTTCTGTTGCAGACCCGCACCCCAGCAGGCTGAGGGGCGCGGAAAGGCAGCATGTGCACATCCCCTGAAGCAACAGTGGCTGTTTCTTCTTGTCCTGTCGCAGGTCATCCCTGGGGAGATGCTTCCACCTTCTCCATAACCACCATTTCAGTGCTCGGAAACCATGATCAGATCCAGCTGAGCCTTCTCTTCTCCAGGCTGAACACACCCGGTTCCTTCAGTCTTGCTTGCTATGGCAAGTTCACATTTAAACATCTCTGTGGCCCTCCATAGGAACCCCTCCAATTTTTCAGTGCCTCTTTTGAACTGGGGAAGATCACAGCTGGGGGTCAGTCCTCCAGAAATGGACCAACAAGTGCCAAATAGAGAGGAATAATGGCATCCCTTGATCTGCTGAATATGGTCTTGCTGACACAGAACACCTACCCCCCACCCTGGTCTAAAGTAGATATAATTTCAATTTCCAAAGCATGACTGAATCACAATTGCTGTTAAGTCAAAATCCACTGTTAAGTCATTTTTAAGATCCAGCTAGGATCACAGATAAAAGTAATCCATTGGGGCAGTTGCAAACATTGTACCAGCCTCTCAGCCACACTTTTTGTCAGAAATCATGAACTCCATGGCAGTCAGCAACATGGGATATGCCACCACCAGAGCTGCTACTCTTCACTGTTAAATTTATAAACTTAAACTGCCAGTGACAATACACACGTGCTAATATTATCATATGTTAATAACCAAGGCCTGGGCAACTCGAGAGCACCAAATGTCTGTGGTGCAGCTCAGGAGGAGGAGTGAGGCAACATAAAGCAGTTTATAATTACAATGATACTGCAATCAAGCAGTATAACAGCTAGAACCCTGAAAAGTACTCTGGGCCATGTCTAGCTTCTGGTTTGTAACAGTAAAGAAACACTGGAAGACAGAAACCACACTGAAATAGTTTAATTATTTCACTATGATAGATACTGTCATACTGGTCTAAATATGTTTTCTGCAGGAGTGCAGGACAGGACTCCATGGCTGTGTGAACACCACTGGGCTGTTGCTGTATATTCCTGTTGTTAATACAGCTTCCTCAGGCTCCCAAGCTTGTAGCCATTAAAAATGGATAAAGTAAGGTTCATGTTTAAGACATGCATATAAGCAAGCAAACAAACAATTTCATAAGTGTATTCTTTTTATTTGTTCTCTTTGCAGCATTTTGAAACCCATGATTTCTGCCAGCAGCAAACTTGTCATGAACTTTGGTCTCACCAGAAAGTTCTCAAAGTGCAGTGACAAGTCTGTCAATGTGCAGTGGAGAAATGTGGAGAGTCAAGTGGTCCCAATGTGGTCCATCAGTACCAAAAGGATTCCCAAACTGAATCAGGCTCAGGCAGTAAGTCTCAATGACTTTCCCGCTTCCCAAGTGGATGTTGAAGTAAACAAGGAGGTAAACTGCTGGGCTGGTTGTTGAAGAAATGCTTTGGCTTTTTGCAGAGAAGTCAATAGATGCAAATCACTTGGATACAGCCATATTGTAACCAGCTGCTTTTAATAAAGCACACAAAGATAGGAAGCACACACACTTCTGTTTAAGGTGTTTACTGACAGGCACCCAGCCTGGGCATGACCAGAGGAGGTATTACCTCAACTCCTCTGCTACAATTGGTCCTTTGTTCACAGTGCAAGGCCATGAACTTCATGTCTGGTTTCTGGGAGAAAGCACTCAAAAGTCTGCATCCTGGGTCGAGCACCCAGATGTGTTAAGAGTTGCTTATCTGCTTATTGTCTGAAAAGATGGCTGAATATAGGCAGGGAAATGTACTTTTCCTCCAAACTTACTCAAAGGACAGTCTGAAACAGCTCTGCTGAGCTTTTTGAAAGGGTTCAGCTCAACCCTAGGGCTGAGACATGGCATGGAAAACTCAGCAACTGGAGTTAAAAAGCCCTGAAGCCCACAATACCCAGAGAAGTGTTCAAGGCAAGGCTGGATGGGTCTTTGAGCACTCTGATCTAGTGAAAGATGTCCCTGTCTATGGCAGGGCAGTTGTTGGACTAGATGATCTTCAAGCTCCCGTCCAACCCAAATGATTCTATGATCTAGAGCAGACTTTATTGGGTGGCTCAAGTGGTGGCTTCTCATGTTATAAATGACTGGACTTTGCAAAAGGCCAGTGCCTTTGGGGTTTAGCAGAGGGAAGTCCAGAGGGGTGTCACTAGTGCAGGATGTGCAATGTGCAATAGGTGATATCAGTGATGTGTTTCTACCCGTTTCTACAGCCCGATTGCTGTGGGCTGTCCTGCCCTCTAGTGCCTGCAGCGACAGCTCCCTCTCTCTTCTCTCAGCTCCCCCAGTGTGTGCAGCACATGCAAACGCACACCCAGGAGCTGCAGAACCCCATGCGCCCCGCCCCCCCCGTGCCACCCTGGGTGCAGAGCTGGCCACTCTTCAGCCTTACCTGCCTGCCGAAGACAGCTGCTGCTGGGGACACTGACCCAGCAAGGAAATGGTGTTGCTGCAATGTAGCACAGATGTACTTTTGTGAGGGGGACTGCCCCACTTCAGGAGCTGGCCTGTGAACAGACAGATACACGGGGCAGTGCAGGCACATTCTGTCAGTCACGTCTGGTACCATTTCCAGTAAAACATCAGGAAAGGATGATTACAAAGAAAATCAAGACTGGACTTAGTATGTGGCTCCAGCCCCTCACCTGGGTTCCAGGAGTCAGGGACTTAATGAGGATTTTGCACTGGCAGAAATTCCTAGTGGCAGGTAACTCTTTGAACTTGAAAAGCTTGAGGAACAACTGCTTTTGCTCTATTACCTGTTGAGATGTCCATTCAAGTTTGCGAGGAAAGACTAATATGAGTGAAAAGCAATTTATCTAATTGCTGTAGTAGCAACTTTTCAAAACAGTGAGAGTGAGGAAATTTTGTTCCAAGAACATTATCAAAGCACTTGCAAAGGTTATTATGATGCTCCCAATGTCCTTCAAGCACGGAGTGTGGGGCAGCCGTACTTTTCAACTGTAAATCTCACAGTTTTTTGATGGATTGGACTGTGTAGAAGGGGATAACATTTCCCTGCTATTCATTGCACTAGTAACTTATCTTGATTCTTACAGCCTGAAATCAACAATACCACATATGGAAAACATGTTTTAATGCTTTACTGTTGCTTAGGTTCCTCTTTCAGCATGGGTAGGGCACGATACTCGTAAATAGAGAGGAATTCATATCTTCTTTCTGAGCCATTCATCTCCATTTACTTGATGACTTGCCTGTTTGTTACTCAGTTTCCAAATCCTGTGTTCCATCTTGATCTGATTCTTCCAACTGGGATGAGATGGGATCTGAAGGCTGTTCCTCAGCAACAGGTTGCTCAGTCTCTTCTTTCTCTGTGACTAGTTGGTCAGCAGCATCTGTCTCACCAGACACCTGGGGTGCTGCATCTGGTGGCCTGGGCTCTTTAGCAGGTGCTTCTGTCTGGTCAGGCAGAGTCTGACAGCTAAATGCATCTAAGCGTTTTTCAACCACTGCACGAATCAAGGCTGAAACAGAGAAAGCCACCATTAACCAACTTGGAGGAAAACCCCTATAATTTAATATTTTTTATATATTACTGACCTGTAATTTCTTAAACAGGGAAAGAACCCTGAAGTAACACTAAAAATGAAAGAATATTTAAATCAGACAAAACCATCCCTGCTGCTGTAGCCAGGTGATTGGTTTACACTCAAAGCAGTGATTTGAAAAGGGTGCACTTGGGTATTTTTGTTGATTTCCTCACATTTGCTTCTCACTCCCAGAGCAGGTCACCCCATCAGGAATAAGGACTACCCAGGTTACACACAAGGCAATGCTTTGGGCAGTCTCCATGCAAATAGGTTAAAAGTGGATCCTTAGAGACTTTTCCCATGTTTCTGCTTAAGAGGGGAAAGAAGCCATGAACTATCTCAGCTGAGGCTGTGTCTGCCTCTACAAAATTGGGGGAATGTTCCTTTTGCAGAGATGATGTTTACTCAACAGTGGGTGACTGGGTATAAGTCAGAAAATACAGAGGGTAAATTGCAAAATGGGCTGCTGACATTACTTACTGGCCTGCCCCAAGTGCTCTGTATATCTCAGAACTGCAGCGAGACTATGATATCTACTTAAACAATTAAACAGACTTAACAGGAATATGATAGATGTTCTCATCAATAGAGTATCCTGCAGCAACATTAACCTAAGGATGTTTTAATTCAGTAGTCACATTCAATATATTTTTTCTTAAAAGAAGAGAAATTTCCTTCCCCTCCTGAAGAGCTACATGAAGAAGTGATCCTTGAATGTACATACTGGCACATATATCAGGATAAAATACCTAACAGACCAGCTGTAATTGTCCAAATCATACTATATCTTAACAAATAAAATTCAGGGTCCCAGGTAAACTGAAAATAAACCCAAAGGGAGAAAACATAATTTTAATTCAAACTCAAAATCCCAGCAAGAGGAAAACTATGGGAATGAAGAAGATGTAATGCAAGTGTAAAAAGTGGTTTGACCTAGGAGCACCCCTGTGGATACACACACATCATAATTTTGTTTTTCTACACAAGAGGGAGTTCAGATTGTTCAGGTGTTTCAACTACAGCCTCCGAAGACTGAGTAATAAAAGAACACAAATACTTAGCTTGAACTAGCCCAAAAAACCACAGATATTTCAATCTATTTCAAAAGCAAGGACATGATTATTGACTATAGCAGGAGGTAAGCCCTTGTTTTGATGAAAAATATTGGTCACCTCACTTCTCAGTCAACCATGACCTATGATTATCCTGCTCTCATGTAGGAGCGCTGGGGGCTTACACAAATGAATGAAGAGACTTTCATGGTATACATGTGGCAGTACACAGGATGGGCTTTTGTGTTCCCACTGGCACAATCAGGCATACTACAGAGAGCATAACAGCAACGGTAGCTGTGTAACACAGAGGAAGTAGAAGCTTTATAGCAGAAAAAAAGATTTGTGTTCTTTAACCATTATCTTCCTGACATATGTGTTGTATTTCACAGCATTAACATATCTCAAACAGTATAAAGCCAGAAGAGAGTGGACAGTGCAGCATGACTGACACTCCTATTATTTCAGATGAAAATCGGTTACCTAGTTGTATGTAGTAGTAGTTTTCCAACATTAAAACATTTTAATATAGTAAAAAAAATGCCAAAAAACCCTAAACACAAAGACCCATGGGTACATAAATGACACCTCCTACCTTAATCCACAGTGATGATGTAAATGTGATATTTGTTCTTACCAGGAAAAAAGCAATCAAGAACATCAAGCAGCCCAGATTACATTACAGGATTTGTGAACTTACAGTCAAGCATTGTCCTCCCCAGAACTTTCTTCTGTAGTGTTTCTTCCACTTCTGACATCAGCCATGGAAGGAATTTTGTCTCAATATCTGTAAGAATTTAGCAGGAAGAAAGAAAGAGAAAATGCCATTTTATTAGGGATGACTGACAGGACTTGGGGACTGCTTTTTATTTGCTGCAACAACTGAAGGATGAACACCCCTGCCAAAAGACACTTGATTGTAAGAGTCAGATGAAATCTCTCAAGTGTTGTTTGGTTTCTTATCTCTAGCCTCCCTTACTGAGGTTCATCATTATGGACTCTGACCAGAGTCCTCTCAACTGCAGTGATTTTCAAGAGGTCCAGCACCCTTGAAAAGCTAGCACAGTTGAGATATACAGTCATGTTCTAGCGAGATCAAATAACTATCCTGAACAAGTCAGGAGAATAACATTTCCTGCCTTGCTTTCCAAAGACATTTGGCTTCTAGTTTGCTGAAAGCATTTGTTCCCTCTGACTAAAGAGCTCTTGCTTACCCATGTATTTCTCAAATCATACTCTTCGTATACTGTGGTCCCAAAGCCTGTCCTGGTTGCAAGATACACTCAGTTCCTGCATTAACCCCATGACTTATTCTGGAGAGAGTGTAGCTGTTCCCAAGCCATGGTCTGCAACCGTGTGGAGCCTGGTGAAGTGGGGTGCATCAAGGTAGCCCATGAGAAATGCTGCTGATTCTAAAGGCTTGGAGGTCACTGATGTACAAGTCCAAAATTATTTTCAGGGCCTAACTCTAATTGACTAATTTCTCTCTTGCTCTGATAATCATTAAAAAATATTCAGAATGACATACTGATTTCTTTGTCTGTTCTATCAAAACACATTTACTTTAATTTGGATATCTCTTTCTCTCTACTGTACCAATCCTAACCACCCATTTATATCTCTTCAATTCCAAAGCAGCTCTTTTCATTGTCACACTGTCAGCTCTTGCTTATTCTTGACTACTTGTACAGATGACCAATAATATTTGTTTGTGTTAAAACTATGAGTTCAGCCACAAATGTAAATGAATAAAGTCTTATGACATTATTCTAAATAATAGCAGAATATGCTACATTTTATGGTTGTTTTGAGCATTATATTATTTAGTTCATATATTTTTTTAAAATAAATACAAACCTCTTTCTATAGGGTCATAAAAAAATCCACTGTCATAAAGATTGCTGAAGACTGAGGGAATGAGATCAGCCAGGTAACGCTTAGCAAATGCCCGAGCTGCAATTTTCTCTGTTGTTTCTTTCTGCTTCCGTAGCTTTTCCAAGTGCTCGAGTCTGCGACGTTCCTGTCAAGGCAATTATGCATGTAAAACTTAGAGGCCTTTAGCTGTTACTCCTTTGATCTAGACTTTGAAGAATTATCACAGTGCAAGTCTCTTAAATAGCAAAGATAATCAAAACTCCAGATAATCAATAGTCTCTACCTGGTATTTGCAGCCTCTACCTTTCACAAAAACTTCTCATATGAAAGAATGCTTGAAAGCAAGCTTGTACTCAATCTATGAAATATTAAAATAACCAAAAATTACAGAGAAACACATTTCTGTGTTCTGTGGTTCACCTTTTCTCAGTTTGAGAAGTTTGTAAAATAAGGGCCTCACAGTTGGCCAAATGAAACCCTTCTCTGATGCCTTAGTATGCACTGGTCTCATGCCTTCTTGATTTATTATTGCAGATCAAGCTGATCATTTGCCTTAGAATGAGATGAAGTTGGATAGTATTTCCTGAACTTTTCACCTTTCCAATATTGTAACCTATTTGATGATTAAAATGATTAAAACTCAAGTTGGTCCAGGAAAACATTAAAAACCACAATTATACAAGGCTAATGAATAGTAAGACTTGCCTTTTCTGTTTATTCCTATTTACTAAATACTAATAATATAGCATAATACTTGGAGATCTTGAGACGTACGTGTGCGCATACAGTAGTGCATGCATTGGGTGTGAAAGTCTAGGAGGTGTCTCTCTTACTTTCAAACACTCTGACTATTCATTTAGCAGTTATTATAATGAGAATGTTTAAGAAACGGCTGCACCAGCTACAGAAAAAGCTGTTGCTCTGGCCTCTTGATCAGATGTCTGAGGATACCAGGTCATTCAAGCGTGACTGCTCCAAATAAACACAACAGTATGATGCTGTTGTATGAAAGCAAGTGGCAGAGTGCAGCTCACCAAAATGCTAGGAGGAATATCAAAGTTAACAGTGCCCTTTGAGGTATATCCAGCTTATCTCAGCTTGCCACTCAGTACTGGAAATGTTTTTCTCTCTTCTGATGAGCATTCAGACTGTTTTGCTCTTAGGTAGGAAGTCCTACCTTCTCTTCTCTTATTCGCCTGTCCTGCTCTTCCAGGCGCTGTAATTCAGCAAACTCCGCGTTACGCAGCTCTATAAAGGCACGCTGATGTGCCCGCAGCTGGGCCAGCTCTTCTTCTTCCATGACTTCCAGCAAAGCCTGCTCAACTGTTTTCCCAATCAGCACTTCCAGGATTGGCTTAACTTCAATGTCAAAGTCAAATAACTGAGGATAAGAATCACAGAAAGAGAGATAAATATCCCTTGGTCACAGTTGCTCTTAACAAGGACTAGCAAGGAGAACAGGAGGCTGAAGAAACCCCCTGTGCTGAAGGCAGGCCAGAGAAGTGGAGGTGAGGGACCAGTGTCAGCTAAGGCAGAAAGAAGCATGAGTGCAGCTGGGAGCTAAGTGATGAGTGGGCTCGAGGGAGATGCACACATACCCTATCACAGCCACTGCTGGGACTGCCAGGGGCAAGCTGAGCACTCACTTGGACCCCGTTTCTATGTTCCCAACCTATTCTTGAGCTGGACACATTTTATAGAAGAGAGCATTTCTCAGCACTGCAGTTCTTAGCTGAAAGCAGCAAAACCCATGCATATGGAGAAGTATCTTTCTTAATGTGGCACCTAACCTCAAAGTAGACATTGGAGAATTGGACTGGGGATTTTTTTTTTTCGTTTGGTTTGGGGTTTTTTTGTTTGTTTGGGTTTTTTGTTTGGTTTTTTTCACGTTCTGTGAGGATTAGTTCCTTTCTGTTTCTTCTTCAATTTTACATCAGAAATGTGTTTTGTATGGGAGACGTATTTCAACAGCACTTTGTGGACCTGACTTTGCTTCATACCTCTCCTTCTTCTATTTGCGTGGCTATATCTTTTCCCGTTTTGGCTGGTATGAAGAGTGGAGTTGGTGGTCTGTCCAAAAATTCATCTGTTTGACACTCTCCATCAACCTCTAGTATACGGTCACAAATCTCTTCCAGATAGAGTTCTAGAAACAAAAGCATATTGAATACTCAAAGCTGGACTCTTTTTATTTTAACTCTCAGCTATTTTTGCTGACTCTACACTTTGAATTATATCCAAAGAGTCAAATAAAATGTCATATATCAAGTTAAAAAAAAAAAAAAAGGCAGCTCAACTTAAAATATATCAGTTTGCTGCATAGGCCATCTAATGCTATGCTCCCTGTAATGTCAGGTGCACTTCATGGAAGTGATTCCCAAAAAGGGTAGTTCACTTTAAGCAAAATTTTAGCATATATGAAACTTCTCTAATGATACTGGAAAAGGAAAGAATAAATGAAGAAGTCTTGACTAGTATTCGTACATTGAAAACTGCAAAAACAGACCTTCTAGGAAAATGTCACTAATTAGACAAGTTTAATAAATACAACTAAAAATAAGGGGTTATAATGGAAAGGATTACAGAACCTCTGATTCTAGCATTCTATGATTTTAAACTTATCCTTGTGTGATTCTACCAACTCCATCATCAATTTAGCAAGTTAATAGATCAGCAAGCTTTGTTTTCAGGTGAATAATAAGGAAAAAAAAACCTTTTACCTGTCTGCACATAAACATGCTCTCTGCCTTCCACAGGCTCTGGTGTTCCTGGTCGAATTGGCTCTTTTACACGCTTTCTCACCGGTGCTCTTTTCTGTGCACCCTTCTGCTTTTGAACCTCGGGGGGATTGGGTTGGGTACTCTGAGCAGGGGTGAGGAAGGAAAAAAAACACAAAACAGGATACACTTTGTACAGGAAAATGAAGATTGCTGTTTGATTTGAATGCTAGCAACCTAGCATTTCGGATTTACTTTTCTGGGTCCTGACTCTAAATTTTTGGTTGACTTGAAGACTGTAGGGCATGAAACATGAAGATATGCTAGCTGCCTACAGGCACGTACTAATGGCATCTCACAGTAAGAGCATTCATTTGTTATTTGAAAGTGAATATTTTATACAGAACTTTGCTTTGTGACATAAAGTATAATAAAATAGAATGTTTTTTCTGACAAGTGAGTTTTCAAATTTGAGAGGCCAAATGGACTTAAGTCCAGTTATCATATTATGAACAGAATTGTTCGCTAGATAAAAGTTATAGCACCAATTATTGCTGATGAAACAAAAGAAACTCATACTACCTTTTAAATTCAGTACTCTGCTTATGACTGAAATGAACACCAGTTTTGAATTTCTTAAACAAAGCTGACATGAAATTCACTCTCAGAAACAGATACTGAACAACACAAGTTATTTACAAGAAGTAGCTTTTAAAAATACAGACTGCTTTAAATTTGTATATGATCAAATAATCTGTGTTGAAATATTCTCTGAAAATAAAGTATTACATTTGGATGGGGTTCTGAGCAACCTGAACCAGTGGAAGATCTCCCTGCCCATGGCGGGGTGTTGGAACCAGATGATCTTTTAAGATCCCTTCCAACCCAAAGCATTCCAAGGTTCTATGACTTACTATTTTATCAGGATAAACAAAACACTTTTGCCTCCTCACAAGTAGCTTTTGCATACTGCTGCACCATTTAGCTCTGCTTCTGTGATAGGATAAGCCAAAGTCTATCCCAAGACAATTTCCCAGGAGCTGCAATTCTCCCTGATGACACCTTGCAGGTGATCACAGATTATGCAGTGATGACTTGTATTTAGGATCATTACACTAAAGAAATGGAGAGGCAAAAAAAAGGAATCACGTACTTAATGGGGGGGAGGGGGAACAAATCAGAACTACATAAGTTCATGCGAAACTAAGCACTTTAAAGAAGAGCTGGAAACAGTCACAGATCGTGACTATGTGAAACATTTGAAGTAAAATTACAGTTTCGGTAGCTAAAATTATAAACGAGGAACAGCTTTCCTGGCCCTATTAATTTACAACAAATCTTTAGCATGATCCACACTAAAAAAAAAAAAAAAAAAAAAAAAGAACAACAAACAAACAAAACCCCAAACCAACCCCCACAAAACACAAAACACCCAAACCAAAGTAAAACAACACCCTCCAAAAAACAAGCAAACAAACAAAAACACCACCCCCCCCCGTACCTGCGGCAGGAGCCGAAGGGCTAAAGCGTGTCCCCGCGCCACTCTGGGGTCGCGCATGATGTTGCCGTAGCACACGGGCCGCTTCTGCCTGCGAGCAGCACAGACAGCGCCGGCTGCAGCACCGCGCACCGCCCGGAGCGGCTCCGACCGGCCGCAGCGGGCAGCTCACCCCGAGACGCAGGAAGGAGCACCCCCCGGGAAGGGCGGCGAGGGGAGCCGGGATGCGGGGAAAGGCGCGGAGGGCGCGGGGGCAGCGGCACTCACGGCTCGGCGGCGTCGGGCGGCGCTCGGTACTTGGGGCGGGCGAGCAGGGAGCGGGGCTGGCTGCTGTAGCTGTAGGGCAGCGCGGGGGCCACCGTCAGCTCCGGCGGTCGGGCGGGCAGCATGGTGGGCTGTGTCCGGCAGCCGCCGGGCGGTGCGGGGCGGCGGGACGCGGTGCGGGGCGATGGAACGCCGCTCGGATCGGCGCGGGCCGTGAGGCAGTGTGGCGGCGTCCGTCTCCCGGGCAACGCGCGGCGCATGCGCGGGGCAGGCGGCTGCGGGGCCGCTCAGAGACCCGCAGAACCGCTTGGGTTGGAAGGGACCTTAAAGGTGGTTCAGTTCCAACACCCCGCCGTGGCAGGGACACCTTCCACTAGACCAGGTTGCTCAGAGCCCCATCCAGCCTGGCCTTGAACACTTCCAGGGGTGGGGCAACTACAACTTCTCTGGGCAACCTGTTCCAGTGCCTCACCACCCTCGCAGCAAACCATTTCTTCCTAATATCTAATCTAAACCTACTCTGAGTCCGAAGCCATTCCCCCTTGCCCTGTTACTACACGTCCTCGCACGAAGCCCCCCTCCCGCTGTCCCTGCGGGTGCTGGCGGGCCGCAGTTCGGTCACCCTTCGCCGTGCTCGGCTGTGGCTCCGGCGGGCGGATCGCGCCGTCCCCCCCCACGGGCGCGTTCCTGACGGGAAGAGCCAAACCCTCTGGAGGGTTAAGGGGGGTGTGCCGGCCCACCGGGAGCTGGGAAAGCACCACCGTGACCCGTAAAGGGCCCCAGAGCTGCGGGGCCTCCCGTGGCCGAGGTAATGAGGGAGCTGAACCGCGAGGTGTCACCGTCCTCCTGCCGTCGCTGGACAAGCTCCTCAGGGACTCCGAGCTTTCCAGGGAAACTGGCGGTGGCTTCACTTGATCTGCAGCGACGTTGGTGTGCAAAGATTGGCTGGGGAATCGCGAAAACCTGTTGGATGGCGTACTGCTGGCTTAGGTACGGATGTCGTAAAAGTACCCGCTCGAACAGCTGCACTCCAAATTTCGTGTTTTCCGAACAAGCAGGGGACTTGGATACGGTGAAGGTGTTGTATGCTGGGAGATAGGAGTGTGAGGTGCGTCCTCAGTATGCCATCCCATCCGTGGTGAGCTGCACTCCTTGTCAGGGCAAATCATGAGGATGTATTTTCAGATTCTGTGAAAATTTTCCTTTAAGACAAACATGAAAGCAATGAAGGGTTACTGATACAGTGATAGCCTTCTTTTTTAACCTTTGTGGTTAGTGATATGCCTTGATTACTTTAGCAAGACAGAGTATATAAAATAGCCCATGACTTTTGTTTCGGAAACTTTTGGTTTAAATGTAATTCATGTGTGAAATTCTATTTATTTCATCTCAGTTATGTTAGTGCTGCAGATGCCTGTGCTCCACCACAGCCCCGAGTAGACAGTCACAAACAAGAGAATTACAAATAGCAAAGTGTACTTCATAGGGGGCCTGGAAGGCATGAAAGAAGCTGTAGAGCAGGAGAAACTTTTTAAAAAACAAGTTAAAAAACTCCACCCTAAACAAAAACAAACAAACAAACAAAAACACTACCAAAAAAAGCCAAGTGTGGGAGGCAAAGAAAAACAAGGAATGTTTTTGTAATTCATTAATGGGCAGTTTACAGAGTCAGTACAGGAATGGGAATTGTGTTCACTAGATTTTTGTTAGCTGGGTGGTAGGACAGAAGGATATGGACCTGCAGAAGTACTTTTCAAGTATCACTGGGGTAGGAGGGGAGAACAGTCCTTCGATATTTGTTTGTGTCTGGGCAAGCAAAGTTAATGAATAAGCATCTCAGTTGAGCCAAGTCAGAGAACTATGGCCCTTGAATTTGACCAGAACCAATATAACCCTTTGATTTTGGAGACCTGACTCATATTTCCTTGAGTCTGGCTATACAGCTAACTATACTGCTTTTGGACTGGGGACTTGAAATCCGGGTAGGCCTTTCCAGGATTGTTAGGGATTTGGTATTTCTGTTCACATGCAAAACAGCTACAGCATGGCCTTAAAAAACATCCACCTGTACAGATGTGGTAAGGAATGGAGTGTGCTTTCTGAACAAATCTAGAAATTTGTCTGGAATGGATTGGATAGGGAGACAATGCAAAGAGGGCTTCTAACCAGGAGGAGCAAGGACCAGTGGAGCAAGGATTCCTGCAGTGCTGACTGTTACCTATTGCCCACAAGTCTCGTGAAGATGAAGGTGTTGCATCACAAGTTCATTTTGTTAAGCTGGCCCCAGCCTGGTAGCTTACCTTTTGGGTGAATTTCTAATCCACCTAATAAGAGCAGTGGTTGAATGGCAGCGATTCTCCTCCTCACCTCCGTGAAACACTGTTAACTCTTCAGTTACCATTCTAGTGCAAAAGCGTTATATCATTTTGGAGGGATAAAGGTCTCTGACTTTGCAGGTTAGCAGAGCTTTAGAAGTGACAAAGCCTCATCTCTTCTCTCTTGCCCCCTTTTACGTTGTTTTTTGCTAAAAATACTTGGTGAGTTCTGGAACATTTTGTGTCATCACAAGACTGACCAGGAGGAGCCGAAAACGTGATGATTGTAATCAGATGTCTAGGCTGCCATTAGTACCCTTAGCTGTTCTTGTTATCTTACAGTCACAGTGGCTGTTTCACATATTCTTTGGAGGATTGACTTGGACCTGCACAGATAGCAGTGCAGGAGGTACTGCTTGGGAAGTGGGCCTACCTAGAAAGGGATGAATCAGCCCATCTCCCATGTGGCAGCTACGAAAGGTCTTTTGACCTTTCTTCAACTGACTTGAAAGCTTCAGAAAAGGGTTTTATCTCCTTCCAGGTTTGCTGTGCGTCTGTTAAAACATCTTGAAGCCAGAACTTATTGTATGTTTGTTTTCATGAGAATTTCCTGGCATTGTACCATGCCCTTGGCTTTCTTTTTTTGGATATGAAACAAGTTTATTCATAGTAAAGCCAATGTAAAGGTGTCAGTGTGTAGTAAAAGAAGATGTACATCCACTATTTCCTGCAGCACTTGGGATGCATTTTGTAACTAATTAATGACACCTTGAATTACAATATGAGGGGTCTACAGTGCTAAACCTGGGTCTTTCTAGGGCCCTGTCTTGGATGTTGCTAGCTTGGGAGATGTGGTACCACAGTGCATTGCACAGTATGATTCTGAGCAGACTTGCTGTGTCCAGTTTTCAACATCTTTAACTTTCTGCAACATTGCATAATTAAGAAAGGAAGGAGGTTTATGGATATAGACAATGCTTAGATGTCAAGGAAAGACATGAAGGGGCATAAAGCCTTCCCAGAACATCGTATTCTATTTGGAGGAGAACCATGGCTGCTTTTTAAAATGTTGGAATGCTTTCATGACATAATATTGTGTAATTGCATGACATTTGGGTTAGATTTGATTCCCCATGGTCCTGAGAGAGAATTTTGAGCTGCAGTTCTTACCCCTTTGGGCCTGCACATTAAGGCGTGGATCTGACAGTTTGGAAGTAACTCTACTGATGGTGAAAATGCCACAGCTTTCAAGAAGATACCAAAAAATTACAGAGCAGTTTAGACTGAAAAGGACTCTAGAGGTCTCTAGTGTAGCCTCCTTGCTTGTTTAAGCTGGTACAAATTTAAAGATAGATCAGATTGGTCAGGGCCTTCTACCAGGTTTTGAAAATCTCCAGAGATGGAGATGCACAGAGTAGCCTTGAAAATCGCAGAAAGCATCATGCTGCTGTTAATCAATGCTCTGAGATGTCTGATAGAAATACGGAAACCACAGTACTAACATGGAGAGCCATCAGTGTAACTGCAAAGATGAAAGAATTACAGAGCCCAGGAGAGGTGCATATGTACTATTTGCCCTGATGCTATTGGAGAACAATTAACAGAAGTGGCCTGAAACCTGCTTTTAACTTGCCGAACTGATGTGACCAAAGAGAGTCAGCAATACTGCGCCAGTATTGTATCACTGGTGTCTGCCAGCCCGCAGATGGTGTCTTTGCTGCTGTTCGTAAGCACTGGGCTCAGTGCGTCTGAGATAAACAGACACTGCCTACGTACAGGCTTGGACCTAATAGTGAGATACTTAGGTTTAAAAAATACAATGTGCCAGCCTGAGAGTTTTGACAGAGGAGAGACATAGAAGGAAAAACAAATACCAGAGCTAAACTTGAGTCCTGCTGGTGACATCAGTATTTTTTAGGTTTTATTAATCTTCATATGTAATTGTGAATAGAAAAAGATACAGATCTTATCGCTCATATCTTCAACTCAAAATTATTAAACTTCCTTTTCTCTGTAGAAGCACAGCTTCCTCTTTACCCCAGTTCTAAGTTTGTGTGGTTCGGCAGGACTGGGAGGTTTCAGTTTTGAAGACCTTAATTTCTCCAGCACTGTTAAAAACTAGATTTTATTATTTATGGTTTCCAGAAAAATTTTAAATCCTGCTTCCCTGTACCACTTCACCTCTGACTCAGGAACATTTTCTCTAGGTTCCCTTCCCTCCATGTTCCCCACAAGCTTTGTTTTTCAGGGGGACAAACCTTCTCTTGGGGCTTGTATTCTTGCCCTATGCCACCATGGGACTTCTGAGACAGTAACTAGAAAGAATTATTGAGGGGTGATAAGGCACCTTAGAGGGTGGAGCAATGCACACTTAATTTTAAATTATCACACATTACACTGCCAAATGGAAAATCAATAGTTGGTGACCTTCCTATATAAACTCCAATAGACTGCGTGCTGCTATCGCTCTCCAGCCCCTTCTTACCTCTCCCTGTCGTGAACGGGTCTCTCCCACTGTCTTCTTTTTGCCCCAGAAAGCTCTGCCTTATTTTCCATCTCCATGTATTGAGGGCAGTTGTTCAACTGCACTAAACTTGCAGAGTAAGAGACAAGACTCATCTTCTTCTGTTGACCCTTCACTGTGGTCCTGGTGTTTGTCCATCTTGAGAGAGAGCAGTATCGTATTTGCTTTATTGGAGATAAACTGCACAGCCCAAAAAATGCACCGGGCAGGAGACCTTTTGGAAAAAGAAGACTCTGATGTTGAACATGTTGAACTGCAAGTCTCTGGTCTTTATCTAAAGATCATCTTCCCTGGTCACCTACAGAGAACTAGTGGCTGCTCTACTCTTTCACATACCCCAGGACTTCTCAATTGCCAGGTCTTCTGGTGTCTGTAGCTTATAAGGCAGGTGTGCATCTCTGTATTGTATCATGTAACATTGTGTACTCCTCGGAGTACAGTGCTCTGTGAAGTTCTTGCTTCATACTGTGGCTACTTTCTCACCTGGTTGCCAGTTGTGCTGAAGAAATCTGGTTGGTGAATCGCAGGCACAGTTGCGCAGGGTGCACTTGCTGTGTGAAGCCACAGCTTTATTATGGAGAGAGAATTGCATGACCCAAGACTGTGCAGCAAGCATGTGGAAAAACAGAAAAATCTCCAATCTGTATGATAAGAGCATCTTCTCTGATCATCTGTCTTGGAATCTGCCTGGATTTGGCCTTTTTTTTTTTTTTTTTAAATACGGTTTTATGATTTTCAGCTTGGCCTGTGGAATTCTGAAGGTGCGGGGTTTGAATTTGGACTGTAGCATCTGTTGAGGAAGTTGGTAGGAGGTTTGTGGGTTGTAGGAAGGAAGAGTGTCAAGCAGCCGTTGGATCAGTTCCGTAAATAGATTGTTGGCTAAAGAGCATGTGTTGTTTAGAAAGTGTGAAACCCTTCACAGAAACCTTTTCATATTATTACCTAGCAAAGGAATCAGAGCTCAACGGAGTCAACCATGTTTGGAATTTGTGAACAATTTGTTCAGACTTATATGATGACCCCTTAGGCTAGAAACAGAAAATAATCTGTGGTTTCCTCTCCCCTTGCAGAAGAACATGTAGAATTTGGAATGGGCTTTGCTCAGAGGTGAGATTTAAATTGATGTATTTATCACAGTAAATGGAAAAGACTGATTTAAAACAATAAAAGTGATGTAATTATAGAAAAATATTATTAGATATTTAGCATTTCTGAGTAACAGAGAAGCAGAAAAAGCAATTGTTCACCTAGCATCCACAGAGACTTGCAGGCAGCTGTGGATATGATAGTCAGCTGACAATATGAGGACTATATCACTTCTCCAACAGTGGTTGCCGTTTTCCCATGGATCTTTCTCTCTGTCATTGTCAGACTTTTAAAATAAAAATTTCTCCCTCTACAGATTTTTTAGCCTTCAGAAGTTCCTCTGAAGTTTTTACTCTCTTCTGATGGCACAGGTGATAAGGACTGACTGCTAACAAAATTCAGAGAAAAATGTAACCAGAGCGCTTAACCGAGGTGAGTTTCCTTTTCCTGTAGTCAGAAATTGTCCTCGTGGAAACGTGATAGCCACACTGACTCATGCGAGCAGAGTAGCAGCATGTTTTTATTTGTTCAGAGCTCACCCCTGTGACAGCCAAGTGCTGTAATCTCTTGGCCTTGCTATGGCACAAAATGCTGTTCTCCAGCTTAAGAGACCTGCCTGTTGTGATGGAAAGTTGCAGTTGTCAATTGCAGGAATGAGTCAACATGGGAATAAGCAGTGCTGGTGTGATGCTGCAGCAAACCACCTGGTCTCCAATGATTTATCAGCACCAAAATCAGCACAGGCAGTAAAGAAATAAGAACTCCTATTCCCAGACTAAAAATAACACAGATGGGATTTTTGTCAGCTGTGATACTTCTTCCTGTTGTAATTGGAGACATTTGATAGCAATATTACAAGAAGGGAATGTTATGGTAAAAATCGTCAGTGTGGAACTCTGTACAACATATAACTGAGTTATGAGGCAGTAATTTTACTATTAGCTTGTAACATTGAAGTATATATACTCCAAGCAGTATCCCAAAACTATATATTTTGGCATTAGTGCTACAGGAAAATAGAGATTTAGTTACAAGCAAAAGGCTGAAGAGACACAATCCCGTTCTTGGCTTTATATTAAGTGTTGGAATTGTGGACCACAGTCACATTCTAGACAGTGGTTCAATCCCAAGAGGAACAGAGTTCTGCCTAACCAGTGCCAAATACAAAGTGTGGACAGTTATGCTCCAAGCTACTAGTTAGTATAAAGTTGGTGTAATTCTGTTCATTACTTTTACAATGGGTTTGTACCAGCAATCTGCATTGCCTGGGGTACACAAGTAGCAATCATGGGAGGAAAATACAGAAGAAAGATTTTATGTAGCGTAGTTGTTCTGTTCTGTGACGATGTCCAGTGAAGGGCTTTCTTGGGTTATGTTGTAGCAGTTATCACAGGAAGTGATCATGGTAGTATCGTGGTGGTAGCATGGTCCATCATTGCTAAGTGACCAGAAGTTGTTCTTCCTGAGGTGTGAAGGATTCATTATCTCTTTAGTTTTCACAGTTCCCAGAAACAAGTGCCCTTCAGATAACAGCTTTGGGAAGAAGTCAGACAGGTGAGAAAGCTTCTTCCCTAAGACCTTGCTTGTAGAGGCAGAAAATAATCATTGTACTGACAATGCATTTTCCAGAGAACAGGAGCATATTACCAAAAATAGATACCTCTTACATCATAGCTTGTGAATTGCTTTGGTGAGGCATAGGGAAAATGGCTTATTTTTACTTATTAATTCACCTTAACCTAGCTCCAATTGCCTTCCATCATAGCTGACAGTCCATATTTCCACACAATAAGAGATGTGCAGACCCCTTGCTGAAATCCCATAAATTCAAGGGCTTCTGTCCATGGAAGTTTCATCCTGAGGCTTTCTGTAGCTACACCTGTGAATTAAGGCCATCACTGGGCTCTGTGAATTAAGGCCATCACTGGGCTCTATGAATTCTGTATTTTTTTTTCTTGTAGCTTGCAGAGATTTTCCTGCTCTTATTCCGATTTGCTGCATTTGCAGAGACTAAAAAAAGGGGGGGGGGGGGTAACAATGTGTGTGTGATTGAGGCTACATGAGTGTTGATGGAGTTTATTGCAATAACAACCAGTGCAGATATGAGAGAAAAATGTGGAAGAACTGGAAAAGGAAAACTGAAACTGACTGACTGAGAGAAATAGGTCTAGGGATGGAGAGGACAGAAATGGAGACTCTGACAGCAAGTCCGTAGGGATAGATTTGGTTTTGTTCAATTAAAAGAGCTATAACTGGATGAGGTGAGGAATGCAGGCAGTGAAATTGAGAGGCAATGAAAATGAGGCAGAGATGAGGAGTCAGGAGTGGAGAAGGTAAAGGTCTGAGTCAGGGTTGTCTGTGGTGGCATGGAACAGAATGCCAGAATTAAAATTTTCTCCTTTGCTGCACAACCTTGGTTCCTCCCCAGAGCAGGTGCATCCTGTGGGGAAGAACAGAGTGCATCATGTGATTGAAAACAACAGCCGGATGCAAACACAAGGAACTGAATTCAAGCCTCACCAACAGTCTTAATTCCAGCATTGCCTTACAAGACAATGGCTTGGATTTTCTGCTTTAATATTGCTTTCTTCCCTCTGCTAGTCCTACATGCTTTGTATATTTAGTGTCTTCATGAAATTTAATTAGAAAATTGGGTGTGTGAAGCAAGTGATGCAATAGTGATGATGGAGTAACCTGTGGAGAATGGGAGGCTTACTGCCATCATTCAATTCTTATGCCAAAATCTATCTCCAGCAGATCCAGCTGTAAATGGGGGTTTGATCTTTCTGCCTGAGGAGTTAAAGGCAGCTTTGGCAAAGGCCCTTGTAAAACAGATAATTCACTTGTTGTATATAGCAGTTAAAGTGCCTTACTCTTGGAGTCCAGGAGAACTGGGCTGGATCTTAGAATGTGGTTGGACTGGTAGCACGATGAAACTATTTTCTGAGCCAAAGGCAGATCAGTAAATGCTAAAGCAAAGCTCTCTACTTTCTGTGTCATCCTAGGCTTTTGAAGTCTCTTACATGCTTATGTAGAAGAGAAATCACTTCTGTGGAGAAACATGACATGAAAATAATGCTGACTAAACAGTCATGTCTGAAGGGGTGAAGGAAGTCAAGTTACCCATAAATGAGGAGGTAAACCTCTTTTGAGGTCTATTTACATTCGGATTTTGTTTAATTATGGTGTTTCCTGGACTGAAGAAATGCAAGAGCAGGGTGAGGGTGAGTGGGCCACTCTTTCATACAACTCCTTCACCTTACCCCTTTTTGTGTAGAGCTCCTCTCTCTTCCTTTTTCTCCATTGATGGAAATGCCTTACAAGAAGTTCCAAATGGTCTTTCTTTTTCAGGAACTGGAAGATTTAAACTCATATATATTGAATATTTAAGCCCAAGTAAGCTTTCTTAGTGTAATTGTCCTATCTGCCTTAGGACACCTCGGACCTAAAGAGAGACTTTCCTTGTCTCTGGTGAAGTGAGTGTGCTTATTCACCCTGGATTTTCTGGTGGTTAGAGGGCAGGAATCTTCTTGGGATCCTTAGTCTTGTCACAGTCAAAAAGAATGAGTCACTTCCCAAAGAAGTAGCTGTATTATTGTTTGAGTATATTTTGAAGTTTGTGTTTTCTGTTCTGTGGCTTCTGAGCCTTTCCACTGCACACAGATTATCTCTTCACAGTCATTCTGCCACAAGGGCAAGACACTTGTGTTTTTCACAAAAGAAAACTGTAATTCCCACTTGACACAGGGCAAAGTGTAAAGGTGGCAAATAAAAATACATGGAATTCCATCTGAATGCAAGGAGACACTTTTTCACTGTGAGGGTGGTCAAACACAGGAATAGGTTGCCCAGATATGTTTCATAGCCCCTATCTGTGGAAATATTAAAAAAACGTCTGCACATGGTCCCGAGCAACCTGTTCTAGCTGACCCTGCTTGAGCAGGGGGTTGGACAGGAGGACCATCTATTCTGGACCACCAGGACCACCTGGCCTCACTTACTCTGTCATTCTGTGATCCAGGAGTTGTAGATTCCAGAAAATAGTAAAGGCCTTTTGCAGCTTGCAGCCAAGCCCTCTCATTAAGCTTGCTTGGAAGCAGAGTGCCACTGTTTAGGGGCCTGAGTGAAGTGGCATTTTCCTTTAGTTGCAGCCTACCAGTATGATCCTTCCCACATCACTTCTCCTGTCAGATCAGGCACTCTCCTTCCCTTTTCTTTGTGTCCTGTGAACACCTACACTTAAATGAGAAGCTGGTGTGCTACTGTCTAATTGACTCCACTTTTGGAACAGGATTACCTCTTTGCAGCTTCCTTTCCACCTCACTGAAAACTGCTGTTACATGGCAGTATAACTTGCTTTCCTGACAGAGAGGGATTTGTTCCCAAAACATAGCCTGCAGCCTCTTACAATAGCAGTGATACTGCTAGTCATTTACTCTGCTTCCATCAACTCAGCTGTGCCATTTCATTCAAGCAGACCTGCAGTACCTGTAGAATAGTATAAAAGTAGGTACCATATGTGTAGGGCCTAGATATTTTAAAACCAGACAATGGGCAGTTTAGCATTCATGCAGAAAAGTTTTTTATTGTAGTGAAGTTACACAGGACAAAAAAAGTCTCTCTGCTTCCTGATTCAAGACTCTGCTGAGCCATAAAAACACATTGCACTTCCAGTCATATTTACAAGGTTACAAGGACATTACCTGGCATTTTGGGATTTGTTGGGGTTTTTTGTTGTTTTTTTTTTTTTAAAGAGCTTGAACTATTCAAAACTCAAATCCAGAATGTTTCCCTATAGGAGTTTTTGCTTTGTTGGGTTTTTGTGGTGGTTTTTTTTTTTTGTCCTCCTCATAAAAGCAAACCTGAAGATTCTTAGCCTATCCAGTTTATTTCGACTAAAAGCACTCCAGAACACATGAGGGTTACTTGACAAATTCTCATAATGACCTTGTAGGGCTTTGTGGCTCTAACCCCAGGCTCAGTAGACAACACTAATGCTGCTTAGTGGTCAGATGATTCTCATCATCAGCAAGCAGGAAGACAGAATGGCAGCAGGTACAGGTTTATGGAAAAGTACTGAAGGGGCCTTGATGACGGAACAGGTCTTACCCCTTTATGATAACTGCCAACCCACTTCTTAATGTAGAAAATCAGCAAAGCATTGCATCAGCCTGGCACACACATAACAAATGGTATGGAGTCTGTGACCATACAAAAAACAAAAAGAAGGTGGGACAGGTTTTGGACCTGCCAACCTTTTAATTGTCCTTTCAGGGATACAAATACAACATGGTTTGTCATCTATTAACTAGTCTTCTCACACAACACATTATGTACAACACACTCACATTTTTACATAATGATATACAGGTCTTCACCACCACCACCTCTTGTGGTGAAAGAATGTGACATGGCAAGCTGATAGACAATTCAGGAAGAAAAAGTTCGTGCAGATCTAGCTTAGTCTCTTGAAAGTAAAATCTTACAAAGGATGAGAAGATGTCTATTTTTACAGTATGTACAGTGTGAAGAGGAAGGGCGGGCTTTTTACACATACGATTCCTTAGCATACTGGATCTGGTCTGCCTCAAAAACTGGCTGGCTGCACCTCCGAGCCATGTACTCAAGTCTGTTCTTTTGGCAGGATTCAGACATGGTTCTCAATCGGTAGACTCCAGGAGTCACAGGTAAATTCACACGGGAATTTACTCCCACAGTGACACTGAAGGTTTCAGTTTCCACATCAGAATCCTTCGTTGCAGAAACTCTGTCACTGGGTAGATCCCTTAGAGCCATATAGGCTGTATCCTGTGCACTGCTGCTGCATGGATGAGGCACTGGAGCATCCTGGTTTGACACCACTAATCTCATAGTTTGAACCGTGAGACTGTGGGAGGCAACTTTAGTGGCCAGGCAGTTTTTAACAGCCTCTTCATAAGAGGGTGGTCTTCCAGGATTCCTCTGGTCTACCTCTCTGAACACTTCATCAACTGACCGGAAACGAGGCCTTTGCTGATACTCCACAGGCAATGGTTTGTCATCAGGACTGTTCTCTTGGACAATTCTGCAGGAGAACTGATCTTCTTTCTTTGTGAAACTGTCTCTCTGAAAAAAAAAGTTTTTTCCAGGCCCCCAACTCTGGGTTTTTATTAGTGTTTTTCTGTGGTTTGCAAAAGAGAATGACATGGAATGTTTTTTGAACTCTCTGATAGGTGTACTGCAGTCTTTGGTGGCCTTGGTGGAAAAGGACTGGGGCCTGTTTAAAAAGGTTTTTTTGGGACTAGAGGGCGAAACTACTGGGGAGCTGGTGAAGACTGAGCCATCAGAGCTCTCCAGGGAGCAACTGGAGGATGTTTTGGGTAGAGAGTCAGTTGATAAACGTGAAGGTAAGACTGCAAGCCGTTTCTCCAGTGCCTCCAACCCCAGCTGTTTCTGGGGAACCGGAAAATTGTCCTCACTTTTGTTTAGCTTCTGTTTCCTTATCGTGCTGTCAAGTCGATTCTGGAAGGACAAGTCTGACTCTGAGTACCTCCTATCCATCATGCTGATGTCATTTCTGAAATTAGTCAGGGAAGAGGCAGAGATGTGTGTTGGATGTCTTCTGCTCACAGTAGAGTTCCTCCCTTTGCGCTGCTCCATCTCAGAGGTACAGGGGCTGCCTTCAGCTTCAGGATCTGGGCTGTCATAGGCAGAGTCATTCTGACGAGCAGCACATAGGTGTTCTGTAGGGAAAAAAACAGGCATTAGTTTTCACTGGCCAGATGAGGATGAAAGAACTATACAGAAAAAATTCCTGCAGAAGAGCACTGCAAGAGAATCTCGAACCCTCTACAAATCTCAGCATTTCCACAGATATATTCACATATCAGATTAAAGAATTTGGCCCAACAGCCCCAGTCTGTGAAAGCCCCAGTCTGTGACATACCCAGTCCATTCTCATACCTGTGGAACTGTCTGTGTGCTCTGGTGACTCCTCAGCTGAGGCACAGACAGGGAAAGCAATGTCCTCCTCAAATATTTCTGAGCAGTTGTTTATGAGGAACTCCACCAACACTGTCACCTGCACACAGAAAACAGCTCATTTCAGTCAAAAGGGAAGAACAGCTTTGACCTCGCTGCCCAGAGCGCCCATGGGTGACAGTGCTCACGGTGTGCTTCTTGCCCTCTGCATGCAAAGTGTCCAGGAACTGTGCTGGGACTCAGGGGACTGTGGGGCAGCTGCTGCT
>JAYRBT010000114.1:53118144-53131407 GCA_036023395.1 Myiotriccus ornatus
GTGCTTGAGCAAGACGAGGTTTGGTTTAGGCAGTTTGTCAGCCACCCTGCGTGAACAGAAACAAAATGTGACATTAATTGATGGTGCAGTGGCTTCTGCTTGTCTATTTGAGCAAGTCTCAATTAAAATCAAGACAGGCAACCTTCCTTCAGGAAGAGTCATGTGTGTGCTTTGTTCACTGCTTAGAAGAAGTATCATTCAGAATCCTCAGCTGCAGCTCAGCATGTGGTTAATTACAAAATTTTTAATTATGAGGTCTTGACTGAAGGGCAGCATTGCAGCAGCCCATGTCCTTGAGTAGACTTCACTGTCAGAAGATGTCAAAGGTCCATGTCAGTGTCTGTCCCACAGCACCATATCTATGTTAGCTGAGACACTGCAGCCTCTGCCCTTTTCCTAAGCTGGTTGTTTTATAGAGCAATCTCAAAAAAATTCAGGAAGTGCTGCTGCCGGAGACCTCTAAACCAAACGCTATGGAGCAATTGCAAGCTAATATAAATGAAAGGCTTTTAAATGAGACTCTAAATTTCGAAAGACATTGTTGGGTTCTACCAGCTACTCCATCATATTGGGTCTGGTTGCAAAACTTCCTGGTTGAAACACTTACTCTTTTAATTCTTCAATTTTTTCCTGCTTGCTTGGCTTCTCCAAAGCTTGCATCCACTTCTCATAGAGGTCAGCTGACAAGAGTTTGGAGGGAATATTTCGGAGAAAGTCCTGCAAGGCCAAGAAATTTAGATGAAGCTCTGACACCATCTCTGAAGACAGAGGGAGCATTATTCTGCTTATCACATGGGCTCTTATCACATCCTCCTCTAGGAGGCAGGTTGACTTGAGCAGTGCAATGCACAAGTGCACTTGCACTTGTGTGGTAACAGGAATCAGCTTTCAGCTGCTTTTTGTTCACCCATAAATCTCACTATTCCTCCTTGGGAGGATGCTGAGGAGGAGGACAAAGTGAGTTTCCTCAGGGCATGCAGGAAATCAGCAGCACAAGTAGGTCTGAAAATCAGGTGGAAGAAGAAAATTCCAAACCGTCCTAAGCCTGAAACGTTTAGTCTGGCTTTAGTTTGGAGTCCCACCTAGGTCAGTGGGCACTGGAGTGGGCAGTGGAGTGGGCCTGTGCAGATTAGCAATGTCCCCCCACTGACGTAGCTCAGAGTTGCTCACCTTCAAAACCACTGCCAGCAGGTGCACAGATTTGCTTTTCAAATCCACATGGCCACCTTTGTTTAGGTCTTCCTTCAATTCCTTTCGTGCTTTCTCATTGGCAGCTTTTCTGAATATCCCTTCAGAGAAAGGTCCTTTCATATACAATATAGCTAGGAGATCCTTCAGGGAAAAAAAATCAAACAGGAATGAGAGAACAGTTACTTGGATGCAGGAAGGTCCTTCAGCGGGACATTTTCTTTAGAAACAGAAGAAAAATTGTCCAGAGGTACACTGTGCTCTGATTAGTTCAGTATCTAGTTCCTGCTCCAACTAGATTACATGGGCAATAGCCTGATTTTCCCCCATTCCACCCTCTTTCTGAACTGGTGAATTCCACTAACCTCAGTGGAGTCATCCTTGCTTCCTTCCATAAGGAAATAAGGGATGGCTTAAGTCTTGGTTCAAATCCCTTCCCTCACAAACCAGGCAAATATTGCTTATAAGAGACCAATGCCTATTACTGGGAGAGCCAATTCAGTGGCAGAACTGTTACAAGATTGTTTTAATCCAGAAGACAGTGTTTAGATATTTGTTGGTGGCAGTCCATGGCTGTATACTTTTTCCAGGGAAATACAGAAATCCTTGGAAGTTTATGCTGGTGAAAGATTTATTTAAATTACTGCTGTAGAATCACAGAAGTTTATACTAAGGAGCAGATCTTCATGTCCTATTCCTGGTCCTGCTTTGTCTCCAAGTTACTTCTAGCGAAATCTGAGTAGGCTCAGCAAAATCCATAGACCTGACCCTTTGTACATCTGGTATGGGCCCTGAGCTTATCAGGAGTGTGTGTGGAAGGTAAACACCAAAATCACTCATTTCCTGGGTGCTGCAGCACAAGTACTGGGGATCCTGCCTCACAATGAAGTCAGAGTTATGATAACTGTATATCCCCTCACTTCCTTACCTGGACTGGCTGGGGCAGTGTGTCATCTTCTCCACAGATAATTGCCAGAGGCTGGCCAAATAAAGTGTTTTTGGCACCCAAGTCTAGCTGCTCTGGGGAATTTCCATTGGTAAAGCTTCGTCTCAGAGTAAATGACTGCGATATCAACTTCTTTCTTTTCTTTGTTCCATCTGCTGCAAGCAAAACGAAAGCAAAAAATGGATTAATAAACCCCCAAACCCTGACAGAGCACTATATGGTCTTTCATCTGTGTGTAGTGCAGAGATGTATGTTGAAACAACTCAAACTAAATGGGGAAAAACTTACAGACAACTAAGTGGTTACTAGGGAAACAACTGCCTAAACTGTAAAACTGTGACCATCCTTCTAAGGCCACCACCTTTCCTGTTTTGGGTTGGGTGTTTTTTTCATTCTAGTCACTGTTTCTTCTTAGAGAGTGGGAACTTACAAGGCACGAAATAACATTTATAGAGATTTTTGATATTGCAGTGGCTTCTGTGATAACTTTGAGGCAGATATGCCACTTGGGCAGCTGGCAATGACAACAATTTTCACTACATGGTCTGACTGTGACCCAGCCATAGGGCAAGAGTGGAAATAGGGGCTCCTGCTTTTTTGCCTCTTTTACAACCTGAAATAAAAACACATTGCTCCACCTCTGCCAGCTTTGGAGCCAGCTCTAACAACAGTGTCCTTCTAGAGCTAGTGCTTGCCTCCTGCCAGTGGAAGGTGATACTTGCTCCAGAGGATGAGTGCATCACAGTAGTGCCTCACTGGCTTCAGGGTCAGAAATCTCTTAGCATGGGTTTTGCATCTGCTTCATAAAGAGGAGGGCATGATAAGAATTTAGAGATGGTAGTTGTATTGTGGTGGGGTGTGCCTTTTTTTTCCTTTCAGAAACAGTGAGAGAAAGATCCTGTTGATGGAAAGCTTTCTAAAAGATTTGCCTTCTGCAAATTTCCAATGATATTCCTTCTACTTCAAAATGAAGTTGTTTTACGCAGATGAGAAATTCTCAGGACCTGTCTTTGTGGCTTAGCACAGGTCCGTGGTAGGGAGGGGTTAAAAGCTATCAGAAAGTCATCTAACATTATAGTGTCGCATAAAATGTTTGCTTCTGATACTTCTGAAAGCTGATCTGATAAGATAGTCTGCTCCAAATCTGACCCTGCCCTGCTAATGGTCTCCTCTGGGTTGTTTACATGTTGCTGAGGTTTTGCATGGTGAGAAAAAAAAAATGCTGTTGCTACTGGCAGGACAGTTTATTTGCTCTGTCGAGCAACATCTGGTAGCGGTACTCAGTACTTGCTTGCAGTGCCACACCTCAGAGGGGATGCTCGAGTGAGAAAGAAACACATGTACTTCCTATCGCTGCCAGGGAACACACTGAAACAGCTCTAGGGACCAGGGCACAGGGATACAAGATCTTCAGCACTCCGCACTGTCACCTCTGCCATTGAGCAGGGGGCAAAGAAGTGTTTTGCAAGCGAATGGCACTCCAGGGCTTAAGCCCTCTCCTGGATGTGGGCTATGGATTACTCTCAGGGAGGGGAAGCGAGCAGTTTCGGGTGGTTTTGCACAAGTGCCGGATTGCAAGCATTATATAAGAAGGCAGTTCCTCAGTTTGTTTTTAAAACTCACCAGTTGAGAGGCAAAGTCTGTCTTCAGCATCTGCTGGGACCAATGGGGGACATTTCTTGGCATCAGCCTGCAAAAAAGCATGTTAGGGTTAACAGAGCTGCCACCAGTAGCAAGGGGCACCAGCGAGATGCTGAAGCTCCTCATAAATGTGTGGGAGGCTCTGGAGAATAATCAGAGCAAGCCCAACACCTGCTGAAGTGGTGCCTCAGTCCAGGATTGACAGTGCTTCACTGCTGAATAGAGGGGTCTGTGGTGAACCCTGCAGCAGACACCCCCATCATGCCCAGCACGTCACAACCCTGTGCTTTTTCAGGCTCCTCGTTTAATCCAGAGAAGCCACAGCTGGATGCAGCCTGCTCTTTTGTGTTCTCCCCTGGCACTGGAAATTTCCTCCCAAACTTCTCCGAGGAGCCTTGATGGCTTTGAAGACTGAAAGATTCCTGAGCAAAGCTCCTCAGGAGCCAAGGGAATGCACTGACTGCCCCCAGCGATGCCCGGCTCCTGCTCAGTGCTGCACAGAGCTGCCTTTGAAGAGCTCTGCCTGCTCGTGGTGAGGGTAGGCAGACGGCAGCTCTCAGAGGTGCCACCCCCACTTTGCTAAGATATCTCACAGCAGTACCCAAGAAAGCGACGGGAAAATGTAGGGGCTTCTTACCTCTGATTGGCACTCAATCAGACTCTCCATGTTCCCAGCATTTAGTGTCTTTGACTAGGCAAGAAAACAAAGACATTGTGAGTAACTGAATGCTATGGTTTAGAAATCAGAGTTTTTCAAAATCCCTCTGTTGACAGAGCTGAAACAATTAAGACACTCACAGTATTACAGCTGCTAAACACTTTCATTAGGAGTTTGATTGGGGGAACTCTGGACACTCTGGTTTCCTTCAATCCTTTTGTTTGCCTGTTTATTGAACAGAGAATGGACAAAGAAAAAGCATTGTAAAACTGCACCCTTCTGTTCTTTTTCCCCTACAAGCCAGTCTAGCATGTATGATACTGAACAAGCAAGATCTCCCACACAAGTAAACCATAAAGCCCTTCTCTGGAAGGGTGCTCAGCCCTGCTGCCCTAACTCTTGATTAAAACAAAATAAAAGCAGCTTTCCATTTTTAATTCATGCAAAAAATGAACAAATGGTAACAGCTACATACGGTCATTAATCTGCAAACACAAGGCTGAAAGACTCGGTCAGCTCTGCCCACGAGCAGTGGGCACACCTCTCCTCCGTCTATATGTTTGTACAGCTCCGTACAGCTGCATCTGAAGCCCCTCCGCTGAGTTCATCCACAGTGCCACAGATTTTATCTGAGTCAGTACTTACCCAAGGAGTGAGTCCAGCCAGAGCTCCTTTACCTCCCGTGAACTGCAGAGGAAAGAAGAAACAGCATCACTTCCCACTGCTACAAATCCTTTGCACGGAGGCAGGAGACTAAACAGTCTATACCACGTGTGCTGCCTTATATATGCAGAAGGGGCAGGTGGAAATTCACAGACAGGAAGAAGCATCATGGGGCAGGACAGAGACGCTACAAAATTTCTGGCTTCCTCTTTCCTTTTAGAGGAGCTACTTTTTTTTCCTTAAAGAAAAAAAAAATGCAGCTCTGATAGCTGTTATGGGTGGAAAAGATGAGACACTCACCAGGTAAAGGTTCCAACTCTCATCACCAGCGCGAGGTGGGATGTACAAAGGGGGCTGCAGTGTGGGCAGATTCTCCTTACCGTTAAAGGGCGGTGGGTACAGTCATTCCTTTTAACTGCTCAGAGACATTAGATTTGGCAGTTCAAAGCAGCACCCCCAAGTCAGGTTACACTAAGTTAAAATCATGAGGGAGTGGAATAGACAAGATTCAGGGAAATGTTTTTGTATACTTTTCTAAAAGCTAATAGCAACAGTTTACTGTCTGCAAACAGATGTAGAAACACACTTTGCCAGTGCTAAGTAGTTCTTGAGAATCTAAGCACTGGATTTCTATAGAAGTGGCATTATGTAACAATTTAGTAATGTACAACAATATGTAATATAAAGTGTTGCTTAAAATATGTCATATTAAGAATTATGTGTCCATGTATTAAAGTTTAATTCAGCTGAAGAGATAAAAATATCCAGGAAAGATCTATCTCTGTTCTCCCTGTAGTTTTTTAGGATCTGTTGTTAACTGTCCCCAGCCTGGGCACATCAGGAGTATAGTACTCACTCTACCAGGCTATTATGAAAATTCATCAATGTTTGATGTGAAATACATATTAGTTTTACTGATGTATTGACCAAGGCAAATTACAAACCTTTTCTGGGTGCCAGTCTTTTAAACGTGTGAAAAAGAGGAGTTAAGGCTGAGTCAAATGGTAGGGAATTCTTCAGCAGTGGATTTAGGTGTAAAGCCAACTTGTGAAACTATAGTTTTTCTGTTGCTTTCCCCATGGATGCTCCATTTCACATGTGCAGAGGGTGGGGCTGTGTCTTAACACAGTTCTTTGCAGATGCACGTAATGGCTACATCCGCTGCTGAATTTACCCTGAAAGACATTCTTTGCTTAACCACATCAGACAGACCTGGCCTGTGTAGTACTGACCCTGTCTCATGCAAAACAGAAAGGTGATCTCAGCTTGACTCTGGCAGAAATCTCAAGTGCAAAATTCACTTTTGGTTACATAGAGATGTGTTCAGAAGGGCAAAAGGAGAGCCACCTTGTGCTTTTTTTTTTTTTTTTTTTTTGAGGGGGGATGTTGCTTACTCTGCAGCCTTGTGTATTTACCACTGATCTTTTACATATTGCTATAACTGATTTTTTTGTTAATTATCTGTCCCATGGCATCTGTCGTTTCTCTACTAAATTCCATGGGCTGATGCACGCAGTTGCAGAAATACTGTCATCTTACATCACTTTCTGCTGAGAATTTCTTCTGAGGCTCCTTGGCAGCTGCAGCACCACTGCTGCTATTCCCAGTGGGATTCCTGGGATAAGGAACATCTATTTTTCACTGCATCTGTTAAATGTATATCCAAACATACCTGTCTGTTAAGTATCTCAGAGGCTTAGGGGACCTATGCAATTTAGTTCTGCCTTGCCCTCAATTCCAGCACTGTACACACATGTATTTCTGACCTCAGTCTGTTACATGACTAAGACACAGGGTTTGATCTGGAAAATGTGTGACCTGTGAAGAAAATGTGAGTTTAATGGGTGGTGATTAGGCAGGCCAAAAGCTCAGATTACAGCTAGGACACAGCTGTACCCAGGGCACAGTGCTTTGAGTTTCCCAGGAGAAGATACAGTAACGGGTGGTGTGTTGATAGCACAACACCAGACCGTCCATTGGCACACACTGCTGTATCTTTATCCAGTTAGTTCTAATCCATTAACAGTTGTGGGGATACAATGGCCATTGTATGTGCAAGGTGTGTATGTATAGGCCCGCCCATATGGAAAACAATTTGATTTTTTTACCCTTCTGTTAGCATTTTTTATTTAATAGCTCTTTTATGGTATGTATCATAAACACTTAATTTGTGCCAAAATTATTTTAAAGCAGCTTATTTTATTCCAAACAAGCATGCCTCATCTGACTAGCAGGCATCCTAAAAAGCTATGTTTTGGTGAAGTAATTGTACGGCAACACAGAGGGAATCTTGGCTGTTTTTGTGAAAAGCAGTAGGTGAGTATGTGCTGGCTCCTGCCAAGCACCGCATAGCTGTGTGCAGGGTCCCAGGGTCAGAAGAGCTGCCCTCACACCTCCCAGCCAGAGCAGCTTCACAGCTTCCTCAGTCACTGTGGAAAGGGTAACACAGATGTAGCACACAAAGCCAATCTCCACGCTCCACATTAACAGAAAAGGCCTGTCCTGTGGGGCTTTTACAAATGAAATTCCCTTACATGAACAGGGATCTCTACCACCCAGCTCTGCTTTGCTTTGCACTTGAAATCTTTTCTGCAGTCTGCTCCTCCCTCAGTTTGGTACAGATCTTACACCATGATGCATCAGAGCAATATGTTTCTTGTCCCACAGCCACTGTCCTGGGAAAGCAGAATAGATGGCAGGTGGCTTGGGCACACCTGGAGCTGTTTGCAGGTAATGTCTAAGTGAGTGCACTCTCCTTCAAAGACATGGGATGTTTACACAAAGGTCAGGGCATGGCAGAGGGGGTGGACTTGCAAGGGTTTTGTAGGAGCTGTGTAGAAGCCTTTGCAGAAGCTCTTTCCCTCTTGTGCATCAGGCTGCTTCCCTCAGTTCTGCTGAAGTCCTTTACATTCACTGGAGGGAAAGCAGGAACAGAGAGGTCCTGCAGAGCAGCCAGCCCTGGGTAGATTCAAACCTCTCAAGGCTAGGTTTGCTCCTCAAGATGTGAAGGATGTTCTTTATAGAAGCCAGGACATCAGTTTGATGCTTCTGCTTCCCCTTAGTCCCAGGCAGCCCCTTTCTCCTCCCAAACCATGGTTGATTTTGTGCTCCACTCCCAAGCACTTTGTCTAACCAGTTTTTGAAGAGAGGGCTTATATAGCACTTGCTGTCAACACAGACCAAATGGTAATTTTCCCCCTTGTGTGAGCTCCAGTCAAGCTAGGCCTTTTCTCCTCTTACACTGTGGTTCAGTGAAGAGCAGCATCAGTTGGCATGAGAAAGGAATCAGTGGCTTACAGCAAACAAAAGAACAAAAGAATAAATCTGCTGTGACTGGAGAGTGACTGTTTTCTTCCCTCCTCATCAAACCAGAAATGGGAAAATCCCAGCCACAGCTCATTTTTATTTATTTCTATTACTCTTGCAAATGTTTGACATGGTAGCTTCTGGAAATGAAGGAGTGTGTGAATGAATCCTGAAACCCGCCTTTGCCCTGTTGTTGTACCAGCAAGGAGGCAGCAGGAGTGTAACTGTGAGAAGGGTACAGCAGGATGCGCCTGGAGCAGTGACTCTTTCAAGTCCATATAGAGCAGAAAGAGCCTTCAGCAGTGCCTCTCCACGTGAAAAAAGGATTGTATTCCAGTTTTGTCTTCATTGCCACAGCTGCAGTCTCCCCAGGGAACAATAGGAACATTTACCAAAATAAGGAAAGCAATTACGCCGAAGTCAGAGGTTGTTGGGTTGGTTGTTTTTTTGGGAAGGAAAGCTCTGTACAATATGTCCATGGACTCAAGGAACAGGGTGGCAAGTGGGTTCCTGGTAACAGGTCACATTTATACATGTCTTCTGAAGGCAGCTCTGATTTCCTACCGCTCACTCTCCAGAGTATGTTATAGATTGCATAGGCACAGATCAGGGTTTGATCACAGAAAAGAGAATGGACGGAGCTTTGATCAGACTAATCCCTACCTCCTACCTGTAGTGGTTGAGAGCAAGATCATCAACCCCGCTGCTGCTAAACTCCTGCAGGAGTCTGGTGGAACCTGGGCTCACACTAACACTGCATTTGGAAAGTGAAACTCACTCAGTTTTTCGCAGCTCTGTACAGCTGATTTCTATTCTGAATTAGGTATCAAGGTTAGATTGTAGTGTGGCTTAGATTGCACCACCCTTCTACGCACTGTGTTACTATTGCACAGGAAAAAGTTACAAATCAAAAATAACACCATAAATACAGACAAAGGTGTATTCTGTGTCCTTCCCATGACACTCTTTTGGTTGTATTTGCTTTGCAGGATGTTTTGTTTATTCTTTCATGGGTGCTTTCCCCAAGACTAAATTGGCAGCTCTAAAGATTTTTACTCATCTTCAGGTGACTGGTTCTAGTAGGTGCTTTTTAGCTGTGGAGAACAGCTGCATATGGAACATGTTTCCAAAGGGTCTGCACTGCTATTCAGCCATGTCTGAATGCGAATTACTCACTCCTTGGGCTCCCTGAGGTGGCCAGCATAAAGGCGTTGGGGAATTGAAGTTGCTCATCATTTCTGACTGAGCAGATGCAGATCTAAACCTTTGCTTGCTTACAAAATGGTAATAGAGAATATGTATATTTCACTCTGATGCCTGTTCTTCTCAAGATTTCTGGTTGAAGGTACTCAAAAAATATTGGAAGAGTGAGATGCTCACTTTTTTTGTTACTCCAGCAGCTTTCTGATTTATTTTGCTTCTTTATGCTGTTCATTCACAAATCAGAAACTGAGATGGGACTTTTCTGCCAAGTTCATTTGCTCTCAGGGACAGATTATACTTCTTAATGAACACAGAGAGGTGTGAGTCTTGATTTTGCTTTTCAGGATTAATACAAATGTTTTCTTTTTGATTTTTTTTTTTAATGTAGGTTTGTGTTTCTCCTGTTTCTGCACCTTTTGTTTAGCTTTGAATTTCAGCATCAAAATTATCTCAGATCTCAAAATGAGAATCAGGGGAAATCAGAGATCACCTGGTTTTCACACTGAGTTTTAACTTGCATGTGATTTTCAAGCATAAGTCATCTCACTTTCACACAAAATATGATCTGCAGGCTGGCCTAGGAGCCAGTCTGGAATAAGACCAAGAAAACTTGGGCTGAGAGTAATTTTGGATTTTGTTGTGTGTGTGCCCCATTGATAGAAAAACTAGAAAAGAAAGCCAGGCTCAGGAGAGGCAAGATCTTACCACTCCCCTGGCAGAGCAGGAGATGCTCTGGGCAAAGCAAGCGCGCATCACCATGAACACAGCTGTCACCACAGGTGCCCAGAAGGAACAACCAGAAGTATTAGATTTTCCCCACTGTTTGTCTCCACTTGGCCTCCACCAAGGCCCAGTGGTATGATGGGAACAACCCCAAACTCTTCTTCATAGTATTCCCCTTGTGAGTTTATCATTCTTCTATTGTACCTACTTCCTAAGTAATAAGTAGAACTGCCAGCAACCAGGTTCTCATCACCACTAAATTGACCAAGAATAGGAACTGTTATGACCACACTCCTAGATTCCATCCTCCAGGCAAAAGTAGTGTCAGGCAAAGCAAATCTTTTCAGGCACAACTCTGCTGACTACAATTAAACTCCCCTGAGCACATTTGACCCCATACTTGGGGAGAGTTGTTTGCTCTCATGTGCTGCCCTTGTGCATGCACATCCACACACAGCAAAATAAAATGTTCTTCTGTGAAGTTTTGGCCACCCATCAAAATTAAGATGATAAATTTGAAACAAACATCTCCATATTAGCTGGTGATTGCCGTATTGTTGCTACTAGCAACAGCTGCCCTGTTAGTGTTTTATATAAACACTCCACTTCTGTATCGCTGTCCCATTTTAAAGCATGACTACCTTATGAGGATTTCTGAAAGCAAATGCTTCTTATGGCACGGGCTCTGCCTCCTGCCGCAGGGCATCACGAGGTCCCTGGGCAAATGGGACCGCGGCTGCTGCTGCGGAAGGGACATGTGGAGTGTGGAGGGGTATTGTAGGGCAGGGCACCAGCTCCGACCGGCACAACTGGAAGCCACCGAGGGCTGCCGCGCCTGGAACCAGGGCAGGCAGGTCCTCACTCTCACATTTGCAAAAGCACAGTGACACTTCCAGGCCAGGAATAAGAGAGGAATTCCCACCCTCCAGGGCATGCAGGACCTCCTCCTAGTGAGAGTGGGGTCAAGGGAAGCAAAAATGCGTTTGAGGTTGAGTTCTGCTATTTGACTAATTGCTGGAGAGGGCTCAGCTAGAACAGCCAGGCTGTTCTCTTCAGGTCTGCATTCCTGCAAAGTCGGCCATTAATTTATGCTGCTGACAGGCAGACCAAGTGCTGTTATGGCTGCCTTCGCTTATTCCACTTGTGTATGCCTGCTCTGAACCCTGCATTTGCTTTCAGACCTTCAGTCACTGCACAGAGATGACAGTAAAGAGTATGCAGAGAAGGTACCCGGCATGCCACAGTGCCCATTTCCCTGCTCAGGGGTGGCTGAGGCTTGGAAAGAAGAATTTGTTCTCCATTTCCACTTCCTTTTAAAGGTTTGTTTGTGGTTTGTTTGAGCTTTACCTTTTCTCCCATTTATCAGATGAGTCTGTTTCTTTGGGATTTTTCAATCTGAAAACAGTTGCTGTGTGTGGTCTTACAGTCGTGAACTGCCTTACTTAGAATGAGCAAAGCAAATTTGCTAGGGGAGGATATATCTTTGACCAGGCCAGCTGATATAGGTGCAAAACCCTTTCTCAGGTCTGAAAAGAAATGCCTGTCCTCACTCCAAGGACAAGTTGAGAAGAAATGCTTTGAATTTTACTAGAACCTTTTATCAATTACATGGTTACTTGTTGAGATAAGATTAGGTGCCCCAGAAGTACCTCAAGAAGGGCCTTTTCAAAGAGAGATGGAATCCCCTTACCTTTGGGCACCATAAGATCTAAAAATTCTAAGCCAAAAGATGTACAGTTCAGCAACTGCTGTAACATTTGTGTAAACCAAAGACCATATTTCCACAGAGTCTTAGTACTGCTTGTGCAACACTGTGAACCAATCTTTTCCTCATGTAACTTAATTGAATTTAGTATTCAGAGAGTAAAAATGAACACTCATTATCCTCTAAGTTATGCCAAAACTAAGATGCTAGTACATTTTTAAGGGTGTCCTACTTCCACTTAGTATATAATAAGGCAAAGTGGCTATTCTTACTGCATTATACACAGATCCCCAGAGTGTATCTTTCAAACTTAACCCCCTGGAATTATTATAGCTCTAAGTTAGTCCCATCCAATACTATACTCAGCAAAAAATTTTCCTAAAATCAGGCACTGAAATACAGCATATCTCTGTCATTTACTCCCATCTGTGCTATTTTAGGAGAGCCAGACTGTTGGAAGAGAGAGTTTGAGGGGCCTTCATTAACCCCAGTGGTTGTCCCTCCTCCCTGCAACATTTCTGGTTGCCTCCAGAACTAAGCAGTCCCGCAGTTTTCTTGGACAAGAGTGTGCTGCAATGTAAACTTGTCTAACTGTGAGACTGACATGAATAAACAATGCAGATAATACTTCTGTTCTGACCTTAAAGGAAAAGTCCTAATGAACGTCACAAGTATGGAAAAAAATCATTGTTCTAACAATTGAACAGGTTTACTTGGCACTCAGTAATCAAACACTAAATAACCTGTGACACAGTAATCCCCCTATTAGGGAATTTTCAGACTAACCAAAGACTCTAATTGTATATTGGTGTCAGGGTTTTGTGTGTGAACTCCAGGAGTTGCTTCAGTTTGCCCTTTGATTTTCTGCACAACATCTGCCTGCCTTCTTTCTGCCTCAGTTTCTCATGAATAACATGCTGAAAATAATAAGTCACTGCCAGGCATAAGGTGCTTTAGTATCTTTTGGTGAAAACTGGAACATACAGGACAACCCCATAAAGAGGGGTTCTTCTATCTCCTATGTGCCATGACAGAAGCAAAGAGAAGTCCTTAATTTTAGACTTAGTGACAAATCTTTGAAAAATTAAAGCATTTTTTTAAGTGTGTCACCCATGAGGAAAATATGCTATTTTTCTGGGCATTATTTGTGTACCTGGGAGCCCCTGGTGGTCTAGTGGTTAAGGACGCGGCGCTGTCACCGCCGAGACCCGGGTTCGATTCCTGGTCAGG
>JAYRBT010000114.1:53131507-53175818 GCA_036023395.1 Myiotriccus ornatus
CACCTAAAAAATCCAATGCGCAGCCTGGAAGGTGTAAAGACCTTCCCCGGTTCTTCGTTCGCGAAGTCTGGCCATTATTTATTATATTTGTGTACCTCCAACGTCTTTACAGTTGTACTTACAGCAGAATAAAAATGCAGCACGTTTCTGGCCACATCAAATACTCACTTATTTTAAGCATGCAGCTTGCCAGGATAATACATGATAATGTGACAAATAACCATTCAATATGGCAACTGAACTAGCCATTTTATCTAGATTCCTTAAAAAAAAAATTTCTGAGCATGAACTCCTCTCTCTTTTCCTGACCTCTGTGAAGGGATTTGACATGGAGACTCCAGCATGGTGACAGCAGAGGCCATGTTTTAAACAGCAGGCTGACAGTGGGAAATTGTGTTGCATGATATCTACATGCTCTTCAAGGAGTTAATTCCTTCACTGTGAGCTTGGGAAGGGCCACACAGCACCGAAGTAATTGCAACTGCTGTGTACCTTCAGGCTCTTAAGGAGGCTATTGCCTTGTATTTTCAACATAGAATAAGTGTTGGTGGTAAGAGGTAGCTGCCAATTTCATAAACTTTGTATTTAGTCTTTAAAAAAACCACTAGGATAGTGACTGGAGGGATGTGTGTATGGAGGTTGACTTTTTGCTCTATATCCCAACAACAAGCCAGAGAACATTCCTTTCCACCACTGTGACACCATCTGTGTGAATGCTGAGATGTTCAGTGTGTCAAAGCACTTGATTCAGTTCATCACTTTTCACCAAAATGCATAGACAAGTGTTTAGCTGAACATGCTGAAGTGTGAACTGAATACTTTTTGTTCCAAGAGAGAAATCACTGCTTTCTCCTTGTAATTAATAGGTTTGTCCCTTTCCTCTACTCTCATCAAAAGCAAGTGAAAATCAGTGGCATTTGGGTTTATGTAGCACTTCAAAGCTTGAAATTCCCTTCTTTCATTTTCAGTACACTGGAGTACCTGGTCAAGAGAAAAAGGCCCATTTTATGGCCCAAAGATTACTTGTTTTAACTAATGGCAACAATATCCTTTCTTTGGTCAACCAGCATTTTTTGCTTAGCTTACCTTAGAGAATTTTGCTGAGATTTGGCCAGTATTCTATGTAGATAAGGTGATTTTAATGAAAATAAGGGAAAAAGATGCCCGTATTTTCCAGTTTCATTTCTTAATGCTGAATTATGTTGTACTCATTTTAAAAAAAATCCACACATTTCATCAGTTGAAAGCAGTTTGCTTAATTTCTGATACAGAGCTAATTCTAAAAAAAGGCAATTACAGTCAGACACTGTGGTTGTTCTTTCATCTTCCTTCTCTTTTTTTCTTCTTTATTATTATTGCTTAGCAGATCCTAGTTTTAGTTCCTCAAAATTCAGGTTTCGTTCGTTGTCCTTTTCTCAATTCACAAGATAACACTAGTTTTGCAGAATGAATTTTCCCGCCAAAAATGCCTTTCCCCACAGTGGTTTGTGTGGTCGCTTCTGTATCCGTGTAGGTATAACTGAATAGGGCCCAGTTCCTGCAGCCTGGCTCTCCATGCACCCCAGATTTAAAACACCGCCATCCTGTTTAGGTGATGTTCAAAATTAAACTGTGATAAGTTGCTACAAAAAATGGGAAAAAAATCCCAGGCCTTTTTTTTTGGATTGTGTCTTATGAGAGAACACTTATAAAAGCTTGCTTGTCATGAAATATTCTGTCACTTTTAATAAAAATGTCTGTCTTCAAAACGGGGAATTTCCATTAGAAACCACAGACTTGATGGTTTCACAATGATACATGTGTATGAGGGATCTGCTTTATGTGGTCAGGATATCACCCTACTCCCTGTTCCTTGGAAGAGAAGGGATGGAAACAGCATATGCCCACTGGTGGGATTTTATCTCCTTCACCGTGACTTGTGTGCCATCTGAGCAGGAGGAGGCTGGAGCTGCCCTTGTCAGCTGTGGGCATCCTTGTGCTGAGGAGTTACCACTGAGGGCTTTGATGAGGAAGTGTAGCCAAGGACCAGATCCTCAAAGACACTTAGGGACCTGTTGCCTTTTTTAATCACCACCCTCATTTAAAACAGGAGCTGGGAAAGTAACTTCCTTGGCAAATTCTGTCTGAGATCAGTGCCAGGGAGAGGTCAGGCAGGCTCTTGGAACATGAGGTGTAACTTCTTTCAGTTTTCTCTTTTTCGTGATCTCTTTGCACCAAACATGGCTGAAATAAAATTAACCCGTGATTGGGCAGTGCTTTTCATTGTGATCCCTTTTATTTTCAGTAGCAGTGAAAGAAGATAAAGAGTGTCTAAATGATGCATTCCCAAAATCATTTCTATAGAAAACAGATGGTAAAAGCATAAAATCATGACCTAGACTGCAGCTGATAATACAGAGGATAGATTTAATATCAGGGTGCTTGACTGAAATTCCAGATCTGGGGGCACAGAGGGAAACGGAGTGGCTATCAACATCTAAGTTTTTATTTGAGTTGTCACAGAAATATTGCACAGAAACATTGCAAAGCTGGGACTCAGAGACAGGCTGCTCTAAATAGTACTTAAATCAAGTTTTGTTTGATGACTTGTCTCTAAAAAATGAGTATGATTCAAAGATATACTCACCAAAATCCTATGAATAAAGAGATTTCATTGTGTCCCTAGTAGAACTCCACTCTGTATGAACTCTGCCTTGGACTAACTTATGGGGCCACAGTGAGATGTTCCTTTAGTGCAATATCCCTTACTGTAAGGGGGCTAGATCACTGCTATCCTTTGGAATATCTTCACTATGGTACCATGTGTATAAACCTTCAACAGGACTTTGACCTGCTAATAATCTTGTGCACAGGCGGAAGCTGTTCCTTCTCCACAAACCTGGTGCATTAAAAGGGACACACTTGACCACAGGAAAATGGGGACGGTACCGTTTTCCTTCACGAGCAGTGGTCTAATGCAAAATATAAAATATGAATCCTTTAAAGGTCTTGCAAGAATTCAGGAGGTGTTTGGATCTTCCCATATAATATGGAACAATAGCAAAGGTGTAGAGAAAACCAAGCAGTCATCCTATTGTGTTGGCTGATTATGGTTAAACACCACTTGCACATGTCATAGCTGATTTGGACTACAGACTACCCAGCTTCCACTGGGCCTCACCCCATTAATGCTGGCTAACTTGATTCCTACTAACCAGCTGTCCTATGGCAGAGTGTGTGTATGCTCACACTTCTCTCAAAACCTCCAGGGATGGTTACAGCTCAATTTAAGAGCACCTAGTAACGAATCTTCAATATACATACTGACTCAGTTCTCTGTAGATGGGGGCTCAGTTTACTTCAAGGGGGATTTGATTGTTGTCCCTGTTTTTGCTATGTATGAATCTTAAAATCTTTCATCTGAAGGACCCACAAATCTTCACAGTGTCTTTGCTGTTCAGCATAAATTCATAGTTTTTATATATAAGTTACAGAGTGATAAAAATACCATTGCGCTATTTTCTTTAAAGTCCACTCAGCTTTTTGGGGAGGTAGAAAGTACCAAACATTGTCAAAGACATTTGCAAGCTTGGATCGCTTTGGGAACACTTTGTTTGCCCATCGACAACTAAGTGCAGGAACACTAAAGGCAAAGTTCCTATCAGTACCAGTCCAGCAACAGCAGCAGCCACCATGCTGGGAACATCTGACAGCTGTCAAATTGGCTGCAACAGAGCAGGGAGGAGGGAGATAGTTTAGTCAGTTGAACAGCTTCCACCTCTGCTGTGGCACATATTGCTCGTGGGCCCATGAGATGGGGAGGCAGCAGTTGATCGAGATGCTGAATGAAGAGATGCCTGCTCCTCAGATGCAAATATGCATCTTTATCTTTGAGACAGCAGCTCTCACCTGGTGCAAGCCACCCTGAGATGTTTTTCGACTAAACCGTTAAAATGACAGTGTTCAAGCCCCTCAGCTGGTGCATAGTGGGAGGGCTTGTGGCAAGAACACCTCGCTGATGTCTTCAAGGATACAAACATAACAAATAATTATTAGCAAAGACAAAGAATTATTTAACACCTATGCAGATATAATATCTGTCTACTTTTCTCTCTCATTTTCTATTTTCAGATTGATGGTGGGGTGGAGTAAGAAATCCAGATATTAGTGGAAGTTACATATAATGAAATGCAGAAATTGGGTAGAGGAAAGAGAGTGCTCAATGAGGATCAAGTAGCTCTCATCATGCCCATGTCACCCAGGTTGTGCAGTGCCCATAGCGGAGGGCAGAGGTAGCACACAGGTCAGAAACAGACAGAAAAAATTACAAGCGGAAGGAACCTGTCCTCTAGCTGCTCGGCTATTTACATCTGGTTTTACACTTTTTTTGCCTTTGATATACAAATCCAAAGTCACAGTAGAGATTGTCAAAAGGGAAAACAGACTAGAAGGGGTCTGCCAGGTTTCTGTAGAGCCACCTGAAGTTACTGAGAAAAAGCTACGCATCGTGTTTGCTCTGAATGAGAACAACAGGGAAAAGAAATGGTCTCTGGAAAAGTAGGCTGTCTTTACTAACCCTCACTGTTCCTTTTTTTTATTTTTCTCTCTCCAGTAGATGGACCCTTTTATCCCAAACAGAAATGGAATGGGAATCTATAACTTTGGTTGAATGGCTGTCCAGTCATAGCCACCTCCCTGGACTTGGCTTAGTCTGGGTTCCAACTTTTCTTCCATTCAGATTTATAAACACAAGTAATTCTCCTTGCCAGGGGCTTGGGAACCCCAGCTTTCAAACTTAGGCTTACAAACAAGAAAATCTGAAATGAAAGGATGCATATGCCTGCACAACAAGAAATAATTTTTAAAAGTGAGGGAGTTTTCCCTCTAATAAAGACGTGGGAAATTACGTTAAAGAATTGAAGAAAGAAAGTGATTTTGATTACTAAGTCAAACTGGGAAGTAACTGGGAAGTGTTCACTTCATGATTGTGTGGGCAAACCTATTTTAGCTGCCTTGACTCCATGTGCTCTCCTAATGTCTCTCATATGGCTACACAGAATTTTTTTTTCTTAAAATCCCTTTCTTATTCTGGATTTGAAATAAATGCATAAGGAGTGGGCTTAAGATAAATATAAATTATATTCTTATCTTTCTTATTTAAAATTTTTAATATATCTCATTGCAACCCATGCACTCATGCAACTCATTTCTAGCCCATTTTTATTTCTGCAATGAGATATGCAGCTACCTCACAGTAGTTGTGATTATGTTTCCCCTCCACACTCTTCAGTTTCTCTTGTTTTTGTCCCATCCAGCCTGAGGTTTGGATTTTTTTTTCCTGGAAATGGATTCCTCACTAGACAATTATTTCTCTCAGCATTTCCTGGAATAAGTTTTGCGAGAGCGGCAAAAGGGAAGTTACTTCTGCAGATTATGAAAATGTTTTTCTTAGAGGCTCAAGATATCCCAAACTGGCATCACAGGGAATGATGTTGCAATTAAAATTCACTCACTGAATTTAACTTTTGTTTTGCTAGTTTGCAACAAAAGACAGGGAAGTGGCCCAATGTTGCTAGGTTTGTGACTGACATTATTTGTCTAGCCCGATTTTCACACTGCTATTTATTTCAGCGCAACTCTCTTCCCTTCCAGTTTCTTTGGAAATACCCTAGGAAATTAGAGTTTTGTGCAAACTGAACAGAATTTTCTTCTGAAAATTTGTAAGGCTCGGAAACTTTTCATTGGATGAGGAAAGTGTTCCTTATCCAGCTCATCATTCTGTGTCTGAAAAGATTATGAATTCCTCATGTGATAGAGATCAAGGAGGCCAGGGAGGCTTGGATATCAGTCAGCAAAGCCTAAATCCCACCTTCCCTTTGGCTCTGAGCAGAGAGTGTAAATTTCTCCTGAAGCAGAGTTGGTTCTTCATGTGCCTGCACCAGCCCTGCGCTATCCCAGGATGAAGGAGCTCTGCTCCTATGTGTGATATCCATATGGCTGGCCTTTCCCTTCCTTTTTCCCATTCTTACTTCTGCGGAATGTTCAAATGTTCATTTGTTGTCTCTCCATACCAATATAATGTTTTCCAGGACTGCTATGTCAGGTTTGTTCTTCAAAGTGGTCATGGCACTGTCCAAGGGAGGTAGGTGATCAGGGCTTCTCCAAATCAGGTCATTCCTCTCTTCCCTCTGTCTGAGGCTGTGCAAGATTGGTAACAGGATCTGACATGGCAGGATCTGGCCCTATCCTGTACTGTGGGGACTGCTCTTGGGTATTTCTAACAAGGAGCTGCTACTTACCCCAGGAACACACAGGCTGCAATGAAAAAAGGAGGTGAGGTGGAAAAAAGGCAGTGTTCTCACCCTCCTCTGGCAGACTAAGAATGGAGAAAGATAAAGTTACTAAAGGCTTGTCTGACACAAAGGTGGAAGAAGCCAGAAGACATCTTTATGGGAGTCCCTTTCAATTCTGGATCTCTACATCTTGTATAACTTTCACTTACCAGTGAGCTGTGCCATGAAATAAAGAGATCTCAGTGGTTCTCTAGATTTTATACAGGCCATTCACTCCTTCCAGAGCTGTCACAGCCTGCAGTTTAGGATTTCTAAGAGGAATTGTGCTTACTGGTGCTCAGCTCATTTTAGACAACTCAGGTGAAAGTAAATCTGTGGTCTCCTGTGACCAAGAATGACCACTTCCCTCTTGATAGGAGTACACAAAAGATGCATGCCTGCACATCTGCCTTTCTTGTCTCAGCCATCTACAGCAGTCCCTTTAATCTGACCAGCTATAATGATTTTTAGACTTACAACAATCTACAAGGGAGTACAGAAAGGTAAAAGTTTGTCCACTTTCACCTTGCTGAGAGTGAGGGCCTTTGTCCATCTGTCCCATCTACACATACACATCTCTTACAAACCTGGCCTTACTGTTGTAGTGCTCCATGCTTACTGCATGGCCTGCTTACAAAGGGAAGAATAATGTGATCACAGTCTAGATGCAACGTGGTGCCTCTACTTCCACTTCCCACATTCTGATACAAGCTTGAGATGACCCAGATAGAATGGCAGATGAATGCCATGTGTGAATGTGCCATGCAACCCAGCCCAGCTCTATGAAATGTCACCAAAATTCACCAGAAAGGGGCAACAGGGAAATTAGTGGGCTAGACAAGGATAAGAGAACTACTACATCTGAAGAGGACTACCTCCTGCTTTTCATCACATGTTGCTTGCTTGCTGCACGTAACACACAGCTCACTAAGACCCAGCCTGTGCTTCAGCCGGAAGGTTTTGCTACAGCTGCAGAGGGGAGCGGCAGGGACTCAATTCTAGGTTGCCGCCTTAGGCAACCGTGGGAACTACCTCTTGGAGAGTCATTTCACCAAGCCAGAGCCTTGAATCACAGAATGTTCTGAGTTGGAAGGGACCCACAAAGATCATCAAGTCCAACTCTAAAGCAAATAGCCCATACTGGGATAGAACTTGAAATCTTGGCATTAGTAGCACCATGCTCTAATCAACTGAGATTATCCCAGGGTCTTTAGGATTGGAGGCTCAAAGTTTCAGATGGCAAAAATCAGCAACCATCACTGCTGTGAAAACATTCTGACTGGCATTGCCATGGTTTCTGACCTATGATATATGTCTTGATTTTTTTCCCTCCATCCTGCCATTTACACTGGCATCACTATCCTAATACAGAAATTGCAGAAGCATGACACGAGCATTCTTTCATTTTTTGAGATGATGGTTATAGTCAGTTTCGTGTGTGGCAACACTGAGGGTTCACAGAAGTAGCACAAGGTGTTGTTCAAACACAGTAGAATATAACAGTTTTTTTCCCAAAAAGGATGCAGTCAAAATCTGAGACTGTGAGTGGACACAGCCAATCCGAGGGGCTAAAATGAATGAGACATCCCTGTCAGTGCAAAGGTAGCAGGCATAACACCCATCTTTTTCTGTCTAAAACTGACACTTCTACATCCAGATTAGTTACCCAAACTCTCTCCATAGTCCAGAAAGAGAGTGACCAGGCATGTCTGCATGGGGTGGAATTCTGTCCTAAAGTAGGAACCAAGACAGCTCAGAGGGTTTCTGCAGTTGGAACTGCCTTTTTCTGCCCATTAACTATAAAGGGGTTTAAATCGCATTTTCGGATGTTCGGTGTTTCCCACACCACCTCACAGGTATGTTAAACACATAGTATATATAGCGTAGCAGACACAAGTAACACACTTCCTTCAGCCTAAGATGAAACCTGGAGGGAGCCATTTTCCAGATGAAGAAATAAACTGAGATGGAATAAAAATTCCTACTTGCTCTTCTTTATAGAAACCTGCTTCTTTCAGTTCCTGATAAAGACGGACATCCTCCTCGTGCAGCTCTTGGGAAATAACGCCACTGTTTTCCTTTCACCCGTACTTCTCACAGTATGCAACAGTAGCACCTTGCTCCTAAATCATTCTCCCCAGTAGTAGCTCTCACTTTTGTGCCCTGAGGTGCATCTCATTTATTCGCCAAGGTTCCCCTCAGCAGCATGGCTCTGTACCACTCTCATGCCTCCCTTATGATAAAGGAAGCCTGGGATTGCCATGTCTGATTTTTCCTGGCAGTTTTGAAATAGCTGCTTTAGGTGCCTGCTATGCCACTGGGGATGCTCTAAGCTGAGTTCTCCCCTGCTTTGCCCAAGGCACAGAGTGCAAAACGCTCCCAGGCCCAGACAGCAATTGGGTTTATGCCTCCAGTTTGACCAAGCAGAAGGCAGAAAGGAAAAAAAAGAATGAGAGCAGACTCAGATCTGCAGGTGGGATTGTGTATGTCAGCAAGGGGCTCCTGCAAAGGCTACATAATAGCAGGTGCTGTTCCAGAGAGAATGTTCCAGCCCACTGTGCATTCAGAAAGCAATTGCTGGTGACATTTCTTCACACCAACCTCCTCCTCAGAGAGGAACTTGCTGGTTCTGAGGTGTTACACTTCTTGTTTGCATGTGGGAGGCTGATAAACTAGAAGCAGGGTCTGCTTCCATGTGATGAATTAAGCAAGCAAGCAGGGAAAAAACCAGTCCCTTTAATCTGACCAGCTATAATGATATTTAGACTTGCAACAACCTACAAGGGAATACAGAAAGGTAAAAATTTGCTCTTTCATCTTGCTGAGACTGGGGGCCTTTGCCCATCTCTCCCTGATAGGGATCCCTGAAAACAAGGATTTAAGAACATATAATGCTACATAATGGGTGAGAGAGAAAGCTTTCCCATGGCAGCTGATCTACTGAGTAACTGTCTAAAAGGCACATCAGAGAGATTTTCTCTGCAATGCTGGTTCATATGACCAACAGCATCATAAGATTCGTGGCAGCTGATTGGTGTCTTGCCTCAGTGCCCAGTGGCTTGTTGTGCAAGCATGAAAGTTTTCTACAACTCAGATACACACAGTTTCTTTTAAATGAGCTTTTCATTTTGTTGCCAATCAAGTGACTTAGCATAGCTTGCATTATTCTTTTGAAAGCAACTATGTGCCTTTTGTTGTTTGAAAAATTTGCTGAATTGCTCGTTCCCATGATGAGAGTTCTCTGTTTTCTGGGACATGTTCATCATCATTGCCCCACTGCGTCTTCCCCTAGTGCTGAAATGACCATTGCTTGTGTCATCCTCACAGCACTTGACTTAGTGATTACAAACTCCTGTATATTTGAAAAAGCCAAAGGTGGAGTTTCAGACTATTTAGTAACACAGAGAAGGCTCTACAGTTGTCACATTCATGCTTTATCAACTAGCATTCAGACAGCCCAAAATGACGCAAAAGTTCTCTCGGACACCCGAGAAACTGTTATTTGTCAACACCACCTGTGTGTGACTTCAAGCTATTTTGTTTATTTTTTACTTGAGGGTTTTAACCTTTCACAGATGACTTCAAGCCTTTGGAGATCTTCAGAAAACAGCAGACACATACATACGCACACACACAAAAAACCCTGTATCCATCAGCCGCAATACAAATAACTCTTCTGTGACATAACACTGACACTCATCTAGGTTGCATTTTAAATATGCTGAACACCATTTATCAGTCCAAGTCACTGGGGCACATTCTATGTTTTGTCGTGTTCCTGAGGTACCTCAGTGACCCATCAGATGAGAGCCCCAGTTGATTGCAAGGTTAGCACAACAGCACCTCTGCCATCCTCCCCACCTTCAGGACAAAAACAGATGGCAAATACGGGGTTTGCAAGGTGAGAAAAAGACACGACCAGGATAGACTCATTCTTCTTCAGGTCTCCTCAAATCCTGGCTGGTCCCTGCAACCACTGCCAGCCAGCTCCCAGACTTCTCCATTCTTCTTTTCCTTGCAGTATGAGGCATCGAAAGATGCCCTCAGAGGCAGAGTGAGAGCAATCAGCCAAACAAATCTTCTTTCCAGAGTATGAAACTTTACAGGACTAAGTCTCTTTTGCAAATATTTTCTGACTTGGAAGCTGTTGCAGCCAGACCCCCAACCCCAGGGCCAGGAGGAAGGCCTGGAAGCTCTAACTGGTTTTCCAGACACAAATTGCCATCAGCCTATGTACTCTGTGCTGGGAAGAAGCTGAAATCAGTGCAGACAGTGTTCTCACCCTTGGGAAGGTCTTCCAGGGCTATCAGATGACACTGGATACACAGCCACTGTAGCAGACAACCTCCTGGCCACTGCTCTGAGCTGATGGTGATAAAGCAGGATTCTGCTTTTGGAGTAGGTGACTATATTCCACAAAACAAGCTATTTTTATTCTATCTATTTATTCCAGATTGAACAATAAAACTTGAATTTTGAGGAGGCTAGGCAGAGTCTCAGAGCCCTCTGAGCATTTTCTTTGTCTTGTTACAAAAGTGCATTGTGTAAGGAAAAGAAAACAGGATCAATCCCCCTAAATGCACAGCTACATATGCAGACATCATATACACAGTTATGCCCACACGATTCTGTAATTTTTACATGGGAAAAAAAATACAAACATACAGGACAGGTTTGCAGACTTTGTTTACAGTTCACATCCATAACAGTTCTGAGCCACATAGTGTCCATTTAAGGGGACAACCCTGCCCTTTCTTCATGCTGATTGTGTTGAGGTGTCTACAGAGCAAATCCCCAAGCAACATTTAAACAACCTGAAGGCTTCTGTGTTGTGGTCTGATCCTCAGGGGTTTTGGTTTTCTGAACAGCCAAGCACAGTCTCCTTATATCATATTTAAAATATACTCAAGGAAGAGGAGACCCAAAAATCCAAGTTGCAGAAGCAGTCAACAAGAATGGAATACCCTGTGAATGAGGCTAGCGTTTGTATTAGCTCTGTATTACCAGCATCCTTCTACTTCCTGATTTTAAAAACAATTTTGGGGAACTTCCTTTCTATTTTGGAACTTCTGCTTGTAGTTGCAATTGAAACCAAGACCTGTGAATATATGTAGTGGTGGTAAGTCCCTACAAATGACCACAGCAAACCTCTGTACCCAAATACTCAGCAGCAGAAGCTCATGAAAGCTTTTAACAAAGCTGGGCTTTCAGCTTGAGACATTTTGTTGGAGAAAACCAGTGTTCAAAAACATAAGAATGTAGGAAGTAGCAGATTGGATCAGGCTTCTGAACCACCTAAATCAGGTTTCTATCTCTAACGGCAAATGATGTGACTTGCTTCAGAAATAGTTGCAAATTTCATGCCTTTATAAGAAGTTTTTTCTTCCAAGCCTATAGTTTATTGATTTTATTTACTCTTGACAAAACAATATAGGACTAGACTGATTTATGTTCTTATTTGATTAGAGACTGTTTTCCTAGAAAAAGCAAGAAATGTAATACAGTGGTAACCGTTTCAGTTTTACATCAGCTTCTGTCTCCATGGGCAGAAGAGCACAGAGTTCAAAGGAAAGATTGCTGGTAGGGACCTGGAGCATTCTTCTGGGTATCTTCTACCCTCCAAAGTAGAATCAGTTAACAAACTTTTGTCTAATCCATGCAAGCTGTGATACGTATGATGCCCTTTTGCAGTTAGTCTTGGCAGTGGGACTGTGAGCTGGCTTTCTTGGAGGGAGAAGAGCCTTTCTCTCTGCCAGAGTCTATGCTTTTTGCATCACTCAGTTCTCTCAGCCGTATATAGAAAGATCCTTACCTTGATTGTTCTCTGTAAAGCAGCACGCAGTCATGTTAAAGAATGACTAACAAAAGTGAATTAATATGTTCCGCTATTGTCTGAGTGTTCTCATGCAACATAAGCAGGGTGAAAATACATGAATGGACTTATACTTAAAATTCTGTGTTTAATTACTTTTTTTTTTTTAACTCGAGGGCACCTGAAAATGACACCTTTTTAATACTGTCTGCTAAAGAAGATAGATGAAAACATTTCCATTAAAGGCACAGCCCTTCTTCTTTAAGTGTCAGCTAAGTTCCCCCACACCTTCCTCTGTCATCCAAGAAGCCAAAAAAAAGGCAAGATTTATAATTGCCAGTAGCACTGCAACGAAAAAATTAAGGGGAAAAAAAAGCAAACAACAACAATGAAAAAAACAAATAAACAAAAACACAACTCCCCCAACAACAACAAACCAAAACCCTAGCAACAAACAAACAAAAACAAACAAAAAAACCCCAAAGAACCAGGAAAGACTGTTGCTCTTCCTTGTGCTTCTCAGCGGAAAGATAAAATTAAAAAAAAAAAAAAGAAAAAAGAAAAAATCTGTATCATGATATCACAAAAGTGACATTGCAAATCAATTTTAAGAATTCTGCCTATCGATACCATCTAGGGGAATTTCTGATGGGAAGTATATCTAATACAATAACTGAACAATAACTGAAACTTTTTTAAGTACCCCAAACAATGGAAATGAGAAACTACATCTGAACTGGCTGTGAGAAGAAATTAATAAGAATACATTTAGATCTTTCTGTTCTTTTTCAGTCATCTTTCTCTGATAAGTCACTTCTCATCAGGCCTGAATAGCATTGATGGGAAACACAAGATGCTCATTGTCCATTAGTAAGACAAATACTGCAATTGAGGTTGAATGAGGAGGTGCACGCTCTGTTACTTCCCACACCTTCAGGCTGATAAATTAGTTCATCCCCTGAGTAATTTAAGAAATATGGGCTTTATGAAGAAATACCAACTTGTTTGAATGTAGGAGGAAACCAAAAAGTCAATGAAGTGTTCTGAGCTGTCTGACCTGTGTGCAGGCTGGATGTTTTGCCTGTATGAAGAGGAAGGCTGCTATGGGGTGTTTGCAGTTTAAGACTATTGCAGAGTCTTTCAGAAAAGCTGGTAATTTTTCTTCCCCAAGAATTTAGAGCTTAGGCTAATAATTTTACCCAAGGAAAGGGTCTTTCTAAGAACACAACCAAATCCTTTGGGCCCTCCAGAACAATCAAAGTCCCTTTCTCCGTTGCTGCCAGGAAAGGAAAATTAGGCTGATTTTTGGCGCTTTTCTAAATATGCAGCACAGTTACCTGGACAGGACACAGGAAAAGGATTCAATCATTTTTACTACATGCATGAGCTACACAGAATTTAAATGCATGCATGCAGAACAGTTACAGGAAAAAACAAAACAACCCCAAAACCCAACCAAAAAAAACCCAGGTGCCAGGAACATTATAACCCATTCTGTGTCTGCTAGGGTACAGAAAACTTTTCTTTTTATTGCTGCAGAAGAGCTGTCCTGGTCCACTGGGAAAACCTTTGCTAAGAGTCACTAGCTGTCTTGATTTACATACTAGATTGTAACGCATCCAGCTGGCACCTGCTTAGAGTAGCAGGGTTTTCTGAGTGATGGTCTACAGTGTCCTAGATTCCTGATGCATTTTTTTTGTGAGGATAAAGGACTTCAAAAGCATCGCTTCCATCAGGGTGCCTGGTCTCACTTACTTTCTCCTATCTGTGAAACTTACAAAAAACAAGAGTTGGGATCCTGAAATGAGCTCTTTACCCAACAAACAGTCTAGAGAAACATTTATGATATGTGAAGCAGATGAAATGCATTTAAAAGCTGAACCTGATCTTTTTTGTGCTATGGACTTCCCTGTAGCTATGCTAGCAGTCCCCCCTCAGACCAAATTTGTCCAGGGAAATTCCCCTTCTGCCTTCAGTATCCTCCTGAATGATTACATTTCAAAGTTTCTTTAAAATAAAGAGAGCTGCTGGCTCTCCCACTTCCACTTGTTTTGAAGGATCTTTTCATTAGATAGCATCTGAATCAGAGATTGTATTACCAGGGTCTGAATGGAGAAGTCCAACTAGAAAAGCAGGGCTGGAGGAGGAGGAGAGTTGCCTGCCGCTGAAAGCCAGTGTGGAAGAGTGGTGGATATCGATGATTTCCTCAAGGTGAGCACAGACTTTATGCAAGTCCCTCTCCTGAAATGAAAGCTTGCACCCTTCAAATATAAATTGGGAAATATTAGATGGCTGATTTGAAAACCAGTGGTTAATGCTTAACTGATTCACTGAAAGGGTTGTCAAGCATTGGAAGAGGTTGCCCAGAGAAGTGGTGGAGTCGCTATCCCTAGAGGCATTTAAAGGACGTGTAGATGTGGCACTTGGGGCCAGGGTTTAACGATGGACTTGGCAGTGTCAGGTCAGTGGTTGGATTCAAGGATCTCAGAGGTATTTTCCAAACTTAAATGATTATTTGATTCTATAGAGTCAATCTACTGCTTTGATAAGGAAAAGTTACTGTGTTAGTCTGTTATACATATAGAAAGGCTGTGTTTCTGGTCTGAGGGTGGGCATGCTCTATTGCCTCTGATGTTGTGGATCTAGACATCAGCATGATTATTATTAACCTTGCTTACTACAGCACAGAGCCTGGGGCTCAATCAATTCAGGGCACCACAGGTGGAACAGGGACCAGATTTCTAACCAAGCAGGTTATAACCTGGACATAGCAGGTTCCTGGGATCTGTGTGAGGAGAAGGTTACCAGTTTGAAGGGATCTGGTAATCCTTTTCAAATTAAGAACCAGCTACCAGTTTTCTGGGAAATATTTTTATAACATAAGCATAATAGCCTGGAGAGTTCTGTTGTGAGCTGGGGCTCTGAAGTTAGGATACCTTCAGATTTCCCTGGGGTGAGGATGGTGGCAGTGACATGCCCATTTGCAGGGTCCGGGTTCATGAGCAGTATGCTGATGGGGCAGCTGCGGCCACTTGACTGTGCTGCTACTTCCAGCCATTCTCTATGGTGAGCATCTGGCAGGGTCAAAGTGGTAAATTTTGTGAGGAAAAATAGGTTAGATTTGTCTCTTTGCAAAAGGAAGGGAAGATTGAAACTGTTTTGGAAATTACTTCTGCATCATGAAAAGTTTAACTTTATAAAATGCTTTCACTGAAAAAAAAAATGTTTTCTCAGCTGAAAATCAACTATTTGAAATGTGAGATAACTTCTTGCATTTCTTCCACTTTCAACAAGAAAGTTCCCAGTAGCTTGCCAAAAATAAGAGTTTGGGCAGCTGTTCTTAGGAAATCAAGCTCCTTTCAAATTTCTTCGTCAGGTCAGCACCAAAAGATCTGTTTGTTTGGTTTGGTGTGGATCAGTAAAAGCGGAGTTGCAGATTTACCCGGCTCACCTGTGGTTTGCTCAGCAAGGCTCCAAGCAGAGACTGACTTTTGCTTTCAGTTTGGCTCTGAGCTCTCTCATGCAGAAGTTGAACTTTGAGAAATCCCCAAAGACAAAGCCTGGCCACAGTACTACAGTTAGTCAAGTGTAGGATTTTCCCATCATCTGTTTATAACTGACTAGAGTTTTTTGGGGTTTTTTGTTATTTTTCAAGAAACACTTAAGGCAGGGGGGTTTCAGGGATTATTTTTAGATATATTACATGAAAAATTAGAAACGTAAGAAGTAAGAAAATCCGTTTTACTTGATATTTGTGAGACAAAATCAGTGTAAACATTTATTTGGGTAGGGCTGCTGTTAGCCAAGGGTAGACAAATGTTCACTGCTGGGTTTCTGGGAAGCTGTGATCCAAGGCCACCATGGGTCAAACCTTACAACTGTAGATAAGAGCAAAGTGTGGCTGGCTGTAGTTAAATATTCCTGCTTGCCCAAGAAAGCGAGGAATTGTCTTTCTAGATGTAACTGGACCTGCATTTGGACCCTTTAGATGCTTGCTTATTGTTTTCCTCTCCTGCAACTGGTCCCTTATTTTTGCAATGAAGCTGTGGAAGGGGCACATCAGAGTCATGTTCTGAGGTGGGAGAAGGGCCAAGAGTAAGATCTGACCTTGGCCTTGCAGGAGTATGTGAACATCACGTTGATGAGGTTGATGGAAACTATGCTTAGGTGAGGACTGAAGGATGAGGAAATGTCAATCAGAAGAGAGATGTTTTTCATTTTTCCTTAGGAAAACAAGTAGCATGAAGCATAGGTTCATCTACAAAGTCAGCAAAGAGTACATAAAATCATCTAGTCTGGCTGCATGTCCACATTGATATTAGGTCTGATTAGTCTTGGAGCAAGCCCTGCCAGCTACATGTGCTGAATAAAACGCTTCTGCTTTTAGTTAACACATACAGCTCCCCTCCATACCCCAAACGGCTCTTCTTTATGGTCTCTACAGAGACCACCATTTACCTTGATTTTTTTTTCACCGTGGTTCAAACTTTCACAATGGCTATTAATGGTGGGTTATTTCCACATTTTATTTTTCTCAGCTTGTACAGCTACCACTTCTCCTAATGCCCGTTTCTCCACCTTTCAAGAGACTCTTCTGGCAGTTTTTTCCACTACATGAATGAACACATACCCTGAGTCATTTGATCTTCCTTGTAGTAAGTTATCTGGGCTGACATCCTTCAAATTTGTTTTGAAGAGCTTTTTCAAACCCTCCAGAAGTTTTTGAGGGATCTTTCTTAAGTTTCATCAGGTTTTCAAATCCTTAAAAAAATACAAACGTCAGCGTGTCAAAAGTCCTTCAGTTCCAGTGTTTCAAACACTTTCCTAAAGTAAAATTAATATCCTTATTTCTGGTAATTGCTTTTGACATATGCAAAGGTCACATCAAGTTTTCAGTATCTGAAAGCTTCCTTACAAGTGTTTGTCTTGCTAATAAACATCTGAAAGATGATTTAAAAGAAGCTACCTGTTCCAGTTTCCATCATCTATCTAAATTAAAGCAAGATATGGACTACTGACACACAGAGGGTAAAAGCACTAGAAGAGCTGAGGCCGGGTGCCATGGGCCATGGAGACACCAGTGGACAGGTCTGTCCATAGATGCTGTGAACCACTGTGCAGCCAACATCTTTGGCTGCCGCAGAGGTGGGGACAGCTGTCCCATGACTCTGGTGACAGCAGGTCCTACAGCAGCTTCACAGCTGCAGTTTTGCGGGAACCCAAATTTATACACAGGCAGAATAATGTTGATAAAACTCCTGTATATGGATATGCCATGTAGAGATTGACTCTCTCAGGAGAGGAGTCATTTTGATCAAGAGCATTTCTAAGGGCTTGCATGCAGTTGATATGCAGTGAGGTCAGGGATAAGGCATCCTCCCGGATGAGTTTTGTGGGATCAGACTGAGTACAAGAGGCTTAGAAAAACAATAGTTGACAATATGCATATTATCTTCTTTGGATTATTGTTCAGTAAGAAATAGATGCAATGAGTTTGGCTAAAATCCCTCCTCCTGCCCAGAGGTGAGCAACTCAGTGGGATGTTGATTTTGACATTCAAATAAGTGGCATTTTGCTTTTTTGGCTCTAACTGATTTAAAATTAAATAGGCCATCCACTGATGGATGGGTGATGCACAGGAAGCACCAAAGACAGACTTTATCCTTCAGTGGGAGCTCCTTGAGTCCCTTGCTTTTCACTGGATGCTTGAAATCTCAGTGACTGCTAATTTTTTCATATGCCAAAAACAGCAACATTGCCTCATGCTGCACCTTTATGGGGCTAATTTCCACACCCAGATCTCTTCTCATTAATCCAGCAATACATGGGGATCAGGGGAACCACTGTGACTGCACCTCAGCCCCAGTTCCTTCTATGCCTGAGTTTTAGAAGATCTAATCAGAGGCTAGGGTCCTGCTACTTAGCTTCCCAGGAGGGGACAAAAGGATGTGACTGCTGCCTGGGACAAGAGGAGAAGAGTTTAGTGTTTGGGACTATGATAGGTCCAGGAACTGGGTTTTGTTTCCATATAAAACCCAAGTAAACAGGCCTATCAGCAATACACCAGGGTCCTCCATTGGCTTGGGTGGCCCACAGACACTTGCACTTGCCTTGAAGGACATTTGCTTCTGGCAAACTACGAGCTGGTCCATGGCCACAAATCCTTCAGTGAACTGGGCTGAGACCGACTTGGGATCCTGCACCTTCCAGTTTGCCCTCTCTCATGGAGGATTAAGAAGTGCAGACTTATTTTCTATCTCATTTACACCTGGTTCCCATGTCAGGTAACACTCAAATCTTCAGGGACCTCAAGGAGGGCAAATTCGGAGCGATACACTGTGAACTGTGCCTTCAAGGAGGATGAAAATTCTCCTATGTCAGCCAGCTGCAGCTTCATCTGGTTGTTCCCTGCATAGCTCACTTTTCCTCTGCAGAGCAGGTGACGGGGTCACGTGTGGAATGAGAAATAAGAGTGATGCTCCAATAATGTCCTTCTCTTGTGCAACGAGAGGAGCACAGCCACATACATGCTGCTTCCTCCCAAGCCCTTGTTTGCTGTGCCAGGTGCATGGTAACACAGAGCTCCAGGGCTGTTGAGAACTGTAAAGGTTTTGCTGCTTTGCTGACATTTAACTATTAACCAATTTTGTGGAGACTGAAGTAAAAGGCGCTGTTTGTGGGAGGTGGTGTGTGGATGGGAGAAAGAGTAGGAGTAGTAGGTGTCATGCAGTAAGAGCTGTCTGAGTGTGTTTACCCATTTTGACCTTGGCTGCAGGCACCCGTGCTTGGCTAAACCTGGGAGCTAAGTACTCCTGGCTAGCAGAGATTGCCTGGAAGTAGAGGCACTGGATAACTGCATGACTGGACTTAAAATCCCTGCAAAATGTGAGAGCACACGCAGGGAGTGGGAGAAAACCCTCTGGCCCCATTCATGCTGTTGGCTGAAATAGCACATCCAGGCTGACACTATGGCATGATTTGAAGCTGATCTCCAAACAAACCTAGAGCCATCTCACCCTGATGAGATCAGACTTGCCCAGCTCTCTTAGCTTCAGTCAGTACTGAAGACTTCCTGTCAGGGAATGGGCACTGCTTCAGCCCGACCTTAGCAAGGGGAGGATGAGCATTACTTGGCTCAGCTCAGCCCTGGGGCTTATCATTGGGGTGGCCCCACAGCCCTCTATGGCTCATTTTCCCTGATCTCAAAGGTACCTCTTGCCACTGTCACAAGTGGGCTGCACAAGGACATGCCAAGAGAATTTGCACTGGGGTAACAACAGGACCCAGCTCTCATCTGCTTTTTGTTCACCCATAAATGTCACTATTCCCCGCTGGGAGGATGCTGAGGAGGACAAAGTGAGTTTCCTCTGGGCATGCAGGAAATCATGTGGGACTGAAAGTAAGGTGAAAAGGAAAACACCAAATTTTCCTAAGCCTGAAACATTTAATCGGGCTTTGCTCTGGCTTTAACTTGGAGTCCCACCTAGGTCAGGTCTGGGCACTGGAGTGGATTTGTGCAGATAAGCAATGCCCACCCATGGCTGCAGGGCAGACGAGCTCACCTTCAAGACCACTGCCAGCAGGTGCACACTGCCAAAGGTTTGCTTTTCCAGTTGGCCCTGGAACTCACCCAGGGCTGGTGAGGATACTGCAGCCCAGGCATCAGGAGGGTCTGCCCTGGACACAGTAGAGAACAAGGGGTAGGAAAACAGTTTGCCAGGGAAGGTTACAAAGGACTGAGAGGCACATAGCTAAAGTAGTGCTATGCAAGCCCGGGCTAGATGAACCCAGGGAACAGGAATATGGAGATGGCAGGGACATCCTCTCCAAAAAACTTATGGGCTGCCATCACTAAATCCCAAGTGCAAAAGTCAGTCAGGCTCTCAAGATGCTTTAGAGTCTTCTGTGTTTGTGATTGACCCTTCACCCCAGAACTGAGGAGACAAAGAAATGAAGGTGGGTGGTTGGGTGTGGGTCTGGGCCTCCAGAGGGGCTGCTGCTCCCCGGGGCAGGGGGGTTGGCACACAGCCGCTGTCTGCACATGAGTCCGCACAGCCAGGCTTGAGATACAGGCACCCTCCACTAGTGCGAAAGACTAATTATCTGTCCCATCTTTGCCTCAGATTCCTGCAGCTAGAAATTGCATTCATCCACCTGAACTGAGTGGACTCAAAGGAAACTCCTCAAAGAGTGCCATAAGAGAGATTTTTCCTTTTTTTCTTGCTTCTTGCTGGGGCAATTTCTTGCTTTTTCCAGGTGCAATTTGCAGCTTCGAAATGCTTCTCCCAGGGCTGGATAGGCAGCTTCTGTGCTGGTGTTAGCAATCCCCCTGCTCTCCCAGTCACAATAACAACCCATCATGAGTACAGAGCTTGGGACTTCCTGTCAGGCTGAGGAGGGGAGATATTTTCTTGCTTGTTTCTACTCCTTCTGCCTGGTTTCATTACCAAACGTCTTCCGCCCAGTGTTCAGCACTTTTCCCCTGATCTTGTCTCCATGGACCAGGCAAGGTGATGTGAGCTGTCTCCAAGACAGCCAGCAGGGCAGGGCAGAGCAGAGCAGGGCACCTGGCTGCCATGGAAGGTGTCTGCTGCCGGTGCTTTGCATACAGAGGAAACATACAAAGGTCCTGTGCTATGTCTTCCAAGAGGAAACAGCTTCACCTCCATGCTTAGTAAGAAACTTTCCACCCCTACAGGAGAGACCACTGTAGGCAGCCAAGGTGAAAGTCTTCAGGATCTATGAGGAAGCCGGGGTTGTTCCATGTGCCCCAAAAACAGCCATGCGCCAGGGCTACTCAAAGAGCATCCTATGAGACCTGCTCAAAGGCTGAGGTGCTGCACGGGGCAGCCCCAGTTAGAGGAAGCAGACACTGCTGTTATGGTGGACATAGCCTCTGGAATTCTTTCACAGCACCAGGGAATCTCACACCCAGATCTTGTCTATGAAATGAATGAGGGAAAAGTGTGTTTGCTGAGTGGAGAAGGGAGCTAAAGACACCTGGGCTGCACTTGCTGGCATAGCTGGGCCCTGCCCACACCCTGGACTCAGAGCAACGAGTGGTCCTTCATAGTGTCCTCACCTGGGGACATGCCAAACACTGGCCATGGCAATGCTGTCACATTGCATGGGCTGGCTCTGGGATGACCTGGCACAGGACAGTCCACATGTTTGCTGTTCATGTCTAGTACACTGCCAAGCAAAGAGACCTCATCCAAGCCATCAGCTTGTTCCAGTTTCTGGATGGTGTTGAGGAGCTGCTGGCAAGGGCTGGCTGTCCTGGACAGAGCTGTGTTGGGAACACTGGACAACTTCTGAGAGGAATGATCCTGTGCCAGCGATGGGGAAAGTCCTCAAAAGAATCTTGTTTGCTAGCAGAGCAGGTGCCCTGGTGAGCACAGGGCTGATGATCTGCTGCTGGCAGGAGACCTCTGTGGGCTGCCTCATGCTGCCAAACATGGGGAGGTCCTGGTTGGAGGCTCTGAAGGCGTCACCAGCAATGGCCAGGGTTACCAGTACTCCTGAATGTTAGTGGGTTGTATGTGCCTTTGCAAGAATTCCAAGTGCAGCCCCAAATACCGTGCAGAAAACTGCTGAGGCAGAAGGGATGGCAGTTTACTAGGGGGAGACATCAGAGGGGGGGCCCTTCCCCAGCCAGACTGTACCCCTATCAGAGCAATGCTGCTCTCCCTAGACCCCTGCTCCAGCCACGTGTCTGCCTGCTGGCTTTCCCAGGCCTGGAGTGCCAGTGGTCTGCAAGCCAGCACACTGCCAGCTGTGCTGCCCACCCTGCAACAGCAACATGGGGAAAATGGCAGGCATGAATGTCAGCTTTGGGACGCCCACAGCATGTTTCCTTTCCACCAGCAGACAGGATGTTAGCTGTCATGGGTGCTAATTAGTCCGCAATGCAATGCTTCTGATTTTCATCAGTAAATCTCTCGGTTTGAGGCTACCTCTTCTCAAACCTGTCTTTTAACAGGGCCACAACACTGAAGCCCTCATCCTTTTGAGGTCTTCTCTAGGTGCAACATTTTTTAAAAAATGCATAATCCTGTATTTTAAAAGCCTCCCATGGGCACCACTGGCCATTTCTGAGTAAAGTTTGCCCAGATGTCTGCAGTGCTGATGGACTTCGGTGTGTCCAGAAGCAACATCGTATGTGCCACTGCACATTTCTTGTGGCACATAGATGGGAATAGCTGTGTATATGCAGAAAGGTCATGAAAACCTTTTCTGGCTTGCCTCAGAGTTTCATTTACAAGTAAAGTGAAATTATTAGCTGTTTAGAGATAAGCTGGTTACAACTGATGCTTGGACACATAATAAAAGTTTTACTGTTTTAAACAAGATGTGTCAGTGCAAGCACAGACTCTGCCCTGTGTGGAATAACCCTTCAGTTCAGCATCTGTGAGGGCAGCAGCTGCTTCCCAGCAGCTGGATGCTGCTTGTCACTGGCCACATGGTGAGCATTCTGGTCCCACCAGTCTGCAGGTAAAACAGAGCAAGTGAATACTCCAAGATTTTCTCCAGTGGGAAATCTCCAGCTTACTTTGAACCCCATCATGCAGCATCGTAATACAGAAGTCGCAGAATTGGTACCAAAGCTGTGATTTACCGCCCACCAGCTTTTGCTGCTGTCTATAACTTCCAGACAGGGAATGGTGACAATTAGGAACAAGGCAGTAACACCTGAAGTTGCTCCAGTCATTTTAAAGCTGCACGTATGCCTTGATGGGCTGATCCACTGCAACCTGGGCACCTCTTGTCATGCAGCAGTGTGGGCTCTGCAGGCTGATCCCTATATGGGAGATGCCTCAGCTCCCAGTTCACCCCACTGAACTTAGCTGATCATAGCTCATAATGACTGGTCTTGGAGTCACAGATCTGTGTGTGGTGACATCAACCAGTGTCAGGTCAATAATGTTTCAGACCACGCTTAACTTTCCCAGTGTCAAAACCATGTTTTTGGTGTTCACTGAATACATTCGGATTGCAGCTTTCACAAGACTGTAATTTATCAAAAGCACAGAGGGGAATCACACAGACCAAGTTTCTAGAGCTCACATGAAAGTTAGAAAATAGGTAGAATGAAAGCTTTAAGGTCTCTACTAACAATGATGACATATTTTTCCCAGAGAGAACCTTTATAGTTTGGGTGATATTTTTAGTGTTGCTTTTTTTCAACATAAATGTTAAATTTCCAAAGAAAGTAGACACCTCCTATAATAATGTCAGCCAGCCTCTGAGTTTCTCATCAGAACAATTTCTGTGAATTGTTTTGAACCAACTGGCATGAGAAGCTGGGTACATTATTATGTGTTTATAAATAGGTCTGTTTTCACAAAACCCTTTCACAAGGAAATTGCTTCCAATTAATATGAAGTACTTTCACTTATTACTTTTACAATAAAAAAGGGGGATCCTGCATAGATCAGAGTCCTGTTATGCTAAGAGTTAATCAAGGGATAAGTCTTACCCTGAAAAACCTCATCTTTTGGATTTGCTCCAGACCTCTGCAATTCCTGATTGTCTTATGCCTACCTCTGGATGAATCAGCTCCATCACTGTGTTGAATTCTTAACTACTCCTTTTGTCACCATATTCCTGTGAGGAAAGGTAACATTATTAACCCCATGTTACAGATGGGGACTTGCGATGCAGAGAGGTGAAATGTCATGCTGATGGTAATCTGAACCAGAGTAGGGGGTGGTTGCCCACTCTTCCCCTGAAAAGCAACACCCTGCCCACTAGGCTTCCACATGGCTGGTGCTATGATATTACTTCTTATTACTTCTTTATTCATTAATTTCTCATCAATCTGCCTATGGAAGAAAACTCACAATACTATTGTCAGCTGGTTAAACAAGGGATCTGAAGCATCCAGCTAGTATAAGCACACAAAGGGTGAAAAATGGAAGAGAGTAAAAGTGAATGAAGGGAAAAACTGAAGGGGAGGAGTAGCATGGCTGTCAAGAAGTAGTAGGAGGGGATGGAAAGGAAATTGAAGCTTCAAGCTGACCCATAAAACTCCGTAGTGTTACCAGCAGCCTCACTGACTTCACCTTCAGAGATTGTGTTTTGCAATAACCTTCACTTGTCTCATTGACACCTGCCCACTCCAGTCCTGTGGCCAGCAAGAAACCCTCCCACCTCCTTTAATCGCAGCCTTCCACACAAGGGTTTCTGCTCTCAGCCACCAGACTCGGCATGACTCACCCTCTCTGCATCTCTGCAGATACTTCCCTGAGCTTTCTCAGAGTAGCATGGCAAGAATAAAAGGCAAATAAATGTGGTTGCGTGATGACAGGAATCAGATCTCCAGTTTTGGGATGAGATCCAGCATCTCTGTAGGAGAGTTCAGTACATGCTGTGTTTCCCTGCTCAGAGCTGGCTGCCCAGGCAAGAGAAGGAGCCAGGGCAACACAGAAAAGACCACACAGAGCCCAAGCTCCTGCACTCCTTGTTCTATCAGTTCAAAGAATCCTCCAAACACATTTCCCTCCACAAGGAAATGCAGTGCTAGCTTCATTATCAGGTTGAAAATCAAGACACTGGTTAATTAAATTACTTTCCCAAATGCCATAATAAGAGCTGCAGATCAGACTTGCTTCACTCTCCTGAAAGCCAGTTGAGTGTTGTCTTCAGTACACTGCTGCTCTCACCTCCTGCAATTGCATCTGCAGTCATAGCAAGAGTTGGTCTGGGTCCACTGACCTCTCCAACGTGACGTCAGTGGAAAATTCAGTAAAAAACCTGTGGGGGTAGGAATCCTGTCCCCATAAATATTAAAAAGAGAATGCACCTTGTTTAATGTCTTCACTGCCAGGAGTGGTCAATGAAGTTAGAATCCAATGAGAAATATGCAAACTCAGCCTCAGGGTACAGAAGATGCCTGGTACAAAAATCAACATCAACTGTCAGAAATCATCCTCTAGACAACATCCCGAGGAATACATTTCTTCAGGATCTCAGTTTGCTATGAAGGCTGTGTGCTTGAAAGCAAAAGGTTTGCCCTACTCACTTCCTGAAGTTTGTCACTTCCTGATAGTTTTCTAACATAAATCCAAAGGATTTCTGATTAGCCTGTTTGTTAACAACCAGAAAGTAAGAATGTGATTATCCTTGTTATCTTTTCCTAATGCTACTGATAGTTGCTCAGCAGGTTCAGAAAGCAGACACTTCAGTGACTTTTTCTCATGAGCCAACTCTTCCCTCAATGTCTAGATCTGCAGTAGTTGATTAGAGTCTATCCTGCACACTGCTGCAACCAGGAATTGGTTTGAGGGCTGGAGAGAACTAGTTTCTAGATAGTTGAATCTGCAGGATAATAAATTCATTAATTTTCTGGAAATGACATCTGGTTCAGTTACTACATTCACCTGCATTAGCCCAGTCTGGTTGTTTGTGAACTTCTGTAGGGGAGAAGAAAAAAATCACCATTTAGACTGGGAACAGTCAGAACTGGATGGTTCACAGGTGTGGCAACAAAATCACAAAGGCTATCACCCCCCCATGTGAAATTCATCCTTGCTGTATAGAGGCTATGAAGCATAATGCTCCAGTAAGTGCTCTCTGGTATTTGTATAGGTTACTGCCTGCAGAGAAAAAAAATCAGGGAATATTCCATCTGTGACTGCTCTCAATCCTGAAAGGTGACAGCTTTATGAAGGTGGGTTACTCATAACAAGTCCACCTTGTGACAGTTTTCCTGCTATTAAGTGTAATGGAGGTTTTTCTATTTATGCTTCTATAGATTCAAAGGCTCTAGACCATGTCTGCAGGCAGCAAGTCTGGAGTGTTCCCCAAGATGGCAACGTTTTTTGGAAAACAAAAGGCATTTTTCATTTAAAGGATGATTAGTTTGTGCTGATCACAGGCACAGAAAAATCTCTTTCCATAGGGCTTTGTGGGCCTTTTCCATTGCTTCATGTCGTGTTGAAGCCACGAGGTATGAAGTCTCAGGGAGGGACTGTGTGTGCTGCACAATGGAAGCTTGGTTTAATCTGACTTTCACATGAGCCTCTTCTGCACTTCAGAGGTTTTGTCTATTCATTGACTCCAGTGTATTCAATGGAAATGATACATCATTTTGTGAGATGAGCTGATTAAAGGCCTTTATGGCCATTAGTGCTGTGAGACATGTGCTGATGAAGCAGCTGGGGCTCTACCCAGGCTATTAGGATTAACACCGACTCGAGGGATAGGCTAAGGAGACAGCCACCCAGGGGAGCAAGCTGCCAAGAGTGTGAAAACCATCACAGGCCTCCTGCCCACACTGCCAAGAGAGTGCTGTGAAGGCAAGGCTTGGGGCAAAGGGAGGTGGCCACTGCTGCTGAACTGCTGCTTGGAGGAGCAGCAGCTCCTGCTCTGCCCTGCCGCAGCTCACTGCCTGAAGCACAAACAGGAAAATACGGGTCCCACAGGCTATTTGGATATTTCTCCTGGTTCTGCTGCTTGCCCTCCCCCTCCCTTTTCTACAGTAGGTGCAGCACAGTGCTGGCATCTGACATTTGCTTGTCAGATGCTGAGATATCTTAAACTGGCTTTGTCTGGACAGGTCTTGATAAAATCTGAGACTGCCAGAGCACACCTCCCTCTTCCATACACCCAGGGCCCAGACAAATTAGGTGCTGGCACTAGCTGCAAATTAGCTGATGGCACCAGCAACAACATGGAGTGCACCACTGGGATTCTTCTGTGCTCTTGGTAAATGCTACCTCCTTGCAGAAATGAGACAGAACCCATGCTGAGCATGAAAGGGGGATGAGACACTGGGACCACTTTCCTGCCCAGCACAGTCTGTTCCCACAGACACAGCTCTAAAAGCCAAAGCCAGAGGATGGAGGAGGCAGGGACTCAGGGCTGGACAAGGGACACAACTGCCCCTCCAGCTGATCTCCCATCACCAGCTAACACAGGGATGCTGCTGTCTCCTTCTTATAGAAATATCAACAGCCCCTTTATTTCCTGCAGGCTGCTGGAGTTTGTAGCACTTGTGGAGTGGGGTGTATGATAGTATTTTTCACTTGTAACACTTAGCAAATTATGGCATCAAAGAAAACAGAGCAGTGAGTACGAGGCACTTGTTCAGTATTTGAGTTCCACCTGTCCCCCTGAGCTGTTGGATGATTCTGGGCTCTGAGATGGAGCTGTATGGAAAGCCAGGAGGTGTCACACAGAGCCACTACACAGACTTCAATCAGGAATGTTTCCCGCAAAAGGAAAATGTGTTAAACTCAGCCTTTCTCACAGTCTGACAGCTCCTGATGTTCATGTCAAGAAATGAATGCAAAAAGATGTGCTCTCTCCAAAGAGAGACATAACCGAAGAATAATTAATGAGTAAGGCCTCGTACAGCACAGCTTGCCCCATTCCCCATGCAAAGAGTACTCAAGGACTTGGACTTTTGGCACCTGAAGACCCATGATACTGATGTCTTTCCTGCCTTTCCTCTGAAAGATTTTGTTTTAAACGCATAATGAGCCTACTTGTAACACCACCATGCCCAGCTTGCAGTGCTGTTTGACTAATCGCACTGTGTGTATTAGAAGGGAAGTAAGGGCTTTGCAGTGAAGTAGCTGCAGCTCAAATAGCAGTGTTCTGCTTATTGGAAATCAGTTCAATAAAGGAAGGAGTCACTGCCACTAACATCAGCAGGCATTTTCCTTTGATTTGTGTAGGTACGCTATGACCTGTAGCAAAATAAGGCAGTAAATGCTATCACAGCCAACCCTTCTGCTTGTTTTAAAGGCTGTGCTAACTCAAAAGAAAAACAGGAAAAAACAAAGAATCAAAATGCTTTTCAGGGGAAACTGCCAGTGGAAGCTTCTCAACAACACAAGCAGAAACTGCTATGAACATGGAGTCAGCACTGGCAGTCCTTGGCATGCGATGGGAGAGATGGAGGGAAGAGGCTCAGCCACTGCTGGGCTCACAAAGGCCTGGTGGGAGGGAGAGAAGAGCAGCTGGAACCAGTGCCTGGAAGGGCAGTTCCCACCATCTCTCCTCCATCCCCTCTACAACAGCAGCCCCCACTGCACTCACGATTTTGCCAGCTTAGCTGCCCCAGGCACCACATGTGCACTCCCACATCTACGACTGGCCTGAGGTCCTCTAGTGCAGGACACTGACAGCGGCACCCTATGATATATGCATGGGCAAGCCAAGGTGCACCGCCTTACTCCTTGGCATCAAACATCTGTGCAGGCACTCGATGTACGTACCTGGCTGAAGGCAACCATGGCTTGCTCAAACCCTTGCTGAATAAGAGTGATGGTGCTGAACACCGGCGGGAAGGAACAGTCCTGAGGGGCTGAAAGCAAGAATGAGTTTGTTATTAGCTCCCATCCTTCAGCAAAGCTCCCACAGAGACGCGTGATTTGAACATTTATAGAAGTCATTGCTACAAAGTGTGTATGGGAGGAGGATAAAGTCTGTTTGTTCTCCTAAGTCCTGGATGCTGCCAAGTTTCCCCTCAAGTGTCAAGACTCCGACTCCCACAGTGGCTGGCACAACAGCCACTGCCCCATGGAGCCAGCCATGCTCGGCAGCACTGGCCAAGGCAGGTGCATAGCTGCAGCACCCTAGGCAAAGCCCTGGGGCCACCAGCTGAGGCACCCTCCTAGGTGTCTGCCTAAAATAGGGCAACCTCAGCACCATGATGGCTGCTCAACCTGAGCTCCTTTTACAGGCAGTGGGGAGACATGGACACCTGTAGGGCACCATTCTTCCCTCCCCGCTTCTGCAGCCAGCCTCGGAGAAGAGGAGCCATGTTCTTTCCCAGAAGTGCCCATTTCTCTGTGCTGAATGTGAAAGGCCCCCGGAGCAGATAGGTTGGATACAGACCCCCACACTCTGTAATGCATGTGAGAGGAGGCTGCTGTTAGTGAGTCCAGCATGCAGAGGCAACCAAGTTGGTTTCAATTAGAGGTGGGTAAGTGGCCTCCTGCAAATCCATGGGGGAGCTCCCTGCCTCTTAAAGACCTAAAATCCCTGAAATCTGTGCTTTGGGACAGCAGGTTCTGTGTGGCTGCCCGCCATCTGAGCACAAGCATGAGTGCTAAGGAACGAGGCTATTTTAGGAACAAGTGACACAACAGAGGAGCATCAGAGGCAAGAAATGGCTCCTTGCTGCCAAGTGTTGACATGAGGCCAATAAAGGGCAGGTTATCACCCTTTGGGGATGCCTGTCTTATTAATGTCATATTTACAGTATTTCTTTGAGATACTTGAAAAGCAGGGTGATATATTTACAGAGAACTTTCTGAACACTTTGCCTAATTTACTGAGTGGAAAAAGAATGATTAAGAACACCATCTGCTTTTTATTGAACTTTGTTTCAAATTCATCAGAATTTCAGCAGCTTTTACCTCTAACTCTCAGTGTTTACTCCTGAAAGTTTGTTAGCAGCATACCACTCTGTGTGGTTTACAAATGGCAAACAAGCCTTGCTGCTGGGGTCTGCAGATCTTTTCTACCAAGATCTCACCAAGTCAGTGCAAACCAGCCCAGCACAAAAGGCAGGCACAGTGTACTCCTTGAAGGTGTCAGAGACCAAGCCGTGTGAAGGATGATGGGAAGTCCCTCTGGCTGAGACCACCCCTGTGGTGCCCCAGCCCATGTAAACCAAAATAGCAAATGAAGTTTCCCAGAGGACGAGTGGTGTTCCCAGTTGTTATTACCAGAGAAACGTAAAGCAGCAGCAGGAGAAGTCACCTTGCTCTGGCTGCAGGGAAAGGTGCTGGCAGGTGTGACCATGAAGCTGCAGCAGCACTGCTTAGAGATACTAGAAAACTACTTTTCTGCCAGGAAGAGTGAAAGACAGGAGTGGCCTTGTGTATTTACTCCTGGTTTATACCAGTTTGACCCTGGTGTATTTAATCCTGTGGTCTCTCTGGATTTGGGAATTTGTGTGACAGATGTTGGTGACACTGCTTCATACCTGTAGAGGATCTAGTTTCTGAAGGCAATGCTTGTTCCTGTGTGTATTATCATGGCCCTTTTGCTGCCTACCTATGACAAATACCTAAATTTACGCAATCAGAAGTCAAAGAAATGAACATTGAAATTGCTTACTATGTACATGAGTCTGTTACCAGAGCAGCAGATCTTTTCTTTGATAACTGTTGACTCATTATTACCAGAAGCTCTTCTACACTCAGCTGCTCAACAAAAGGTCAGTACGTGACAAAGCCTGTGCTGCTCTCACAGCAGTCACTTCAGAGCTCATGGAGTTAAAAGTGTTTTGGGGAAGGTTATTCTCCAAAGATGCTGTAGGGTGTTGTCCTCATGCTTGAGCCCATCAGGACTCAAGCTGGGGGTAGTCCTCCAGCTCCAGTTTAAAATACCATTTGGTGGAAGGCACAGTCTATGCATCACAGGTTTTGCAGTATCAGGATGAAACACCAGCCTAGTGATACAGCAAGGGAAATATCTGCACCCTGCAGGTGAAGTGAGGATCAGTCCTGACCCAGGCAGAGGCCCATTTTCTCCCCAGCTTACTCCCTTGTATCATGAGCACTGATCTCATCAGCTTATAGAACTCTCAGTGTTGTCTGTCATCCTGCCTCGGTTTAAACCCACAAGGACTATGCAGTACAGACTCCCAAACAAGATGCACATGGGAGAGCAGACACCAGTTTCCTGATCTAGTGCAACATCTGCCAGCACATGGCTCCAAAAGGTTGACCAGGAACCTTTTCTGAACCCGCCTAGGACAAGCCAGGCACACCCTCTGCAGAGCAGGTGAGAGATGCTCAGGGAAACGCAACCTTCCCAACTGACACCCAGGGTGGGGATGGAGGTTACAGGTGGTGGCAGCATGATGCTCATGGTACCTGTATCAATATGCCTCCAGGATGGTGAGGAAAGAGTGCTGCACTGTGGGGAAGAATAGGTTTGTTTCCGCTCCCCAAACCACTGTAAATCAAATTATTCCTATTGCTGTTATTCCTGTTGTTCTAGAATTGCCACAATTTCATCTATTAAGCTCATATAGTGGAGATTAAATGAGCTATATATTTCAAGTTACATATGTACACACACACACATTTTGACACCAGTGAAAATATCAGATCTGATGTACCTCCTCTCACTCCAAATACAAGGGATTTATTATTTGATTTATTGAACCAAATAATGTTATGTCATGAAGAAACACTTTATTGCCAAGTGTTGCCGCTACTTTGGTGGAAAAAAACTACATGTGATTTTTATTGAAAGACTGCGGTAGGTGCGGAGAAGACAAGTTAATTTTGCTCTGTGCTCCAAGAGCTGGGAGAATTTGATCACATTTATATCAGTATTGACTATCACTTACATTATACTTTCTTCAGGGGGTTTTCCTCCACTTAACAGAAATCTTTGCTTGCTTCATGGAGGATATCACAGATTCTGCTGCAAGTTTAACTCCAGCCATTTTTACTCTAGCCTGTGACCTGCTCTCATTCTGAGGCACGCAGCAGATAATGCAAGGATGGCATCTGCAGATGGTAGAATTTCAGGAGCACTCCCTGGGAGCTATTTGCTTAAGGAAATCACCTACATGCACCCCACAAGGGCTTCATCCCAGACACCCACAAGGAGAGCTGCCCAAAGACTCAACCATAACCAAAAAAATAGGAGGGAAAGTCTGAAAAATATCCCACTGCTCTGCAGGCTGTGCTGGGATATAGGTTACTGAGAGTGCTGAACAATGCCAGCACCAAATTATTTCCTTTTTGAAACTGGCAGAGAAGTCAAATCTCCTTTCTTATCTCAAAGCACTCCACCAAAAAAACTGAAAATCCAGAATTCAGTCATTCTTCCTCAGATAAGCTATGTCCTGCTGGTTTATAGGAGCAAATGCATTGCTTGTTTTTACTCATTCAGAAAGCCTTTCAAAGTGTGTATACAGGGACATGATTTTGCCATCTGAAGAGACTTTTAAGTGGCCAGATTCTTCAGCAAGCAAAGGTCAGCACCAGCTGAAAACTAATCCCATTTCTAAAACCTTGGACTTTTTTTTCTTCTTGACTTTAAGAAATGCCCCCCCCCCCCCATCTCAAAACATACTCCTACAATCCTTAAGGACAAACTAAAAGCCTCTTTGGCCCCTTCACCACACTAGGTGAGAGTCCTTGTGAAAACAGCAAACTTCTGTTCTTCCTTCTTCTCCTGAAAAAATCCATCACTGGCAGAAACACAGATACTTCGCACAATTCACATTAAGTAGTCACTTATACCAAACTGCATAAGACACCTGAAGCAGAAGCAGGGAGAGAAGCCTAGGAAGTTTCCAGGAGGTGTGCTGGCAGGTAAACCTGCCTTTCCTCAATGAGTTTTTCCCAGGGTACACAATGAAATCCCCAGGGATTTTCATTTCCCTGGCCACATCTTGCATGTGCACATGAAGAGGAGGCTGGGGCAGGGGCAGTTGTGACCACTCCAACACATCAGACCACCAAAAATGGAAGGAAAAGGAACTCCTGAGGGCACTGAGTCATTTAAATGAGCTTTTGTCTGGATCTCTTACCAATTTTGTCTCTCGCCTGAGGTCAGCAGCAAGGGGGGACAAGAGGCATGGGGGTGCTGCACTGCCAAACCACACCACCTGCAGATGCTGCTGGTTCCATGGCTCAGGCTGTGCCTGTGGTAGCCAGTGCTGCCAACCCAGAGGCAGGGCTCTGCTTCCCACTGGGAACAGCCCAGGATGTTGCTTCTTCAAAGAGGACCGTGGTGGAGCAAGACAGTGCTCCTTGCAATGGGCCAAAGCAGGTGTCAGGGTTGGCTTTAACAGGTGATGTGTGATATTCTAATTTATAATGACTATAGATAATTATGCTGCAGTGCCAGGGAGGACTCTCAAATGCTTCTTAATCTATTAGTGCAGGCAAACCCTGACTGTTGCATGCCCTGGCTGTTTCTACAGTCAGTCCCACTAGCTGACATTCCAGTTGGGCAGCCCTCAGTAAGTATTTCCCAGTGGCACACAGATAGGTGGCATTTGTCCATCTCCTTTGTCCTTCATGGAGTGGGGCACGTACCCCCTGGGATCTGCTGGGTGCTCTGCTGCCCCACTGCACCTAGCAAGAGCTGCCCTGCAAATACTCCCTTAGGTGAGGGGTTGATTTGGTCCAGTCAGGCAGGCTGGGAAAGCAATTAGAAATTTACACAACAGGAGGATTTCTGGTCTCAGTTATATCAACGTGGGCAGAGAGTGGTCTCTCTGAAATAAGCAGCAGCAATCAATTTAAACTAGCCATCCCAAGGTGTGGGTCCAGGCCTATGTAGAGTAAATCAGACTGGAATTTACCTTTAACTGGTCTATATTAAAACTCTTTTCCTACTTTGTGCCACTAACATTGCTTGAGTCAATGCACTTATTCTGGACTTTTAACAAGACAACAATAAACAGATTTTTATCTAAATATGTATAAAATCTGACAGCCTGGTTATCAGGACTGATGAGATTTTCTTTACTGACTGTGCAATCAGTGTGATTTAGAGCCTCCACAGGGGCCTTGCTGAAGGCTCTCCAAGACCCAGCTGTGAAAAATACACACACACACAAGTTCTGCTTGGCATTCCTGCTAGAGACAGCAGCAGTGGTACTGGGACGTTGTTCTCCCCCACATCTTCCCACCCTCCTGATCCTGCCTTCCTGGTGTCCTGACCTCCCACAGGGTCAGTTATTTGTCTGGCATCACACCCCTGCTTTCCAAGGTGATAAATTACTGCAGGAAGCAGCTTTGCACTGGACCTCATTAACCGCAAACACTGTCATCCCTTTTCCTGCCACACCATGCAAGCCAGACATCCATGACTGTCTGCTGTAGATACACATTTCTCAAGCTCCCAGGAGGACGCAGAGTTCTGTGGCAGATGGTGCACTGGACTGATGCATGCACAGGGTTGGGGAAGCGAGTCACCCTTCTTGCCTCAAGGGATCATGTCCCAGCACAGCCTGGCCTTCCTAGTGATGCTCCATTCCTGTGCCATTGCAAAGGGTTTGTGGGCATTGTTAGTATCAAAAACAGTGGGATGTAAGGTGAAGAGCCTTATTTGGTACTGATTTGTTCCATTTTCAGAGACTGCTGGTATTCTGAGAAAGCATCAGGCTTAAGTAAAATACATCCATAAAACTAGAAGTGAACCATCGAAGTGTAGTAAGACGGATCCACTCCCATGCTATGGGTGGGAGTACTGGGGCTGTGTTATGTCTAAAGAAAATAGCAATTTTTTTCAATGTATATTGAAAGGTTACTTTTGAAAAAAGTTAATCAAATCTTATCTTGGGGCAGCCAGCATCCCAACTTTCTCTGCTAAATAATCACCTACTATTTTAGTGTTTTTTATTCTCTACTTTCTCACCAGAAACAGAAGAACAAAGAGAGGTTAAAAAAAAAAGAAATGGGAAGAAGAGAGAGAAAGATATGTGTATCTGAAATTTTCGGCTTTTTTAACAGGGTTTCCACAGACAACTTTGAAGAAAATGTAACTGTTAATTGTTTCTCTTTTTTCCTCTTAACTCTTTTTTTTTTTTTCTGCCATCAGCACTACTTTTGAAAAGTAGGAGAAACAATGGAAAACCAAATCAGTTATCACATAAATATTCTTCCAGACTTTATATTTGGAAGCACTGAAGCTTCTACTTATCATCCATGTGTCTCTGTGTAAGGGAGCCATGCAGAAAGCCCCTGCCAATAATCCCATTTTTTGCAGAAAAATCTATTTATCAAAGCTGATAATGTCATGAAAAAATGGCATGTTTCAGTGCAGAGATTCAGTCCTCAGCAGTTTTCTTTTTGTTTCCTGGCCAGCCCAGCCAGCACCTTGCTCCTGTCTGAGGTCAGACTAAATGATGTAACGGTCCCTTCTGGCCTCACAGTCGATGGGCTGGTGGCTGGGGCTTTTCTCCCTATTGACAGGAGCGATCGCTGCAGCTGAGACACCCCGGGGGACCAGGCTTTGGTCCTGGGCTCCTACCAGACTACCAGGTGCTGTGGGACAGAGTTCACAGCATGCGCTAATGTGAAACGTGTCTCTTGCAATAATGTTAAACCTCTCCATAATAATAAGAACAACAACAACAACAAAAAAATCACAACCCTCTTTAACTGTTTCTCTCAGACAGATATAGTCAAGAACTGTCCCGGCTTTATTTTAGCCAATGTCCTTGGCTCACTCGTGGGTGAGGGGGTTATTTTGTTTGTTCTGTTTTTCAGGACTCTGCTGCCCTAACACGGTGCCAGAGCAATCTGGCAATGCAGTGATATCGTCAAGCAGCGTCTAAATTCCATCTCTGGCAAGCAGCTAGGAACTGCACACCGACCTGGCCCCTGCTCGTCTGATCCTGACACCACCCGGCTCCCGCGGTCCCTTTCTCGGGATAAGGAGAGCTCTGCCCTACGCAGCTGAAAGCACGAACCCGCGGAGCTCAGCAGTCCGGCACCGGCCCAATGCCCTGGGAGGCGCATCTCCAGAGCGGTACGAGGGAAGACTCGGGGTCCGATTGTTACCAGATTCAGGACCAGGCTCAGATTCCTGGCAGTTCCTCAGCTGCCTCTATTCTCAAATCACACGCGGCGGCAGCAGCCAGCATCGTCCCTAACACCCGTGCAGGAGGGGGGCTGCCCCGCGTCCCCGCCCTGCCCTGCCCCGCTCCGCTCCGCACCTCCGCCCCGCCGCGCCCCGCACTCACCGCCTCGGGCGCGGGGCCGCCGCCTGCCCGTGGCCCCGGCATCGCTCCGGGAGGGGCCGGAGGAGCCCTGGGCGGCGGGTCCGGGTCCGCCTCGGGCGCGGAGCCGGAGAGAGTGAGCGGAGACCCCGGCGCCGGCCGCCCCCAGCCCTCCCCGCCGAGGGAGGAGCCGCTCCCTCCGGCAGCAGACCCCGGGGGTCCGCCGGCATGCCGAGCGGGCCGCTGGCAGGGACGGGCCTGCCGGGAGAAGGGAGCCCAAAAATCGATAGGCGTAGCGAGAAATGAAGTGAAAAGCAAAAAGTGACTCTCAATGCAGTGAAAACCCTTCAAGGCTTATTCACAGCCAAGTCTTCACAGCCAAGCCCTCCCCTGCCAGGATTATTACAGAGGCAACATGGTAGGTATGAATGTAACACCGTAGGGTCTCAGAAATAAGGAGCACCAGTGCTGGAGAACTTGAAGCATAAATTTGGACCCATCAGGCATGCAGGAATGAGGGATGGGGCCAAGTGACTTAAGGGGTAGGGGTCTGTATCATCATTGGCCTGGAGGTAATGTACTCATCATCCATGAAGGTGTCCACTTCCGTCTGGAAAACATGTCCTCAGCATAGTCCTGGGCACAGGTTTGGGGAATCACCCTTTAAAGTCTAGTAAGAATCGCACAGAGCTCTTAAACGACTGGGATTGACTTTCTGCTACCCAACACTTTCCATCTCCTTATTGAAATCAAAGCACTACCCAAGCACTGGAAAGCTTTATCAGTTCAAAGCAGATTATTTTTCTACAGACTTGCCTGTACTTAACCCGCATGTTTTACAAGTGACCTGCTCTCACTGAGTTGTGCTGCTTGGCAGCTAAAGTTGAAGGATTTGTTTCAAGTAATGATGAATTGCCTACAGATGGGACACTAGCTCTTGCAGTCTGGATTATGGTATTTTTGCTAGAAAAAAAAGCATAGGAACCACTTTTTCTCATGAGAAGGACAAATGTCCTCTCAAATGTGGGATAGTTACTAAGAACTCCAGTTTGTCCTTGAGGAGGGGGAGAGATGAATTTTCACATCCCCGACTGTCTGCAATGCACTCCTAAGGGAAAAAAAAAATCCCAAACAGCAAAATATAGCACCTTTCAGAACAACTCAGACCCCTTGAAAGGACAGGTAGATACAGTCTTCCGCATAAGCTGCACTGAATGACAGCAATTCTGCCCTTGCTTGTGTACGGACAGCAGCTGCACACCAGCTACCTAGCTCTGCCAGCATTATCCTTCCTTTCTTGGCTCTGAGTGATCCAGGGATTTCTGGAGGGCTTTTTGGTTTGTTTGGGGTTTTTTCTCTTGTATTTTTTCAGCTTTATTGTTGAGTGCATCACTTATATAAAATACTAACAAAACTTCTCTCTGAGCTGCTGGGTTCTCTCTGTGACATCCTCTGGCAGCCTGCAGAAATCAACAGGGAAGTTACACGAGGTTTGGCATCATCAGTGCAAGTATTGTGAAGGCTCAGTTAAGCCCTCCAGGACATGAATGCAGGCCAGCTTTTCTGGAAGTTGCAATATGTTCCCAGACAGCATGATCAGGAGTGATTGATTTCTACATTTACAAATGTGTTTATTATTTTATATTAGCTCAAACTGGACAGTTTTGAGACAGCTTTGCTGTTTAGGTCAGAAATGTTTTCTGTGTTGCTGCAAAGGGAAGAAATTTTTTTCTAACCTCACACAATGTCTTGGCCAGGACGTTTCTGCATGTAAAATACTGGATAATTTAGAAGGGGACAACTGAAGACTGCAGTGAAAGGAAGAAAATGAAAATCAGAACTGCAAATGGGGTCATCTTATTTCTTACAATTTATACTTTTTGATGCTTTTGCTGAAAAAGAAAACCACACACACAAAAAAACCCAAACCAACTCCCATGTTTCGATCGGCACAAAGCCTCACGTGTGTTAGCAGTGTAAGGTTAACTGGGATGCCTAATTAAAACAAGCAGTCACCAATTATCATAATAAAAAATTGCTATTTGAAATTCATAAGAGACTGAGACGTTAAAGAGACAGTTATCCAAGAGCTTAAAAAGATACTTAAAAAAAAAAAAACGTGAAGACGCACTCTGGAACGCAGCCCAGTAAAATCAGAGAGGAGTCTGCGAGCTCCTGTGACACTTTGTTACTAACATGCCTGCTGCTAGCCAACCCGTTTGCTTTTGCACTCCATCTGCCACGTCTTGTACATACTGAGATCCAGGCTCTGGTACCATCACTTCTGTTGACAATTACCCCTCGGGTGTCCCTAATGGCATGCTCAGACCACCTGAACAGTGCAGGACCTGTGCCAGCACCTGCATTTTCCTTGGGACAGCGTTTCACTGACGTTCAGTCAACACTGCTCGCTAATACTCCTTGGAAGCTCTGTGGAATACAGTAATGACAATAATAAATAGTTCAAGGAACTGATGTCAACTCTCCAACCTGAAGGTTTTTTTCGCATTTATTTGCATCATCTGTAAAGCTGACTTGATCTTTGCCTGCTGTTACTAAGTTAATTAGCTCAGAGGAGAACATATATATATTCAGGCATATAAACACATGTACAAAGGCTGTGAGTATGTATGTGCACGGGAGTGTGGTGGGTTAACCTTGGCTGGCTGCCAGATGCCACCCAGATGCTTTTTCACTTCCCCTCCTCAGCAGGACAGGGGGAGAAAATGAGGTTTCAAAGAAAACCTCATGAGTCTTTCTAATCATTCCTTGGCCCTCCAGCTGATGAATCATGGATGGGAACTGGGGAGTCTTGGTTGATGTATATTGCCAATGGTGCACCATCATTGTACCCAGGGGCACCTGCTGTTCTTTTGACATGCAGCAACCCCACAAGCCCTCTTGGAGGCATCCTCCAGGAGGCTGGGCAAAGCAGGCAGCTCCTTATACTTCCCTGAATTGATGGCAACTACATCAAAAGCCCATCACTGCCATTTTGGGTCCTTGAAGTGTTGTCTCCTGAGACAGTCTAAGCCAAGGACACATGGAGCCTCTGGGCTGGTCACAATGGGGTACTTTTGCCATTTGTCTCCTGTAAGCTCACCCCAGCCTCCAGTACAGACAGCTGTTGGGATCCCCATGTCAATCAAGAAATTCAGGTGGTTCCTCCCTGATATACTCTAATGGCATTAGGGTACACAGTGCACCAGTGACTACCAAAGCTTTAGACTTCTGCGGATCCAGTGTGCCAGGCCATGAAATCCACACAGTCCAGAAAAAGCCGGTCATTCCCTTTCCTCCAGCTGACCAAAGGCAGTGACCCTCTGTTCCAGGCTGGAGATCCTTTTAGCGTCAGACCAGAAGTCCTTTCACCAAAATCAAGGGAGACACCCTTAGTCCTCTTCTGTACCTGGTAGATTGCTGATTGCTGGTTACCTCTTCCCCCTTAGTTTGTGTGCATGGGCTCTGAACTCGTAGGGGGCTCACCATCTCAATTCCTCATGTTCCCTGGCCAGTCACACAGGAGGAACCAGAGAGTGGCATGCAGTGTGTGTCTGGGCACTCCTGACAGTCAAGGTGCTGGCCTGTGGGCAAGGAGAGAGACACGTTTTCTTCAAGAGTCAGATCCAGTGGGACACTCCACAGCTGGTATACCAGTCTAGTCAGTCCATCATCTCCAGGCGGCTGGAATATAATGCTGGTGAATTTCAGACAATCCTTCTGGCACTTGCTCATGTACACTGGATATCCAGATCTTTGGAGACATGGTTGTCATCCAGGTCACTGTAGAAGACTTTCCAGCACTGCTAATTCTCTCAGATGTTGGATGCCTTCTTCAGTGCTAATGGCAGCAATCTGCTTGCCTGGCTGGTGGCTATAACATTGCAGCATATCCTGAAGTTTGCTGAAGGTTAGGGACCTGCTATTTTCCACCTCTGGGGTGATTTCTTTCACTTCCTTCTCTTGTTTCCTTGCTGAAGGAACAGCTTCCTGATCAGACCATTCCTCCTCCTGCTCCTGTACTAATTGATGATATGGACCCATTGACCTCTGCATACACTGCTTTTTGACTACTAAGGCAATTACTGTAGTTAGGGTTTGGATCCCTATCTTATCCATGGTGTTCCCAGATGTGGTTTCGGTCCCTGTCTCAATCAGGTTCCCTTGATGGTGCTGAAGGGAGTCTTAAGAAGCCCCAGGGCAGTGCTAAGAGCTGCTGGATTTCACTGGGGCAGGCAAGGCACCCCTCTACCAAGTAGTGCACCAATTGAATGGGATTACACGCCTGTAGAGGTGCAAGACCACAGGCTACGGGAGGTGATAACCCAGGCACCTGTCCAAGTCCTCCCACACACCCTGCAACCCAGGGATTGATGGCCTAAGGGCGCATTTCCTTGTCACCTCACTGGCAAAATCTTTCCTCATAACACCAGACTAAAATCAGTTTCTATGCAAATGACAAAAAGATGACATTAATCAAGCAGCTTAGATAGGACCTCTGGAGATGAAGGCAGACACATCAGCCCTAAAGGCAAAGAGAGAGATGCAATCCCTCAGCTCTCTGCGGGGCAGACCTCCTGGCACAGGGAAGGTACCTGTGCTAGGGCCAAGCATATGGCTGCTGCTTTTATCAGAATGTTTCCAGGCACAGCAAAACACAGAGATAAGCACTGCAGCAAAGACTGGAGCTGAAAGCAGCCACTGCAGAGCCCTAGGCTCTGTTACACTGTAAATCAAATGAGCCCTATGAGCCATGCAGAAGCCTGCCAATTATCAGCTATCACAGCTACAGTATGCCCAGATCAAAACTGGTGTTATCTCGCGCCCCATGTTGGGTGGCAAGAAAAAGGACTAGGGGGTTGATCTTGGCTGGCTGCCAGACATCTCCCTGGATGCTTTCTCATTCCCTCTCCTCAATAGGACAGGAGAAGAAAGTAAGATTAAAAAAACCCTAAAGGGTCAAAATAAAGACAGTTTAATAAGAAAAGCAAAAGCTGTGCATGCAACCAAAGCAAAAAGAGGAATTCTTTCCCTGTTTTCCATCAGCAGGCAGATGTCCAACTACTCCCTGGGAAGCAGAGCATCAGCATGTGTAACAGTGGCTTGGGAAGACAAACACCGTAATCCTTCTTTTCTGGAGATTTTATTAAAAAAGATGTGTAGCCTCTCGTGTGGAGAGCTGGTTGCTCTGTGCGTTGGATCAGAGGGCTGGACAGTGTGATTTTCTGAATCCTTGACAGGAACCATGCAGTGAATGAGTCTTACTTCGTGTGTGTGCTGGGGGTGGGGTGATATGGCTCTGCAGCTCAGGGGGTCTCTGCTCAGAAGGAGATTTAGCAACGGCAACCACCTGGCTCTTGCACTGGGCCTCACGATCACTTTCCACCCGGTATAAATGCTGACTGCAGTGCTGGTAGCTGGCAGCATGTAGTGTGGCTGAGGCAACCTGTGCCCACGTGGGTTTGTTCAGTCATCCAGGTGGTCTTGAGGGAATATCCTGGTGTTTATTTCCAAGCCCAGAGTTCATGTCATCCCCCGATGGACATTTTTGTTCATGTCAGCTAACAAGGTGGAGGTATGTCATGGATCACACATACCCAGAGCCGCTGTGCGTAGGTCAAGCATTGCAAATGTGGTGGATCTGCGTATGCCAGGACATTCTACGACAACTGCTCAGGAACTGTATCTTGAAGGGTTGGTACACTTCGGAAAACAGGCACATCTGCATCCTTTTCTTGTCACCAGCCCTGACTAGCAAGAGGTGCTTGCAAGAGAGTCCGGGTCCACGGTCTGGAGGAAAACAGGCATCAGGCAGTGTGGGATGAGGTAGTATTTGTCCCTTTAGGCCAAAGGGCAGCAGAGGAATTACTGATCCTGAGCAGGAATGAGACAGCAGGAATGCATTCTTTCTGGAAACATTGCTCCAAGTACATTGCATAATGTTTGCTGAGGACTCCCTCCAGGTCTCCATGAAGAAAAAATGCTAGTGTTTTATGCAGGCAGCTATTTAGCTGGGGACTGGGGTAGGAGCAGTGTCAGGGTCTGTGCTGGGAGCTCTGCTCTTGAGAAAGCAGCCAGAGGGGCTGGAGGAAATGAATCGCCAGTCACAGCTCTGGGACTGCAGAGTAAGTGAGTTTAATGCAGTGTGCAAACAGAACAAGGCTGCTCCCTACACAGGGTTTGGTAATGAGCCCACAATAATCTGTATTTTTTGAGTCACAGCATGCATTTTCCAGGTGGCCGTTGAGTGTTTCATTTGGTTTTATAGAGCCTGCTCTATGTGTAATTGGGGTTTGTGTCTCTGTATTCAATTTCAGAAGTGAAGCAGTAGCAAGCAGGGAGTGTCCTGTCATTTCCCCTGAGCTGTGGGACTAGATTTCCACATGGACAGTGTTCCCGGATATGTTTTCAAAGCAGCCAAGGGCTTAAGTCCTTCTGAAAATTTCCCCAGGTCTTTTTGAGCCCATGTGGGATACAAACTTTTTGGAAGATTTGCTCCAGAGAATAACTTCGGGTTTTCAATGGTTTGACTCTGCTACATCCTTTTTCCTCATGAATATTGTAGGAAGATTTCTGTGAGAACCACAAAACAGAAAGCAGAAGTCCAGCATCCTGCCTATATGTGTGCTAAAGCCTCTGCTTCACTCTCACAAAGTGTGCTGGAGCTGTGTTGCACAATTTCTCCCACCTCCAGCTGAGGCACCTCCTCATGGTAGTGGAAAGCTAAAACACCAAATCCTGGCAAGAAGGTGGCAAGGTTTACTTACTGGGACATCCAAAAAGATGGTTGAATATAGACAGGGAAATGTATTTTTTCCTCCAATCTCATTCAAATGGCAGACTGAAAACAGCTCTGCTGAACTTTTTGAAAGCTGAAGTGTGCTGTGGAAACACTCAGCAGCTGCAGTTAGAAAGCCCTGAAAACCAGGATCCTGGTTTGGACTGAGTACAGGATGTATTCATGCCAGGGGCATCAGACTAGATGAACTTCAAAGGTCCCTTCCAACCTAAACCATTTGGAGTCTGTAGTGCTCTTACTATGGACTGTGTAGGGTGACCCTAGATTTTGGATCCTCACATTATAAATGTGACCAGATTTTGCAAAAGACTGGTGCCTTTGGGGTTTAGCAGAGGAGGGAAGTCCAGAAGGGTGTCACTAGTACAGGGTGTGCAATATGCAATGGGTGACATCGGTAGTGTCTTTCTCCCTGTTTCTACAGCCCGATTGCTGTGGGCTGTCCTGCCCTCTAGTGCCCGCTGTGTCAGCTCACCGTCCCCTTGCACCCACGTGCACACGCACACCCAAGGGATGATGATGGGGCTCTGAGTAGGGACCGGGAGCTGGAAACCCCCGGGGCCTCCCCTGTGCAACCATGAGTGCAGAGCCAAACTGGAGAGCCCTGTGGGGAAGTGAAAGGCTTCTTACCAAAGCCCCAGGCGAGGCAGGCTTCTTATCAAACACAAAGTCAAAACTGTTTCCTTCCAGCTGACACATTCAGAACCGCAATTTTCCTCAGTCCTCAAAAAACCTGCAGTTGACAACTTCTGCAGCAAAGGACCCTGTAGTGCCCAAGCCCCAGCTGTGCAGACCCATGTGCAGACAGCAGCTGTATGCCTGTCCCCATGCCCTGGGGAGCAGCAGCCCCTCTGGAAGCTGAGACCGACCTAAACCCAACTACCCACCTTTATTTCTGGGTCTCCTCAGCTATGGGGTGATGGATCAAACAATCATAGTAACTTTTTCTAAAATATCTTGAGGGTCTGAATGACTTTTGCACTTGCGACTTAGTGGTGGCAGCCCATAGGCTTTTTGAAGAGGATGTCCCTATCCCTCTCCATATTCCTGTTCCTTGGGTTCATGCAGTCCTGGCCTGCACAGCGCTGCTTTAGCTACATGTCTTGGAGTCCTTTGTGACCCCCCCAGTGAGACTCTTTTCCCACCCTTGCCACTTACACTCCATTTTGTCCAGGACAGACCCCGCTGGTGGTTGCCCTGCAAAATGGCTATAGTACAAAGAGGGCAGAGGCTGCACTATCTCAGCTACCATCACAGTGCTGAGGGACTGTCACTGACAGGGAGCCTTCACATCTGCTGGCAATGAAGTTGGGCATGTGGAGGCCACCACTGTGTTTTGCTCTTTAGAAAGAGCAGATGACTGGTACTGCTTTCAAACCTACACAGGACAACCACAGGCTTTAACCTGCTTTTGGGAAGCTTCAACTGACAGCTCCTGATGTCATCCCATCTACTCAAGGACATGAGCTGCTGCAATGCTGCCTTTCAATCAAGACCTTGTAATTCAAGATCTTAGAATTAACCGCACACTCAGCTGTGGTTGGGGATTTCTGAATGATACACATGAGCACACACATGGCTCTTTCTGGAGGAAGCATTGTCTGAATTTAATTGAGTCATGCTCAAATAGAGAAGCAGAAGCCACTGTACCATCAGTTAATGTCACATTTTGTTTCTGTTCACGCAGGGTGGCTGACAAACTGCCTAAACCAAACCTCGTCTTGCTCAAGCAC
>JAYRBT010000114.1:53183632-53204665 GCA_036023395.1 Myiotriccus ornatus
AGGCTGGATGTGGCACTGAGTGCCATGATCTAGTAATCACAGTGGGGTTGGATCAAGGGTTAGACTTGATGATCTCGAAGGTCTCTTCCAACCCAGTTAATTCTATGATTCTATGATTCTGCAGCCCTTTCTGGGCTGAAACCTGATCCCTGCTGCTGGTTCTGTGGGACTGAGCTCAGTGACCTCTCCCATCCCCTCCAGGCCTGTGCCCTCCAACTAAAGATTAAACTCAGTTTTATTGTCTTTATTTGCACTATATGCTAACTCACTTCTGAGAAAAAGTGCTGTACAAAGCATCTGAGTCCAAGGTGCAGTGGCACATTTAAGCAGCTGTTGAAGAACTACTCATCCTTATGAAACAGCTGCCTCTGAGGGGCTGCTAAAGCCATGATCTCATGGTTATCGGAAATAAAATAGGCTGTCACAATGAAGAAACATGACTTTGTATCAGGACTGGCTTTCATGGTCAATCTCTGTAAGCAGATGCTGTCTGTCATTCTGTATGTATGCAGCCTCTGCCCCTGCAAAAATCAGCAGAGCAACAGCAACTCAGGTGAGACAAATAGGAAAAACAATAGGTCTGCCATTTGGCTTTTGCTGGTTTACCCATATCTATCCTGAGCTGGACCCTTGTATGCTTTGGAGGTTGTACCTCCAATTCCAGAGCTGCACACAGCTATAAAATCCAACCCGTATGGCAAGGATATTCCTCAGAAGAAACCCATGTCCTCTTTTTACTTCTCCTTAGGGAAAGAGTCTTCCCTCAGGTTGTTCCCCCCTGCCCTCGGACTGATACACTGGATTCCTGTTATCTTTTAAAAAAGCATGAGAGACTATAGCGGTCCTCCAGCCTTGACAGGAAAGGAATCTTTTCCAGAAGACATCTGCTGAATATTGTTCAGTAGAACGGGATGATCATGCTCCTGTTCCCCAAATGATCTCAGGGCACTTCCACCTCTGAGAACAGCAGGCAGTTCCAAGCAGAGGTGGGGGCTGGTACTGACTGTTCTCCTGTGCTGGCCACTTGCCCTTGATCTCACCCTTCAATGTCAGCAGGGTCACAAGGTCTGTTCCCACACTCCTAGATAATAAATACAAGCCCTTGCAGATGTGGAGCATGGAATTTGTAACTCTTTAGGCAGGTATTGCTGGTATTTTATCGCTTTCTCAAATGGCCTATCTGTCTAATTCTGCCAGCAAATGAGTACTGGAGCTCCACAGTTTCTTACTTTGGGTGTTTATGCAATCAGCAAACCTTTTGGCTTGTGGCCATCTTCAGAAATAGAGATTAATAATATTTATTTATATCAAATAATTAACTAGGAAATACAGGCATGAAGCAGTGCTCAGCTTGATAATGAGGCATTATACAAACACACAGCAAAGCAACTCTCCATCTCGCAATCAAAGTAACAGCCAGGAAAGAATAAGAGAGGTACCAGAGCATAAGGAAACAGCACTTCTGTATCACAAAGGTTTATTGAAAGAATTGTTGCTTATGATTTATTAAAGACCATGAAAAAAAAACCCTGATGTTGAATGAAATGACAGTTAATCATAGGGATAACTGTGCTGGGTCAGAACAGCAGCATTTCAAGTCCAGTCCAGGACTCTTGACTCCTAGAGCAGCCAACAGTAATTGCCTAATGACAGCATGAGGACAGGGGAGGCTGCTCCCCAGAATGCTTCTGCAGGATGCGGATTTGTACCTCCAAGAGTTCCTGAATCAGAGGTGTTTGCGTTGAACATCTCTGCACAGATTTTTCTTCCATGACTATGCTTAACTGCTTTTTGAACTGACTCCTGACATCCAGTGAGTTCCAAGATTTGTTTTGTGTGAAGAGGTATCTTCTTTTGAACCTGCCACATCATAATTTCATTTGATGATCCCTCTTCTCCTGCAGCTGCTCTGCTACACATTTCAGTGAACAGTTCTCTTTGAAGCCAGTGGTAATTTTGAGGGGGGGGGAGAGAATAAACTTCATATTTTGAAAATTCAGGTGTATGAAAGCATATATATAATTGTAAAAAATACACTGCATGATATATTCCTTAGTAGCAAATGCATATGCTTTATCTTACCAAGGTCTCACAAAAAGCACCAACAAAAAAACAAACCAACCAAAAAACAAACAAAACCCAAAAAACCTCCCAAACTAACCAAACACCCTTAAAAAACCAAACCCAGTGATCCTACAGCTGACCCTTCATCCGACATGAAAGGAGCAATGGACTATATGCAATTAATAGGGTGAGAACAGGTGTAATGCAATTGCACTGTGCAGACCAAGAACGTAGGTGTTGTGGGCATTTCCACAAAAGCAGCATACCTTAAGCAGGTAGGAACACATCTTGAAGAGATCCCCTGCTCACTTAAAATCTTGAGCATAGTCAGGAACTTGGCATATTTTTAACATTTACCTTATCATACGTTTTTTAAAAAGGTAAGAACCTTCAAATAGAAGACCACTTGCTGTCATTTTGAGTCATGTCAGTTTTAATACAGTTCTCCTCTACTCACCAGAGGGAAAGGGGATAAAAAGAAAATTCCACCTTAGGCATTTCCATGGTGGACATGCATTTATGCATTCACTGAGTATGTCTGCTTAGGATCAGGAGGCCCGAGCTGTAAGCCCCAAGGAGGGCAGGCCTGCATCTTTTCATCAGCATCTTACCCAGAAAGGGCCTGGCCCTGTAATATCTCCACAACCTTCTCCTGTGGCACCACGGCTCAGACTAATGGAGGAGAGATGGAAGAGCTCAGGCCAAGGTGATAAGCTTTATCAGTCCACTTCCTTCACTGGAACAGCCAGTTTCAGGTCTTAAACAGATGCTGTTTTAAAAGCACACACATAGCACGGCTGCCAGAACACGGTAGTTTGGTTTTTTCCTGATGGCGTGGCACCGGCTCCCCTCGGCAGCTTTAGAGACAGGAGGAGCGCGCGCTTCCAAGGAAGGAAAGAAGGAACAAACATCTGCAGGAAGAGTCACCGAGTCCTTGAGGGAGGACTAAGTGACAAAGCCAGGCACCAAGGCCCCGAGGGTGTCGCACCCTGCCCTGGGGCTTCTCCCACGGGACGGGGACGCGCCCAGCCGGTTCCCCGGGGCGCGGGTGAGCCGGGGCCGGGAGCAGGAGGGGCGGGCGATGGCGGCGGGGTCCGGGGCGGCGGCCCCTGCGCTGCTCCCCCGCCACACCTGGGCCCGGCCGGCGGGCCGCTATTTATAGTGCGCTATTTTAATCGCGAGGGGCCATTGGGCGCCGCCCGGTGACGGCACCGCCGCTCCCGGGGCAAAGTCCCGCCGCCCCCGCCTCCCGCGCTGGCACGGGCGGCGCCGGCAGCGCCGGGCTGCGCGCATGCCCCCGGAGCGGGAGCCGTGCCAGCGGGGACCGGGAGCCGCCGGTGGAGCAGCGCCGTCGGGCACACACCCGCCGGGCTGGGGCGGGGCCGGGCGGGGGGAGGCTGTGTCTGTCTGGGCTGCTGCGGGTGGGGGAGACCCGCCCCGAGGGTGCGGTTGCTACAGGTCTGCGGGTAGGGCGGACAGAGGCGTATTTCGGGGGGGTTCATCCTCAGCCTGGCTTACAGAGAGGGAGAAAGAACGTCCCGTGGTGTGGCAGTCGCTTGTTCCTGTCGCTGCAGCAGTGCAGGGAAGAAAGGCTGGCAGGGGCAGCTGGGCTCAGGAGCCTGAGGGGAGGGCGGGTGCGAGGGAGCAGTGACAGCAGGCCTTAGGTGCTGGTGTGACCGTGAAGGTGTGCTATGGCACCTTGGGTTATCCCTGACACCAGTGAAATGAGCCCGCGGGAAGCAGCCAGGTTGAGTCCATCTGTAAATGTACAAACTACCTTCACAGAATCAATCTCAGACCTCAGAGATCGAGTCCAACCTATGACCCAACACCACCATGTCAACTAGGCCACGGCACTAAGTGCCACACCCAGAACACCTCTAGGGAAGGGGGCTCTACCACCTCCATGGACAGCCCATTCCAGTGTTTAATCACCCTTTCTGTGAAGAAAATTCTTCCTAATGTCCAGCCTAAACTTGCCCTGGCACAGCTTGAGACTATGTCCTCTTGTCCTGTTGATAGTTGTCTGGGAAGAAGAGACTGACCTGGCTACAGCCTTCTTTCAGGTAGTTGTAGAGAGTGTTAAGGTCACCCTGAGCATCCTCTTCTTCTGCTAAACACCCACAGCCCCCTCAGCTGCTCTTCATAGGACATCTGCTCTAGACTCTTCATCAACTTTGTTGCCCTTCTCTGGACAATGCGTTAATCCAGCTTTGCTGATTTTGGGCTCTAGATAGGAGTACATCCCCAGTCTTCCATGACAGGATGACACAGAGTCTGATGGCTCAGGTCACCGCAGATTTTCTTCTGTTTGTTTTTTTGTTTGGTTGGTTTTGGTGTTGATTTTGGGGGGATTTTTTTGGTTTTTTTGGGTTGGGTTTTTTTTGTTTGTTTGGTTTTTTTTTTTTTTTTTGGTTGGTTGGTTTTTTGCTCTAGTGCTTTGTAAACAGTTAACAAATGGGCTATATATTACTCAGTGCCATTCAAAAATAGCCTCTAGAACACCTCACCCATAAAAGCCATGTGTGACTTTCACGGTCTGTTTATAGAAAGTTTGTGATTATAGTTGGGATATATGCTTTTGGCAGCTGCAGTCCCTCAAGTCCCCAGTAGGTCTGCTGGGTACATTGGTACGCACCTGAGATTAAGGTCAGAAAACTCCACCAGGAAAGGTGAAAGACCAGATTGCCATTTCATGTGGTCAAAGAGCTCAACAGTAAGTAGTGTCAAGATCCAATTGCTTGGTATTCTTACATGAGTGTGGAAGTTTTTCCCGTTCACCAAATTCCGTTCAACTAGTACAGCACTTTAAGAAAGGTGCAATTATTAGCTTGGCAAACCTAGCATGAGACTGAACAAGCTGTGCAAATTGCCTCCCTTAAATCTTGCTGGAATTGTGATCCCTGGAGTTCTTGGATGTAGCTCCCAGGAGGATGCAGAAATCAAGCCACATGAGCTGGATGTCAGAAATCCCCAGTTTTCTACAGGCAGTAGAAAAGATGCTCCCAGCATCTTCTGGGAGCAATACAGGTACTAAAAGCAACAATATATTGGTGTGGCCCTAAAATATTAATTTGTGTAAGTCCCTCATCTTCCACAGGATTATGCCTGTGCAGGCAATATCTGTGTTAATCTGGAGCCTAAACCAAATGGCTCCTGGACAGTTTTAGGCAGATCAAAGGCCCATCACATGCTAAGCACACAGATGGGGATGGATTTTTTTGTAGTTCTGGTCTGCTAACAGTTAGAGTAAAATAATAATTAATTGGACTTTGAATAGTTTAGTTCACACCATTTCCTGATTTAGACTAGGTTTTTGGCAAGTGGAATGCAATACATAAACTTTGCAGAGGCTGTTTCTGTTTGTCCAACTTCTGTTCTAGGATTTCAGAACCTATTTATGTTAAGGCTTAAAAGTTTTTCCCAGAAGTACTGAATTGTTTAAACAAGAGATTATGCTACTGTTCACCTGGCACTGCTTAGTAATTTCTGTCGAGCAATCCTGGCTATATGTCTTTTATACATACATTTAGAGGTGTATCATGCTATAGGTGTGTTTGCATATGAAACAGCGTTGAGAGAAAGGGAAATGCATTCCTCCCAGCAGCTGCTGCTCATTAATTCATTAAAAGCCATTCACTCAGGAATTAACGTACACTATTCTATAAGGGTTCCCAATCTGTCACACTGGGACTACTACCAAGCCATATACAACAGCGTACTATAAAATTTTACATGGTTCACAGAGCTGGGCACTTCCACCACTGTTGATCACATCTAGAAGACGTGATCTTGCCACTCACACTCAGAGCTTGATTACAAGTCCATTGAAGCCTATGAGAGTCTTTTCAGGAATTTCATGGTGCTTGAGGGCATGCCCTCAGCACATAAAGGTTCCTGGAATTTTTTATAAAGCCCACTGCTAAATTTTCCAGGGAAAAAGTTTAGGAGGGAGCAGAAAGTTAAGTCTGCAGGTTTAGCATAGATCTGCTTCATATCTGGTTAGTTCTGTCTTTGTCCACGTCTTGAGTTGTTTTATCCAAACAAATATAAAACTATAGATACCAGTTTTATAACAGTCTTAATTTAAAGACAGTTTACAATGATTGGAAAGTCAAGGTTCACTGACATTAAAGTTCCTGAGTAGGCATCACAGTTTCAGTATTGTTCCTCAAGGAGCTGTTTTGGAAATCTTCCCAAATGCTTCAGTTTACTAAAGTTTAAGAAGAAATTCAAGATTGTATTATCAATTTATAAATCCATCTGTCAGATAAGATCTAAGAAAAGCTTATATTTGGATGCAAGGATTTTATTGTCTTTGACCTAACAGTATTGACTGTCTGATAAGCAGAGCATTTCTGCTAATATTTGAAGAATAAACCTTGACTGCTGGGCTTATCCCCTATCAACGAAGGAAAGGGAAAGATTCTCTAGGCTCTCACTGACTTAATGGGGAATTAAATCAGAACTTGGGCCAAAAAGAAAATGTGACTAATTCTCCAACATTAAAACAGTGAAACTCCATTGTTAGTGGAATGGTTGATTTGAGTGGGCTTTATCACTTAAATGTAGTAATCATAGATGACTGGAGTGAGCAGTTTTGCCACCACCACAAATCAAAGGCATCATCAAGGAATATCAGTGAGGTTTTATGCTCACTGAGTCTCATCTATGGGGGGGGGAGGGGGAAGATCTGAGTAGTGCTTAATGATTAGGCAGATCCTGTTTCTGCCTTGCCAGTGCCTTGGTCACCAGTTTCAGAGTTTTCTGAGACTCCCAGAATGACAAAGAACGAATTGTAACAGGTAATGAAGAGCATGTAATGGAGGGAAGTTTGGGAATGATGTTATAGTCGTGAAAGGTGCTAATTTTGTATTGAAGTTGTTAACACATTTTTATAATTGGTTGCATAAAGTCAGATTCTACCTGCCTCATTAATAAACAATTTGTAATAATGCACAGGGAAGGCTAGACGGAGGAGTAATGTCTGCCTTTGCATTCAGAAGGGTCTTTTAAAAGACTAATGTAAAGGGGTGCTTAAATAAAATTAATTTGCCACATGCAAAAGATTTCTTACCAAGCCGACCAAATTCTTGTCAACCTAATGAGAGGCTGAAAAATCTGTTTGCAAAGCCAGTCTTGTTGCAAATGTTGCTGCACAGATAATAAAATTGCAACTTCTGTCATGAAAATGTGAGCTCCAGCATACAGGGAAACAGTGTACTGTTTTGCAGAAGGGAACATAGAGGTCACTTTGGGTGCATGCTCCTTAAGGAAAGGAATTGCACTGGAATGTGGAAGGGTAGAAAATAAAAATTCAAAGCTCCTGTGTCTGCAAGAAAGCAGGGCAGTACATATGCCACAGTGGCTTCTGATGTACAGACACGATACTGAAATTCTAAAAATGTTAAGGATGTGAATTATGTTTACTGAAGATCACAGTCCCTGTAAGTTGTCCATCAGCTCTCCCTGAACTCAGTAGTCAACTGTTATCCTTGGTACAGAAGTGCTTGCTGGATCCATGCTTTATTCAAGCTCCAGTTCAGCAAGACTATGAAGTGTATGCACAGGGTTAAACAAGTCTTGTAATTTCACTGAATTGTGGACAATGCCAGCAAGGCAGAGTTGAAGTCACAACGAGGCACAAAGTGCCACAGGGTCCCAACAACAGTTCGTATTTTCGCTTTAGGGCACAGAAACATTGCAAACCTGAGGAGAGTCTTGCAGATCCCAGCCCCCTTCTGGGTCAGTTCCATTTGTTGTTCAGCAGTGAAGCTGCACTGTGAGAAACAGTGTTATGTCTGTGGAGAAAGAAACAATTGAATAATGACATTTGAAGCCTAATCTGTGATTTAGGGATCAAGAATGGAGGAATATCTGTCTCGCATACAGAGGCAGATGTAACAGGACAGTACAGGGGTTGTAAAATTATATATTTATTAATACTTCTAATGTTTGAAGAGTATTTTAGGATGTTTATAAGAAATCACTTTGATGCTGGGAAGTAACAGTGGTTCCTGGCACTTCCTTTCTTACCGTTTCAGTGCAAGTACCCATCCTGTGCCTGGTACTGATCGACTGACTGAAATCCGTGAGCATTTGGAGTAAGACCGGGGTTTCTCTAATGCTATTTCAAGCTGCACAAAGCAGAAGTCCTGTGGAACTAACAGAAACATTGAATTTTAAAGAGCCGGGATAATTTTAACTTCCTCGGGTTTTTTGTTAACAACAGTGATTTATTTTTACACAGTTGCAGGCTTGTAGCGGCGTCGGCTGGGGCTGGACCAGAAGTGCTTGGTTTTCTATAAAGTGTTGTGTTTGCTCACCTGAATGTGCCACTACTCCCACAGAAATGCAGCACTTAATGCAACTCAAGTGTTTACATAGCACTGGTGTAAAGGAGGCAGTAGATAGCTTCCTTTATGGATAAACCTGTGGGTACATTCTGCTCACTGCTGTATTAACTGAATATTAATGATTAATGAAAAAAAAAAGAGATGAAGAATAGTTAAACCAACTTATTATGCTCTTAGGATAATATAAAGTTCACTGACTGCTGTAGCAGGCCCTTTCCATCCCGCATGTACTGCCCTGTAGACATGCTCCAGTGAAGGCCCTGGTGTACCCCACAGGAGTCTGCTTCTCTCCCAGAACACCTGGAGCCAGCCTGAGGATCATTGCATTACAGATCTGATTAAGAGGAATCTGTTATTTTAAACATTTTATTTTTCTTTCTAGGACAAACAACCAGCATAGGCATTTAGTTTGAGTTGAAAACAAACAAGGCAATTGTAGTGACCAAGACCATTTCAGTTTTACCTGATTACCTCAGATTTTTATAACTGCTGAACCTCTAGTTTGTTCTGTTCATGTCAGCTCAAGTTTTTCTAAGAAACATAGAACTTACCTCTTCCACATTGACTCGTGTTTAAATAAGTTTGTATAATAAATCAGGCAATAGCACCATGGCTAAAAGTAGCCGAATCCGGCTGGTAAGAACTAATTCCAGACAACTGGCACATACAGACTCTTAATCTGATGTTTGATATGGCCCATAAATAGCTGGGTGGCTGCGATCCTGTGATCAGGTCGACAGAATCATCCTGATTCTGACCTCACACAAGTGCAAAAGAATTTCTGACTTTGTCCCTGTACACTTCATGCAGGTCTTTGGATTATACTTAAACTATGAACACAGTTCAAGGTTATCATTTCACATTAACAAGGGTTGGCGGAGAGACTAATCTAAAGTAACCAATTAAGAAGGATCATGAGAGTCTGTTGAAGTGAAGTCATGGAATTTTCTCCACTAAACCTCTGAGTTACAGGTCTTGTCCCACCTTGTCCCACCCATCTTGCCTCTGAAGGGCTTTGACAGGATTGCAAGCTGGAATCCTTGCAAGGGGCTCCCTTTACAAGCATCACTAGCTTGCACGGAAACAACTTGCAGGTTTCACTCCATTCTCTGCAAACAGGATTTCACTGCAGCTGAGTTTCCTATAAATGGGTTCCAGAGAATTAATTACTGTCTAAAAATTATTCAGTTATCTTTTTCCTAATGTTCTTACAGGATGTACCTTTGAATCCATCTGGGTACTGGATACATACCATTGCATTTCTTGTCAAGGGAGTAATAAGCATGTTACCAGAAGAACAAGAAAATAACCTAAATCCACATTTAAATCCTGTAATGTACTTGTCGGTGTTTTACTGTTTTGGGTTTTTTTTTTTTAAGGATAGTCATAACCAAGTAAACCTTTTAACCACACAAAATTTCTGCAATAATTTTTCCTGTGCACTAACAATTTAAACGAAAATGTTATAATTGGGGTTTAAAAACTCATTCTCAGAAATTTACAGCCACAGTAAAAATCAGTGGCTAGAGACTTTAAAGCCAGGAGAGATAATTTTGATTATCTTTCTTGTCTAACATGAAACTCAGGTTGTCAGTCAGGAATTCCATTCCTAAACATTTGTTTAGGGCTTTGTTTGAGTTAGATTGTCCTGCTGAAATTTAACACCTACAAAAGCAAACAAACCTTTTTCTTACTTCTTATTTAAGCCATTATTTACTCACCATTGATGTGTGGTGGCATTTGAAACACAATACTTAATTGCTGTTTGAAGCACAGAAAAAGAGACCCTTTCAAATACAACACACTGGAAACCGTGGGGAAAATGGTGACCATAATCTTGCTTGAAACCACACAGTATATTGCATGCTGCATTTTAAGGCAATTTCTGTAAAGAGGTGTTGGGTTTTTTTTAGTTTTACATTCTTTTTTTTTTTTTTAACTAAGGGTGCAGACTGAACTCTGAGACAAGAAAGAACATTGTGCAAGACTCAGTGCTGTTATCTAAAGAATATTGTTTCTTATCTCTCTGGATTTGTACAGCACAGCGTGGCTAAACTACAGTGATGAGTGAGCAGTTATTTCAGGCGAGAGGGGTGGAGGATGTTGAGAGGAATGCAGGGAAGGAGTATGTTTAGATATCTGGAAAGATAATACATTAGAAAATTATTCCTTGCTGTCGCATTTCTTGCTTATGAGAAAGCCTCCTAAAGGGATCGGGAGAGTTCCAATCACTTTGAACAGCAATGTTAAAAATGGTGCATTGTGCCCTGAGAGAAATAGCATGGCTGAACTACTTTCATTAGTCCTGTCTACATGGCTTTCTGGGGGAAAGCTTACATGGGAACACCTTAGGTGCAGTTCTCCAGAATAGCTTTGAACCTTCCCAGGCACATCTGCTCTGTGGAGGGTCCCCACCTATGAGACCAATGTCTTGATTGTCAGTGCGTCCAGCTGTTACTCCACCCTGTGAATCAGCTGCACATGCACACCCTGTTTTGCTGTTGTCTCTAAGGCCATTTTAGTGATTTCCTGCCTCACCATGTCACAGAGGTAAAGGAAAACCAGGCCAGCAGCCAGGACTCTCAGTTTTCCCACTCTGTGCTGCTGTTCTGCTGGCAGATTAGCCATGGAGGGCTGGGCAGGGAAACCACCCTTCAGGTCTGAACTGCTGTGTTGGCATGGAGAGGGCTGAGCCCTTCTTGCAGGCTTTCACAAACAAGCCTCAAAGACCAGATTCTTCATGGGTGGCATGCAAGAAACCACTCATGTACCTGGGCCCAGAGCACTTGGACACTCTGAAGTGAGTCTGTGCCCAGATGACAGCATTTCAACACACTGTGTCAGAAACAGGTCATGTTACCCAGTATGGCCCCCTGTGAAGTCCTTACTCTGACAACATCCCAAGTGGTCACAGCGCATGGCCCTAAATCTGAACTCTGTAAAAGAAGGCCACAGCTGACTTTGTATTTTCCCCTTCCTTTCCATCTGCCCTGGCAGGCGCACCACAGCCAGGGAGAATGACACAGGGCAACCTCTTTCCCATAGGAAAGTGCTGCATGAAGCAGCATAGCATGCCTTAGGGACAGTATGGTTCACTCAGAACTACAAGGGTGTTCCCAGCTCTTGTGTTCCTGGTCTCTCTCAGATCCAGGATCAAGCTGGAGCTGGCTTTGGAGATTATTTGAGGCAAGATTATGACAATATCTAATGCATATATGTTTGCACTAAAGTACCCAAAGCAAAGTCTGTAAGGCCAAATGACATTGGTTGGAAAACCAAGACAAACTTCTTGGATACAGAAACTCTGCTCCATGTCTGATTGCTGCAATGACAATGTTTTTACCATTCCAAGATAATTAAACATACCGAACCACTTATGAAGCTTATGAACCACTACCTCTGGAGTCATTTGATCCTTACCCTCAACTGATACAAGGTGGAGGGACACAACACCCTGCTTCTGGAGTCCAGCACCACCTCAGCCTTCTCCTCCCACACCATACGTGCTTGAAGGTCAAAGCAGAGCAGTGAACCAACAAATCTGGCTCCAGAGGTGTTGCTAGTAATTGCTGAGAGATCACACAAATGAAACTGTGGCACAGAAGGTGATCATGGGGTTACATATTACAGATCTTCCCTTCTCGTCTTCAGATCTCTCTTTTATTAAAGAGACCAAAGAATTCATCATGCCACCCTTAAAAGATAATCAGCTTGTTAAGTAAGTGAAACGCTGAGCTGAGCTGTGTTCTGCCTAGGAGCAAATCAAGTCCGTGTGAAATCCTAGTTACCTCTGAGGCAGCACATCAGCTCTATTTTGAAGGCTCAAGTGGTACTCAGTTATTAGCCAGGTCCTGAATTACCTGCTGCAAACATATGAAATTCAGCTGGTATTTTTAAGGTAGCACAGTGATACTATTTTCCAAAGTGTTTTGAGTTGCTAGTCAACATGCTACAAGACTCAGTGTTTATCTTTTGTGTCATGCGTCAGCAGTAATTACTTCACAGGCTAGGTGTGTCATTGGGAAGCACTGAAAACTCCCTTTGTTTCAGGTTACCTGCATGCTTCAATGTGGCAGGTGAGCAGTAATCAACCCAATCCCCTTCTCCTCCAGCAAGGCCTCACAGAAATTATTTGGTTTGGTAGCCTCTTTGTTTCTGTGTTACTGGCTTTAAGGCAGCTGGAGCTGATTAGATAAGGTTACTGTGTATCTGCAGCCTTGACATAAAATAGATTTAGTTTGCCCTCAATGTTTAGCGGGGTTGTTGAATACTAATTAAGGATATATGTAGCCATTTGTACATTGTGTATGAGCTGTTTGCTGTGAAACACAAATAGTTTTTTCTCATGAATGAATTTCTAGTTGAGGTACAGTTCCAGGTAAGCCCTAGCAAACTATCAGAGTTAAAATTCAGGTCTGGTGAAAGTAGGCAGTGTTATGCTTTGTTTAGCAGTGTCACCCTGCTTATACCTGCCTTGTACTTGGTCTTACGTCTTAATCAGTGCCCGCCTGTTTTCAGCATTATTGTGTTATCACAGAGCAAACAGAGGATTTCCCAAGAGATAGGTGGATTCTTGTACTTCAGACTCTAGCTTGGTGTCTTACTCAGGATATACTAAGGTCAAAATTACTCTCCTTTATCTGCAAGAAAAATCTCCATTAGTATATTTCGTCCTTATTCAGCACTGAGAGCTCCCTGTGCAGCCTGCACTGCTGTTGAGTAGCTGCAGCCTGAGGGGAGGAGAAATAACTTCAGCTCCTAATGGCACTTGGAAATGTTCATGTCTACAGCAGACGGAAGTGATGCAGAGTAGGAGAGCTAATGTAAGGACCGGTGAAAAACAGCATCCCCAATATTACATGTTTTCTGTTTCTCTCAATATTGGATGCAGCCTTTAAGGTTAACCAGCCTTACATTACAAAATAAACCTGATCTCTAACGTTCAAAAGAGGGAGAGGCCTTCTTGCGTAGAGCACTTAAATAAGGCTGGGCAAAATATGAGAAGATATCTGAAAGTCCTGAGTGGAAACATAAGCCAGAGTGATATTTGGGACTTCTGAGCTTCACCTAGCAACCCGTACATCCAGAAATTTTTTCTGTTTCAATTAAGGTAAAATATGAGAAAATGGTCTTTTGATAGCTGGCACCAAACTGCACAGTAATGAACAGCTTATACTACTGGCTTAGCAGAGGCAAGAGCCATGCTAGATGTTTTATCTTGGCTGAGTATTTAACTGCAAATTGCATTATAGCTAATGCATCTTCTGAAATTGAATGAGAAATACAGGTATCAGTCAATACAAACAGCTTTCACAATTTACACTGAAAGAGGACTTGGCTGTGGAGAGAACTGGCCAGGAGGTAGAATCACTGCCATTCAGTCTTGAGACTGGGATTTAAGGCCTTTCTAATGTTACAGGCTGGATTTGAGAATCACCAGGTGAAACTTAAGAGCTTAGTTTATGCTGAAAGTCAAACAAAGTGGTCGTTCTGATCTTAAAAGGTGTGAGTCAGCATCATATCACAGGAAAAGAAAAGGTACTCTATGTGCATTAACTGTACATTGAACTCTCCATTCTTAGCTGTGAAAGAGTTCTGGCACTCTTAGTTAAATTGAAATAGCTTATTACTTGCGGTTTTGAATTCTTACAACCTCATTCCTACAGTGAGAGCAACAAAACTGTCAGCAGTGTCAGAATTATAAAGCAACTTGAAAGAACTCCTGTACACAGATTGCTGAACTATTTTTCTCTCTATTAACAAGTGGGCATTTATTTTGCCTCCACCTTACCACTCACATCTGCTCTAAGCACTGATAGATGCTCCACTGATGAAGTAACTAAGTTGGTTAATATTATTTGATGTGCATTTTTTGTCAGCACTGTCTTAAAATGTCTCTACTTTGATGTTAAAAAACTCAAAAATAAACAATCAAATAAAACCAAACAAACCCCACAAAACAAAACCCGAACAACAAAAACCTAAAATGGCTGGTCCTCATAGAAAGAGTTCAGATGTGCAGGGGGTATTTTCAGTATATGGCGCTCAGCTCTGCTTTTAATCAGATTTCAAATAAAAAGCACAAAGGAAGATATCAAGGTGGAATAGAGATTACTTAACTAGGGGAACTCCCTTCCTCTTTCCTTTCTTATCATAGGCATTAAGATCATTATTTCATTTTAAGACGTAAAAGCTGCGTTGCCCCTAGTTTCCATTTGCTTTGAGCCCTGGACAAACATGGCTGGATTTACACACGTGGTAAAATCTCCACAAATTCAGTATGTCATGAAATTCATTTGTCATTTTACATTTTTACATAATACTTTGTGACATGATTGTTCTCATTCAGTCATTCATTTCAGAAAACTCTCAGTGCTTTTTCTATTTGTTTATTTGTTGGTAAGATCAATAATTCATTGTGGATTTCAGTTACAGAGATGCTTACCATAGAATTTTCTTCCCTGATCACATACATGTTTAAACCTGCCTTTATAGTAAGTAGTATTTTATCTGTATTTTACCCATCACTAAGTCTTGCCTTCCCCATCCACTGTAAATAATTTTTCAGTCTCAGTGTACACAAAATGTGAATGCCAAATTATGTTCTGTTTCAGTTGAAAAGAAGATTTTATTGCACATTTTACATCACTGTGAAATTTTCCTGCGGCAGAAGAGTGAAGAATGTGTAACTAGAGTGGTTGCTACAGCAACACTCATGGGAACTGAAAGCAAACTGTCTTTGGGACTTCTCGGAACTTTTGCAGAGAAGAAACATATTCATAATCTTCCCTTAAGCTTTTCTCTCCTTTTATGATGGGTGAGAACAAACCAGATAAAAGCCTGAGGTCCTATCTGCTTCTTTTTCCTTCTTACAACATTTAAAAATAATCCTTCATAAACTTAATTATATATACATTTCTTCATAATTTACCACGTCCTCATAAGGCTTCATGATAGTCAGTCAGAGGGCCAGATATATGCAAGGGCTACTTGGGGGTGCTACTGGAAAACAGAATGATTGTAAAGATAAGGGTCTCTCAGCATGTAACCACTGGATCATTTAATGAGGTTTATTTCCAGGCCTGAATACACCTAGCCATTTGTTGGTATAGAAAACAAAACAAAACAAAACAAACAACTTTGTGGGAATCCATGCTTACTGAAAGAAAAAAAAAAAAAAAACAAACCCAAACCAAGAACAAACAACTGAACTTGGCAGCAGCTTCTCATTTAGGAACAACCAAAAATGAGGCACAAGCTTTGCACTCTTTTACTGCTTCATAGGAAACCCAGAGAATGTTTCAAGAGTGCTTTGTCAACAGATGCTGGTCGCCCGTGACCTGAATTCATTGGGTTCAGTAAGCTCAGTGTGAGTAGTGAGAAAGCTGCTCTCAGTGCAGACAGAACTACAACTCACCAGGTCCTTGGTCACTCTTCCTGAAGTCTGACATTTTGGGAATTATATTGCCAAAATTTCAGAAAAGTTCAGTGGGGAATATGTTGTTTATTTAGTTATGCACAGTGAAAAGGAAGCTCTTGTCTGTAATATGTTCCTTTTCCTTCTACAACTCTTCCAATTGACAAAGAAAATCAGAAGAAAAACTCGTGACCTAGATGAGAGCAAGTCTCCTTAAATCTATACATGTCTCAGAACATGGCATCCTTTCCATTAACTATACTACAATGAATGTCCTTTCTTTTAACTGCAATACTAAATGCACAGTCTATGGGTTGTCAAGAAGACAGTTAGTTACTATAGATTTTCAGTTAGTAAAATATCCTTGTGGTAAATCCACAAATAAACCAGCAAAGATGCTGCAAAACTCTTCCAGCTATGCCTTGCCAAACCTGGATGAAGCTTTCTATATGGAGAAACAGGGAGTTCAGATCTGTCTCTTGTTGAGACTATTGATTCTGTGTGAGCTACAAGAATGGGGATTTAGGGCAGAAGATTCCATGCTTCCCAGTTCCAGGATGATCCAGCTTAGGAAGTTTTATGTTGACTAAAAATTGGCTGACACAAAGCCTGTTAAGCAAAAGCCACTTCATAGCGATAGGATTTGCTTGAGAAAACTCGGGCAAATACTTGGATTTCAGAAATTATTCACATCAAGTTGAAATGTTATTACAGATTAAAGCAGAACAGGAAAATTAAACAGGTCTTCTCTCTAAAACAAGGAAGGCAGGCTTGGTGAGGATGACACAGCTTGATTAGGGGTCAGTAAGGTACAGGACCTGTTACAGGGAAGAAAACAGAAACTGGGTTCTGCTGCTGACTTGCTGAGCAATCGAAATTCTTTCCTCACCTCCTCTGCCTTATTAATTCCTGTAAAAGGTTAGTAATGCTATCCTCTTAATAAAGCAGGTTAAGAGTAAGTGCTAGATCAGAGCAGATCTTAATCCCCTAACTTAAAGGCTTCATTTTGATTTGGGTCTTACGCTTAATTGCGAGGTCTGACTGAAGATGATATAGTTAGGGTAGCCATAAAAGCTGTCTCTTGCTTAGCTAATGCCTAAATCTAGAAGTAATCAAGTTCCATAAAGTTTTCATGTGGAGATTTCCCCAGATTGCACATTTGTATCTGGGTTTTTTATACTTTATTTCTGTCTCGGGGTGTCTTGATGTGAGTTGGTTGTTTTGCACCTACTTCTTGCCTTCTCCAATATTCCCTCACACAGACTCCAAAAGGGATTCAGTCTGTAGGCATTCTTAGACATGCTTATTGGTATTATGCATGGTGCCCATGCTCCCAAAATTCACTATATTGATTTTCAGGACACTCTTGGAAAAAACCAGAGAACTGAGGTGTTTTACCCCCACTCTGGAGGAGAGGGAAACTGGATTGGGTTGCATCTGCAAAAGATGAGTATGCTTCTCTAAAAAAGGGAAGAAGGGGCTTGCATTATATACCTTCCCAATTTTCTAGGGGGGAGGTGGGGAGAAAGACATAAAGGAAGGAGCCAAGAGGAAAGCCCAAGAAGGAGACGACAAGTGTCTAACACATACGCCAAGCTGACAGTTGTTCTGGTTCCTTCCAACTGAATACAATCCTTCCTGTGCAAGATCAGTATGTTCACAGTGGCTGGTTTTGGGTGGAGCAGTGTTGGGTAAGCTGGTAGTTATGGATGCCATTGAGGTACCTACCTTTTCCCAGGTATTGCAGGTGACTGTGGGAGAATGGCACAAGGTTATGTGCTGTGGCAAACAGGAACCTAGAGATTGTATGTTGCCATACTTAATTATTAGTCACCTGAATTCCTTTTGCCTCTAGGTCTGTGTGGTTTATGAAGCAATGGTGTTAAAAAAAAAAAACAAAAAAACAACAAACCAAACCAAAAACAGAGGTTTAAGCTTGGATATATAACTAACATATGGAAACAAATACTTACCTTACTGATTGAAGAAATTATGATTTATTAAATGAGACATCTCTCTGACATGGAGTTTCTTCCACATGAAGCTCCAGAGTGATGGTCTCTGATCCCATGGCGAGCTAGAGATTCAGAATAGGATTTTGGGAATGGAAATCTCCCAGAATGGAAATGGGCTTCCCATTAGATCTGTGGAATGCTCTGTTTCAAGGGTACACAGACACACACATTTGTTTTGGCTCTTCTTTTTCCAGTCACGGCCAAAATCTGTATTTTAAGACTATGGAATGAAAATATCTCATCTTTATCCTTTTCCACCCCCCCAAAAAAAAAAAATCCACAAGTACCACTCAGGGTTCTGAGTGTGAGCTGCAAAAGCTGGGTTCTTACAGCATTTCTTACTTGGAACAGTTGTTTCTTGTGCTTGGCAGCCTATCCAAAACACTCTTATAATCTGGTCTGGTTTGTTTCCAGGGTCATTCTATTGAATAGGGCATGATTTGACCATAAACTTATTGCTTAACAGAAGAGCATAGAAAGTCTCTTCACAAATCACACTTTTGTTAAATTTACCTGATCTAGGTAAATGTCAACATATTTTGTTAAATTACCTTGATCCAAGTAATGCTCAGTGCTATTGTTTCATCTGAAAATGGAGGCCATATCTATTTCCCAAGGATGTTTGATCCCATGGCTCTTTTCTTGGAAGCTATTCAGCTTAGACTATTTCTTCTCACCCCCTGTTGCAAGCTGCCACCCCCATGGGTCTGTTTTGATGGTAAAGCCTCCTCTAATCCCCAAGGATCATGCAACAGGAAAGGAATATAACCATGCATTTTCTCAGCCTCTGGCTCAGCTCCCCTCCCCTTTCTCTCACAGACCTGACACAGTAATGATTCTTTTAGTGTGGCACAACCAATTGCTGCTTGGTGGACTCTGTGAGGGAAGACATCATTTGGATCTCTGCCAAAGCAGGACCTGTATTGTTAGGGCTGTCCTTTTTGTTCCCATCCCTTGATATTTCCCAGGCTCTCTCCTGCCCTATATATTTTCTATTTAGTGGGTTGTTGTTTTCCTTGTTCTGTGCCTCCCTGTTCCTGTCCTACGCCTTTTCTGACCAAACAGACAGACACTGGTTGAAGTAGGACATTGCAGACAGCAGCTTGGGTACAGGCTGTGCGATTTCCTCAGTCTTACAGCTCAACTACATGCCATTGCCGGCACAGCGGAAGAGCTGGGTCCTACAGGCCGTTGCCCATGACTATGTAAATACAATGTGCTCTTGTGACCAGCCAAGCAAGGAGATGCTGTGGGAGGCCAGCAGCTCCTGGCAGACACCATCTGCAGGAGTGCATTGCATTCATGGGTGAGGAGGGAGAAGGAATGAGGGGCAGACACACGGACTTTGTCATCTCTGTATGCCTATAGATTGTTAGGCTACTTACATGAACTTTTTTTGGCTTTATGACAGGTCAGAACTAACTGAAGTATACTCTTTGCTTTATTGTTTCTGAGCTTAGATGGATTTTTGGTTTTCTCTTTTGCCGAAACTGCACTTACACACAAAGCAACCCTGTGTTTTGTTAACTAATCATGTTTTCCGACCTCGCATATCAAGAAACACAGTGACTATTACAGACCTGTGCCCACAATTGCAGAAACCTGGAAATCATTCCCCCTTCCCCGGGCTGGATGGAAACCGGGGCAGTGGGGGGACTCGGTGAGCCCACGCACAGCAGCCGTCCCTCGGGGTTCACCCCTAAGCCGGACACCTTCCCCGTGCCATCCGCCGGCCTGGGAAGTGCCGGCCCCGCCGCTGCCCCCGGCGTGGCTGGGGGCAGGTGCGGGCGCGGCCAGAGCGCGGCGGGCACGGTGTGCAGTGGGCAGGGCGGCGGGGCGAGGGTCTCGCCGCGGGGTTCGGAGGCAGACGGAGAAGGAGCGGCGCACGGAGGCCCCGCCGCGCCCCGGCCGTGCCCGGCGGGCTGTCGGGGCGGCACCGCCCCCCGGCACCTGTTGCCCGCCGGTTCCCGGGCGGCCCCGCCCGCCTCTCACCCCGCGGGGTCCGGGGGGCGGCCGGAGGCTCCGGGCCGCGGTACCCCCTGTGCCCTGAGGGCGTCGCGGCGGGGGTGTCCGGCGGCGGGGCGAGGCGAGGCCGGTGCCGCGCTGGGAAGGCGCCGGGGGGAGCGGCGGGCCATGGCCGGCGGCGGTGAGTCACCGCCGGGCCCCACCGGCCGTACGTAACCCCCCGCCGGGCGGCCCCCGCCGCACTCGCGGGCTGCGCTGCCGCCGTGGCCGGGAGCGGCTTCTTCCACCTCCGCCTCCTCCTCCTCCTCCTCCTCCTCCTCCTCCTCCGCACGGGGTGCTCGGCTGAGGCGAGGCAGCCGCTGCATGAACGTTTGTCTCGGGAGTAGGAGCAGCACCAGCAGCCCCCAAAATGCCGAAGCCGGTGAGTGTGGCGCGGGCGGGAGGCGCCCCGCGGGGCCGTGCCGGGGCCCGCCCGGCGCTGGGCGTTCGGGGCTGCCCGAGCCGGGGCTTCTGGCGGGCCGGGCACCTCCCAGTGCCGCGGCGTGGGCTTTTGCCGGGCTGGAAGGGCTGAGTCCAGGTCCCCGCTCCCGGTGCCGGGACGGGGCGTTTCGGCTGGAGCGCCCGCGGAAGTTCTCCTTGGCGCCGGGAGGGAGTGGCGGGCACCGCGCTCCGGAGCCACATCAGCGGCTGCTCTCAGCAGGAGGAGTCGCCAGCGCGGCTGCCGTGGGGCGCTGCGGGCAATGGGCCGTGGCTGGGATGGAGGGGTGCCTGGCCGTCCTGGCGCCGGGAACGGGGGGGATGGAGCTTCGGGAGCTGTGCTCCGTAGATCAGGCGGTGCATTGCTCCGTCTTCTGTGGCTCTGCCGTGCTAGCTACACACAGAGCTCCCCAGCAACTCTCAAAAGAGGAGCTTTCATCACATTCCCGCTTAACGAGAGGGTGGCAAAACTGCGCTGGCTTCCATTTAGTATGCGCATGGCCTGTGCATTTCTCTACAGGAAACGTGTGTCCGTGTGTACATATAGGAGAAACCTTGTTTCCTCCTTGTTTTGTTACCTTAAAACTAAACTCCAGGGACTCCTAAAACAGTTCTCCATAGAGGTCTTTACCAATCATTATTAAATACCTGTTTATTCTCTTTTTTTGTGTGTCTGTTTCTTTCTCTCTCCTTTTTTTTTTTTTTTTTTTTTTTTTTAATTGTACGGACTTGTCGTTTT
>JAYRBT010000114.1:53204765-53282622 GCA_036023395.1 Myiotriccus ornatus
GACTGTGGCACAGGGTGGACTTCCTGCTAGCATGTCCACCTATGGCATATGGACATGTGGCTGTGTGTCCAATCATGTTTATGCTAAACCAATAGTGCATGTACATGTGTGACACCCAGAAGTGTATAAGTAGAAGCACTGTTGTAATAAGGGGGGCTGGTATCCCTGGTCACCCTGTCGTCCTTCCCGCTCCGACCGACGGCAACAGCCACTGACCCATTGCATGATTCTGAGGAAGCCATTTCACCTTTCTATTGTGCTTTTCTTCTCAGTCTTTGTCTCTCCAACCTGGCAACCCCTCACAGCACGATCTGTCTCTTATGATATGTGTCTCACAGCAGGAGCTCAGCTGGGGCTTCCAAATTAGAACTGATTGGGAATTTTTCAGTGAAATAAATTTTCATTAGAAAGTGCATCTCAGTTTCAGTGCAGTTCTGCAGTGCAGTTGTGGGGATGCTCATCCAATGTGTGAGGAAGCAAATTCAGATAATGACTGAAGAACGTATTGTTAGAGGAAGTAGATCATCTCTAGCAGGAACGGTGGAGTGCACTTTGCCTGGGATGACTGTCAGGCTGTGGGTGAATTGACACAGTCACCTGTAGTTAGAGAGACAGCAGATCAGGAATTTGAACCTAGGGGAACGCTAGGGGAGATCACGTGCTCTTTTGTTGTTGTGTGTGTTTGTTTGTTTGTATAAAAACAAACCTTCTAAAAGCATTTATGTGTGCTACAAGAAAGAACAGGAGCATCAATGGAATGCTAGGAAGTTTCATGGGTAGGTTTGTTCGGTCTCACTCGGTTCTGCTCTAACCCTGCCTGCTGCTAACAGTGAGATCAGACATATTTGAACTTATAAAATAATTTCAGTCTAAAGAAGACCAACAAGTTCAGAATAAATCATGATCAAATATTTGAGGACCATTCATGACAAAAAGAAAGAGACTTTATTTTAAAAAATATTTCCAAAGAGAAATAAAAAGGCCTTTTGGTGATTAGTAAAAATAAATTGTCCCCTGCAAGAGGAAGGAGACCACAGTAAGCAAGCATGGGCAAAGGGAATAATCAGATCAGTAAACCCAAGCAAATAGTAAAAAAGTCCAGTGAAGACAACAGGAAATCAAAGCAAAGAATTAAGGGGAAAGTGGTATGGGGCTTTAGTAAGTTTTGATGTGCTATCATGAGAGAAAGAAAACAGCCAGCGACTTTCAAAAGTGATACCATTACAGCTCTTAGAACATTTCCTTAGTAGCTTCTGAATATTAATTCTGGTGAAACACACTAAAGAGAGCAACACTTGAGAAAGAATTGATTTTTATAGAAAAAGTTCTGTTGTTATGAAGCAGATCTCCACTATATACCGGCATAAGTTGCTACCTGTGTGGAACACTGCAGCAGTACCAAAATGGCAGTGTTGAAGGAAAGATGTCTTTTCTCCCATTTCTATCCCCACTTCAGCTCCTCTTATTGTCTGCTGGGCTAAAATACCCTTGTTTTGTAATCCGGAGAGTGGCTGAATCATATTCAATTTACATGATCACTTTGCAGCTGAGTATGATTGCACTACATATGTGGCATCTCCAAAGGATATGCGAAATGTCATTTGCTGAAATGGCAGCTCTGTAAACATGCCTCCAGAGGGCATTTTGTACAAAAGTTAAGAATATCAGGAGTAGCATATCACTTAGGCTACAAATTTGTCCTGGACCACACACTATTCTCTCTCTAGCTTCTGCCTACCAGATGCCAATTCTGTGCACGTGGCTGTGAACTTGGGTGAGGGCTCAGGCTCCGGTGTAACTGCAATCAGGACACAGTCTGCTACCAGGCATTGTCATTGCCACTGTTATCAATACGCTTTGCGGAAAATCAAGGCCTTAAGCTCAAGCTCACTCTGTGAGCTAACAATTCTCTAATTACTCACTTTAGACTCAGCTAGAAACAATCATTTTTCCAACTGGTAGAACAATATTCCAGGAGAATATATGGAGAAACAAGTAAAATCCTGGAAGAAAGCTCAATAAAAATATTACAATTACAGTACAAATTACTAACAAAATCACTAGATCAGGCCCCTCCACAAGGAAGACAGTAACTCTTCCAGAGCAGGATGATGACCTGTATTATTTCCTCAGAAACAAACAAACAAAAAATGTCTCCTTTTAAACTACTTGGCTTAAAAAGCCCCAGCAAACTACAAAGTATTCTGTGGGGAAAAGGTTTGCCTGTGAATCTTCTGCTACATAAATTCAGATTAAAAAAGAGAAAAATTTGAGACAAACAAGCACTGACCTGTGAGTGAGAGTTAAGCAAACATGTAGATGAATTCAGAGATGCAGCCTTGTGATGGGGAAATACTGAGGGTAATAAATGTTTACGGAGGAAAGTTCTGTGGATTTTCAGGCAGGGGAATAGCAGTGGTTACCTCCTGCTAAAATATCATAGCCGCAATGAAGTGGCAAAGACGACAACTGACATGTCAGAGACACATAAATCTATCCTTACAGGGCTGACAACTTGGTATGATTGCTCTCCAAAGATAACTTCATAACTTGCTGAAGTGTGACTTAAGGATGCCCTGGAGCAGCACTAACCTGTGTACCTTTCTTGTGGGTAACTTTTTATAAGCTATAGTTTTAGTTAATAGCTTATGCAATTTTTCATTTGACCTACGGGTGTCCCATGTGGGTGGGATTTTAAAAAACACTCAGGCCCAGATCCACAGAGGGATTTACACAGAGATGATTGCACCTATAATATATATTGGGGAGCAGAGCAGAGACTTGGACACAATTTAGCCTGTAATCTAGCAAGGATACAGGAGAGTGTCTGCAACACCCTTGAATGTTCACCAGGAAATCTACCCATGCTTACATGCGTGAAATTGCTTTGGACTGTGGTTATGCCTTAGCTGTGTTCCTTCTGAAATGTCATAAAACTGGCCACCAGGCAAATGTTTTTGAAAAGCCCAGTCTGAATATTCCTTTTCCTACTGTAACTTTGACCCTTTCCAAAATATCTTTTAGAAAGAAGTACTTGAATTTTCTTACCAGGCAGACCACTACAGCAGGAAATGTGTGCAGTTTTTGTTTCAGTGTTTTGTTTTTCAAGTGAACTGCTGTATATACTCACAAGAATAAAAAGGATGATAAAAAGGACAGTAATACAATATCCATTTTGGTCCCGGTGATGTTAGCTGTGCTTAATCTGAAGTAGTTGATAGTCTCTGCATGCAACTTGAGATCTTTGAGTACATCTTCCCTTTTGATGCTGTCAAAGAGACGGGGTGGTATCTTCACATATGTCAAACACTAGGATAAATTTTGTCCTCCATGGGAAACAAGCCACAAGCAGCAGTGTATCTGATGAATAAGCCCTTAGGGAAGCCCCTTTATTTCCATTTTTTCCCTGTCTTTTCACAAAGCCAAACCATCCCCTGTGGCATTTGTGCACTCAAAAGACAGTTGCATTTGAAAGGCCAAAAACAGTCAAACTAAATAAATAGATATGAAAAGCTGAATCCCTTGTGATGCCATGCTAAAAAATAGGTGCCAGGCTGGCAACTACTGCACAAAGACTCACTGATTTTCACTATAACAGGTAGTAAATGCACTAAACCGTACTCAGGATAAACTTCTGAGGGCTGCAGAGTGAACTGGAGTCTTGGGTTGTCCTCTAGGAACAACATTAGGGTAAAGCCTATGAATTTAAGAATTTCTAGATCCAGGCACAAAGCCTCCAGTGACTTCCAGGGGAGTGTCAACTGAAGAAAAATAGCAGTGCAAAGGCCTTAAAGACATGATAAGGCTTCATTTCAAAAACATTGTAAGTTTATTTTGTTCATACCTACAGGACAAAGCATGGTAATACTGCAGCTGTTGTAGTAGTATGGTCTAAGGATAAGAAAAAAAATTGCTGGGAGATGCAGTATTTTCTCTTAGACCACCCATTTTAACTAGGGAGAAAAAAGCTTGCAGGCACAAGTCCTCTTTAGTATACAAAAGACTTCCTCCAGCTATTGGTATCAGCTATTAAAGAAAAAGAGGTTTCCTTTCCCTTAAACTTCGCCGTGGAATCAAAGTGAGATCTGAACTCTCCTCTAACCAAAATACTGGGTGATCTAAACCCACACAGTAAATAAGCATTGAAAATGTTAATTGGTAAAGCTGATGAACTCACGACACTTCCTGAGACTGACATGATTTTAAAGTTAGTCAGAAAATAGGTTTTTCCCCACTGGGCATATTTTAGAGGCATAGGGATTTAAAGTCACATCCTTGCAGGAAGTCATCACAGAGTATGTGAACACTTAAATCCCAAGAGTGAAATGTGGGCCCTGAGGAACTGGTATGGTTATAAGAGTGCACGGGCCTTGTAATAGCATGTTTGTAATAGGGTGGAAGTTGGTATAGAAAATGGGAGAAGAGGAAAGTAAATTCTGCCCTAAAGCACTTGCACCCTCACTCTTGGTAAGAAGCCAGGTAAGTATTTTATGCTGCATAGCACTTCAAGATTTACAACCTTTTGTCTTCGCTGATAAAGAAAATATCATCTAAATGCAAGTAGCAGGAAAATAATAACATAAAAATAATTTAGCTACTTCTTACTTCATGGCATGAACTAAAGTGGTGCTGTCATTGCTCAATGTCAAAAAATATAGTCTTTGTCAGATAAAATGCACCACTGACCATTTGCTGCAACACAGGTGTTCTTGTTTGTTCTAGCATTTCATTCCTTTTGTGCTTTCTAGATCTGAAATGAGAGGAAACCTGGTGAGGATCCTTTAGGATAATAGAACAGGGAAGCAGGTTTCTCTTTAAAGCTCTCCTGTTACAAGGAACTAAGATGTTTCTTCTAAATACTCATTGTAAAGGCAGGGAAAACTAAGAAAAAGTGACTCTAAAGTACTGTCTGCAGTCAGATTTGTGGTGAATGTTCTCAAAAACTGTTTTCTCTTACAGTTATATGTTGTGGACTTGAGCATTATGTCCAAAAAGTTGATCAGGATCAGGAACTGCTAAAAGAGGAACAGAAATAGGAAAGCAGGACAGTCTCCTAGGCCCCTGAATCTAGGACAGGTATATCGTATTTCTGAGCCCGCTTGAAAGCCTCAGTCTGTCATTCTTACTCTGGTACCTGATCTTAAAGAAGGTAGTAACACTATTTCCTCTCACGCATCGATTTCCATTTAGTGTGCACTTTAATCAGTCTTTCTTAATGTGAAATATAACATTGGCCAGCATAGAAGGTTTCTCTGGGCAGCCCCAGATGTAGGAGCAGCATAAATATATTCAGTGCTACAGTGATAAGCAAATACTTTAAAATAACATAAGTTTCAGCTTACATCCATATTCATACACAAGCAGTAGGCACATTCAGCACTAGCCTGAACAGAGGACATCAGGTAACACAGCACAAATACAGAAAGCAAGTATAAAATGAGCCTTTATCAAACAGTTTCTACTTCATTTATTCTTGTCCTGCTCTGACTGGTGTAACTTATAATTAGTCTCTGCCTGCAGTGGTATGGTTCCAAAGAATGGTGGATTAGGGAGAAACTCTAGAATTTCTCCGTAACTTGACAAGTTATAACCTGAAAAAGCTACACTTAGTCCATTAAAGATTTTTCACAGTGACATTTTAGTGCAGCTAAGGAAATATGCCACTGTGCCATTTATCATTTTCAGGGTATGGTCAGTGAAAAGAAGGTTACTATGAAGAACAAAATAAAATAGATTACACGTATAGAAGTGAGGTGAAGAATACTGATAAATATACACCACTGAATGTCAGCAAATGTCACTTGAGAAGCCATTTGCAGCTACCAGAACAGCCCTGCAAAACCAGAAAAAGTAGCAAAACCAGGCAAAACAAGTTGGGTGTACTCACTTCCACATGAATAAGCAATAAACCTCTCTGAAGTTACACCATAAAGTTGTTAAACTTGATAGATGAATTTTCCAAATTGTTCTGTTGCATACTGTATATGGCTACAAAGGACTATGGATGTTTTAAAGTGAGAAAGGGAAAACATTGCTGAAAATGCAAGAATTTAAGCATTTTTGTTTACGCCCTTGCATTCTGCTTTGTGTTAAAGGGACAGTATGAACAAAGAAGTGATTCATCACACTGCTTTCTTTTTCTTCTATAGGGCTGCTCTTTTTTGTTATCTGAACTTCGTGGTTGGAACTATTGCATTATTACCATTTCTCCTTTAAATACATTCACTGCTTTAGCAGCAGGACTTAGAGCTAAATAATTTGGGTTTGGTAGGTAGAAATGTTGCAAATGAAAGCTTTTCTGCTGAAAAACTCCTAATGGTAGCTATCTAACATGACATCTAAGTTTAAGTGAGAGACCTGCAAGACATCTATTTTTCCAGTAGCATCTGATTTGTAGATCTATAGATCAGCTCCATTTTGGGTTATAGACACACTGACCTGGAAAAAGCTCTCCTTGTGAAAGTTACAACACTTAAGAGACAACATCAAGATTCCTTCAGGCTTATTTTAATCTGGACTGTCTGCAGCCTCTTGAGACACTGCTCTTCATTGATAATAAACTGAAGATCTTTGACTCAGAAAATATCTCCAAGGAAAAGTAGGAGTTCTTAAAATTTCAGAAACTCTGTCTGCTTCTATATTTAATTTTCCATGAGATTCTTCCTCCCAAGTTCTAATTTATCTTAGCAAAATCAGAGACAGCCTGAATCATTTTGATTTCATGAGACTGTTATCCCCAGACATCATACTCATGTAAATTTTACATCAGTTTTGTTTTCATTAGTGAAAAGTAGCAACATGGATCACATAAATGGGGTCATACGAGAACTACTTTATTCAAAATATTTCATACATGCTAAGATACGCTGATTGTAGAACTATTTCAGTCAAACTTCTCACCATATGTTCATGTAAAAGCTATAAACAACCAGCCCTACAAGGGCATCCTAAAGCCTGAGAGTTTAAATCTTTGAAGAGAACAAATTTCTTGTACTTACAGATCCTGTAGATGGAGTAAGGGCGAACCTTCCTTTCTTGGGCAGGATGTTTATACAGTGAATTTTCTCTGTACAAGTCTTCACTCTATTCTTGCAAAATCAAAAGTGATCCTTATTAGTAAAGCCAAACCCTTTATTAAATTAAATGTAAAGCCTGTTTTAGAAATGAACAATGAAAATCGGAAAACAAAGATTAAACATATGGGTTGAACTTTACTGAACCGCTCCCCACCCCATTCCCCCTGATTCTTTCAAAACAGAGGTAATCTTTGAGGCAAAACAGGCATTTGAAAGCATCTGTCATCCAGAAGCTCTGTAGATGTTTTGCTGCTTCTTTGGTCTTGTTTTGAATTTCTCTGTCAATTTGAATAGATGTAACAGAGTCTCTAGGAGTGATGCTCTCAAGCTGAGAAGGCAAGGACTGTGTCAGATGTAACAAAGAAGAAAAGATCTATCAGTTTGTTACCTCATCAAGAATATCGGAGTCCCCAGAAGCTTCTCTTTTTAGATAAAAATGTTCAGTTTTGTGAAAAGCAAGAGAAAACTTATTAACTGTTTATGTGTGAAATGTAATGTTACATAATAATATGCTTACCATTTTTTTAGAAGTTCTGAGATGTAGTGTATTTGCACACACTCATCTTCAAAACAGACAATAATACAATTTGTTAAAGGGTATTTGAAAAACAGAAATGCTTGGCCAGGAGGTTTTAAAGAAATTCTTGAACAAACAGGCAGCACATGAATAAATATGCTGATTTTGCGACAAGCACTGAAAAGAAGCTTCTGGTTAGCAGCCTGCCTAACTTGTGAATGGTTTAGCCCTTCCTTCCTCCATCCTAAGCATGAAAGCTGCTATTCACACCCCACACTTGATCCAAACTACTGAATGTGATACAGAAGTGCCTACTGACGTTGGACCAGGCCCTGTAGGCCTGCATGAGCCCAGAGCCAACCTACACTTCCCCATAACCTGAAGTCCCTCCAGTGCAGCTGTTAAGGTATGTGCAAAATATCTGAAGCACTTAATCAGACAGATCTTGTCCTTTGGAAAAAGTAGAAATTTTGCCTGAACACAGTGGTACAGGTTTTGCTTTGGTACAGACGGTAATAATGAAGAATCATAATTTCTGCTATTGGTGGTTTTGATAGATTTGTCTTTCTGAGTAAAAAGAACACACAGCTCTAAAGGGCGGGGGGAGAAGATTGTAATATTTGGTCCTTTTTTATTTTAATGGCTAAACATTGTAATGCTAGCTAAACAGAAATTCTTGTCTGTTAATAGGTTCCTTTAGTTTGTAATAAATAGGAATGCTAATGACTAAAATTTGGTATTTGGTATGCATTAGCTTTTGTAAGTCTTTTCTTTACAGGCTTCATTGACATTCAATATGGCAAGCTTCCTTTGAAACATATTTATAAAATAACTACAGTATAATTAAACCAACAAAGCCATCTTTTAAGTAAGCTTAATAGCTCAGTTTTTCACTCTGTAAATTTTTTATTTTAAGGAGGAAAAATAGTTATACTCAATTCTACTATATATTTCATTTTTCATCTAATATTTTCTTTTCATTTACAATCTGTGCATATCTAATTCTTGACAACTGTGATTATTAATGTGTGCATGAAAAACATGCTTCAGAGAATCCTCCACAAGAATATTTTTTGTTAATGAGAACCGAAACATATCTTGACAAAGACAATATATGTAATGTATATGTGTATATATACATATTTTAATAGCTAATGGTGGTGTAGTTAATACAGAAAAATGAATTAACAGATATGGCAGGTAATACTCGAAGTGGATGCTGTTTGATAAATGCAACTAAAAATATTTTAATTATATAAAAGCAATAGGTAAATAAAAGCAATTATATTTAATTTTGCTTTCAGCTTGTGAGCATTTACTGTAAGCTTTAATAGAGGGGAGAGCTTATGCAGAAGACTAATGGCAGCCTTAGTCACTGTTAGCATTACTCATTAGGGTTTGTAAGTAGTACTTATTCTGAGGTATTTCTCTGGAAGACTAAAATGTTCTTTGTGAGGGTACTTGGATCCTGATAACTCTAATTCATAATATCTACCTCATTCAGAAAATTAAAGTTTACAGAGTCCTCAGGAGTTTGAAAATCTTCTTACTATTTGGAGCCATTATCATGTTTACTTAAGGCCAAGGTAAAAAGTGATAACTCTCATCGTAATAAGTAAAGTGGAACCTTGTAACTGTTTCTTAAACTCTGTCCTCTACAGGCACAATAATATTGAGACCCCATTTACGAGATGGTGAATAAAAACTGTTGACATCATTGTTATAATCTTTATTTAAAACTGTTACCAAGGTTACTAATTACCATCACTGTATGCAACAGGTCCCTCTGAAGCAGTATCTTTACAGATGAACTGTAGTGTGTAGGATTATAATAAAAGGCATAAGGGATTATGCATAGGCAAAAATGATGAAAATAACACAAATACATCTACATTATACGGTCATCGCGTTGCAAAACCTCTGCTTTCAGTGCTGAAATGCACGATGTGGCTTTTTGTTTAATTCAAGATTTTAGAGAGATGTTAACCGTATCCTGAAGTGGCTTCACAATGTCGGGGAGCAGAGAAGGCAGGAGTCATAGAGACCTATAAAACCTGCTGCTGCTGGAAATGTTCTCGCGTCTTCTCCAGTCTTAGCAGGGCACCTGGTTTACGGGAAAATATGCCTCTATTGTGTTAAGCAGGACCGCAGTGGGAGAGCATGGAGCTGGCTGCCACACGACCCGCAGCCCAGGGCTGCCCGCGGCCGGGGGCATCCGAGCGGGGCGGCGGAGACCCCCTGGGCACTGGGGCTGAAACTGGGCTTCCAGCGTCTCCAAAGGGGGGATCTCCCCAGGGCTGACGGGGTGGCTAAAGGGAAAGCGGGGCGGCAGGTGAGGTCCCTCTCGCCTCCCGGCCAGCACCTCCGTCCCCCTCTAAGTCACTCTACCCCGCCCTCAACTTAATGACACAAATCCGGGCTCTTAAAGTCTTTGCGACTGATCGTACTCGCTCATTTATAAATAATGATCTCCATATAGATGCATAACAACAACATACCAGAAGTGTTTGGGGAGAAATCCGATTAAAGTCTATAGCTTTTTTTCCCTTCTCTCACGGAGCAAAAGTCTTGCTACAGGTCAGCTGCCGCAGCCGGCCCAGACTGCGGGGTTAAAGGGAAGAAAAGGCTCCAGGCAGGCCACTTCCCCCCCGGGCGACAGGAGGGGGTTGCCACCGAGCGGCAGGCCCTGCCGGGGGGCAGCCAGCGACCCCCTCCGCCCACCCGGACTGGGGAGAGGCTCGGCCGGGCATTTTGAGGGGAGGCAGCCGCCGCCCTGGCTGGAGCGTGAACTCTGCGGCCGGGACCGATTTCCCCCGGCGCCAGCATCCCCGGGCACGGGCGTGGGGCCGCCCCGCTCCGCCTGGACCGGCCCGGCCTGGGGTGGTGGTGACGCAGAAACGTGCTTTGCTTTCCTCTTTCGGGCGATTTAGGGAAACTAGAAAAACAAACATCGGGCCGTTTCATGAAACGGTGGAGAAAACTACGAAGGGAAAGAGAGCGGGACACATCCTTTTAGAGGAAGGACAAGGGTTCTCTGAGGAGGGAAAACAAAAGATGACAGTGGTGGCTGTAACCCCACCATGAACCAGGGACCTCCTGGCCACGCTCGGAGAGCTAACCTCCCCGGACTTCCCATTACCTCTCCATGACACTTCACTAATGCTCACACAATGGCCAACTGAGCAGTTTAAGTAAAGATATTTTAACCTGAACTAAACATTGTCTCCAGACAATAGGATGCAAAGCAACATCTGGTACCACACATAAACAATGCTGTGCAACAGCATATGCTCGACGTCTGGAAGTTTATGTCAACGCTAAGCAGTCGAGGAGGCTGTCGCTGCTCGGCATGAAATCATAATAAATGGCTGTTTGCTGTGCTTCCTAGATGAGCATCTAGGATCTTTCCTCTCAGGGCATCCTCTTCAGGTTAAGATTGCTCAGCAAGACATCTTCGGACCCCATCCGCGCCTCTTCCCTCCCGCCCTCGGAGCAAACCACCAGTGAGAAATACCGCGGGGAGAGCCCGTGGACCGGCCTAGGGAAAACACGGGGTTACCACTTCCCCGCTGTGGCTCCGGCAGGCACGGCTCGGCCGCCGGCGCCGGTGGAAGCAGCCGATGATGAATGGCCAGCTTCAGGGAAGCGCTTCTTTAAAGAGGAGGCTCTAGGCTAATGAAACAACGGGAGGTGACTATTGCAAACAGCTGTTCCTCATACATATTTCATTATACAATCAGATAATGCGTCTTACCACCTTCTCAATTATTCACAGATAAACATTTTCAAGACGTTTTGACATCTGTCTTAGGGCCTGCTATTAATTTAGTAATCACTATGGTTAAAAATGTATGGGGACTGCACCTCACAAAAACTCGGATTTCACTTACGAGAACAACTACAGTAAGAGCTCTCCCCAAGATGGGGGAGACACACAATCTTCGCCCTGAAGCCCTCGAGCTGCCGCTTCGGGGGGGCTGCGCCGGCCCCGCGACGGTCCCTGTGTGCCCTGCGCTGTGCAGCGCCGGGCCCCTCCCGGCGCCCTCCGGAGCTCCTGGGGAGAAACGATGGGCGGAGGAGGCCGAGCGGGGGAAGAGGCGACACTTTCCCTCCCTGGCAAGCCAGGAAAACACCCAGAAAAGTCGTGTCTGTCCCTTCCGTCGGGCTCTTGGCACAAGCGCTCTGCTTCTCTCCGGGGGAGAAGGGCTCTCACCGTCTCCTCCATCCGCCCCATAAAAGGACATCTGCCTGGCCGGCTGAGTGATCCGCCAGTCCTCCACCCAGTGTCCCGGCCGGCCCCCCGGCGTGGCGGGTCAGCCCGGCCGGGGATAGCGGGGGGTCGGTGGCAGCTCCCGGGGCTTCCCTCCCCGCAGAAAAAAGCCCGCGGGTCCCCTGGCTGGGCGGCGAGACGCGCTCGTCCTTCCTGAGCGCCGGGAAACTTTTGACAGCAAGTTTGTTCCACTGAGGCCGGCTGGTTGTAAAACCGCAAGGTTTTAGGAAGGTACAGCGTCTCTTTTGTGTCTCTTTCTTAGCAATAATCCGTTTTCTTAAAACAAATCTCAAGCCACCCCCGAAACGCACTTGCACACACACAACTACCAGATGTTACATACGAACATTAAAGAGCGAGTTAAACGAGCAAAGGGGAGAATCAAATCTCGACAACCCTTTCAGACACTTTATTGATTAAATTAAGCCTCTCAGCGCCTCTTTCCTTCCTCCATTTCCCCACGTTACCTCTTTTTACCAAAAAATTCACACACAATCGGCGACCTTCACGACCTCCTCCACCCCCATGCCCAGGTAAGTGGATGAAAACGCTTGCGTACTTTCCCGTCCTGCTACATAAGCCCTTGATTACAACTAGTTTCTAGAGCTGCGATCTGGCCAGTGATAAGAGGATTCTGCTTTGCACAGGGCACAGGACCGACCCTTGAGCCAGCAAAACCGAGGGAGAAGTGGTGTTTTCAGCCTGTGTCCCACTGCTCTGCCCGTCCCGTGGGGGCTTTGCCACCTCCACACCTACCCATGCCACCCCCGCCCTCCACTGTGCAGGGACGGCCGCTACCCGCGGAGGTCGCACACGGGGGTCCACCAGCCTCCAAAGTGCTGGCCGTCTCCGCTTGCGCATCCTGGCGGGTACCCGGCTGCGGACGGGTGTGCTCTAAAGCCTCAACGGGAGTCCCGGCCGCGAATTTCATTTTAATCGCACGACCAAGAAAAGTGCCGACACCAGGGACCGCTGGGTGTGTAAAAACCTTTCTGCCTCGCAGGTGGTGAAAGGCAGAGGAGGACCTGGGGACAGGCAAAAGAAGGGATGCTCTGTGAAATGGAAACGACAATTCTTAGTGCTCCTTCCAAGTATTACCCACAGCTGAAGGCCTTGCCTTGCCTTGAATGCTCTGTAAACAGCAAGAGGGTTAGTGGTGAGCTCTGGTTCAGGTCTACATGGACCCCATGATTTTAAAAGTCAGAAATAGGGGAAATCGGGCTGTGAGTGTGCGGAAGGAAGAACCCTTCCATCTCAGCAGCATTCATCGTATTTTAAAGTGAAGCGTCAAAAGCTCGCTGGAATCTTTCCACCAGCAGCTTTCAAATTGGTCCTGCACTCGCTTAGAGCCGGTCTGTGCCTACCTGGCTCATAACTTCAGCTGTCTGAAGTCCTTCTATAGTTTCAACACTGTACTTGCAACTGTGGCCCTGCAGAGCCGTCCTGCTCCCTGTTCCCACCCCAGCCTCAAGACGTCCTTTGCCCTATTGATGTGTGCTACAACCAAACAGGGCAAAAAGACGAGAATTGTATTCGACAGATGCTGCTCACTCGTGAATAACAGGTTCAGCGCATACGGTATCTCTCGCCATTATCCTGTAAGTTAATATCGAGTAGCAATAGCTGTCTAAATATCAAAATCTATTTATAGGGGATGCAGAGCTGTGACCTCTCCATCTGACCTTCAGGAACCGCAGGCTGCAAAACAGGGCAAATTAAGAAAGAAAAAAAAGGAAACAAGGAAAAACACAGGATTACAATGGAGATTCGTGCGTGGTGGAGCTGGGCTGGGCTACCTTTGTTCCGAAATCCTGATAGAACTTGAATCTTTAGGACAGTACCGGCTCTGCGGACCAGGGGAGAAGAGGCTCTGTCCGAATTCTCTGTGTCCCTGCCGCTATCGCGGTGTTGTTTCATCCACTTCTGCACCCCTGCAAAAGTTGTTGTCAGGTTTTGGATGGGGTTGGGGTTTGTGGGGGGTTTTTTCACATAAAAAAAAAAAAATGCCGGAAAACAAGACAAAACAGCGCCATTGACTAAGCAGCAGGTCTCAGTGAGAGGTGAGGGAGCGGAGAGCTCAGCAGAGTGCAGACCCACAGCTCGGGAAACCATTTCGCACGAGGGGCAGACGGGAGACAGGGATTTGTTTATTTCGCTCTTCGTTGCCTTCCCAGCATAAATGAGGGGTGCGCGGAGGGACTGAGGCTTAGGGAGTCTTCTCAATCCCCTCCCTGGGGGCAGTCGGGCGCACTCTGGCGCTGCCCGGAGGTTTCTGGGACCCCTGGCTAGGCGAGTGTCTGGGCCTTGGGCTGGAACCCCGTGACATCCCGAGCTCCCTGGGATAGTTCCCCATCGGCATCCTTTCCCAGCAGGCGGGGAGAGGGAGGATGCTCCGTAGGGTCCCAGAGCAGAAATCAGTGTTATAAAGCGCATCCCATCCCCCCGGGGGAAACTGGAAAGGAGAGGTGGGGAAGAAGAGAAGAATAATCCCGAAGTACTTTTTTTTTTTTTTTTTTTTTTTTTTAATTGTACGGACTTGTCGTTTTCATCCCCCCTTCTTTCTGTTGACGCCACCACCTGCTCGCCACCTCCCCCCTCCGGGCTTCTAGTCGGTTTTTCGCTTGTTTTATTTTAAAGTCTGCTGCTTCTGTGCCAGTTAGAAACGGTAATTCCCTTGGGGAACCAACTGCCTAACGCAGAGCTTTGAGCAGTCATTGGACCAGACGCACTTTTGAACTTTGAAGAGCATAATCAGAACAGATTGTTCTCACTATCGCTATCTATTTTAGTAGAGGCAATATTTCTTAAAATGCAGTGCAGTGAAGGATTTATGTATGAGCTCACATAAATGAAATATGAAATGAGAGTAAACAAGCTTATCTTTAAGGTAATAAGCAATTCATGTTTTAAAATCGTAACATTGAAATTAGTCAAACTTTTTTCTTTTTTTTTTTTTTTTAATTTTTTCTCTTTTTTCTTTTTTTTTCTTTTCTTTCTTTTTTTCCTAAAGTGCTTAGGTTAACTTACATTGCAATTTCTGTAAACCTACAAAAAAACCCCCACACCAAATGTTGTTCAGTCCTTTTGAGAACTGAAAAATCTTCAGTCTCCCTGTATTTCATCAGTAGGAGGTGATATATTGCTGCATATAATAATGCATACTGAAAGGACCCTTCTGTAACTGGGGAAGCAAATACATAATTTACAAAGCATTGATATAAAAGTTTGTGTGTAAATAATCTCTCTTTGCCTTATTAGCTGTTTGCTAATTACAGAGTGCTTTCTCGAAATATCCTGGTTAGAATAATCTGAAATCCTGGTTTAGGACTAAGTCGCACTGGAAGCCATGGATAGGTGTAGAAAAACTCTTTAATCTCTTAAAAAAAGAATACAGCTGTGTTTATCTTTTTGCTTGACATGGCTATGGTTGTATTCATTCATAGATGGTAATTTTTCTTTGTGTCTTGGCTGACTAGCCAGTGAATAACAAAGGTGGATGGTGTAGATCACCTTCCACTGGGGAAGGCAGTGGTAGTCTAATGATTTCTGAGACATGACCTGCTGGCTGGGATTAATGGACAAGACTGTGTCAATAGTTTGCACAATATAAGCTTTTTTATTATTATTTAACCTGTTGTTCAGTAGGGCTAATTTGCACCGTACTGTAAAGGAAAAAGGGGAATTTTGCAGAGGTTATTTTAGTAAAACACTGTTTGGTCTGACTGCTTCTGACTGAGACTGGATTTGGATCCTTCCCAACTCAGCTCATTTGGTCTTAATACAGCTAAATAGGATTTGTGTCAGTTTGCATGGAGAGAGGATGTAAAGCTGTCACTCCAGAGGCAGAACTGTGCTCAGGACAAATGTGACAACAGCCTTTGGCATGTGTGAGGAATGATAGCATGACCTCTTGGGAAGCAGTTTTAGTTTTTGATGGGTATTTGACAGGGGTGCTAAATATTTATTACCTGTGCTTGTTTGCATGTGTCTTGTCTGCATGGCATTCGTAAATAAGATGTTGCTTGGCGGACTCCATGCTGCTGTGTGTGAAGTCTGACACACTGGTCATCAGTTATTTACAAGTAAAGGTTAAGATGACAGAAAGCAAAATTTTGGCAACACCTCCTCCTCTCTGCTCCTCCCCCCTAACCCACTAAGCTAAACCTTTATGTGAAACTATTTTTTAAACAAAAATTATGCATGCACACACAGAGCTTATGGATCACGTTTGTAAGTTATTATTTCACAGTAAACAAATAGCAAGTCCATTAACACTAGAACGGTAGTGATTTTATGTTTTAGTTTTGTACCAAAGTGAAGTGCCAGAAAGCCGATTATATTCCCGACTCAGTGGTAACATTTGGTCACAATTAGTTGTATCTGATGCATGCTTACCATGATCAAAATAAATTTTAGTAACAGTCCGGAAAATAATTCTGAAATGAGTATATTTGTTAATATAGACACGTTAATATATAATTTAACACAGGCGTTCTGCCATGTGTAACAGTTACAAAGTAATAAAATCTCTCCAAGGTAAGCTGTAAATATGTAACTTGTACCCAGTTCATAAGGGTTTATGGCTGGGAGTTCATAAGCAGTTCAGATACATGACTTCCACCTAGTCTGTGCAGAGGTTCATTAGGTTTTACAGGTAGTGAATTATTGTGTAAGGAAAAGCAAAAGATGCCATCTAATCCAAATCTTGCAGTGTTATTGGGAAACAAGTGAAATGCTAAATAAACTTACTTGCTCAGCCTTGCATCCTTTCATTACTGGAGTGTCTGTGTGCTCTCTGTATTTTTCCTAGATTTGTAGTGCTATTTTACTTCTGTTTGACTCATTGAATGGATGGTGTTTTAGGTGAAATATATCCTTTTGCAAAACAAGCCAATCTAATAAATTGTGGTTAGAACAGCATGGCTGCGGGCTAATGAACAGTACTTACCGAAGGAGGAGGAAATGTGATCTCTGGTCTATAGAGCTGTTAATTTGATCTGACCTACCAACATTCTTGGTTACTTTATTGAAGGTGGATTTTTTCTTCTTTTTTTTTTTCTATTTTTTTTTATTTATTTGTTTGTTTGTTTTGTTTCCTTTTGGGGGAAAAAAACTTAGAGCTTCACAAGAAATTGAGTGAGCTTTGCAGCAGAGTATTTGATTCATGTAGTGTCATACAGGAACTTTTAATACTTGTATGCATGTATATAAAACTGTGTTAAGAGAAGACAGAAGTAAATGCAGTCTAAGCCCTTCTGGTGCTAAAGAGAAAATATAAGTGAATAATATTCCGAGGCACCGTTTTTTTAATACTTTTATTAAGGGCCCGTGTTCAGAAAGCTGAGCATAGTAATGAAATTTGGTAATTCCGTGCTGTTGAGGGGGAGGTGTTATTGATGCGGAGGGCCAGTATGTAAAGGGAATTGAAGGACAGAGGTAATAAAGTCCCACTGCAACAGTTAAACTTGGAGGGGTGGGGAAAGAAGGTCCCTCACTAAATAGGATAGAAAGAGATGGATTAGTCAGTGGTAGAATGACTGTTCGACTGTTTGTGTCATCTGCAATGCATAGGGTGTCTCTAACAGACAGCATTAATAGAACGTCCTACAGAGATCTTTCCTTGAATGTAGGTTACACTTGTCTGTGTCCAGGAGAGACAAATTCAAGGCAGAACCTAGGAAAGGATTTTAGGATGATCAGAGGCAGAAAGCCACCTCACTATAAGAGGGTACTTGGCTAGTTTAGCCTGGTAGAATTTAAGGAGTTACCTCTTCCTTCACCTGTGTAAAATGTAAGGATTTTAAATGCCAAAGAGGAGGAAGAATTGCTTTAAGCAGAATTTGTGATTTAAGGGACTTTTAAACCTTAGAGCAGTTAAGTGCGTGTGGTGGGTTTTGTGTGGGTAGGATTTTTTTTTTTCTCCTTCCTTGTTGATCATATTAGAAGGTTATTCCAAGACCTAACATCCCTTAAGACAAAATTTGACAAGAACACAGTTTGATGGTGCTGCCTGTAGGAGTGGGGAACTGGAACTGATGTCTCAAAAGGTTTTTCCCAACTCTGTGCTGTTAATCATGTGCTAGTGTGTGCTAGACATTAAGTGGTTAGACAAGCCCTCCATACCTGTTTGATGTTGAATATTCATGTACTCTGAAAAAAGAACTTGAAGGCAGCGTGCAAGTCTTCTGCCAAACCTTTATCTGTCTGTGAACAGATATGGCATTAAAATTCAACATGTTTTCAATAAGCCAGTCCAAAAAATATGTGAGTGTAGTGACAGGAATTTATTTCTAAATATAAATAATTAATAATTGTTCCCAGATCTTCCCAATTTATTCTTGACTGTATCTTTTAATTACACCTAGTGGTTTAATCTTAGTGTTCTTCACAGCAGATTGCTGTAACTGGACTGAAGTAAAAATACCTTTTCATAACCGTAAGTGCTCGTAATTAATTAAAATACTCTTAATTTATGGATAGGTATAGATTTAGTAAAAAATATAGTATTACCCTTGTAGGCATGAATTGCAGTACAGTGGGTGATACAGTATGTGGTGTGCTTGATACCAAGAGATGTATACTCACTTTGGCACAAAGTGGAAACCTGAGGAAGCTTCTATTTGCCAAAGTAAGAACTCCTACTCACTGCTGCAAAAGAAAGGTGGAGGATTCTGAGTAGTAAATTTAGGGAGTAGTTGACAGATGACTAAAGTTATAAAAGAATGAGTTCACAGTTTTGCCAAAAACATTATTTACTGCATGATCTGAGTAAGCATTTCCGAGGGCTGTTTGTTCTGGGGTGTTAGCTGCTGCAGAGAAATCAAGGGTGTTAAGTGTTATGTTAGTCACTACTTAAAGAATTTCTTAGCCTTCTTAAAGGGCAAAGGGAGGAGATAAGCCTTCCTGTTCTGCTCCCTCCCTCCACCCACATGAACATCTTCTTGTGTCCATGAAAAAAAGCTGTAGTTATGTCAGGACTTTTTGAGAATAAGACTTCTTGATGACCACTGAAGATTCCCGCATCAGTGTAGTTCTTGTTTGGCACACTGTGCTCAAAGAGCTTTATGTGCACTGTAAATCCCATAATCACTCGATTGACCTTGATGGAAGTCAGTGCTGCCCGAGATCACTGAACCACGCTGCACACTGTGTTAAGTAATGTACTTAAGCTGCGTTGTGTGCTTGCTTTGAAGCCTGGTTTCTGCCGTAGATAACATTTAGCCTGTGAGCCCAGAAGTACAGCTCTTTCAGAAGCAACAGAAATCTCTGGCTTTTGCTGAGCAGCGTATGGGATCCTTCCCCCTAGGAGAGGGGAAAATTGTTGCTACATGAGGCTGGAAACAAGGCGTAGCTCAGTGTAACAGCTAACCATATTGCTGCCATAGTGCTCATCTGCTCAGACCCAGATTTTGTTTCTCTTTCTAGTTCCTTCTTCACTGTGGGGGAAATTCAGCTGGGGCTGATGAGCTTTTGATACTAACAGAGTCAATTAAAGTAAAAATCCAGAGTCTAAGAGTTAATGTGCAGGACTCTTATCTTCTAATTGAGTAAGCAAGAGAAACTGTTGCTTGCAGACCACGGAATTTTGTTTGGCTCTCTGCTGTGTAGGCTCAGTAGAAGAGGTACTGGCACCCCTATACAAGGCCTGTAGCCCTCTGCTACCTTTGGGAAGGGAGTGTGGGATTGACATGTTTGAGAGAGGGTTTGTGTGCATTTAGTTCTCTCTCTGTCATAAGCAAGTGCTGTAGCTGTTGTGTAAAACTCAGAGGTGTCACTATCACCATCTCTTCCTCCCTTGTTCTTGCATGAAAACGTCCATGTTTTGTTCTAACCTCAGTACGAAATGTGTGCGAGAAAAGGGTTTTCTGAGGGTGAGTGGATGGCAGTCCAGCTGATGAGTCTTGAGCAGGCTTGTGAAATGGCCCTAGAGCAGCTCAGTTCTGCCTAGAGACCACTGCTCTGCAGATGCGAAGAGCAGATCTGTGACCTGCCTGCTACCTGAAGAATTAGGGATTAAAGAATTTCACCCTTTGTACCCAGGCACGCCTGAATGTAGCCCAGTAGGTGACTTCAGAGTATCTGCTGTAAGATCTGGGCTTCAGAGTTATTTGAGGGAGCTAAAGTTGTTCTTTAATACCTAGTTGGAATACACTTAGCTTGCTGAACTTTTTGTCTTTGTAGAGGTAAGTGATTGTGCACAGTGGTGTGAATTGGTGAGTGGATTTGCATAATTGATATTAGGTGATCTCAGTGTGGGAGAGAATAGTTTTTCCTTCTTAACAACTGACAGAGCTGTGCAGGTAAACTTTTGAAAAGTGCTTTTTCTACCCCCATTGTGCTCAGGGACTTTGGGAACCACTGGTGTATATTTGTTTGCCGTCACACTTCTATGTTGAGGGGCCTGTGAAGAGTTGCATTTCAGAAGCCCTTAAACTATTTTAGGGGCTAGGAAGGGATATTTTGCTGATCCTTGCAATCGCTTTTCCTTTATGATCTGTAATTTCTCAAGAGCAATATTTTTGTTGCTTAGGTGACATTCCAGGACTTGGGATGCCCTACGTTTATCTGGGAGCGAACAGTACCTGTTGCGTACTGTTTAAAATACCTCACTGGGAAGTGGAAGGATTGTAGTGTATTTCACTTAGATCAGGTTATCAAGCTATCAGAGGTGATCACATCCCATAATCCCACTCATAAATTTCACAAACACCATGTGGTACGCTCCACTGAAGTTCATGAGGTAAAATGAAAGAGGCTGATACAGATTAGGTGAAACAGAAGGGTGGGATATCAAACAAAAAAAAATCCCTCTGACAAATGGATTTGTATCTAGAATGCAAAATGAACACATATCATTACCGGGCCTTGTGTGACTTGTTACACTGCTATTTCTCCTTAAGTAAGTGGAGTTCATTTTCCTTCTGCACTTTGATGTTTGTAAGAACATGGCTGCCCTTGTAGGTCAGGCAGAAAGCCCTTGTAGCCTAGTATTACACCTCTGATGTTGGCCAAAAGCTGATGCCCGAGGAAGAGTATTTCAAAGATATGCACTATTGCTTTCCTCTGAAGCACTGGAGGTTGAAAGGTCCTATATAATGAGTTACTAAATGGATTTCTGTGAACTTGTCCGGTCTCCCCTTGAAACCATGTGAATTCCAGCATTCACAGTATGCTTTAACAAAGCCTGTCCTAGATAACCTTCATGTTGCTTGGAAAGTTATCTACAAAACTCCTTGCTAGAGTGCTATTTGATTCAATTTTTTTTCTTGTTGGTAGTGTTGATGCTCTGTAGTTATTCTGTTGGTAGAGCAATGAACATACATTCCTTCTTTACCCTGTTCATGGAACTCATGAATTTATATGCTCCTACATCCTAACCTCAGTTAATTTTCTTCCAAACTGCGAAGTCCTAGCTAGCTTAGTTGATGCTTGCACGGTAATTATTTGAACATCCTTGAGCTTAATCCTGTTCACATCTGATGAAAATACTGCTTTGCATCCTGTAATGTCTCCGTCGGTAAAGAGTACAGTTATTGAGAACACTTCTTCAGCAGTTGTATCTTGTATGCCTTAAAGTCTCAGATCACAGTCCTGTGAGAGAGTAAGTCATAGATGGTCCTTGTGTTCACACAGCTCACCCTGCTCCAATGTAATGTGCTGCTCTTCCACCCCAGAAGAACAGCCTTGTCCTAGGACGGGTCATATGGGGTCTATTGAAAGTGTTGAGTGCTGTGTGCTGACAGGCTCTGCTGTTGCCTGGTCTCCAGGTGAGTTGCCATTAGGCATTTGGCTCTTTGTAATGGCTTAGGGTTTTCCATGCACATTGCTCTCTAGAACACATCTCTGCATAAGCACTGGAATAAAAGGCACCAAAATTGGTGCTCAGATTCAGGGGAAGCTCTGAGATTGTTATGGCTTTTATTTAGATTATTCATATCTTCAGACCCTGCCCCTTCTTGTTGTGACTTGATACTGTGGAGTTCAGCTTTTGCAGAAATTGTTGTGGGCCTTTTGCTTCCAAGTGAAAAAAGCCAAGCAGAGGTAGGAAATGATGTTTGTGTTCTGCATCAGGACTATAAGGCATTCAAGTTGGTTTTTGTTTTACCTTGAGGGGATTGCCTTAGTAGCTGATGTGCGAAATATTGGAGATGTTAAATTGTTTAGAAGACTCTGAAATTATATTAAAATTTGAGATCTCAAAGCCCTGTATTATCTGCACTTGGCCCCATGCTGATGTTTCTGATGGAAGACAGCAAAAGATCTGATTCATTCTGGATTCTGAGCAACTTCTTGAGATAAACCTTATTTGTGGATTGGTTGTGGGGATTGCTTTAAACTTCATGTGTAAAGCCTTAGTCTTGCAACTTCATTATGTTTAATTAGATGCAACAGCTGTCGTGATAAAACAGGCTGTGTATCTTGAAGGAGTTTGATCCAGTGGCCTCTAGCTTCCCCCTGTATTTATCCTTTATGTACAAAGGATCTATTGTTGCTGCAGTCTGTGTTCCTAAATCCATCCCAACATCCATTGAGGGCAAATGGCACATCCAGGCAGTGGTGCTACGTTGAGCCTGTTGTCACTGGCTGCCTGTTCCTCCTCTAAAGAACAGACTGCTGCTTGTACACGTATAATCTGAAAATGCTAATAGAGTATTATACAGCGTCAGATTCTTTAAAGTGAATGTTAATGTATTTCAGTGAAACATCGTAAACACTCCTGCTTCTTCCTAGCATCCTCTGTGTTCAAAGTAAACCATTCTTAAGTCTCTCACATAGAGTGAGGGCAAGTGTTTTGCATGAATAACACCTGGCCTCACAAAGAGTATGGGGCTTTGTTCAAGGGCAATATCCTGGGGCCTTTCAGACTTACGCTGCATTGATTTGGCTTGCCAGAACATAGGGCTGTCCCTAGGTAATTTTACCTTTTAAAAAATGTGAATTTTTCAAAATTTTTAAAAGGCCCCTGTCAGTTTTTCAGCTTCTTCCTAACTCCAGACAGAATGGTGCATCTTGCTTTTTAGGAAGGAACTTAAGTTGGGGGAAACTTAAGTAGGTGAAGATTTTTCTCTGTCAAGAGTACTTGCTTGGTTTTGCTGTTTCACTGAGCAGCTACTGTTAACTGTACAGAGCTGACCAGAGGTGGAGAATGCTGGAAGAATGCTGCGGCCTAGACATTGGGGAGCCAGGGCTGTCATAGATGCAGTTGTCACCTGTGCTAGCCACACCTGCATGAAATATTCATGATCTTCCAGAATGCAGAGCATTATTGCTTGACTTGAGATAACAAACTGAATTACAGCCGTGGCTGCTTCTTGACTTTTCACACAGATGCCTACTATGCAGTTATTACATGCTGACAGAAGAGATATCAGGCTTTCATTAAGGGAACTGAGATAGGCATGTAATTTAGTATGGCATCTTCTGAACATTTAAACGTAAAAAAAGTTTGAATTTGCATTCTAGTATTATCTTCATGTTTAATTATAAGGAAGGTTTCATGCTCTCTTACAAAGAAGAGTCAAGTGACCTGGCTGCAAACACAAACTCTTCTTTTGGGTTTCTTATGACCTGTTTGTGTGTGCCAGCAGAGAGAGGGATGTTTATTCTGAAAATTCAACCCACTTTATTAAACCTGGAATTTCTGGATGACTCCCCAGATCTGAGTATTCAAGGTTTTCCTGCCCTTATCAGTCCCCCCACTCCATCCAAGAGACAGCTTTCAGATTTCATTTAAAAAATATTCTTGGCTTCCCCTCAAAGTACTTTATTTATCTTCAGAAAAACTGCTATGGAAGATGTTGTAAATCTTTTTCCACTGTACATGAGAGCAGCAAATACTTGGGCTGCTATTGCCTTGAGTAAAGTTAAAAAATTTCAGTTAAGTATAGCTGATATAGTTATTGCTCCTTAAATACTGAAGATTAGCATGCCCCAAAAATATGGTTGTATGAGCTGTTGCATTAAAGTTGACTAGTAGTTAAGGCTAACAATCATGCTGGACAATTTTAAAGTAACTACTAGCTTATAGATTATTATATAAAACTGTATTTACCCTCAGTGGTATTTCTCCCTCTCCTGGGAAGGTGAGCAAGGCTTTAAGGAACAAAGACCAGCCTACTCAGCTCTAATTTTACCTGTTGCAGATGCAGCAATACCTAACTGCTTCATAGACTCAGAGGAATTCCATTGGAACGTGACTTAATGTTCCCATTTATTTGCAATGAGGAAGCAATGTTTAACACAATGAGAGCTGAAATGGAACTCATCCTTCAGTTCACAGCCGGGTCTTTTTGATTTAACACGGTATGCTAACAAACTGGGTCAGTGAAATGGGTGCAGTGAACTTGCCTTGTCAGCCAAGGGGATGTCCCCTATTCATGTTTTGTGAACTGATGAGGCTGTTTTCTTCCTTGTCAGCAAACTGTGTTCTGCAGTGTGCAAGGCAAGGCTCATGACTGTTGCCCTGTGCTGCCTCTGCCCTCTCTGAAATGCGAGGTGTTGGGCAGGTAGTGTGCAAAAGATTTTGCCGTGGGAGCAGGAGAGGAGCATGTGAAAGGCTTTCCTCTGTGTTTTGCTGTACATCGCTTTCCCACTCTCATAGTAATCAGATTCTCCTTCCTGCAGAAGATAGTGGGTCTGTAGTTTGCCTTCTTGTTTTAGCTTCTTGGAGATCCTTTAAATCATAAATATGTAACACTGGAGAGGACTTGAACCTGTGTTGTCTGAAGGCTGCATGGAGGTGGTTATATTGTATCCTAATACCTTAGCACTCCAGCAATTATTGCTTGTTTTTGTGTTACCAAGCTTGCAATAAGAGGCTGGGGTTTTTTGGTGGGTTTTATGGTTTTTTTCAGATTTTTTTTCCCCCCTGTTTTTGTCCATGTAGGCTTAAAAGTTGCCATCTTGTCTATAAACATATGCTTTAGACAGATCCCATTTGGAAGAGATCAGTGATGTGCTTAAAAAATCAAATCCAGTTTGAAACAAACAAAACCCCCACAAACAAACAAAAAAAACCCAGAAATAAGAAACCCCAACCCACAACCAACCCAAAAACACCTGACCTGCAGATTAATGCAGACTTTCCTTGATTAACTTGCCCCCTTCCAGAAGAAGCATTCAAATCTGGGTGACAGCATTCCAGCTAGCGAGTCATCAGGCAAGTAGAACAGAATAGTCACCTTTTGTAATGCTTCCGGTGACAAATACACTCAAGAATGTAATTTTCCCTTCTGTGTAATAGCATCACACCAGGAAATGTGGTATTTTTCTGGGGATTATAATAGACCACATCCTTGTCTACAGCCCTACTGTAGAGCTATTGTTTGCAAGCTTGTAATTTGTTCATCTCCTCCTCTGGCCCATTCTCACCTCTCCAAGTGTAACACCTGTAAGTATTTTCCAGACCTACCAAGATCTTTGAATTCCAGCCCTGTCCTCCAAAAGAGTTTCTTATTTGTTCTTAACTAGGTGCTGGTTTTGAACGTGTAAGTGTTCTCTGTCTTCCAGGGACTGTGAGAATACTTAACTTTGTTTTCTTATTTTCTCAATCCCACCACACTCACATCCCATTTTCAAGACCTTGGCCTGACATGAGAAGGTCAGAATACATGTCCCTGCAGTAGTTCCAGCAAGATAAAGGTGCTGAGCCCAACTGGGAGGGAAGTTGTGCTTTGGCAATCCTGTAGCAGTGAATAGAATATAACTGACCATTTGTTTCATGTTGTTTCCTGTTTTGAATGAAGCTGTGGAGAATGCAGGTGCACAACTTGTTTGGTTGTAATTTCACATGGCTCAGATTTGTGGTCCCATATGGCATAGACTAGGCATACAACATCAAATATGTTACTGGTGATGCTTGATCCATCAGGCAGATTACTCTGTCACAGAAGAAGCAGAATTGGCTCCAAGTGTGTTCTTGACATGTTGGTGTTCATAAGTACTAAAGAACAATATTATAAATTGAACTAATATTTCTGCAGTTTGTGCTAGTTACCCTCTCAGAGTTGTCTTCTCCTCTCCACAGTGTCTGAATTGTTGACTTGAGTCCGTTGATTTAAGTAACTTGCGGAGGACAAAAATGCAGACACTGAAGTGCTAACAGGTCAGCTCTGAGCTCTGGAGCCTCTAGGAATTTTTTCCCTAGACAAAGTTGAAAATTTTCTGAAAATAGTTTCCAGGAGCTGGAACTACAGTTACTCCATTAATATTTTTTGTTGTTGGACCTGGAACCAATGAACTCTACTGAATGGAATGTGGAAGAATAGAGAGCAGTTTCAGTGCCCTTCTGATGCTGCTACATGAAGTTGTTTTTCCTGTTACCAGATACTTACCAGATACTACACACGTCTCTGAACAGCTCTGGTTGCTAAGGTCAAAATGAGATTACTTTGTCCGTGCAGATGCATTGCAGCCCAGGCCAAGAAGCTTGTCTGTTATTTATTCCAATAATAGTTTTTGCTTGAGTGGTGGAAGAGTAGACCTGCAGAAGTGAGGATGCAAGCTTAATATTGCCGCTTTCTTAATAGTATAGTATTAATAACACTGTGTTCTCTTATTTGTTAAGACTTCCTTATTCCCTCAGCACAAGTGTGTCCATATGCATACATTCTGTTTGTGTATGTGTAAGAAAGCTTGACAGCCCTGCTTGCTGTTTCTCTTAGTACATGCTGTGCAGGTACAACACTTAAAATGTGGTCGATCTGCTTGTAATATGTAACTAGCAACTTGCCTGGGATTTCCAGATGTCCAGTGACTGAAGAAAGAAGAAGGCACGTCTATCTAGGGTGTTCCACTGTGATACTGCTAATTGCCACCACTTGGAAAGATATATGTCACTAGCATTTGCACTTGCAAACCTGATATTTAAAAGACTGGTCTTTATCCCTCCCTGGAAAGGGGAAGAAAACATTCCTGAGAATTGTCTGAGGCATTTAGAACTGCCTAATGATAAGAAGCAACACAGTTAAGGACCGGTTTATCCTGTGTATAAGGGTAAAAGTTGGTATTTACTGCCCTTTATCTTATGTATTCACTGAAAATAAATGGCATGGTCTTTTAAATGACTCGCACAACTTCATAGTTTCATTGAACTATTTTATTATGCAAGTGAACGTAAGGGTTATTAGATTTACATGCATCGGGGTGCAAAATATTCACGATGGCTTAGTGTGTGAGAGAGCTGTGGAGTTTTTTTTTTGTTCTGCTTTCCCTTTCCCCTTCAGTGTAGGATGTTTTTCAGTGGAGCTGCAATATAAGGAGAGGGATGGTTAACTTCAAAAATACTATATTGCCTGCAACCAGAGACAGATTCTGAACCAATGGGCTCAGGATTGAGGCCTTAGAAAGAAAACCCTACCTGTGCATGCGTAGTGTCCAACACACCTAGAAACTAGGCATTTGTGAGAGGAAGGGATTGAAGAGGCAAAGTCATCTTGGGTTGCTGTCTAGGTCTTGGATCTTCCCCAGGCATGTTGCCACTCAGCTGTTTGGCAGTGCGTTGCCTCCTTAAGAGACAGTCTTTTCTGAATTTTTTTTCAAATGGCACTTTAATTTTCCATGTTAGATACTCTAGTAATGTGCATGGAATCTGAAAGGCTGTCCTGTCCCATAGATTGATCTACTGACTCAGTATTAGAAGAGATGTTGTCTTAGCAACAACAAAAGAAGTAAAAACAAATGCATGACTTAAGGGCATTGCTAAAGCACAGAAGATTCCATTCTAACTACTCTAACTTCTAGTACAAGAACTTTCCGTAGTATTATGATCATTTAAACTACATTCTGTAGTTCTCTCTAGTTCTGTCTTTCATCTTACTTCTATTCTCTTGTTCCAGCTGGTAGTGTAGCTAACATGTTACAGTCTGTCCCAAACAGTCTGAAGTCATGGAACTGGTGTTCAGTTTTTAAGTGTACTAAGTTCTGCAGCTTCTCTTGAGTCTTACTATTTATGGAAAGGTTTTCCTTTTAATGCAAATGGCATTGCCTCTTCAACAGCATGCTTCTTCCCCTCTGAATCCAATTTGTTGCAAATTTTATGCATCATAAGACAGGGGAAGAGGAAAAATTGGTGTTCTGTAGTGTTTTTGTATGCAGAAGCAAACCTTCTAAGGCCCCATTTGCCATTTTAAATAAGTTAGTCTTGGACACAAAAGTTTAATCATAAAATAATGGAATGGTTACAGTTGGAAGGGACCTTAAAGATCATCTAGTTTTAATCCCCAGAACTATAAAGTGTTGTGACACTGGCCTATTGAGAAGAAAGTTACATCTTACTGTCTAGGATTTTTAGCATGCTATGTGCTTAAATGCACATAGTTTTTAATATAAACCCTTATTTCATGTATAACAGTCTCCCTCCTCCCACACTCTTATGCTTTAAAAAAATTAGAAACTGTTTTCATTTTGGTTATGGCTTCAACTTTGTCCTGGGTTACTGCCAGGATTTGGTAGGGATCTTTACAAATGACCTGCTTTGCCTATCCAGGGTGAGCAGGACTTTGCTTGTGAAAACTGTCCTAACTGTGTCTTGCTCTTTTTGTTGCTCATGGAAATTAGGTTGAGTTGTTCCCTGCTTTCCTCCTCAACCATACCTTGAATTGGTTAGCACCTTGGGTGTTGATTTAATCATCTTGGAGCCATGGGGAGTTTCATGTGGTCTGAGTCGTAGGAATGCCAAACTGATCGTCTCTGTGTAACAGGTATCACAGTTTCTTCAGACTGTCTAAACCAGGGTTTTGAGCGGGTTAGGCTCTGTTTGCCTGCTTTACTACCTGCTTTCTCTGTGGCTAAAAGCTTATGTGGAGTGGCTGTAGGTTAGAAACACTGTTAAAGCCATTACATTCTTCTTGAAATCAAGGCTAAGGTTTGGAGATGAGAAGCAATAGGGCTTAATATGGCAGGAAGTGGACTCAAAGGATTTTCCCAGGCAGTCATCAACTCATCGAAGGGACAGATGCTTGAGGCCCTGTCTCTTCTTGCTCTGCCTGTCATGTGGCTAACAGTTTGTCTGAGGGCATACCATGGAATTCTTCTTTGTCCTGCTGGTTATGCAGTCCTTTAAGAACAGAGAGTTAACCTTTACCACATGCTTGAATTATCCTTGAAAGCTTTTTGGATAATCAAGTAGTCATGTTCCTGCATGCTTCTTGCTTTACAGGGCTGAAGTGGAAAAGCAGATTACTACGATTTTGGGTCTTAATACTAAAATAATTCTTAAAATATGTAGTAGCTAAATGGCTTTAGCACTAAATAGCTCACTGTGTAGCTGATCTTTCAGGAAGGGGAGTGTATCCAGAACAGTCTTTTAGGGTTGCGGTAATATAAGATATTCCCTTAGACTAGGGAGGTTAATTTTTTTTACTACCAGATAAACTACTAAGGAGAGATAGAGGAAAAGACATACATGCTGGTACCACCTGGAATTCTGTGCTCAGCCAGCACCTTGCAGGTTTTCTGGTAAGGAGTAGGAAGCATATCCTTTTAAGTTCTTCAGCTTGTAAAGTGATACTTATTTTACATCCACTGTGGTGTTTCAGATAGAAGTACAAATAACTCACACAGTACAAAACTGAAGATTACGAGCATATGTTTTCTTGAAGTGGGTAGAAAGGGATTAGAATATGATTAGGGATTTATTGTTGAGAGGGATTAAGCAACAGGTGTTTTTTAAGGTCACATCTTTGAATTGCAGCCTTGCTGTTCCAGAGAATTTGATATCTGAACTTCCTCTACTTTCCTACGTTGAAAACACTTTGGGAAACTTTGTTCGTAAGGCACAGGAAGAAAACCTTAAGCCTAATTTCATGTTCTGTTATGGATCACAAATGCTGTAGTTAGGTTTTCCAAGAACTCACTTTCCCTTCTTGCTTGTTCTTTCATATTACATTTAGATTGTTTTGGGGTTTTTTTTGTTTTTGTTTTTTTTTTTTTTTTTTAATTCTTAATTTAAGGGACACTCCTCTAAAAATACAGCTTGAAAGTGAAAGGGCACTAAGTTATCTTTTCTGGTTCAGTTCTGGGGTTCCATGACTTGGAAACTGCCTTCAGTCATCTTTATGTAAGAGGGTCCTCTGTCATTTGAGAGAGAAAGAAACAACTCTATAAAGGCTAGAAGATAGTTGATGCCTTCATAGAATCATTTAGGTTGGAAAAGATGTCTAAGATCATTAAGTTCAACCATTAACCTAACATTGCCAGGTCTACCACTAAACTGAAGAAGGTTGCTTAGACATTTAGTGTCTTAGTGAAAAGAGAGTGCAAAATGTTCTAATGTATTTGACTAAAACTAGCTTACGCAACTTGTTTTATTCACAGTTCTTTGTTAAGTGTAACATTGTTTCACCTGACATTTATCTTAGAGTTTAAATATGCATAATTAAGTGGCTGGGAACTCCTGAAGGTCAAATCTTTGTAGTGTGAGTGATTTTATTCCTCTCCCAGCTCTTACCTCTCATCTCTTCAGATGTAACAGGCTCTCCTGGCCTCCTAGCTCTGTCTTTCTGTAACGTGACATCTACAAAATTTTGGGAAATTGTAGTGAAATGTCATCTGCCTGTAGCTTACCTGTTGTCTGGCCTTGTGTTTACTTGTCCACTTTTTCTTCTTTCCTTTAAAATACCAAGCTACAAATCTAGTTGTTAGTAGAACTCTACTACACAATCATCCAAGTTTGTTTTTTTTTAATTTGTTGGGGGGAGGTTGGTTGTTTTTTGAGAAGTCATATAATATTGCAAGCAATATAGTCTCCTGTAGTCAGAACAGTTGGAGATAATCCTTTCCCGATTTGCCATTTTACTGGTCCTTATGCTATCCCCTGCAAGCTTAGTTGCTGCTTTTGCCTCCTGATTAACTGCTAATAGACTTTTTCGAGTCATTAAACACTCTTGCCTTCTGCATTCGGTAGTAGCCTCTGCCTTGCAGTCTATTGCTGTTGCAGTAAATCTGGTTATGTTGTTTCTTCACTGACAGCAAGAGCTTTGTGAACTCTTGCCCTTTAGTATCATTTAGTACCCGTTACTGCTGGTTTTATGTGCTGAGTAGATTTTTATGAGGGAAAGAATGAATGGTTATCAGGTTAATGCTGATTGCTTTGTAAGAATAATCTGCGGCCTTTTGCCTTTAAAACCTCAGATTAATTCCAGCTCTAATATAAATGGAAGTTAAATTGTAAGTCTTAAATTTAATTTAGTCATTAGGGCCTTTCGTAATCCAAGGGATGGCCTGCAGGCAGCTACACTATGCACTCGGAGTAGCTCTTAGTCCAAGAGGGTTTAGGGCTGGAAATGGTCAAGTCTAAAATGCCCTCTTGTTTAACCAGAAGATCAGTCCAATCCTGTATCGAGTAGAAAAACCTGCAGAGCAATCTGGATAAGACAGCAAAATGAGTGCCCCAATTAAGTTTGCTGGTGTGATAACGTAATTCTAATTGGGGCTTAAGTGTGTATATTATAGATGTGAGGGTAGTGCATCTAAGTGTGGAGGCTATTGTACACAAAGTACTCTGTTAACACCTAGAAATAACTTTCAATACATATTAAACAATGCTTTTTGTTTTTCTCCTTAGATCAATGTTCGAGTTGTTACTATGGATGCAGAGCTGGAGTTTGCCATTCAGCCAAACACTACAGGCAAACAGCTGTTTGACCAGGTCAGTGAAATTTCGGAATGGGCCCTTATTGTTTAAGTCTGGAGTACATTTTGGACTATTGTGTTTACTTAAGACTGGATTCCAAATCTGTCTTCTCTCTACCTCCTAATCAAAGGGCCCCAGCTGAGCTAAGATCTCAAAATTCCATCACAGTAAAAGAAAAAAGCAAAAACCCTTGCAGGTATGTTATGCTCCAGTGAAACCTGTCTTCCATGTTGGGTGATGAAATGTCACAAGGGATCTAAAATGTTTGGGCAGTATAGGTAGCATGTAAAAATGCACTTCTTGCTTTGAAATACATCTTAGTTCTTACATTGTTCTTCAATTCTAAGGTTGAAATGTTGCCCTTGTGCACAAAAATCTTCAGAATCAGGTCTTGAGATGGCTGAAGAAGGTGTTGGCATGGCTACATTCATTCAGAAGCTGTGTTGGGGGTAGCCACTTGCCACAGGTGTTTGACTTTGTCACACTACTGAAAAAACAGAAGAGTTTGTGACCTCCATGCAGCATTTATAGGCGACATGCCTTGTAAGAAGCCCCTGTGCAGCAGGACAGAGCACAAATTTGCACAGTCTGCCTTCAGGAATTCCCAGGAAAGTGGAGGGCATGAGTGGCCAAGAATCTCCTCCCTTACTGTTATTCTTTCTTCTACTGCATTAACAAGTTTAAAGATGGACTACAAAGGTCAGGTAAAGGCAACAAGAAAATATGTGCTTCTAGCCATTTCTGCTGTAGGCCTAGAAACTAAGAACTGATTTATGCAAACTTAAGTTACATATTTAAGCTGTTTACAAGTTGTTACAGCAGCTCCTTTGTACTTCTCCCCCTGTACCTTGCTAGCCTTGATAGCAAAGGGTGGTTGAGCTTTAACTCAAGAAGGCAGTACTGGCTAAATAATGCCCATTGGTTGGTCCTAAGGTTTTTTGGTACAATTTCTTGTTTCAGTGAGTTAACTAGAACTTGCTAGGCCTTATTGCAATTGTGCATTAAGAAGTACTTAAAAAGAAACCCCCCAAAAAAAGCCACAAACCAAACAAAAAGCCCACGAACCCACCTAAGAAAAAACACAAAAAAACCCACAAAAAAACCCAAACAAAATTAAAACCCCCTAACAAACAAACAAACAAATGCTTCTAGTGGGTTCTTGAAAGGAGTGAAAGGAGGAGATCAAGTTCTAATCACTGCAGATCTTCACAGTACAAAAAAGAGTTTAGCATTAAATCTAATTCTTCTTGGTTACTACTGATGTGGGATAATCATCAACTATTCATTGACTGGAAATTTGCTGAAGTGCATAAAAAACATGCATTTTTACGGAACCAGTGTTTGGCATTTGACCTACCAGAGAAGGGCCAGGATAATTAGAGGGATGGAACACCTCTCCTATGAGGAAAGACTAGAGAATTTGGGATTGTTCAGGGAGAAGAGAAGGCTTCGGGGTGACTTAATTGTGGCCTTCCAGTACCTAGAGGAAGCCTACAAGAGAGCTGGAGAGAGACTTTGCAAGGGCATTTAGTGACAGGACGAGGGGGAATGATTTAAACTGAAAGAGTAGGTTTAGATTAGATATTAGGAAGAAATTTTTTACTATGAGGGTGAGGCACTGGTTGCCTAGAGAAACTGTAGATGCCCCACCCCTGGAAGTGTTCAAGGCCAGGTTGGATGGGGCTCTGAGCAACCTGGTCTAGTGGAAGGTGTCTCTTTCCTTGGCAAGAGGGTGGAACTAGGTGTCTTTTAAGGTCCCTTCCCACTCAGGCTATTCTATGATTCTCTTCACTGCTGATCACTCTCGCATCATGGTAACTTCTTCCCCCAGTCCCTTTCATGTTAATGCAATACAGAGAACTCAGATCTCATCTCTGAGGGTACAAAAATCCAAATGAGAAAACAACAGGTTTTTAGAAGCAATGCCTTAGATTAGACTGGTTGAAGCGAAAATACTTTCTAGACCTTCAGCTGAGAAGTTAAAAATCCTGAGAACATGGAAAAAGGCGGGATGTTTCAAATTTAAGATACTTCTATTTTAGCTTGCTGTCTAGGTACTTCAGGATTTCTGAAGGTTGCTTGTTGCAGCACTTAGTCTATCTCAGTAGTGCACTATCACCTCACATCATCCTTACATCCAATGGCTTGGTTTTAAAGCCTGTGATTGAAAATTCTTATCCATATTTCACACCTTGTTGCCGTGGTACACTTCTGCATATCAAGAGAGATTAGGGTAAAAGTGTGCAGCACAAAACCAGTAAAGGTGAATACCATATCTTTAGCTGCAACTCTTCTGGTATCCTCTCTTCGCTTCTGCTGCACAAGCCTTTTATTAGGACCTTATCTCGGGTGGAGTTTACACTCAGATTAAGCCTGTGGAGGCAACAGGTTTTCACAGGTATGGGGAGTGGCCCAACTTGAACTGCAGAACTACTGTGGGGGTGTTGAAGAAGCAGGCTATTTTTAAAAACTACAAGGTGATTTCTTCGCCTAGCTGTAAGCTAGCAAAACTACTTGTCCTTGTGTTTCAGGCTTTGCTAGCATAACTGTATCCTGCATGTAAGGGGAATTAGAGCTCCTTTTCATAGAAATGGGAAAATAGTGGAAACCTGTGAATATTGAGTTCAGCTCCACTCAGGCCAGACCTGTGCAGAGATTATTCTGCAATGAGGACTGAGGTGTCCCAAGAACCAATGCAGTGAACTCTGCAGCTGGCTGGAGTACCTCCCATGTACGTAGTCATGTGCTTTCCTGACTATGAGTAAAAGAAGTTCAAGCGGAGGAGAGTGTGCAACTGGCATTTTGTGGAAGTCAGTGCATTACTGGGTAGAATAGTCAGACTTAAGATTTGCTGATTCATGTGTTTGAGGAAGCAGGCGTGGTATCTCCCGTCTTGAATATAATGCCTTGGTCCTTATTTCTTCCTTGTTTTGCTATGGATGAAGTTTACAGAGCGTTTCCCAGAATACAGGCTGAAACATTCTTTGTTCTTTGCATTGGAACTCAGACTCTGAAGTTTAGCTTAATACTTTCTCCTTTCTTGCGTTTAGGTTTTGGGAAGAACTTGAGCGGTCTTAACTTCTGCAAGATTTCTAACAGTAAAAGCAGAAGTATTTTCAAACCCCAGCTCTTTTTTAAAAGTTGTGGAAGTTGGGTTTTTTTGTTTGTTTGGATTGGTGGGTTTTGTTGTCTTTCTGCCTTTTTTTTTTTAACACAAACTGTAATTAGTCTTAACTACCACAACACCATTTCTTTCAAATCTGCTCTCAAACCAACAAGTCTCCTGCAACACTCTAAATGTGGAGGGTGAAACGGATCCTTGGTTGAGATCTTAGACTTGTTAAAGCACATGTAACTACGCACTCTTAAGTCTGACGCACTTTCCCGACTTGCAAAGTGGTTTTAAAAAGTTCTTGCCTTCCAGTCAGTTCAACTGCTGATGATTTCTACATCGCTCTTTGAGGGGCTACTCTGCAAATAACATCAAGGAATGATCCTGATATATCTTTCCAGATTTCAGCTCTGACTAGAGCACAGCTTTACAGATAGAGGAGCTGGCAGGCAGCCACTTGTCTATAAGAACAAGCTGTCAAGAGTGGGAGGAGGTCAGGGGCTTGTTAGGCTGTATCCTTCACTGAGGAAAAGTAACATGTCCAAGCAGCATTGTTTTCACTAGTAAGCATGCCATCCAGTCAATGGATGGTGTTTCTGGATGTTTCAGAACATGCTGTTTGTCTCACCTGGTTTCCCCAGAATCATCTTCTAGAAACAAGGTGGGAAAAGTAGCTTACCTATGCTATGACTGTAATCTACAATGGCAGCTGCATATCTTTGTCTACAAGGTGAAATTAGGAGATGCCAGATGAGCAGGTTTAGACTGTTGCCTGCAGCCATCACAGGTGATGTGGGACTTGAAAAGACACCTGGACCTCAAGTGAAGTGTTACCTACAATAACTTTTTTTTACCTTTCTGTTGCAGGTGGTTAAAACCATAGGTTTGAGAGAAGTGTGGTACTTTGGTCTTCAGTATGTGGACAATAAAGGATTTCAGACTTGGCTGAAGCTTGATAAAAAGGTAACAGACTTCGGGTTAATTGCTGAGCAAAGGTTAAAGCCTGTGTGATTCCTGATGTGTTATTGGCTGCAGCTTTACGAACTTTGTACCCGTCGTTGATTCTTCCTTAATTTTCATAACTCCAGGATTATTTTTTAGGCATAACTTTGTGATATCCATGGTAATTGTTTGGCATGGTGGAAGTTTGCCCTTTCACTCTGAGTGAGTTGCAGAAAGCATTTTTCAGATGTTCAGCAGCAGCTCAGTACTGTATTTTGTTGGGTAGAAGCAGCTGTGCTTCTTGTGGCTGGAGAAACATCTTGGCTAATGGTGGCTTTAGGCCCTGCTTGTGCAGGATCTGCCGTTGCACTAATTGGAAAAACGAGTCACTTCAAGGTTGGGCAGTTGTAACAGAGCATTGACGCCTCTGATGTGCTCCTGTTTGTGGACTTGCAGCTCTTATGAGGGTATACACTGTTTTTCTTGGTGGAGCAGTCAGTGACACATGTTTTAATGTCAGGGGGCTGTTCTTTGTCAAACGCATACAATACTGGATGGGTTTGCTATCTGATAAAGCACAGTAAATCATTCTCCAGTGACCAAGGCTTGCTGTGCAAACAGAATTTTTCTGGCATAGTTGGAAAACATAATGCATCCCCCCCCATGTTATTATGCCAGTAAGCAGCCAGAATTAAGGAATTCCAGTAATGAGCTGCCAGTCATGCTCCTCTTAAGGCAAATACTTTTTTCTGTATAAAAGCAATCTATTCTATTGTTTGCAGCTCTGCTCAGTTGTGGTGTCACCTCTGTCCTCAGGTTTCTGCTCAGGAAATCAGAAAGGAGAATCCTCTCCAATTCAAATTCCGTGCCAAGTTCTTCCCAGAGGATGTGTCTGAAGAGCTGATCCAAGACATCACGCAGAAGCTCTTCTTCCTGCAGGTGAAGGAAGGGATTCTCAGCGATGAGATCTACTGTCCTCCTGAAACAGCAGTACTTCTTGGTTCCTATGCTGTGCAGGCCAAATTTGGAGATTATAACAAAGAGGTGCACAAGCCTGGATACCTCAATTCAGAGCGTCTGATCCCCCAAAGGTGAAGAAGTTGGTTGATGCAGTCTCCCTTTTTTTTCTTTTTCTCATGGGGCTTTTGTTGTTGGGTTTTGGTTTTGTTTTGTTTGTTTGTTTTTAAATTTGAATTCTATTTAAATACAAGGAGTTTCATTGCAAGCATGTTTGGCAGGTTTTTTAATTGAATTGTATACATTTGGGTTTTCTCTTATTTTATTTCTATCTGTCATATCAGAGTACGTTTTTGCTTCTCCTTGGGTTGGTTGGAGAGAAGAAATATACTTTGATATTCAGCTTTTATTTCCTAAACGTTGCTGCCATGCCAGTAAGTGGCCATATGAATGTCTCCTCTTTAAGCAGAAATGAGCAGGATTAGGTTAGGAATATGTTATTCCTGAAGAGGGTTGGGTTGTGTGCCCTTAATCCCAGTTTATGGTCCTAAAAATCTCGTGTGCAGAAAGCATGTCTTGAGGCTATGCAGTCCATACCCACACAAGATCAGTGGATGTTATCAGACCAATGACTTCTGTTGATGCTTCCTGACAACACTGCAGCAATGTCTAATTCCAGGAATGGCACTAACTTTTGCTTTGCTTTAGTCCACTGGTGTCTACATTGTATATGTGATTTGTTTGCAGTGTTTTGCTTGTGCCTCTCATGTCTCTGGTCAGTGAGTAGAAAGGCTTTGCAGAGGGTTTTGTTTCATTCTGAATTGCTCTGCTCCACTGAGTATGTCTTTGGGCTGAGTTAGGGTCTTCTTTTTGGCTACAGTAAGGCTCCCACCAGGGTGAGAGTAAGACTGTGGCAAAGATCAGCATCAATAGATATTGCAGAGCATCTAACCTTGCTAATATCTGTTTCCTTGTATAGGGTGATGGATCAGCATAAACTCTCCAGAGAGCAGTGGGAAGAACGGATTCAGGTGTGGCATGCTGAACACAGTGGCATGCTCAAGTGAGTGTTTTGTGTTGGTCCTTGGGCTGGTCACTATGTTGTTTGATGATTACCTTAAGCTTGCAGTTCTACAACATGGTTTTCAAATAGACTCTGTGAGTTGCCTGTATGGGCCAACTCCTGCTATGTATTTTCTAATTCTGTGTTAAATTGCAGTATGCGTGTTGATAGAGATAATATCCTAACTTCTAAAGTAAATCCCAAATGGTAAACATTCAGTTTTAACTCCTGTGTTTCATGTGGGGGTTTAGGAAATGTTACCTTTTTCTTCTGAGGGCTTTTTGCTTTGAGATAGTCAGATAAACAAGAAACCAACATCTGCTCTCCTTCCTGTGTCAACCAGAGAGAATGCCATGCTGGAATACCTGAAGATTGCCCAAGACCTGGAGATGTATGGAATCAACTACTTTGAAATCAAGAATAAGAAAGGAACTGACCTTTGGCTGGGGGTTGATGCCTTGGGGCTCAACATCTATGAAAAGGATGATAAGTAAGTCTTTTGTTTTTACCTCTGATCTCCCAGAGAGGGCTGGTATGGGAACCAAGAAACATTTTTCCTTTGAAGGATCAGGGCAAAGTTAAGAACTTGCTTGTGTTCCAATTTTGGATCAGTAGGTGAAGCTAGGAAATGGGCTTTCACATCATCTGTGCTTTCATGACTTTCCTGACCTCTGTGGCCTGACCTGCTTATACTACCTGCCGTATAAAGAGAGATGTCAGCTGTACAAGGCCATCTGCTTAATCAGTGCACAGTACTGGCACTGAATCCTGCACTAAGGAGTTTACCAGGCTTCCACTTGAGTCAGGTCGCCGGGTTTGCCTTTAGTGGATACAATATGAGAACCTAGATAGGCCAGCATATCCCAAAAAGTTAATGATAGGTATGTGTACAACTGCCTGGTTTTGGAAAAGACAGATTATGGGGTGGACATGAAAGCAAAGCTGGATAACACCCAGAACCCAGGGAGGAGCTAATCTATATGGTTACTGTGGACAAGGAATGAAATGAGGTCTTGCTGAGGTACGCATAGTTTTAATCAGACCTTCTGGTAAAGGCAGAGCCATTATTAATTGGATAGTAGGTGGGAAATGATAGACTACATCTATAAATAAACATAAGAGGAAGGTGAGAACAGCTGTTTCTAAGCCTGCTAGTCTCTTCTAATACTCCACAACTGAAGGATTGAAGGGGAGTTAAAACAGTTATTTTTCAGATCTAGCATTGCTGTCTAGACTGTTTTTTCATTCCCCCCCCATCCCTTATGTTCCAAATCTTTGTTTCATGTCACTAGTCATGTAACAGACTATCTTTGTAATAGAGAAGGGATTTCACCTGTTCTACACCTTTGCCTCCAAAAATCTTTGAATGCAACTCAAATATTAATTGGAACTCACTGGAGCTTCTGTTAACATGGCAAAGAGAGAGGCAGTCTTTTCTGCAATGCTAATACGTGCTGTCACCCAGAAAACAAGGAGTGTCACTTGAAAGAAAAGCAGTTTCGCTCATGTAATACTTCAGTCTTGAATGACTAGTCTTGCTATGTAACCATGGTCACACAAACAGGTTTTTCAAGCTGGAGAAGCAGACAGAGTGTAGCCATTGACTGTAAAGAGCTATCAAGAGCATTTGCAAAACAAATACAGTGCTGGAATAAGCTGCTTATTTCTGCCTGTAACTCTTGCCACTATGTAATTAAGTCTTTCAGCAGATATGGGGACTAGAAAAATAGTAATGTGTAGGGTGTCTCTGGCTTGTATGTGCAAGATTTGGGGACTGGGGACAAAGGTGAAGAAGCAGAGATTTTATTGTTGAAGTTCAGCCTGAGGAAAATGAGACTGCGCTATAGGTGTGTGAGCCTCTATACTGCAGGGTATGTCAGTGTGCCACTTCTAGGTATATTTGAGCTTTTTTTCTTTCCCCCTCATTAAAGAAGAGAATTGGCAATAGAATTTACTAATAAGTGAATTATTTTAGTTGTCCGTTGTACTGATTATCTAGGATTGAAACACTAAAGCTAATGTGATGGAGGCTGGAGTAATTAGTTAATCTTAGTCTAATCGAATAATTTTCTTTACAGTCTTTACTCGATGTTACACACACACACTGTTGCATAATCTTGCAGTTGAGTTAAAGGTTAGGGAGTGAAAAGTTCTGAAGAGGAAGGATTTTATTCTTGATGTCCGAATTTAAATGAAGCAGGGGGCTTTTTATGGTTGGACCTAGCAAGATCTTGCTATGTAATGGCTTTCTATCCCTCTGAATGAAATTACTCCAAAATTGCCAGCTTTTTTTCCTTAACCAGTGAGCTCCATAAGAAGGATTCTTACAGAATTTGAGTGGTTCACTGTGATGCAATATTTCTCTAAGTGCTAAACATTAAATATGTGTCTTCAAAAGATTTGCAAGAAATAATTGTGACAGAGACACATACATTGGAGGGGTTAGATAATAAGAAAAAGATTGCTTGTTGGTATTATCTTTTCAGAGGTAATTCTTAATCATTAACATCTGTCTCTAGAGAATATACCCTCCCTTGATAAGAGAAGAATAAAAGAATAATAATGTGATATTAAACATAAAAATGGGAGTATTTGCTTGGGAAAATTAGAGGACTTTATTACAGTGAAATATAGAAGTCCTTGTAATATTAAAACTTTCTGCAGAGCTGGTCAGATGTGTAAGGGTGAAGTACTGGAGTGGCTCAGAAACATTTGGTCTCATGAGAAACTAGATGCTTTTTATATGCAAGAATCTGTATAAATTAAGGTAGAGGAAAAACCTCAAATGATTAGTGAAGCTTTTAGAAATAATTTTAAACAAATAACAGACCTGAACTCCTCAGCAATGAGGAAGAGCTGGGAATCTGAATCTTGCCCTTTGCTTCCTTGGGGTGCTTTTCAATAGGGGAGAGTCACATGACACAGCTTGTTGAATGACCAGCCAGTAAAGTTCCACTTGGTGACTCATGGGATGGGCTGAAAGAGTAGTTTGTACAGAAGGAAAGAACGGGGCTCTTTGTTACTAACCTTGCCTGTAAATCTGGGGGAGGAGATATTTAAAGTAAGGGTGTCAAGAGGACGGGCCCAGGCTCTTCTCAGTGGTTCCAAGCAATGGAACAAGAGGCAATGGGCAGGAACTGATGCACAGGAAATTCCGCCTGAATGTGAGGAAGAACTTCTTTCCTGTGTGGGTGACCAAGCACTGAAACAGATTGCCCAGAGAGGTTGTGGAGTCTCCCTTGCTGGAGATATTCAAGAACCATCTGGGCACAATCCTGTGCCATGTGCTCTGTGATGACCCTGCTTGAGCAGGGAGGCTGGATCAGATGACCCGCTGTGGTCCCTTCCAGGCTGACCCATTCTGTGATTCTGTGAAACAGAAGACATAATTGCTCCTACCAATTGTGCCTGTTAGCACTCCAGAAGTCAAAGCTGTGTGGAGGTGGCTGGTCTAGCTGTAATGTAGCAGGGTAGGTTTCTCTGTGGGTGCTGTAGGGTGTGGGGATCAGCTCAGTTACTGCGGCTCACGCCTGTAACAATGTGCAAGAAGCACATGCTCTGGGAAACTCGGCGTGTAAAATCTGTGTGATGTGAGTTTTAGGCCCAGATTTCAAAAAAAATGAACTTAGAACAGGTGTTTGATGAAGCTGAGCGCATGGCTTCAGTAGAGTCCATCATAGCCAAAGGTCAGTAGGGTGGCTGACCGAAATGGGAAGAGACTCAGTAAGGGAGGTAACTGGGCATCTTTTCCTACTCCCTGTGGGGTTCTGGTTCACTTACTGTTTTCTCTCTGTTGGGAGAGCTGTGTGAAGCGTTTCATTACACTGAGTCTATGTGTTAGAAGCAATGTGAGGAAAAAAATGTTTATTTCATCACCTCTTAAAAATCTTTTTCTTCTTTCCAGACTAACTCCAAAGATTGGGTTCCCCTGGAGCGAAATCAGAAACATCTCCTTCAATGACAAGAAGTTTGTTATAAAGCCTATTGACAAGAAGGCACCAGTAAGTATGTCTTGAACAGATTCCTGGACACTGCATATGAACAAATGATACAGCTTCATCTCAGAATAAAGTAGTCATTGGAGAGGAGAAAGATGCAGATATTCTAGATGCAAAATGAGCCTTAGTATTTAGAGTGTATTTAGAGCTGTCTGTTTTTCTGTGCAGCATAAGTGAAGGGCTTATAGCTATATCCAATATGGAAAAAATAAGGATTTTACAACTGCAGAGTCCTTTTATTTTCTAGCAAAGTAGGTAGCTTTATGCTTAAATTTGAGATTCTTTGCTAGCTCTGTGAGTCCTCTCCCCATTTCTTTCAGTGCATGGAAGCTGGTAGATAACTTTTATTTTCGGCTTTTAATCTGAAGAAAAAAACCCCAAAATGTTCCTTAAAACAAAATTACCAAATTACTTCGGTAATTCAAATGCTACTGCAAAACCACATGGATACATATGGCTTCCCATCCATCACTGTTCACTTCCACACTACTGCCAGAGTAAAATCCAGTTAAGGATCATGGTCTTGTTCATTGACTTTCTTGAATACTAATGTAAGTACCAGGGATATGACTTCTGTGGAGGACTGAAATGTAGCTACCTATGAATGTTGCTTTTCATTACTTACAAGTATGTTTTTAGAGTTATTTTAGTGAGGTATTAGAAATTTACTTTGACCTTTTGAGAACATAACATGGAATAACTGGTATAGGTGGATGTCATTCTGTCAATCTTGTGAAACTGAATAGTTGAGAAAGACCTCCTCTTCTCTTCCCCCACCCCAGTACTTGACCTTGGTGAGTAAGTGCAGCCCTGAGAAATAATAATCAGTTTGGCTTTGTCAGGGGATGATAGCTTATAAATATCTCTAACAGAAAAAGATCCTCCCAATAATTTAAAGGATACTAATGCACAGTGTGCTGCAGGGATTTCCTCCAGATAACAACCTGGAGGAGTGCAGCTTCTTTCTGTGATGCTGTTAGAGGAAATCAACGAAACTCAACAGAGACAGAAAGCTGGTCTGTCAGGCATGCTTTCTTCAATAGAAGAGCCTCTGTCCTGTGTTGTACATAATTACAAAATATGGATCACAGCTTTCCACCCACTCCCCAGCAGTAAATCAAAAACAGAGTTTGAAATGGAGGACTTGCAAGAGGCTGATACAGAAAGGTGCTAACACTCAATTACATTTTCTCCCTCTGTGTCAATTGTCCTTTTCCCTCTGGGTGGTGGTATGTTTAAAGCTTTGCCTGAAAGAAGAGTTTATCTGGAGACTAATTCTGAGCATTCAGGAAGTTGTCTGGGTCTTTTCATGCATTTGTGTCTCCTTTGTAAAATAACTACAGGAGAATACTCAGTACACCCAAGATGTGGGCTGGAAGCTCCCCTTTAACTTGGAGGATTCTACATGTCTGTGTTTAAATGGACAGCAGTGTAAAGGGTAGAGTCCTGTGGCACCTTGCCCTGCCCTAACTAAGCTTTTAAATTTTTAGGCTTGTCTGCCCACATGCTCCAACATCTTCAGCACATTATCTTTCAAATATCGAGGTACATTGCTCCCAGTTTTGTGAGACCTGGGGGAGGCTGGGGATAAGAAAAGAAGGGTATTCTTTTAGGTTCTTATTTAAATGTTTTGTCCCTTGGTTATGGCCTAAATGACAAATGCAACCACCATCCGTTCCCTCAGTATTTAATTCCATGTAAGTGAGCCTTGCCTCAGGATAGGGCTTGTTCATCACAACGTGCACAGACTGTTTGTTTTTAAAATTACTTGTTAGAAGGAGAAGGTCGGATGAGTAGCTTACAGGTACAGTTCAGTTAGCAGTATCAGACCTGTGCCGCTCAGAATGGCTCTGGCAGGATCTGGTGGGAGAGCACAACACAGTTCCCAGACTGCCACTCCTGCAGTCATTGTGTGCATCAGGGAAATGCATTGAAGAAAATGAGTGAGTCTTTTTTGCCATATTCATGCTCATCTTAATAGCACTTAGGGAGCTTTAAATTGCTTCTAGTGTGTCTTCTAGTTTTCCCAAAGATAGCCACAATTGTGCTTCTGAGCCCAGGCAATTAAAAACTTGATCACTGCTTCCATACAACACTGTAAAGCCTGTGTGGCCCTTTCCCAGTTCCTCCTCTTGCTAACAGTGAGGCAATCCATGGGAGAGTGATTCTAAGGAATGGGTACTGGCTTATGATGGTAGTGTGGCAGCTTGCCCACTGCCCTTACCACCATCCACGTAGTACACAAAAAAGCACAAAGATACAGAGTTTGTTCACTGTGTAAGTTCAGACTTCACTGTAAATGAATGCGTGAGGTTGTGGACTCAGAAAAATCATCAGGCAGGTAATGAACTTGGCCCTGTGTATCTCTTTCTTAGCAGATTTTCTTCTAGAAAATCCAGTCTGATTAAAACACAGATAATAAGAAATTTGCAGCTGTTCTTCTTGCTGAACCAGAAATTTTAGAGTATCTTGGGATTTGTTACTGCCTGCAACCTGATATTCTGAATAACCCATATGTTTGGTGGCTAAAAAAATTAGTTTTCATTTGACACTCTTGTAACAGCCTTGGTCAAATGTTTAAATAGCCTTGCATGTATGTCTGAATTAGAGTAAAATCAGTGACAAGGTTTTCTGTCTGCAGTTAGCTGGGAGACAAGAAAGCATGCATGGAAAAAACTGACTGTGTTGTCTCTCTTCTAGGACTTTGTGTTTTATGCCCCTCGTCTGAGAATTAACAAGAGGATCCTGCAGCTCTGCATGGGCAACCATGAACTGTATATGCGGCGCAGGAAGCCTGACACCATTGAGGTGCAACAGATGAAAGCCCAGGCCCGGGAAGAGAAGCACCAGAAACAACTGGAAAGGTGAGCTTGAATACAGGCAGCAGGCATGGGGGGGGCAGAAGTAAATGACACGGAACTCCCAGGGTCAGCAAGCTGCTGTACCTGCAGGCCAGCAGTCAGTAACAGAGGTTTTGCCTGGGCAAGGCTAAGAGCCATTCCAGGTTCATGAGGCACGTGCATGGTCCCAGGAGGGGACTTGGGGTGTCCTGCAGCAGGACTATAAGCATTGCTCTTCTTGTGACCATGCAGGTCTGCTGTCCTGTGCAGTCCCAAGAGCTGCAAGGACACGTGCAAGTAAAGGCCCAATGGGCTCTGGTGGTGCACACCTAGAGGGGAAGGTTCTCCTGACTCTCAAGTGTTAGAACCTGATTTATGTCCTGGACCACAGGATGGTTGAGAGTAAAGGGGAAACCTTCCTGGAGAGCATATGTGTACACTGTAAAGAGAGAAGAGGCAACTGGGAGATTTCTTACAGGCAAGGAAAAAGGAATAGCAATTTTACCACTGGCTTCAGGATGCTTATGATTCAAGAAATCATGCTGCCCTTCTCCTGTATTTGTGGATTGTCTTCATTCCCTCACTGCTGTTGATGTTTTTACATCTCCTTCACCTTCCTTACAGCAGAAATAACAAAGTTAAATCTCCTCTGCTGTGCAGTACAAGTCCTGCTTTTTCTCTCTACATCTAGCAACTATTTGGTGTTCTAAATTTCTGTGGTGGCCAACAAAAATACAAATGAAATGAAATGGGGCATGCAAAAATTCTGAAGTGGTGAAGGAACAGCCTATTTCTGTCTCCTGGCTCTTGTTTCATGGCAGCCACTTTCCATTGAGCTGCCTGGAGAGATGCCCAGCCAGCTTTCTTGTCTGGTGGTAGCTTTGAGTCTGAAAATGAGCTTCAAACCAGAAATGTGTTTCTAACAGGAAACAACTAGAAGATGAAAAGAGGAGGAGGGAGACAATTGAGAGGGAGAAAGAGCAAATGCTGAGGGAGAAGGAGGAGCTGCTGGTGAGGCTACAGGAGTACGAAGTGAAGACTCAGAAAGCAGAGAAAGGTAAAGTACTTGTCCTGGCTGACCAGACTGTGTGTATTGTGCTCCACAGAGCAGTTACATGGATCAGTGCCTGTGCCTTGACTAAATTGTGTGACACTGGGATCTCTTAGCAAGGCTTGCTAATATCTTCCTATGTGGATAAATACACACATATGCTTACAGTACTCATAATAATCCAAAGCATTAAAGTAACATAAAATCTGCAGAATGTATTTGGGAACCAAAGGGCGAGAACTCTGTTTTCCCCAGTTGCCAACAGGGTTTAAGTAGCACAGCCTCTTCCAGCAGTGAGCAACAGTTCAGCCCTCAAGTACTTTTTACTTAATGCCTAGCAGAAAAAAGTGCTTTGGGAACAGGTCTTTCCAGTGAAGTGAAAGCTTCTGTTTCAATGCATAGATGATCAGATTGGAGACATTAACATCTGGTCAATTAAGGGCAGCAGAGTCTTATTAGTGTTACAGACTTTTTAGTGCAAACATCTTGCAGAAAATCTAATTATAATGTGCATCTGACTCGTCTGAATCCAGTTACTTGGTGTATTATACAAATAATCACTTTGAGGAGCACAGTGAAGGGTGTGTACTGCATGCTGGAGTAAAGTGCTGTCGTGACTTCTGCAGTTACCTGAGAGACTGTTCGTAGTTCCTTAGCTTTGACCATGCTTGTGGACTAACCACACTGATCTTTTTCCAGAGCTCTCAGATCAGATCCAAAGAGCCATTCAGCTGGAGGAGGAAAGGAGACGAGCCCAGGAGGAAGCAGAACGTTTGGAAGCTGACCGTTTAGCTGCTCTGCAGGCCAAGGAAGAGCTGGAAAGACAAACTATAGACCAGATAAAGAGCCAGGAACAACTGGTAAGACCCAGTCATTTTGAGCATCAGATATGCTACTATGCCCTTGAGTAAGGCAAAGCCATCTTGTCCAGGATAAAACCTAGGGCAGTAAAGTACTAGGCCACATCATAGCATCACTGTGGCACTGATTTCTATCTTAATTTCTTTATTACAGTTAACAGTGTTTCTCTGTGCTTGGTGGTTGGGTTGGGGATTTTTTAAGAGTCCTTATAATTCCAGTTTTATTATTTAACAGGCTACAGAGCTTGCAGAGTATACAGCCAAGATTGCACTTCTTGAAGAGGCAAGGAGGCGTAAAGAGAGCGAGGTTGAAGAGTGGCAAATTAGAGTGAGTATCTGCCTTACAAAGTTGCTCTAAAGTTCTACACTCGAGGAGAGCACACTGCGGTGCTTAGCTTGGTGTGACTTCTCTACACATGTGGGGACAAACCATCTGTACAGCAGTGAAGAAGGGCAAACTTGTGGTGAATGTGCAGTATGCCTGCAAAACACCTTTCTTCCAACAAACCGTCAAAATTCAAAATGGAAACCTGTATAAAACCTAAAAATGTGAACATGGTCTCGGAGCCACGAGGAGGGGGAGGGGCACCATGGATAAATGATGCCTGTAATCCATGATATAATGTCTGAAAACATCAGTCAAGAGAAGATTCTGCAAATGCAGCCACACTGCAATTATCCATTTTGAGGAGTGTGTGCTGTTGTTGGTGGCTTCCTGGTCAGCATAGTTTAACAACGTATGATGCACTAAAACTAAAGGCAAACCACACAAGGCTCAGAGTGCCCCGTGCTCCCAGTGCCCTCTAACTAGGGCTGTGGGCTGCATGGGAGGGCAACACCACTGAAGCAGCAAGGAAAGTGTCTGCCTAGTGCATAACTGCATTCAAAATACCAACTTGGGAATCTAAGTTCTTGCTCTATAGCACTTGTGTCTCTTCAGCCTACAGCTCTTCAAATGGAGAACAGGATGAAGATAACTGTAACTTCCCACAGAACAGGTTTTTCTAGGCTGTTTTAGTGGAAGAAGATTCTTTGCTTAGATCTCCTGCACATTACACAATAAATGATGATAGCATACCTAGAAAAAAAAAGCTCCGTGTAAGACTGATAGAGTACTGTCAGCTGCGGAGGTTTAATTCTCTTTTCCTTGCTTTTCATAGTGGATTGAAAAGGCTTGGAAGATAAGCATTTAAGTGTTCATTAAGCTCGTTTAAAGCAAGAAATGCATTTAAAGTATTTTTTACTCTCTTCCCAAAGGCCAGGGAAGCCCAGGAGGATCTGGTAAAGACAAAGGAGGAGTTACACCTGGTAATGACTGCTCCACCTCCACCCCCACCACCTGTCTATGAGCCAGTGAACTACCACGTCCATGATAACTTGCAAGATGAAGGCTCTGAGTACTCTGCCTACAGTGCGGAGTTCTCCAGTGAGGGGATCAGGAATGACCGCAATGAGGAGAAGCGCATTACTGAAGCAGAGAAGAATGCACGTGTACAGAGTCAACTGAGGGTAAGATGATGTTTGGGGGGGGCACAGTAATTGAAGCAATCTTTCCCAGAAAACATCATTTAACCACTCGGTTAAACACACCAAGTATGATAGTTTCTCTTTGATTACACTTCCTGTAGGCAGTTTAAAATAAAGCCAAGGTATAAAAAAATTACTTAAATCATCTGTAGTGTTTATGGAAAGCATATGTTGTATCCATGTCACTGATCTGTCCAGTCATCTATCAACTGTCTGCTCTCACCAAAGAACTCTACTGTCACGAGCTGGAAGCTTCTTACAAATAACCTGTATTTAATGTTTTTCATATTGCAGGCACTGACAGATGAGCTGGCCCAGGCTAGAGATGAAAATAAGAGGACCCAAAATGATATTATCCACTCAGAGAACATGCGACAGGGACGCGACAAGTACAAGACGCTGCGGCAGATCCGGCAAGGCAACACCAAGCAGAGAATCGATGAGTTTGAAGCGATGTAACGATAATTGTAAGAAGAAGACAGGACTGTTGGAAAGGCAGATCTTAATGCTGTGTTCTTATTTTGGGGGTTTTTTGTTGTGTTGGTTTTTTTTGGTTTTGTTGTTTGTTTTTTTTTTCCTGAGGAGGCATCACTGTATGACACTTAACAAATGTTCTCTAAACCCAGAGGTGTTTAAATCTCCCATTTATTCTGTACCTTCTCTGAAATTGATATAGTTAAAAACTTATTGTACCACTGATCCTGGTAACTTGCTCATGCCTTTGCTTAGTGCCAAAAGGCCTTATGTCACATCTCTCTTTAAGCAAGACAAATTTTAGCAGGCTATGCTTCTAGTCGAAGATACAAGTCCTGTGCAGGTGCTGGATTCAGCCCGGTCTCAAAAATAAGCATCTGTGGGTGAATTTTGTGCCATATGTATTTGTATTATTAGTTACAGTGTGAAGTCCAGCAGTTGAGAAGACAGGTTCTGGAACTCAGGATTTGCAGGCACCTCTCTATGTGTGTACAACCTTGAACGTGCTTGTACACCCTGTTTTTCCCTTGGTCTTGATGCCTATGTTCCCCCTCCCCAGCTCACCCCCCACACACACAAAAGAACTGACAACACCTCAGAACTACTTTGTGTAGAAATTAGGCTTTTTCTGATTGCTGTTCTCAGCTGGAGAATTTCTGCAGTGATGGCTCAAGTGTGGCATAGGGACACTGATATTCTCTTCACGTAACAAGTAGCAAATACTCTGTTGGAATCTAAATACACTACTGTGTTTGCATTCCAACTTCATTACTGATCAGTTATAGTGTAGTATTTATATATATATATATAAACATGCAACATGTGGATTGCAGTACTAGTTTAAAGGGAAATAGTTTTGCTCTGTATATTTTGTTACTTTTCAGATTTAATAAGACTTGCATCTGTAAAAATGCCTAAACAACACTGTAGTCTGATACAGTGCAGCTGATTATTTACTATAAAGCATTATTTGTAAAGATCATTTTTTTACTTAATGAAAACTGTTATATGTACACATGATCCAATATATACAATTTTACTGCACCTATTTTTCTAACAAATTTTCTAATTTTTTTAAATGTTTGATTTAAAGTTTCAGACTCCAAAGATGAAGGGACTGCTTGTTTATATCACAGTTGTATTCTCTCTAGTAGAGAGCATTTCTGTGACCATTCTTCCCCCACTCTCCCCCTTTCCTTGAAAATCTGTTAGAAAGTGAGATACAGTATGTTGTCACCTCTTCTCTTCCATTTACAATATCTATGCTGCATTATACGTGAGTTGAATCTTGTGTGGGGTTTTTTTTTATTTGCAGCAGCAAACATCTAAATAAAAGATCTGCAAAGTAACAAAGGATGTGGAGTCAAGTGTTTCTTGTGGGGTGTGTTCTGCGTAAGGTGTACTACTGCTCTTTTAGTTCCTCAGCTTAGCCTTTTTAGTCTTTGTGTCTTTAAATCTTAAATCCTTAAAAGCCACACTGACCTATAAAGGAAGAAAGGGCAGTATTTGCAGTAACACAGCAGCACTAGTTACAGTTGGATATATGAAGTTTCTGCTGACTGTAACACTACATCTGACTCAAGGCAAATTGACACAGTAGTTTGGCCTAAGCTTGCATTTCCACCTGTCCCCATGAATAAGTGATAAACTGAGCTAAACTCTTGTCACATGCTGTACACCCTACGGATCAGACTTGTTAAATCGGTCTTACAGTGGCAGATAAGAAGGAACTTATTACACCCACACTTAGTCTGTCAGCTGTTGTCCCATACTCCTACTGAGGGAGAATTTATACCTTAGCTTTGTAAGCACCATGATGCAGCACACATTTGAGAGATGTGGCTACAGGCCAATGCTTTTTAGCGTCATGTGAAATAATAGGGGCAGTGTAGATAATTCTGAAGCAGAGTCATTAGCATCTCCCCTTTGCAGCAAGCAAAAATAAGCTAATTTTCAGTTCTGTGTATGAAACATTAACCTCAGAGTGAAAGCATGTAACTTTCCTGCTGTAACAGTTATTTTCTTTGAGAAGTAGTCCTAGCTGTGACTAAATAATGAAAGTTTGGCTATGCCCAGAAATGGAAAACTGCATATTGTCTGGCTACTGTCGCTTTGTCAGCATAATCCATCTCAAACCGAGACCGTAACTCCTGAAGAAATAATATTAACTTTATACTCCAGATAGAGACACAAGGCTTTACTTTTTAAGAAGTGAAACATTCAGAATGTCACACGCTTTCAAATACATAATTCTATTCCCCAAAAGCCAGTGGGTGCATTTGCAGCATACCTTTCCCCAGACCTGAAGTGTATGTACCATTTGAGTTTAAAATATTATACATGGGGAAGGAAAAGTTGTTGTGTGATGATCTCTCATGATTTAAAGTTTTCCTTATTCGAATGTAGTACAAGTGTGAAGTCCATCCACATGTTTGGGTTGCAGAGCACTTCCTGCCATGGGAGCATTGAATGAGAAACAAGGTCTGTAGAGCCAAACAGTTCCTCTGCAAGAAAGCAAAAGGAAAGGTCAGAGTTACTTTTCACTCAGCCTTACCCAACTTCTGGCCCAATGGACTGGCTAACAAAATAACTTGTTCACCCACTTCTACAGTAATTTCAGCTACTCTGTAGCTCCTAAGGCACTAATTGCAATAAATTGTATTTATACTTTTGAAGTATAAATACAACATAAGCAAGGTTGAAGTCTACTAGGTCATTAGTTCTTGTGCTTCCTTATGATGAGAAATCATTTAAAATTAGCCAATTCATAAAAAACAGTTAAAGGAATACGTCTTTAAAAATACAGTAGGGCTCTATTTGAGTTAGAGCCAGACCATTTCTGTGCTTGTCTTGGCATGGTTCTGACCCCAAAAGTCACTATGTCAACAAATAGACTTCCTGAAAATTTCCACTGACAACCTTGAGCTTCCTGACAGACCTGAACTAAAGCACATATATCAGTTCTTGCAGGATCAGAGCCCAAGACTGCGAGTTGCTTATGACAGAGGTTGGGACTGTATGTATGTATAGGCACATGATAGCAGGTAATAAATAGCATAGTATAATTATTGCTGTTTAGGATGTAAACTAAAAGACCTTTTCCCCAAATTACCTTCAACTTTTAGTAGTAAAGAACTTACTTGCACCAAGCTTGGCTCCTCCTAGGAACTGATCACTTGAGCTGAAAGCTGACTTGTCCCAGACAGTCAAGTGTAGACATGATTGCTGTAGCTGAGCTGGGGTCACACCATCAAAGACAAACAAGTGTTTCCACTGAGGACAGGCTTCTTTCTTCAGGACAGGAGACTTTTGCCTTACCTCTGCTTGGTCTGGAAGGATAAGACAACTTTCCCCAAAAAAAAGAGTTCAGCAAGGTTACTGATTTCTCAGCAAGAAAACAGAGCATTTGCAATAATTAACTAAGGCCCTTTATTTTACCTTAAATAGCAAAAAATTCAGCTTAGGTGTAAGATAAAACATGGTGGTAGTGTGTTTATTTTGGGACTTGCACCTTTTCCTGCTTGACGTTAATGTGGTTGCAAGTAGGCTCTTCTGGTCTGCTTTTACTTTGCAGTCACTGACTGCTGAAGGAGATTTTACTCCACGTGCTGTTATTCAATACTGCCTAAAACCTGTCTTTCAGTAGCTAAAATGCTCACCCATTTCACCCAAGATAGGTGCCACAGCAGGTGAAATAGTGTTATGAGACATAGGTTTACCCCAGTATCAGTTCTAACGGCATCTGAGGCCTGGAATGTAAAGTGATCCCACATACAAGGTACTCAACACACTGAAGAAAAATTCAGTCCCTTCTCTTTCAAAATGTCTAGAATGAAGAGGATAAAAGTTTTCAATATATCCTAAGCTTTACTTAATTCTGCAAAAGCTGTAACTAGGAATGATAATACCGTATGTTTGCACTTTTTTTTTTCCTCTCCTAATATCTAAAAGCACATCCTTAAACTAATGAACTCTAAATTTTAATGGCATCATTAAATTCTAAATTTCAAGACCAAGAGGGCAGGTGGGACCTGTCACCACTCTGCAAACTGCTGCTGTTCTGCAGACAAACAAAACCATTACAACGAAGTCTGACTGAGAGTGTAGACGATGGCACTTTCACATGCCAGTCTGCTGATGAAAACATGTTAATACATACATTTGCACAGAACATATGTGACATTTCCTATTTGTAGTGTTTGTTAGGTCTCATACATACCCTTTAACAAAGGAGTTCAACATTCCAGCAGATCTCAGCATGGGCAAGTTCTTAGCCCCAAATACCATAACCTGGAGCTGGCAGTTGGGAACTCCTTGGTCTTCATTTCCTGAAAAAGGAGTACTTATCACATGAAATGCCTGGTCAGTTCAGCTCACAGGTTAAGATGCTGCCATAAGCAGGGGAATGCCTAAGTGGTACTACTGACATAAGGAGTCATAAGGCTGTACTAGAAATATTTGAAAGATTTTAACATGTTTGTACAGTGTATGATTCACACAAAAAAAAACCCAAGCAATGAGTAGCAGGCTGCTTTGTGATTCATGTTCCAAAGACAAAGCTTTCTGCTGTGTTTGTGAAATGTAAACACATGACAGTACCCACAGAAGGATTTCTCTGGAAGTCAAAAGCAGGAGAAACAGCCAAACCTGCTGTGACACTGCTCCTCTCAGAGCTGTAGGTACAGAGCAGAGACCCAATACACAGGCCTGCATAGGGAGGAAGAATTGAAGAAAGCAAGCTGGTAACTCTGGGGTCATTTGGAAAACAGAAGGGAACAAAAGTAACCAAACAGCTAATTAAAGCTTCCTGTTGGTCTCTACCTATTGCTATGGTCCTGACACAGAGAGTGTTACTAGAGCTCTGATCCTTTATACACTTCCCTGTGATCTAGGGAGGTAAGGAAAATGAGTTTTTTCCTATTCTTCCCACTAAAAGTGCTTATTCCACTCCACCAGCAGATGCCTGCTCTGACATACTACAGCAATATTTAATGTACCTTACAACTTTTCATTACCAAAAACTGAACCCTGACTACACATTTTGAACCTATCACCCCTCCAAGTGAAACAATCTCTCTAAAGTGAGACAACTGGAAAAAGCCAAGGATGCTCTTGCAGACATTACCCCTCCACTTTTTCTCTAAATTGGCAGTCTCTACCCTGGACAATAAAACTGCTGCTTTACCACCAGAATAGCCTCTACTGTTAACACTATGACAGGCACAAGTTTGCAAAACAGCTGGATGCATCATACAGCTGCCATTGTAATGTACAGCTTTTGTCTGTATAAACAGAACAAATCTACGAAGCTGGCAAATATTTCAGTTTTAAATAATGTAAAAATTAATACACCACAAAGCACCATTTGCCGTAGCTGCTAAAAATCCCATACAGGAATATTACATAGACACATTGCCAGTCCTTCATTGATCTCAATTCTTTTCTAGCCAAGGGATTCACAGAATCATAGAACCATTTACATTGGAAAAGACCTCTATGAATGCTGAAACATTTTATACCTTCAAACTGGAAATTTTTACACTGGGCAGGTACCAAGAGTCTTGCTGACAAGAGGAGTTCACCGCTGTACTGGGTAAGATCATCTTCAGGCTTTTCAAGCTTAAGAAAGGGACATACAGAAGTTTGTGTTACTGCAGTCATTCTCTTCCACATCTTTCTCACAGCTTATTCATGTTTGTGACACATCTTACTAATGGACTGGATTAACAACATTTTTCCCCTCCGTGATCTCAGAAGGGTGATCTTTTTCACAACTGCATCTTGCTCTTAAAATACAATTAAGAACAAAAACTAAGAATCACCTTGGGTTTGAGTTGATACCAGTCAAACAACCTCACTGAGTCCTCTTCAAAATTCCATGCTGCCAGTGGAATCACTACTTCCCCCAAAAACACCCTGTATTTGAGTGCTCCTGCATGCCACACAGAGATCTGAAGTTGCCGACTTCGCAGCTGGGAGTATTCAATCTTGTACTAGAAAGATAAACAGTATTTACAGAGCAATACTCAGGATGAATGCAGGCCCATGCTCGTGACCTGCTCACAGGAAGCCCAGGCACAGCATGGCTGAAGGCAGACATGAGCCATGTAGTCTGAGTGTGCTTTGCAATCTGCATATTACCCCACCATTTAAATGCTAAATAATGCTCATTCAAATATATATCAACATTCCAGGAATACCTTGACCTGCCTTGCTAAAGCTTTTGATTATTAATTCAGAACTTTAAATAATTCTTGACCATTTTTGCTGGGTTAGGTGGGTTTTTTTCATTTGTTTGGTTTTTTGGTTTCTTTGTTTCTTTTTTTTTTCGTTTGGTTAGTTTTTGTTGGGGGCTGGGGTTTTTTTAATATTTCTGTTTACACTCCCAGCAGAATTTGGCTGCTCTGGAGGCCAGTTCAAGATTAAGACATCTAATGATGGTGCTAAAACTCCCATTCTGTTCAGTGGACATCTACTTAACGCAGTCAGCAGGGTCAAGGAAGTAACTCAGGTGATCACTAATTAAAGCCTTGATCCACTCCCCAAACATAGTTAGAGCCCTTTGAGACGTTGTTGGGTATCTAATATACCACATGGTGTATGGTATGTGGGTATCTAATATACCCACGTGAGACTGGCAAACATGATACCCAGCCCACAGGTGACCTGCACTGAAAGCTGGAGGCAATGGAGAGGCAAGGAAATCACTATCCATGTTTAGGCTGTTGAATCAGAAGCTGGGTGTAGGCTCTGTGGCTAATCACCCTGGGCTCCAGTGATTCCCAGGAGCACTTGCACAGCTCTCACACATGCAACCCCCTCTAAATGCAGGTGCCTTAGCTTGCAGCTGAAACCCATCAAGCTGGATCTCAGTGGCACGATGTAGTTCACCTGCAGTAGTGATGAGCACTTTTGACCTTTTTTGCTACTGTGGATAAACTAATCATTAAGTTAATTTAAAAGATTTTGAAGTAAACACCTTTAGAGTTTATGCAGCCAGCTCAGACATGGTTCTCACTCTCCTTTTATCAGTTCTGCATGACTCTGGCATTGAAAAAGGACTATAAAATTAGGACCAATGATTTCAACTGTGGGCTCTTTTTTTCCCTGAACTTAAACCTTGTATACAGACTCTGGGCTGCGTGAGAATTACATACATTATAAAATGCTTTTTTGTTGTTACCGAATTTTAACTATGGTCTTTTCAAAGATCTTGCCCGTTTTGCTCCCTACTAATTCTTGATATTCATACACACACAGAGTTGGGGGTACTATTGAAACTTTTGTGTAGTTCAAGAAGCAAAACTACCAGTTTGTCCCTCCATTAACTTTGTTTCATAATCTCTTCCAAGACAATATGTTACTCATAGAATAAGAGGCTAAAACTCACCATCTTATGTTCTACTGCAGCTTGTCAAAGCACACACACACAAGAAATTGGTTTGTAGTGATCTGAGTACAAAACTGGAGCTGGGATCAACCAAACTAACCCAGCCTCTCCCAGTTGACAGCACTCAGCTTCATATTTCATTAAGTGTCTGTGAAGGAAGAAAAACGGCTCCTATTTCCTACACACAGTTCTTGCAATAATGAAACAAGTAATACTCAAGACAATAAGGAATTTAAATCATAACTACTGTTCTCTAGTGGGATTATTAGTGTTTGAAAGTAGACACTTCAAAGAAATGGCCTGGCATCAGTTGCACAGGGAAAAGGAAGCAATGTTTTAGAGATGATGAAAGTCAGTTAGCATTTAGCTGACTGCAGAGAGATTACTCCAGTGTCACTGAGCAAAGGAGTACCACTTGAAAGGAATACTTGTGTGAAATTCCAACTGTTCTGCAATACACCCAGTTCCTGAACGTACAAAACCCATGTCTATGGAAGACACTTTGTTTTTGCCACCAGGTAACTCAGAACAACACTGGTATTCATTAAAAGTGCTCTCTTGGACAAAGGCAGACTTTTCTAACAGTTTACCATTTACTCTTACAACTCCAAAAGCATTTGCTCTTATTTGGACTGAAAATACATCGTTTTAAAAATTATTATTGTCAGTGACTCCTAAATTTGCCCCATCAGGTGGATTCAGAACTTGCAGGATTGTACCATAGAAAAGCACACTTAGCAGCACACAGTTGCAAACCGTACCTTCAAAGTTTCATCGAACTCTGGATCCACTGTGCTCTTTTTGACAGCTGTCTTTCGCTTACTCCGAGGAGATTTATCAGGAAGTAAATAAACCTTAACATACCTTATGTAGAGAGAGAAAAATACGTTGAAAGTGATCAGAAGAGGCAGGGAGAAAACAGATGAGAGGAGTCTCTTATTTCTTAAACAATTCTATTGACTTTGTAAGTTTCCATCAACAAAATGGCAAAATGTGATTTATATCTTTTCTCAGTAAAAGCAGATAGACTATAAGGAACCCTGTGTATCATTCAGCTAATTTGTTTCAATTCTATTGTAACTCAAAGGATTAGGATCTGAATATGAATCTTCTGTTTTCCTACTCTTGGCCTCTGATAAAAAAGCCCCTAATGAAGTCACCTTGCCAGTTGTAGCGACAGTTTTATGATGAAAATGAACAGCATATTATGTGCTCAAAGGAAAAAAAAATAAATTCAATCAACTTTAGGATCACTACTGCTTGTTCATAAAGAAAATATCTTGTCTTCACAACACTAGGTACCATTTAGCAAGAAAAGGGTATTATCACATAAATAATACATAATAATTCATAAGTCTTAAAAACGCTAATTGTTCTAACAGCCACTGGAATGAAAATGAGAGATCATTTGAAGTGGTGAGAACTGCCCTAACTGATTCAAGGAAAATCAGTAAAAAAAGTTTCTGGAAGCTGAGTTGGACCAAAATCCAGCACTAATGATTCCTACCTGAAGTTTCTCATGTATAGGTCAAGTGAACACTAATACCTAAATATTCTCCTTACTATCAGTTCAGTGGGCTGTAATTGGGTTATGGCTTCAAAATGAAAGAGTTTTAGCCATAGAGAGTGCTCACAGCTTGTGAGGAAAAGGAGTGATCATTTACTTAATACTCAATATTTTTAAACTGTATTTGTTGTATATATTTCATGTACTGTGATTTAAACCAATTCTAAAACAGCTTTTTATTAACTTGCTGGATAAATAAAATCAGTTGTACCTCATATCATCATTGCAGAACTTACACATTTTTCCTTTTTTTTTTTTTTCTGAACTTGTCCACAGATAAAACTACTTTCTAAAATATACAGGTCCTAGAAGTTTTAGCCTCTCTTTCTATGACCCCAGATCAATTTAATTTAAAAGTAGCCAGTCAGACTTCAAATCAGCAAATAAGCTAAGTAGTTCAACAGGTTTTAAACATCAGTTAAAAGTCTGCTTTTCAGCAAGCATGTTAAGTGAGTATACTATACTTTTTCTGTTGGCTTGGAAACCAACAGAAATATATAAATATATGCCAATAGAGAACATAATGTTTACTACACAGCACTTCCCACATTGCCTTTCAGCCTTCCTGCAATTGTTTGCCTGGCTCAACTAGCAGCAGACTTAAAGAACCTTGACCCACTTCTAAAGTGCTCCCAAACTGTCCTGCTACACAAGCTGCTGTTCCAGCAAGGCACTGCTCATCACCAAGCTTGTCCTTATGAATATGCTCTGCAAGATGCACAAAAGCCCTCGACCTTCTGGGTGAAGGTGACTGCAAGTCCTCAATTCCAGTGTGGTAACTCAAATAAATGCTCAAACACGGTGTGACAGCAGGGGCAAGAACAGGTAGCTAGGTATTCTACCTGTTGATTTTCTGTCAGTGGTTGCTGCATGGTCAGAGAGCATTGTTAAGTAATAAAGAGATAAATCACCAAGGCTTAACTGTCCAGCAAAAATTTCTATGGCATATTTTATCCACAGAAGTAAATATTTCTTCCTCTTAGAATGATGTATAATTATTAAGCAGTTTTAGAGTTTAAGATCCATTGCAGCATCTGAAATTTTTATTCTTATTACAGAAGATGAAAGCATCTAAGTAGTATAGCAATCACCCATTGACCCACAGTGAGTCAGCAGACACATTAGGAACAGGTCATCTCATGTTTCAGCCACTTACATATTAATTTTCTGGGCACAACTTAAGAACTAAAATCTGAACAGCTATTCTTGAGGTCCAAAGGTACTCATCAGCAACACAGATACCCAACTGCCTGCTCACAGGCAGGGAAAGGGACAATTCCTAGCAGGAAATGGTCAGAATGGAATAAGCACTGGTATGAAACCTATTGGTCTTGCAGTGTGTATATGTACAAAGAGCTGGTATGTATGTTGGATGTTCTGAAAGTGCCAATGTGGCATACCATCATATATCAATCCATTTCAATCACAACATGCATAAGTATCTCAAAAAAACAGAGTATTTTCCTTATGTTTTTTCTCCTTCTCTGCAAAATACTTACGGGTTACACTTTTTCTTCTTCTCTTCTCCATAAGCCAGGTTCTTGCATCCCCTGATGCAAATTTCCAGGATGCAAGCTCTGAAGATGTATCTTAAGGCAAACTCTATTTCTCCTGTGATATTAGCTTTGCCAAAATTGCCAGATTCAGTGCAAGTGCTGTTAAGACTAAACAAACTCCCCTAAGAGAAGAAAAACATTTGGGAAAATGAGTTTCAGATCAAACAGGACAAAACATTTATTTCCTTTAATAGTCAGTATCTTTATAGACATGACTGTAAAGCCACTACATATCACAAAATTTAAGGTAACCTGTATAAAACATTCCATTGCTTCCATAACAGCCCTGAAAATTATGACTGCAATTGCAATACTACAGCTTTGCCCTCTTCTAGGGAAAAGCTCTCTAGGCTAGGAAATTGTTTTAAGTAACTTCTAGATCTAGAAATTGTCTTTGAATAAAACCGCTAAGTCGCTTCCCATGAGAAAATTGGGTAAGTGTCTGAAAGGGAGTGAAAAAAACCCTCTGAAACCTAAGAATGTACAAAACATTGGATTAGACTCCTTTTAATACTGAGACATTAGGTTCGGTCATGTATTAAAGGAAACAAAAGTGGCCTGCACATTCAGTAAATACTTTACAAGATGCCCAAATTCCACATAAAAATTACACACTTCGTACTGTAGACCATTCAGGAAAGATTAAAATGACTTCCAATTGTTGTATTCTGGTGCATAGAGAAGATGTTTCCTAGTTCACCTTGTTCTCCTTTCAACCTACTTTCACCTTTGGGACAAAGGTTTGGATGCTGTCCATCCACGTATACGAGAAGCACTTGCGTCCAGCATTACAGAAGCCGCGACAGGGCAAAGAAGGAAGAAACTATAATGCTTTTGTGACCCAGCCCAGACACTTAACTTCACGGTGCTATGTAGCCTTCACTGTAACAAAGTATCAACTAAAAATAGTTTGGTCTCCATTCATTTATAATGATATTCTTTAAGGTGAGCCCTAGGAACTTTTTACATCGCATTTGCCACGAAGACTCAGCTGTTGTTGTGATTAGTTTCACAGCAACGTTGCCCTAGATTGCTAGGATATCTGTGTTAGATCACTCCTCCCTCTGAAAATAAACACCAACCCACACAGGACTGGTTAACCAAGGAGTTCTGCATTGCACAACCCAGCAGCTAATACTGCAGAGCAGTGTTTATAAGATCGTATCTCTCTTCCATGTAGATATTTTTCTTCCTTGGTGCAGCATGCCAAATACTCAATTCACACCAACAGATCCATTAGATTAAGGCAGCTATCTACTCTATCTTATAAACTCTAAGTAACACACATACATGACAAAAGAAGGGCCAGAGTGGTTACTGAGGAAGTCAAAAGACGTGTAAGGACTTTTTTGACTTGATGCTTGTGGCATGCAATCTTGCTCGCTCAGTAAGATGCGTATCAGTGTAATCAATCTCCCTTGCAACTTTGTTTTGCTCTGCTCTTTCACTCAATGGCATATTTTTATTCATCTGACCAGAAAATGATTATTTTCCACCAAAATCCTTTATGGCAATGGAATACAAAGAGAGTTCTGTCTTAGCTCATGTCCTAAAAAAAAAGTTCTGTGAAAGTCCCTAATATTTCTTCCACAGAACACCTTATTTATTTAGAAAGGCTGGGTAGGTGTTCTGGACTGATATCACCACACCTCTCCCACCTGCTCAGGTGTCACATACATTCAATGTAGAAGTCACCATCCTTTTGGTTCAGTGAACAGGGATTTAGCAATGATTTTCTGTATTGTACTTCTTGTGGCATGATTGAAAGCAATGCCATCTGATATTTTGGAAGATACATTTTTATGGAGTGGCCTTCAACATCCAGTACTTATCTATAAAGAGAAGCTTAATGGAATTTGTTCCCCTTTATAAGATAGTAGAAAAACATTACAGTTTGAAGCCTGAGCCATTTATAGCCCAGTTCAAATGGTTGTCATTTGCATCAGAAATGTAATCTACGAGTTATTACCCATTTGTCAGCTTAACACCTCAGACTCCACAGTGCAGTAAACTGTCAGAGAGCACCAAGGTCTCTGTGTGTGTTTATACCTCTCTGTAAAGCAAACAGACTGGTTCAATTTTGATTCCCTAAATCATTTTGCAAGGTCGGTCATGAATTCTTTGGATACTTCACCCTACTTAACCTCATCACTAATACATAGAAATTAGCTTCCACGGTTAATCATAGAGGCTTTAAAGCATGTACTGAATTCATTTATAACCAGCTTCCCTCTCTCTCATCTGCAGTATTCAAAATGCCATCCATCAGAGGATGATTCAAGATCGTGCCTAAGCCTATGAACTGCTCCCCTGGTTTCCATCACTGTCAGTTTCCTCTTCATTCACTGACATTCTGACATTTGAATTTCCACTGACATTTCCAATACCCCAGTTCTTGCAGACTGACAAAACCTTTCTGTTCAATGAAGCTTGAAGAGAAAAACCTAGCTATTAGATTACAAAGTACTATGTTCATAATCCCAGCCTTAATATAAAATAGGAAAAATGTTAGTTGTATTTGGAAAATTCAGAAGAAGCCACTTTATTAATTATTCATTATTAATGGATGTATCCATCTATCAATTATCCATTATTAACTTTATTTGGCTTATGCTTCAGAAAGTTCACAGTGTTACTATGAGAACAGTGACAAAGACAGTCAGTTTTTCATCAGATACAAACTCAAGTAAAATTCTCCCTTCATTTTGTAATATAATCTAAAATACACCAACATTTTGCACAAGCTTTTATAGCTGTTCCCTTTAAGCACCCTTTCCGTTGTCTTTCATCCTTTAACTTACATGTTTTCTGCCATCACAGAAAACTGTATCACTTGTGGGACTGGTTGTTATGTCTTCTTCCTCCTTGCAACTACTTTTTGTCAGAATTTCACTGTCATTTTGGGCCCCGGTGATGAGCTGTTGCAGACTAGGTGTACTTTTCATCTGTAGGAAATTCAGAAAGTAATTTTTTTTTAGTATAAAGAAAATGTCCTGATTCCTTCAGGAAAGTTACCAAAAGAAAATTCAGTAAACAGCTATAATTGACTCTGATCAAGGTTCTACAGGTGGCACACTTTCAATTATCATGTAGTAACTTAACAGTTGATTTATAACTCTCTCATTCCAGCTAGTAGTTCATTCACTATATGAATAATTTTCTAAAATCAGCGTACCACCAGCTAATGTAATGATCACTACCACAGCAATTATTAACAACATTCTACTAATAATAGACCATAAGTAGTAATATACTAATAAAAGGCATTATTACCCCTCAACAAAACAGTAATTTTGGAAGAAAAAAATAATTGGGCCTCCAGGAAATGAAAAATAGTATTTTGCAAAATGTGTGACATATGCCCATGTTTACCTATGCAAGAATGAATGTATGTTGAAAGAGACTTGAAAATAGAAAAAGACAATTTCATATTTAACTTTGTTTATAGAAAAAGCTTAAATTTCCAAGGTGTTCTTGACTTTGCTTTGACTATGTCCGTTCACCTTTCCAATTTTCCCATGAAAACCCTGATAATTTGAGAAAGATTAAGATAGATAGACAGATAGATATCAAAACTCCTTGAGATTTTTCTTCAGCCACCTCTGTTACAAAAAACAACAGTTAATAGAAAGAAGTGCCAAAAGACTAATACATTTGGCTAGAAATATGCTGAAATTAGATTTTAGCTCATTCCAGCACACCACTTTCCCAGGATAATACAATGAAAAGCACATTCACAGCTCAATGGGTCCAAAAAGAGTGAGGTAAGAAATTTTATATGCTTAAGATATAAGAAAATAATTTCTTTTTCTAGTTGTGTAACAGAGGTTACCTGAAAGACTAGGAAGAATACAGTCTAAAATCAACAAGAAGAATTGGGACTTTTTTGTATAAAAGAAACAGGTAATATATATTTAACAAACCTGAGAACCCCTTCTGCACAGTCAGCAGAAAGCACTAAAGGATGAGGACAACCAATGAGATAATATATTGAGATTACTCCTGAAAAAAACAGGATGTGCAAAATCCTAACCAGTAGGCTGTTACTATGACACACAAATACTGTTATGTGTAATAACTGCCTTACCTTAAGAAGAGATGTGAGAATTATGTTCCCTTGTGAGCGGGAAACAGGCAGAAAATGCATTGAGAATATAGCCTCAAAAACCCCAAACAAAGCCAAAATAGTGTATTAGCCAGAACACCACTGATTCAATTTGCTAAACACAACAGCCTACTACACACTGAATTTTAGCTTCTACTTGGATCAGGAAGACTTCAGTTGTGACATACAGACAAAAAATGACTAACAAGGCAGCATAACTACCAGTGCTAAACTAAGCATCAGGTCACATAAGCAAGACTCCCCTGTAGCCCAGCTCCAGTGTCACAGGAGAGGTATCCCACAGTCACCAATGCACCACAAACAGCTTCCACACGTTGCACATGCCTGCTTGTTCCCCCAGGAAGGCAGGTATAATTGCAGTTCCCTTAATAAATGTCGAGGTTCTGATGACAAGAGGCCCTTGAAAACACTATTCAATTAACTTACCAAATTCAGATTTTACACTGGCTGGTAGTTCTTGCCACTGCACTGGGGTTTTCTCACTAATAATGAGGTTAAGTATAATCTCTTTAAACTTTAGTCTGAAGGAATCAAGCTCTGAACACATTAAAAATATAGAAAACTTATTTAAGAAACAGATAATGTTCTTGAGACTGAAGTAGTGCCCCAGTTTTATATATACTGCACATTCAGCTATTACTTTACAGTCCAAGAGAAGAACACACACTTTCTAGGGGAAAAAAACCCACTGTTTTGATTCATTCTCTGAAAATGCAAAGTTCTCTCTGGTGTGGAAATCACAACAAGTAAGATTTCTACATCGTATTTCGTTATAAATGTAATTAGTTGTTTTGCAAGTGTAATTTAAAAGAGGTTCTGTCCCATAATTTAAGGCCTAGTTCTAGTAGAGATGTAAACAGCTACCCTTACTAAAGGAAAACAAAGACGGGAAAGAAAAGAAATAAACTGAAGAATAATGAATAGTGTCATTGACAGAAATTAAGAGTAGTTTTTAAAGTCACAGTAAAGACACAAAGAGTCATCATATAAGTGTGGGAACAGAAGAGTAAAATTTCCTTCCACATGAAAAAACCTAAAATGTCAAAAATTATATTTACAAGAAAAAAAAATCAACAGTTATTCTAGTAAAACTAAAATTATAGCTTAAGGATAGTCTAACTGGTTTAAATGAAACAAAAGGTCCCTGCCTCAGAGAAACAGTGCTCAGGCACACAAACAACATTGAAATCTATCCTTCAAAACATGCAATGCAAAGTGCGGACATAAATTAAGTCCTAAATCTTTAACTGGGCAATCAAAACCCCACAGAAATAATTTGGAATCTCCTACTAATGCATTTCTCAAGCCAAAGAGTCCATATCCATCTTTTAAACATGACTGATTGATTGTGATCAGTGTGTGATGTAGCATAGTTTAAATCCATATTATCTTCAACTCCGATGCTTTTCAACGCATTAAAAGAGCAATGGTCTGCCTGTGGAATAAAATTGACACTGAAATGCGGCTTGCCACAATGAAAGCAGCACTCCAGTAACCAATAATTGTTGCCAATTCTGTTCATAATTTAATTGCATACAAAAATACCAGAACTAATTTCACAGAGTTCACAGACTTGCTGGGCCAATTCAGACTGCTAGTCCATGCAGTTTGACATCCTGTCTCTTCCATTTAACAGCACCTGACACTTCAGAAGAAATTGAACAATGTGCACCAAGGGAGCTGTGAGTAATGCATGCCATGAGGTCTGGCCCAAAGCAAGAGCTTTTCTCAGCATCTAATTCAGGCACTTAGCAGACCTTTACATTTACCTCATTCAGATGAACAAGGCAATTCAGTAAGTACCCACTATGTGGAAAACGGACTATGGACAAAGTTCAGTCACTTGGGAGCTGAAAGCACACAAAACAAAATCTTCAGTGTAACTTTAAAGCAGAAGTGTGACATCATCTTCAGCCCTGCACAATTTGTGGAAAAACAGATGACTGGATTTTTCTCAAACTTCTCAAGGAAACACAAAGCTAGAGACTGTAACCAAAGCAAAAGGAAAGGGGAAGTTGCACAGCAACTAACAGCAATGTTTTTTCACTGCCAAGTTAAAAAATGCTCACAGAGTGCCAGAGAGGATGATTTAGTTATGGTCATAGCTTGGTCCTGTTCAGCAGCAAAAGGGGCAGAAAGAGGGCAAGACAGAGCACATCCCTGTAGCACAACAGTTACATAGAGCAGACATCAAATCAGCCTCAAGAGAGCCTGTGAACACCTGAGAGCAAAATGACCCATCCCCTCCCTCCTTATATGAGGGTCTTTGTAAAAATATCAGTCTAACATTTCAACTCAGGACTGAAATCAATTGTGCTGACTATCAAAAACCTTGTGAAGAATTCGGAGTTCTGATCATGGTCGGTGAACATCAGCTAACCCTGTTCATACAATAAGAGTAAAATTCCACTGTGTAAGTCACTGCTCTCACAAACATTTTTCGTTCCTGAAACAGCTCTTACAGTTCGAGACTGTGTATAATAAGATGGATACCTTGCTTGTAATGTTGATGGCAGTGTCAGACTGACTCCTTCTTTGCCTTCTTCTTTCCACATTCTTCCCACAATCTGTGGTTAGGACACATCTGTCAGTCATATCATTCTGGGACTTTGAGATTTCTGGAGAGAAAAGAAAGAGAAAAGTCACTATAAAAATCTTTACAGCAATCCTGTCAATTTATAGGCTAATTCTGTAGCTTTCAGACTTTCATCCTGCAACTTTAGTGTTGACCTCCTAAGAGTAAGAAACAGATGGGACGACAAGTGCTTGTCACATTTTATATAATGATACTTTGCCTGCCTAAATCTTTCCTGCTATTTCAATTGAAAATTATACTTTTTGTTGCCTATCATCAGAGCTACTGCCATCAAATACAGTTTCCTTGTAGAAATAGCTACTACAGTACATGTGTATAGTTTAATTTGTAAAGTCGTTTGGTTCACAATAAAAGCAAAATCATTATAAGAACATAAAGCAATATGACAATGAAAATCAGAAAGCAGGGCATACTGGAAAATATTTAGAAGTTTATTCAAAATATGTATGAAAGGAGTGATACTGCATACTCTGGTCCCAAACCACATATAATTTTAAGGACATGAGTAGCCCTCATTGGCTTCAATAACATTACTATGGATAAGCTTATCCATACTTAAGAACCTTATTGAATTAGCGCTTCAGTAACATCTAATTTATTGTCAAATAAATCTACAGGACAATTGGACATTTAATGCACCACTTTTCACTCCTTATTCCTCAGTGCACATTCAGAATTTCATTTAAAGGGAAGGGCAGCACTCATCCATGATTTCTGAAGTTGAAAATGAGCAGGTTGAGCTGCAGACACATTGTTGCTAATCCCAGATAGCTATTTCATGTACAACTTATAAATTATTAATTCTTCATGAGAGACTATCATATGTTTAATTCATACAGAAGGAATAAATATTTTTCTCACAACACGAACCTCTGTGAAGAAACCTCTTAGACAGCAGACAATATGACAATAATGGTATTGAAAAACAATGGGACTCAAGTGTGATTTTTAAAGACACTCTGGGTTAGTTTTGTTCTTAGCAGTAATCAGTCATCAGATGTTTACTGTACTCTTTGTACACCATTAAGGAACCATGTGACCTATTCAAATGCAGGCTCAATTAAGCCACCTCTGTAAATGAAATCAGGTTTTTAAAATACACAGTGAAATCAGAGATCATAAAAGAGACAGGAGTGAGAGTTCTAATGGAATAGATACAATCTGAGTAGCTTGAGCAGCAGTCAAAGCAGAAACACCAGCTTGCCTCACACTCTCTTAAAATGAGCAGGTTACAGAATAGGTTACTGTGAGAAACATGAATGTTCAGTTTTCATATCTATTCCTCCTTTAGTTTCTCTACCCAAGTGTCAGCAAGATGGAGACTATCTCTAGAGCCAAGGGTGACTTTTCACTGCAAATAAAACTACAACCAGCAACTCATTTTACATTCACCAAATGGCAACCCTTGGATTATAATCTGCTGTTGCTGCCAAACCATGCTGGAACAGGAGGTAACAGTGTAAAGAGCAGACTGTACAATGGCCGCTTTGTGCTGCACGTGCTAATCCTTTGTTCCCAATGCCCTCAGACACACACACACCGGCTCCAGTGATAGAATCAGAGGCATAAAGAGGTTCTCCATGTTTATTTACTGCAATGCACAAGAGCTGGGTGTATTAAATACCTCTGCAAACCACGACATTTTTATCTAGATAAGATACAGGGTACTAACTTTAGACACTCGTGACCAAAAGCATTTATCAGCACAGCACCAGGCTTCACTGGAGGCCATATTGTCTGAAAAAGCTGGTTTCTTAAGAAACCCAGTTCTTTCTCAATGTAAGACTTCAGATGCTTTTTAATTACTGACTTCAGTGATTGCAACAACCTGTTATTTTGCCACATATTGAACCGCTCTACCTTAACTGAGGATGATAGCACCCTCATGGGGTTTCTCACACAGCTGAGCTGATCTAACAACTTGCTGCCATCTCTCTCTTCAACCACTGCTCTTCCCTCCTCAGTCCCTGGCTCCTGACCTCATGGCACCCTCCACTGTACACATTCTAACACATATATCCTATCTTGAGCCTATTGAACTCACTAAAACAGCAGAAAAGTATCTATATGTTTTGACTTGGTTAATGTTATGCCCTTGAAACTAGCTAAACCAGTTTACAGAGGAGTCCAGAAACACTGGTGCTAATTCAAGTCATGGCAGCATTAGGCTAGAAACAGAAAGAACAAAGACATGAGGGGAGGAAGACCTTCCATTTGGTAGCAGTGAACTAATACATTAGCTTGCTGCAGTCCTGACAGGTTTTACCAGTCACTATGGGATATGACCAGGCTTCAAACTATCAGAAAGCTGAATAAATTACTTTGCATCCAGTTCAGTGCTACCTAAGCTATCTACTTCCAGTAATAGTGTCCTACACCACCCTACACTTCTATTTGGAGTCACAGTCACCGTGTCTCCACATAGGTTTAATGTGTTTACACAGACACAACACTGAATTTGCATAGTTAAAGGAAAACAGGCCATTAGGATAGGTAGAAGAAGGTAAAGACCAAACGATGCAAGGCAAGAGGTTAGGGGGAAAGGCAGAAAGGCACTAAAGCCAGTTTTATTCAGGTCTGGTCTCACATGTGGGATTGTGTAAGTTGATGCCAGTAAGAAAATATTAAGGTTTGTTCAAATACATGCAAATTTGCAAGCCTCTGTAATCTTCCTAAGGCTCAGAAGTTGTTTTCCTCTAGTCATTGATGCCTTTAATTTGTTTTTCACACAGGCTGGCTGTCCTTAGTGTAGTTAGCCTTACAGGTGCACGCAGAGTCTGCAACCCAAGGAACAGCAGGCAGCATAAGAGAATGGAAGCAACCAAAAGTATCAGAATGAAAGAAGAGTTGTTAGGACTGGATGGCACTTAGAAGTATGCACTGAAAAAACCCCACTCAGCTAGACAGACTGAGAAAAAGGAAGGAAGTCCTCATGAAAACTGCCAGTAAATGAAAATATTAGACTCTACTTCCATTAAATGACAGACTCCTTGACAGGGTCAGTTGTGGTTCAGACAGAAAACATGGAGATCAATACAGCAGAAACTGGTTACTACTCTGTGCTATGATGAGTTAAATACACTGCATCTGAACACCTGGTAAACTTAAAGATTGTATAATACAGTCTTTTCCATCTTTACAGGAAAGACATTCTTGGTTGATATAATCAGCTTATTTAAAAAACAACAGAGTACTGAAGGAGAATTAGATTTACTGTATTATTTTTCAGGTTGGCACAGCCTTAGCATTAATAATTTCAGCCATTACTCAACATCCTTGTTTTGTAACTATTTCTTGGCCAACACTGTGGACAAAAAAATCGAAACATTTGACTACATTACTATAGAACGACAAAACAGTGAAAGCTACTTACTTTTTATATGCGTTGTGAGAGACAAAAACAAGTTTTCTACAGATTTATTAAACCTTTTAGACTCTCCAAGTTCCTGCAAATGGGAGATGCCATGAGTAAGAAAACACAACATTTGTCATTTTAAAATTTCCATGATTATATCAGATGGTAAGGCTGCATATCCCTTTGCTCACTTCTGTTGAAGTATTCATGAAGTCAACTAATTACATCACCAGTTTGTTGTAATGTGGTTAACACTTTTAACTATTACAGATGTTCCTGTGCCTCTGAATCAAAGTTTTTGTCAAAATCCAGGTATGCACGTAAGATTGTTTACAGAACTGCAACGGGCTTAAAAAACAGAGCCTGAGGATCCAGTCCAAAATGAACCGAAATATTAATTCATTGCAATTTTTATGAGTTCTGAGCCATGTCCTACTATTCTGCCCACTAGAAACTGTAATGCAAAGGCAACCATCAAATTCACTGTTCTTCACTCAATAACGAAAAGTGACACATGAAATGATCATTTTATAAATAACTATTGAATGTCTTAGGAACATGGGATCCCCTTCAGGTTTGAAGGGAGCTCAGGAGATCCCAGTCCAGTCTTCCTGTAGTGAGGCACCAAAAACCAGATGCAGCATTCTAGTGTCAAGTAGAGTGGTTAATCACTTCCCTCAAAAACTGAAAACTAAGTGAAAACTGCCCTTCATAGCCTCTAATCTTTTTCTCCTAATGCCAACACAGCATAAAAATAATGACAAAGAACATAAGGCATCATTTATACAGCAGTGTGATGTTACAGCAGTTGTTGTTTACTACATTTCTGCGGCTGACCTTTACACATGAATGAAACTCTATGAGGTGCATATATATACGTATATTTTGCAGATACATACGCTTACCATCGCATTGGTTCCTGTTGATTCTGTGAAAGGAGGTGGAGTTGGAGGTACGACAGAAATTTTACTAGAAATTTAAGAGATTAACAGTTAACAACATTTAATATATTATGGCAATAGATGGATAAATAAACCACACCCATGCATGGTTTTTATTTTTATAATAATATTATTTTTATTATATGGTCTTTCTGGTGCTCTATAAAAATCTGGGTTGACATCCCATGTCTTTAAGACAGCAGCACAGGTTTGTTATCTGTTCTTAGATGTTAGGTCTGCCTTTCTATCTTCTTAATCGTGGGCTGATCTAGGTAAAATTACTAAATTAGAACTACCAGGAAGACCTAATTTAGGACAAATTACCTAGACCTCTATACAGCTGGCAGTATTGCTATCTGTGTTCTGAGTTCTAAAACACAATTCCTGTATAACACACCCCATTTCTACTTCAGAGATGTTTTCAGAAAACAGTCATCTTTATTTACAATATTAAGAGGATCCTTTTTTGCCTGGGTCCAGAGCTGTTAGAGACCCTTTACAGCATTCCTGCCATTCCATCTGTGGTAAATAGTGCTGGTCTGTGAAAAAGAATCTGTTATCTGTCTGATTCTGTTATCACAGCACAATCACAGACCTCGAGGCAGCTGGTGAACTTCCTTTTTGATTCTCTTTTAGTTTTACCACATCTACGTAAAAGCAAGCTCTGGTTAGGATCTTATCTAGCTGACTATAAGTTTCTGTCTTATGCAGCTGTGCCTCACCAGATAATTATAATAAATTGAGGCCATCTCTACATATCTTACTTTATGTGGGATTTCGGGGGTGGGGGAGGGAGTTTGGTTGGTTAGTTTTATTTTTGGTAGTTCTTTTTGTTGCTTTGGTTTGGTATTGTGTTTTAAGGAAAAGGGTTACTTTAATACCATATAGTTTAAGCAGACTGTTATTTCATTATATATCACTGATAATAACTTAAGTATGGGCATGCTTCAGCCTCTAGTCAAAGTATTTATTCACTGTAAATTAGACTTTTTACTTTTTAAAAGCTTGGTAAGTGGAAACTTCTAATTGAATACAGATCTTCCTCTCTACTATTTGTTCTAAAACTAGCATATCAGCAATATCTCCCATTGAGCAAATAACAACGCTATTATGACAACTAGTAAATAGTTTTCATCTATGATCATTGAAAAGTGTTGTGCAAATTTAAAAGATAATGGTATAAACAGTTATGCAAAAAATATAAGCAGATAAAACAAAAGTAATGGACGTCCCTTCATGTCAAGGAAGACACTATTACTCTAAATATAGTACTCTTTCTTGTACTTGAGATCTTTTCTATGGATTGTTGACAGATAAAAGTGATCATTTTTCTACATTTTTGTCATTTGTATTCCAAAAGTGTTGAATTTTCATAATAAAAAAGTACAAACTTCTGGCTGGTTTATAACACAAGATAGATCACCTGCACAAATTCTCAGTGTCCTAGGACCGCTCGTCCTTTTGAGTCTTACCTCAGTTTCTGGTAAGATTTCAAGAGCTTTGCTCCAACTGTTTCATGTCTGCCTGCGAAGGAGGAAAAAAAATCCAAAAGTCATTTAGCAACAACAGCAGTTACTAATGCCTGTATAATTCACCTTTTAAAACCAGTGCCTTTCAGGAACTGGCCTGTATTTACAGAAACTCATGCACACACAAGTCAAGAGTGAAATCAATTCCCACCTAATGTATCAGCATACATGCCAAGCAACACAAATTTCTCCTGTGTCACAAACTATCATGATTTCACCTCTCACAGGTGACATGTTCAGACTAACTCTTTACAAATGCTAAGGACAATCACATACAGATGCTAATGGGCTCATTCCTACAGGTTGCTAAGTGCTCTCAGCCTCCTGAAGTCCAGGAGGCAGGTAGTGCACAGGCCCACTGCACTAAAACACACTTCAGCCATAAAACTCAAACACTAAGGAAAACTTGAAAATGTTTATAAGAGCAGGCACATGGTCATCTCTTACATCTCATGAAAAATTCCTCTCACTTTTCTTATGAGACACTTGAACAACCATGAAAATGCTTGACTAGCTCACAAACACGAGCAATACCCTTTGTTAAGGCCATCCCTGCAGGGAAATAACAACCATGTCACATTCCTCAGGTGAGCAGCCACATGGTGTAAAGAACACCAAGGAGCAAGCGCTTCATCAGGCACGAAGAATGAAGACTCATAAAACTCTAGTTTGTTCCCAGGTGATCACAAACACAAAGAAGGGCTAAAAGCAGAATGGCCAACTAAAATTATCTGGAGTATCTTTAATCACTAATAATTCCTACTACAGAAAGCAGCATGTAATCCATGTTTTGCTAAAGATGTCATTAACTGTAACACTGCTTACATAAAAGTAGTAGACCTTGGTGGTGACAGAAATAATAATCAGCTCATAAATATTACAGCTTTCAATCAGAACTCCATTATTCATGCTCTATTATTAATAAGTGATATCCATGATCTTAGATTTTAAATTTATTAGTCATTAAAGGCAATATACCACTTTTATGAAAATATTGATCTTATTCTTTAGGTAGAAGCTACAAAAAAATTAATAAAAAGCATACTGATGTCATCTTTGGGGTTTTTTTTTTTAGTCTGTAACGTGAGAAAACATGGTGGGGTTTTTTTTCAGTTAAACATACTTTCCAGTGAATACTTCAGTTATGCTGTATTTTCATACCAAAAGAGGGCACTGTCTCTCCAGGACTGAAGGATGCATAACAGCTGTTGTGTTTTAGTTCGCCATTTTTTTAACCTCTTTAATTATATCAGCTAAGGAACTAAACAAAACATTTTTCTCCCTGCAGGTTTATCTGCTGTATATCCTCAGATCTTCGTGACTTCAACAGTATATCTAAGCAAAATGCTTCAAGCACCCACAAAGCTTTGATAATTCAAAGTGAGAACTCATTTATTTTGCTGAAAAAAGAGACAGTCAGTACCTTCAATAACAGAGATTGATAAAATTACCAGCTTTAGACTCACTGAAAAGATCAAGAAGAAATTATTAACAATAGTTATTGAATAAAAGTGTGATTTTAAAGGTAAATCAACTAGTCCTTTAAAATCAGGAATTGTTTTAGCTAGAATGGACTGCAGTGAAATCTTTCAAATTTTAAATGAATTTTTTTAGCAGGAGCTGTAGTTTAGTTTCTCAATATGCTATTTGCTGTCTTTCGTGAACACCTACTACCCAAAATTTGACTGTTATGTTCCTACACTTATAAAATTCTTCCTATTCAAGTTTCCCAAGAGATATTTAAGGCCCAGTTCCTTCCTTTTCTCCAACTACTCTTAAACCTAGATGTGATGCAGATACTGGAAGTGAAACTCTATCACTGACTACATTCAGGGAAAGAGTAAAATAGCTGCCTATCTGAAGTGGCACTTCAAGGGAAAGAGGAAAGAAATCCTCTCCACCTCACCAGTTATTGTAGGTGAAACAGAAAGTAACACCCCCTTGGCTGGCAAAACACATTCCCCGTGGAGCAATCATCCACATTCTCCATAATTTCTTTCAAGGCTTTGTACTTTTGATGGCACTGAAAAGACTGAACACAAGGCAATGGCACAGCTGGATGAAAGTAGCAAAACAGTAAGCGTTTAGCTCTCTGTTGATTTATAGCTATACATGTTTTTCTTTCTTCCATTCCATCATTTCTTTCAGCTTTAGAACTTTCTCAATGAAAACAACTGAAGTTTTAAACTTTGACAAATGATAGATGAAAGTTAGTTTCCTTCCTGAATATATATTTTAACATTTCTATATTTATTTCATGTCATTGCATTTCTTAAAATCTTACACACTCATTAATTCAAACTGATGTGGCCAGCAATTTTCTTATTACTCAAACAAAGTAAGTTATACTTTAAACTGCATCCCGCTGGTTTGTGTTCATGTTTTATTTAGTGCACAGACAGATGCACTGCACGGAAATTTTTGACACATCTCTCATCAAACGGAAGAAATGTTAAATACAGTGGCAGACCACATTCTATGTTTCACTTAGATGATGACTATGTATTACATAGCAGCTTATGATCTATTCCAGTGATTACCTTCACCTGGATATTTCTTTGCTCGTTCCTCAAAGAACCATTCACCAGCCTTTACTTTAACATCTCTGAAAAACAATGAAAAGATGTTTGAATCACCATGTTCCCCGGTGCCTTTCTTCAAATGTTTGGTAACTATTTAACAATACAACAATCTTTTTCATTCCTACCATAAAACTAAGATTTCATGACTGCTCAATCCATTGACCAATTTTTTTGTGTGTCTGAAAAAAACAGAGGGGAGGAGTCTTTGGGACGGAATTGTTTTAGTTTCAAGGGTTTTTTTGTTTGTTTTCCTTTCTGCTGTGTAGGACTGCCCATGGAAAGTGATACATACTGCTCCAGGCATTGCTCTGAAGCCAGGAGTCCCAGATCCACTCCAGTCTATACAACCAACTTGCAACACAGTCCAAGCACTTGTGCTGCCTGGCCTCCTGACTGCTTACAGCTCTGAGGAGCAGGGAACATCAGCAGTAGAGGACATGGTCCCAAGCAGGATTTTGGGCGGCTACTGGGGAGCACTGAGCTATCTTTTTATAAACCATAACTCTCTTCCAAACTATAGAAAATTACTTCAAACTAGTACAAATTCATTTAGTTTAAGACCAGTACCTTGCCTTATATTTCCCACTATTCTAATCTCATTTTTCCACCTTCAGAGAGACTGAAGTGGTAGATTAATCTTGTGTTGGTATAAAGTAAATTCAAATCCAAATCTCACCCTTTGTACAGGGATATATATCATCCAGCACAGCTTTTGATTAATTTCCAGAGCTATCATTCCTTGCCTACATATTCTTTTTCATCAAATATGGAAGTATTCTAAACCATTTGGTTTAAAAATATTCTAATAGAATGGACTATGACAAAATATCTTGATATAAAAATTGCACCAATATAGTAAAAGAAAGATTGTTTCCTCTGTCCTAGAAAACAAAACTAAGGTGATATAGTAAAAGAAAAACTAATTCAAAGTAAACAAATTTGGATTTCTGGCCATATTTGAAAAAAATCCTTATAATGTTACTAGCCTTTTTTGCTTTTTAAATTTTCATAGAACATGACTACTTAATACTTATCAATCCAGGGTCCTCACTCCTGTAGTAAGAGGCAGAAAATAATGATTTGGAAATTGTCAAGAAACTGGCTATACTACAAAGCACAGCATCTTCAGCAGCTTGTTAGGATGCACTGGTTCAATATTGAGTCAGGGGAAGGAGTTCTCTCTATGGTTTAGACTGTTTCTATGCTTTGTTGTTATCGACTTTGCCCCACTACCTCTGGCTTACCTTGAAGATCCATTTTGCTAAACACAGGAAGGAAATCCTGACTATGTGAAATATAGCACAAAGTCCCACCTACTTCATTGTTACCGGGACTCCAGCTAACATTTTCATTACACCAGAGGCTTTGTTTCATTAATTGTTTAAGCAACAGATACACAAAACCACATCCATTGGATGACCAGTGTAAACCAGCATTTATCCAAACCAGTAAAGTTTCTTACCCATGAGCATAACAAATGGTGCATTTCCAAAGGCAGGGATTCAGGCAGACACGGCATTCAGAGCATACTCGATGACTGCAGCCATTACATACTGCCCCCCTGTTCATCAACAACCCAAGTGATTTCTGGCAGCGAGCACAAGATCTCTCCTGATATTCATGGCTTACATTTTTTGCCCCTTTCCACCGAAGCTGGTGTAGATGAAGTTTCAGTTTCCTACCCCCCCAGGTACAAAGAAAGAAAAAAAAAATTTAAAAAATTAAATAGAACAAAATCCATATGAAAGTCACAAGCTAATACCCTGGTTGTGCAGTACCATTACTAGTGGGAGACAGGCCCTCCCGTGTGACCTCAGTTGAGCACTGTCTGAAGGCATCCATACACAACATTTTTGCAGTGTGACTGTATATGTGACCAGAACTGTGCATACTAACAGGGAAACAGTTTAGGATAAATGGGGTTCTGATCATGTTAGGCATGCTCAGAGCAGGGCATTGAAATCATGTAAGTGATTATGCATTGACTTATGAAAACTGAGACTAAATGGTGGTCCCTTTTATTGGATGTTTTTATCATAGTTATTCAAGAATCAGATCTTCTATCAAGTAAAAATAATCATAACAAATGCATCATCTGAAAGCTAAACAAAAAACTACACCAGCCCAAAAGATCAAAACCTCTCCTTTTCATTAACTTTGCTTCCATTACATGTACCAATAATCAAGATGTTTTAACTGTTACCCACACCATCAACTGTAGAAAGGGATTTTCTGACCAATTCAGACTTTCTATATAATCCTTTACTTACTTTTCACTTAATTGTCTTCATTTAATATGTCCAGTAATACTTACATAACTGTTTGCTGTAAGCAAAGTTAAGTTTCCACATTTCAGAGGCTAAAAATTTATCTCTTATCCACACAAATACTTTGTTTACATGGGGATGCAATGCCACAAAAAAGGGTACAAGCTGCAAGGAAATCCTTGTCCTAGCCATGATATAAAGCAAAAAAAGTGCAGGAGAATTATCCTTTATCCTGTCCAACTGAGATACTTGCACAGTGTGAAGTTATTTAATAAAATCCTCTTCCTGACCAATGGCACCTACTGACACTAGTAACAACCTCTGAAACAGCATTGTGTGCTTGCTGCCTGTTGTGTGTGAGAAGGGACAGTGATGGATTTCACAGAATGAGCAGGTATCCAGTGATTCTTAACTCCAGTATTGGCACAGCTGACATTAAATAAGCCAGCCAAAGATCTGAACTTGTTCTGTGTTAGCAGGACTATATATGCATACATGGGAACATGATGAGAATGCCATGAAGCCTTCCTAGAAGAAATACAGGCAGCAACTGAACTTTCTATGAAGGCCGAAATAAAATTCATCCAGTATGTTATTCACAGAGCAGTATTTGCTCATCTTTAATGTAGAGTCAATGGGATGGTACATTCCAGAGGCTCTGGCTAACCCTTGGTTTTCCAAAAAATAGAAAAACATTAGGTAACAAGAAGTTAAAAAAGGAGTACATTTGGAAGGACAAAGCGGAAGAAGAGTACTTCCAAAAAAAAAAAGAACAGAATACAGGAATAGGGGAGGAACACATACCTTACTCTTTCCTCTTCTGTTTTTCTCACCATCTCATCACGGTACAGGACTTCCAGAACAGCCTCTCGTTCCAATTCCTTAAGGAAGTTCAAATTAAATTCACAGGCCATTTTCTCCAAACTTCACTTGTTCTGTAGACTCCTATCCTATGGGCTCTACTATATCCAGAACAATGGTCTGGGTGTTTACTAAGTGCCTGCGCTGTTACTCAATTGGTGATGTCTTTCACTGGGTCATACCCTTGAAAAGAGAAATAACTGGGCCTGTCTTCACACAAACCATCACTTAGGTGTCTCTGCAAACTAGGGAATACGAACAGTTATCAAGGTCACAGCAGTCTTGACTTTTTCACGTCCTTAACTTTCCTGTTCTTTTCTTTTTTATTTTTTTTTTCCACTGAGAGAGGGTCCAAAAGAAATGAGAGCTTGCAGCAATGTCTCAGACAGGGCTTTAACTGCCTCCAGATAGAGGGACAATTTGTCAAGAGATGGTGGAAAGGAGCAGGGGGGACTGGTTTGAGGTTTTTGATTTGGTCTTGTAGATTTCGGATTTCTGGACCTAGGGAAAAAAAAAAAAAAGAATACATGTTGTTATCTCTTCTCCTCACCTTCTCAAGACATTTAAAATAATATGCAAAGAACACGTTTTGCTATACTCAAACCTTTCATACACTAACTTGGATATAGGAGAGATTTTAAGCCTGGTCTTCAAAGAGTCTCACCATACTGTTCATGAACACTCAGGCATGTATCTTCGCCTTTTTTACACAGTTAAAGTAAAACAACCAATAAAAAAGCTTAAGTTATTTTTGAACACAGGCCTGC
>JAYRBT010000114.1:53282848-53300752 GCA_036023395.1 Myiotriccus ornatus
TTATTATTTTCAGCTCAGTGCACTAACAACTTTGGCCCCAAACCGAAGAAGTTCATATACAAGCATATGAGAAGTGTAAAATTAAAACATAATCCCGACTGTAGTTTGAATGTATTCTGTGATCTTCATTTTTGCAGAACCCCCACCAAAATATTAAACAATTTTAATATACTTCACAGCAAAGTCAAGAAAGAAATTGGTTATTCAATCCAAACCAGCTTGGACATCACATTAATTTTCAATACTGCTGTCTGGTATCTAATGCGGATTACAAGAAATGTAAGAAAATTCTACTTATGGTACACCAAATATTGAAGATGTGTACATGAAAACTGGTTAAGACTAATCTGGAGTAAATACACACAGTCAGGCTCTAGGAAAAAGGTCTAGATGCTAGGACAGCAGGGTAAAGCTTTCCCAAGGCAGTTACTGCTGTTTCACTGATGGACCTCAGCTGAGAATCTGAGCAACCATCTGTACTGCTGACACCATGCTGATTGCATTATTTTAAAATATTGAGTTTAATTTAAAAAACCCAAACAATCAAAAACTAAACAAACAAACCCTCACCCACTAAAACTTCATATATATACCGACAATGTATTTTTGTCAGTGCAGGCAATTACTTCACATACAGCTTGTTCCAAATACTTAGCTTTCAGTTATCTAATTTCACACCAAAAAAAGCAGAAGGTGATAACATGTATTTATAAACAACATGCATTCCATTCATATATGGGAGATTTTTTTGGTGATACCCTTCTACATACACCAAAAGGACAAAGCATTTCACAGAAGCAGTGTTAAACGCTAAAAAAAAAAAAAAAAAGATTGGTTTCCTGTGGAAACAAAAGAGACAGAGATAGGCATAATCATATTTTATTTCCTTACCAACTGCAATTCCACAGGAAATTACTCATTTGAAACATAGAAAGCCTTAGCAATTTTTTAACACAATATATGTCAGTTTCAAAGGCCCCCACATGCTTCAACTGCTTTCAGGGCACAAAGTTTTCCATATACCAAGACTGTTGTGAGAAATGGGTTTCAAAGGACATACAGAATTTTATTTAGAGACGCACAAAACTAACAAACAAAACATTAATTTAAGCTATTCAAACTTGCACAAATTTTAACACTGAGATGGAAGGAAGAGCTTAGAGCCCCCCCTTGTTTCTATTTTGTCTTGATAAAAGCTATTCCCCCGGGGAGACAGTTTCTGCCCTAGCCAGAGCAGGATTTTCCAGAAGTGCATTCAACCTCGGCCCGTTGTTGATACTGCAAACATCAAACCCACCTGATGTAATGTTACACTCCATACCCTATTCATAGTGATAAATCACAAGCACTGAATCTAGTGCCAACAGTAAAATGCCAACGGGGACCAGGATGGAAAGACTAGAATCATCTTCTGGTACTAAACAACTGAACAAACTTACTGCAGAGCAAAGTGCCAGGGTCCTCCATCCTACAGCATTTGCCCTGTGCAGAGAGGGAAAAAGCCACCACGGCTCTCTCACCACTGGGCAAGATCAGCACACACTGCAGACAAAGCTTAAAATTCATCATGCAGCCAGCAACTCTAGCAATATTGCACCTGCACATTCCTACAGTTGTTGTGGTTTTTGTTTTTTTTTTTTAATTTTCATGAAGATTTCAACTCTTACAATCATTGTGTTCTGTCAGTTTTTCTTGCACATTCAAAGGTAACTCAAAATCTGGCTTTTTGATGAGCTAGCCTCCAGAATGAAGTATTATAAAAGCACTACAACCCCCCAAACAGGAGATAATTTTTGGTCCCACAGCAGACTTGAACTTGTAATCATTCCACAGAAGCATTCAAAATGGATTCTAAAGCTCTCTACCACTGCAAAAGAACCTTCACAGATGCCTTCCTTTCTTGTTTACTCACTGAATCCAGTTAGCTAGTTGTTCTATGTGGTCAGCTAACCTCAAAGCCAAGCATCTTCTACGTAAAACCAAAACCAGCAGCAACGTCTTTAGTAAATACGATGACAATTCTTCCTTATCAGCACAAAGTTCACATAAAATATTCTCTTCAAGCATTATTGTAAATTACGTATTTATTATTGTTACATTATTTATTTTAAATTACAGATGGATCAGTAGCTTTTTGAAAATACCATATGAAGTCTCAAAGCCATGAAGGGAAAAGGAATAACCAACATGGCTATGCCTTAGGAGAAGAAGACATAAAGGTACTGAGTACAGTCTCAATAAAATAAGCTTTTTTTCTTTTATATCAGTCTAAAATTATATATAGTTATGCAACTGAAGATCAATCAAGAGGTTTATCTAACACAAGATTAAGTTTGCAAAAGGTAGCTTATTTTTTAAGTTTTTAAACTTAGAAACACCTGACTTAGCAAGCTTTACCTCAAAGCAATTTTACATGTAATGTATTATTGATTCTTTTCAGATCCTTAACCATTAGCAAAATAACGACAATTTAATAAGTATAAATAAACTGATCTTCTAAAGTGACAGTCTTCATTGACTTGAGATAATTGGATTACTTCATCCATTAACCCAGAAAATAGATGTAATACATCAGTAGCTAGGACACAGATTAAGAAGGTTCAGAGTAAAAACGATCACAAAAGCCACTGTAATGTGTGGCTATTTTCTGTTCTGCTAAAGTCAATCTCATAAAGTTATTCTTCGTTAAGAAAATTGCAAATGTTATTTTGTACTACCTGGCTGCAAAGGTTTAATTTTCACATCCCTGCATGTGCACATGCAGATTACTTATAAATCCTTTGATAATGCTTTACCAAAATTTTGTCTGTGGTAACATTCCATCCCAGAACTTAAAGTAAAAATAAAACAAACAACAAAACCCAATGCACACAATTAAGTTCCAGTTGTGGCTTTTCCATTAAACCCTTGCAGTTTGAAAAGCATCATGCTAGTAGGTAAAAATGCATCCCTCGGTGCAATATCATACAGAATCGATTAAAACAACGTCCTTACCTCTTCAGCAGCCACCAAAGAAAGACACACGGAAGTAAACTGCTTTTAAAAGATGAGTAGCACTCTTCTTATTATCTTTCCTTAAAGCAAACTGGTGGCTGTTCTCCACCTCCTTTATTTGGGCATTGATATTACTGATGTATGTTTAGAGAAGCATCCCCAAAACAACTAAAAGCAAATGCACTCAACAAAGAGCTCTAGTGTTACAAAAGCTTTTATCAAGTCTCTGGTTTTGTTACCAGCAACAAGCAAAGAGAAGATATTAATTTTTCTAACGTTAAAAAGAGACTCAGCACAGGAGACCATAAAAGCTGACTGATACATTAAAATATGCTCAGTCTTCAAGCCACACACACAGGAAGAGAAGTGGCTTTGAGTTCTACATAGTTTCTTTTTCTGATACTACAGATGTGAAAATGCTTCTAACCTCAAGGTCACCAGGACTTGCACAGAAAACTTGTAACTTTGTAGTGTAGACAGTTCTTTCCTGGAAACAAAAGTACTTTTCTATTTAGGTCTATATAACAAAGCAATTAGAATAGATAACAGTTCAAAACAATTCATTTTTATGCACCTGCAAAAAGAAGAAAGTTATTTTACCTCACAACTGGAAATCTGATCTCAAGTAATAACTGAAAGTTAAAATATTATTTGGATTGGATATACCAATTCTGTCTATTACAGAACTAAATGTGAGTAATGAAGTTCAAAATTACGTCCCAACCATTTCAAAGTCTGGTAAATAAAAGAGGCTATTCTTACAGGACAATCTCCTTTCTTGTTCCTCACTCTACCAAACTGTATGTACAGCATAAAAGCACTCTTAGTGTTCCAGGTGTTTTAAGATTCCTTATTTCTAGTTATAATTAAACAAAGCACAGCAATTCTACTCACATGGCAAAGTTTAAGAGCCTGCATTTTTATAACCTCATGAAGTTAAATAGGTTCAAACATTCCCACCTGTGTTTGTCAAGGTTAATCACCTTCTTCAGCTGCACCATGGAAGGAAAGCAACTGCTAGTGGAGCACAGAGCGATGCATACGTGCGTCATATTTGGTTAATTTGGGCCCTAATTTCAGGCAAAACTTTGACTGAATGAAAGACCAGAACCAGCTTGAGGATTCTAGCTACCCACAGCAACATATTAGCAGCATGCCAAATCCAGGCTGAGGAACATTATCCCTATCACCAGCCTTCCCCTAATATTTAAACAAAGCCTTAATTGTCACGTATTTAACTCGTATTTTTCCTTCTCATCCCTGGATGTGGAAATCTGTCGCAGTATTTTATACGTGCTAAGAATACAACCAAACTACAGCCTTTTGTGCTTTTGTTCAGACAAGCATCACTTGGTCAGCCTTTCCATAGCCCTCACCTTTCTGTCTCTGCTTTCTGACTAGTGTAAGGAGACAGCACAAGGCTTGAAACGGGGCTGAGGGTGTGCTCAGTAACCAGCCACAGTATCCCTGCAGGATGGGCAGAGCTGATGCTGCCTGCAGGGTGCCAACAGAGCCCTAAAGCGAGGCGAGTGGTCAGGGTATCCTTTTTCAGGAGGAACAGGAGGCAGAGCCTGACAAAGGATTGGACACAAGGTCAAAACTCATTAGGGCAGCTAAGGCCCCATCAGTGGGGCTGTAACTCCAACAGCCTTCTTGATACAATGCCCAAAACTAGACACAGTAGTCCTTCTGCAGCCTTCCTGTAGAGAGGGCAACAGGAATGCTGTTTCCCACGTTCAGCAGGTTATATGTCCGTTTAGATGCCCCAGGATGGCATCTTTCTCTTTTTTTCACTGGACCTAAACAACCCGCTACTCTGTTGTCTATGAACAGACACTGAGTGAGCTGGTCCTGCCCTGTCTGTGCTTGTGGAGCTGGTTATTCCTGCCTCGTTACGGCCCTTTGCACTTGCACCCAGTAAGTTACGTCTTCCTTCATCCAGACCATTTCTGCAGTTCATCCAGGCCATTCTGAGCCTGACCAGCGTCTTCCACTGCCTAGAGCAGCTCTCAGAGGCTGGTAGCATCAGTAATTTGGACAATCTGTAAACACTGCACACACACAGCATCCATAAGCTGTGACAAGTGCGCCCTTTAATTTCATTGTCCCGATTCTTACTCCGTCTGCTAAAAATAACGTGATCTGCTTAGAATTGTAAGAATTCAGATATTTTTCTGTGGTGTGTTGACCCTGGCTGGACATGGTGTCCTCCAAAGCTGCTCTGTCACTCCCCTCCTCATCTGGGCAGGGATGAGAAAATACGATGAAAAGCTCATGAGTTGAGATAGTGACAGGGAGAGTTTTTCTGCATGTTTGGGCTTTTTTTTGGCTTTTTTTTTCCTTTTTTTTTTTTTTTTTTTTTTTTTTTTGCAGTTCCTTGGCATACATGAATTCAATTTTTTTTGAAATGAAGGCATTGTTTTCAAGATCTGCTTCCAGAAACAAGACGCAGACCTATCTTCTCTCACAGCGAAAGAGGGAAGGACGCCCCCGGGAGAGGGACCTCTCGCATCACTGAACACAAACGGCAAGCTATCCGTATGAAAAACCCAGCCCTGACAAGCGACCCCCCGTGTCTCTCAGCGCCGGGGTTCGGGATGTTTGACAGCGCCCCAGCGGCCCCACGGCGGCGCCCAGCGCCATCTCCCCGCCCGGCTCCCCGTCGCTGTTGCCATGGCGACCGCGCCATCTTGGAGGGCGCTGGGCAGGAGCCCGAGCCCCGCCGGGCGCTCGGCGCGCAGGCGCAGTGCGGGCGGGCGGCGGGGTGGGGGTCGGTGGCGGCGGGAGAGGCTGCACCGGGAGCATGGACGAGTTCCAGTCGGGAGAGGAGGTAACGGGATGGGGGGGGCACAGAGGGTGGAGCCGCGTGTCCCGGACAGCGGCGGGAGACGGGCCCGGCCTTTGTTCTGCCGCCCCCCCGCCGTTTGTCCGGGTGTGCGCCGGGCTGCTGTCCCTGGCGGAGCGGCCGCTGCGGGGGCCCGGAGGGAACGCGGCAGGGCTGTCCCGGCTTCCTGGCTTCCCCGGCGGGACGAGGCGGTGTGCCGCTGCGGGGTAGGTCGGGGGGACGCTCGAGCAAAGCTGTTTGTGTGCGGAAAGGGGAGATCACGCCCACGGTGTGCGTGTTACAGGCGCACTGATGAGGCGTCGCACCCCCTTAGCAGGATTCGAAGTGGGATAAATCAAGGGTCTAATTGAGCACCCCGACAGTACTGCTCTTGGGGGAAGACAGTTCTTCTGAGCTGTGACACTGTTGCTAAAGAGCCGCGTTGTGGCTGGGTTAGACAATGGGGATGGCAGGGAGAGGGGCGAGGGTGTGTCAGCCAGGCTTGTGGTGGTCTGAAAGCCTTCTGGTTGCCGCGTTGGGCCAGTGTTAGACATAAATAACATACATAAATTAACATACTCGAACATCGTTTTTATGGGTGCTTTCGGAAACGTTTTCAGTAATTACTAAAGCATAGTACTGCTTTGCAAGTTTGCGTTTGTTGCCTCGGAAGCGCCCCTTTTAAGCAAGGCGTTGGAAACATCGTGTCTGCTTTCTTTGTGCCATAGAGGTACTAAAGGGAAATTGTAAAGCTTACAATTTTTTTAGTACAAAGCAGCGTTTATGCCGTCTTACTAAAAGATGAACTGGTAGTGTTGCATTATTTGGCAGCTCAGTTATAGCACGTAAATCCCAAAGCTGGATATCAGAAATTTGTTCTCTTTTGTCATCTCAGAAAGGGAAGAAGACTGAAAAGTAACAGCAGCTCTAGAAACATATTCTCAAATCTCTTTATTGTTTCAGTACAAATTAGATATTGAAATACCTTCAAGAATTTGGGTTGAATTTAAGTAATTTTACTTTGGTGAACTGTGTTTGTGCTCAGTAGTGTGTTTGAGCAGAGTTCTAGCCTTTGTGAAGAAAAAAAACCCATGTATGGTTTATCATCTTGTCTGACAGCAGGTTTCATGTCTGCTAGCGTGTCTGGCATGCATATTCTTAACTTGTGCTCTTTGGGACAGAGTGTTTTGGTAATTGTAGCTCTCACTTGAGTAAATATACCAGTGCACCTGTAAAATAAACAAGGAAAATAAACGAGGCATATTAAAATTAAATGAAGGTCAAAAAGCTGAAAATAAAAGCCGAAATAAAAACTAAAATTAAAAAAATTGCCACAGCCCATAAAAGCTTTTAAAAATGTTGAAGTGTGCAAGCAAGTTAGTGCCTCCAACGAGTTATAGAAGAGGAATTGCACGCGTGTCTCTTGGCATGTACTGTTTCTTCTGTCATGGAGAATGATCAGCAGCTCACAGCTTTTTGAATGTCACGTGTCATTGAAGCGGTTGGGCTGTTCACCTTCTGATCAAAGGTCTTTGAAAGTAATGCTGAAATTCTCCTGTGCAAGTGTAACTGCATCCTGCTTGCACATGTGAGTTTTGCTGTTGTTCATGTTTGTCAGCTGGAGCAGCTGACTGACCTCCCAGTGAAGACCCAGTCAACATGTGCTTCATTAAGTTCATTTTTACATCCTTATTCAGTCTTCTGAAATCAGTTAGTTTGCTTTTATGTGCACTTCTTTGGCCCTGGTTTGTGAGGTGTGGCTGTGAGGTCCCAGCAGTGACAGTGTGGTGTGTGTCTCACTGACACACCACGTGGGGTCCCCTATTAGTGCTTCCTGGCCTCGTCAGTGGGTGTCCCAGCAGGGGTGATGGGTTGTTCAAGCCTCCTGATGTGAGGGGCAAAAATTGCTGAGGGACTAAAACAAGAAAACCTACTAACCAACCATACATGTAAATGGGTAGTAGTTTTAAGATTAATAAAATGTTGAGGCCTTTTCTCTCCTGATTCCACGTGCTTAATCTTCTCTCCAGAGCCTGAGAGAAGGCTGAAGGTCCAGCGAGCTACATATCCCCCTTGCTTTCCAAGGAGCAGTTTTGTTCTTATCCTCAGATGAGATTGTCATGACAGTTTTTCCTTCCGCTGAGAAGTGATGTTTTGTCGCATGGGTGACCTGGAGATGCAGGTTTCATTTAACTGCAGGCTGTGTCTGCACACTGAGGTTCTCCCTGCGAGCCCACTCTGATGTGCAGACATGGGTGCTTATTGTGAAAGGAGAATATATATGTACAGAAGTGCTACACGTTATTTTAAAATGCTTCCAAGTTAAAATTTAAAAACTTTCTTGACTTAAAAGGCCAGCCAATATTAGTTCATCTCTTACTTTTCATTACTTTGCTAAGAACGTTAACTTGACTGGATTCAAGGAGCCAGAGTACATATGAGCAAATAAAGGAAGACTTGGTATTTTCTGACTTAGCAGAAATCCGACAAGGATAAATTAAACTTTTAGTGCATGTTCTTAACCGATCTTGAACTCTCTAAACAGAAGAATGTGTCCACTGATTATTTAAAATTCTACCTTTTTTGTAGGCTTCCTTTGTTGTTGATGAAGTCAGTAGCATCATTAAAGAGGTAAATTAACATTTTCATTTTGTTGGTGTGAAACTATAGTATGTTGTGTGGTTAAAGGTATTCAGTAAAATCTGATAATGGATATGTAATAGATCTCTAGATAGGTTGCTCTCAAAGTATAGGTAAATGTTGATATAATCAATGTAGAGACTTTAAGGAGAAATGATACTCAGCTTTACCTGTGATATGTATCACAAATCCAAAAGATAATTAAAATAATTTCATGCATGGCTCTCTGGTTGAAGTGCATCCCTATTAGGATTTCTAGGGGGATGTTTTATGTTAAGCCCTATAGAAATAGATTTTATGTTTCAGTAAAATACAGCAGGTTTTTATAGACTGGCTGCATATGCATGTTACTGTGTTCTTTCAAGATGCTTTTCTCCAAAGTGAGTTCTTGTTTGTTTGTTATGACTGAACTATTCTTGTTGCTAAGAAACATGAATATTCTGTCTAGAAAATTTCCACAGGGATTTGGAATTTCTCTTGTAAACTAGTGCAATCTTTTTCTTGTTGCAAAATAACTCTTTTGGTCAGACTCTGTAAATTGAATACATATGCTTTAATACTCGCTCCTGTCTCTTCTGAATTTGAAGTAATTGTGGTTAATTTTTAAACAATTTCTGTGATGAAAAATGTATCAATGAAAAACATGTAGCTGTAACATACTCTTGTTTCTATCTTGGAGGGGAAACTATCCTCATAAGTAAAATTGATTATTTGGCTGAAGGCTTCTGCTCGGTTAGTAACCAGCAACTACATGGGTCTTTTGTTTTCATTTGGGGGTTTGTTTCCCAAAAATGATTCTGCTGAAAAATCTGAATTTCATTTGCATAGAAGAATATGTGTGAATGAGCCACTGTCACTTGCATTTTTTCATTCTCTTCAGGACTGTTTAAATGCCTTCAGATCCTTTTCATAACTGGCTGCAGGACGTTATGATAGAAATTACAAATAGTCTGAATATCACAAAATGAACAGAGGATACAATCTATGATGCTTGGCTCAGATCCCTGGCTCAGACTCTGACCTGCACGTTTATAATAATTAAAACCAGTTCCAAGAGCCAGTGTGGACCAGCAGTATTTAGGATTTTCCTGTGGGTATGGGGCATTCCCATGGTGGAATGGGTTAGTGGGTGCCTTGCAGATGGACCCGGTGCGGCTCCTTTACGTGTGTGTCCCCAACAGGCCATAGAGGGTGCGATAGGTGGCAATGCCTACCAGCACAGCAAGGTGAACCAGTGGACAACAGGCGTGGTGGAACAGACACTGAGCCAACTCACAAAGCTGGGCAAGCCCTTCAAGTACATCGGTGAGCTCAACTTCCCCCTTCTGTGAAAGCTGGTGCAGTCAAGTGCACTGGTGGGCGGGAGAAGATCTTTAGCAAAAGCCATGTCTGTACACTGCTCCTAAGCATGCATATGTGTGTATGTGTATGCTTTGCTGAGCAAAAGGTAGCTGAATGTTAATTAATGTTAGTGATAAATTAATAAAAGCTTCTCTACTGTCTAACAGTGACCTGTGTGATTATGCAAAAGAATGGTGCTGGGCTACATACAGCAAGCTCTTGCTTCTGGGACAACTCCAGTGACGGTAAGGACCCTGACTGTTGGATTTTTCAACTTTCAGCTTTAATGCCAGTCTCTTAAAGACTAGGCAGCGTACTTTTCTTTTTTTCTAAGTGCTATAGCTTTGGATGAATAGCATACTGTTTGGTATTTTTTCCAGTTGGCTGTGATGCTAATGACTGGGCTATATATGAAACGCTTAGCTGTTGCGAAAGCTTCATTTGAATGATTCTTAAAGTAAACAGTTATAAAGATGCATATGGGGCATGCATTTAATCACTGTAACTTTCTTCTGTTTCTGAAACTCTTCTTTGTGTTTGTAGGAACCTGCACTGTGAGATGGGAGAATAAGACCATGTACTGTATTGTCAGTGCCTTTGGACTTGCAATATAATTGCCTTGAAATCGTTCATCCTTCTCTTTTCTATTCCAGCACTTGATTCCACCTCCACTCAAACTGTGAATACCTGAGCAACTTGGTTTTAATGTATTTTTAAAGAAATTTTTCTTCAAACGTAGAAATATGAGAACATGCTGTTACATGGTTTATGTTTGTACCTAGTATCCTAGCAGTGTTTCTATACTTTCTTATCACTTCAAAACTGCTCTTCAAGGTGCTAATACTGAAATCTGCTGCAGTGTAAACACTTTCTCTAGATTTCTTTTTTAAGACCAATATAAATGAGACACTGACTTTCACACTTTGTACTCTTGGTTAGCATTAAATTATTGAAATTCATAACCATTGGTGTGACTCATTTAAACTTTGTTATTGAAAAAAAAAGTTCCAGTTCTTCTACTTCTCTTCAAGGTAGTTGAGGTACATACCAGAATACAAAGCACTTTCATAAATTTGCCAAAGTCACTACAGAGTTGCAAGAAAATTAGATTATGTTTATCAGAAAGTAACTTGACTACATTTTTGGGACTTATTTAATCTGACTGTATGGTGTTTCAGTCATGGAATGGTAACAGAAATAACTATCTTCACTGAACAAAGACAGATAAGAAGTTTTTCACATTCTAGAAGTGCTCAGCAAGCTATACCTGGTTCACTTCTGCAGCCAGTTACATATGTCAAGTAGATCTTGAACTTACTTGCTACCATCCATGTTGATTTTGCTGAGAGTGAATGTGATTGAGTTCTGGTATTTGGTGAAACATAATACCCTCTGAAAGGGGAAGAAACTGCCCTGAGGCAACGTGACTAAATAACAACTGAATAAGTCTCCTGCCTTCTGAAGTTGCAGAGGAATAACAAGTAAAACAAGTTTTCAGGCTTGGATAGGGTTTTGTCAGCCAATTAAAGAAATGGGAGCATGCTATGAATTTCAGGAAGCCTCTGTGAACAGCTATGCTGCTTCTGTAAGCAGTAGCTCACTGCTAGTGAAGGTAAAAGAATTACAAAGCACAGGGAGGGGGGAGAGTATTCCTGGGCTACAGTCAGTTTGAGGCACCTGGATTTGCTTCTGCTACGGAAGCCCTTTCTGTTGTTTTGAGCTGTTTCTGTTTCTGGCTCTCACCTACAGTGGTTTAGAGTGAGATGACTGCTGATACAAAAATATGTTTCAATGGTCTGGAAAGATGTAATACTGGAAATTCAGATTACAGTAGAGAATGTTTCTGCTAACATACCAGTTTCAAAACATCTCTGTAAACACATCTCCTTCATAAGCCACTTCATTATTCTCATGGATGTCCTAGTGAGTGCTACGGGGCTACACAGAGTGTATGTACCTCAACCTGGGGAGTATGCACCTGCATTTCTGTAGCAGAGAGCTCTTAGCATGGGTTTGACTAGAAACAGAACTCTTAAGTATTGTGTCAATATTTGCTTCTTGGTGAAGCCATTCAAACATTTGTCCTTTGTTCATGTTAATAATAGCAAATCCCTTGATTTTTTTTTTGCTGTTTGTTGGTTCATGCATGTGCTGAGCTGAGGAAAAAAAACCATTTGAGATGGTTGTCAGTGTAAAGGCTGTATGGGAGGCAAAACCTGTTGCGTTAAAATAGAAGTCGTGCTACAGAAAGGTAGAGAGTTTTACAGATAGTTTTACATGTTAGCAATAACCAATACTTCCAGTATAACAGTTTTAGGACTACAGAAAGGAGTGTAGGTAGAGAGGTTGTGAGTTTTTTGGGGGATGTCCCCCTCCCATGAATTAAGATAGTCCTTTTCTGCAAAATTGTAGAGCCATTGTATATTACAGTTTCAGTGTTCTACAGTAACTGATTTTTAAATTTTAAATATCTTCAAACACCTTAGTTTGAATCACTTTTTTTCAGAGACTGCTGGCCAGCTTATCTCGGTGCCAAAGTAAAGCATTTGGTTAATGAGCTTGCAGAGTCCTTGCCGTAGGTAATTAATTGGCCTTAAGAAAAAATATTACTTACTGTGGACTGAAGTGTTCAGGCAGGTACTTATAAAGTCTCTCTCTAGTTGCTGTCTTTCACTTACTGCCATGGCTCTTCATATTTCTACAGCTGTAGAAATCGGGGACATGGCAGCCCTGATCTGGAAGGGAGGAGGAGGAAAGGGGAAGCCATTTACTGTTGCTGCCACAAATGAGTATGACCTGTCTTTCACTACTATGTTAACTAAAACCTAAAGGAAATGGCTTCGGGATTAACTGCTGGTAAATGAGCACTACCACAGCTGATACTAAATCAGGACTAAGCTGCATATCTGTTTGTGCAGGGAAGTTTGTGGCTGTTTAATTCAGCACACAGAGAGGTTTCAGTATATAAAGGATGGCACCACCCCAAACAGTGATGTGGTGATCACTTGCAGTCTGTCAGCTATGAGCAGCCTCTTGTAAGATACAGAGCTGTAAGAAGTTGAAGAATGACATCAGCATCTTCACTATCTCTACACCTTTTTTTATCACTGGCACCAACACTCACCAGGGGAATTCTCACTGCCAACGTGACCTCAGCAGGCTTTGCAAAGCCACTGTGCAGCCATTTGAAAATGCCAGGTCCCCTTTGTAAACCTGGCTAACATATTTAGGGGATTTAGCAACCTGTCCTTCCACCTTCAAGTCCAGGCAGGGTTAAAAACAAAAACCACCCAACAACCAACACAAAACATCTGTGCTGACCCATCCTCTTGAATCCCATCCTTATGCAATTAACCAAATTTAAATATGCGTAAGAAAATGTAAACTGAAAATATGTGTAAGTCATGAAAATGGTACAGTGCACAAGAAGGAAAGTAAAATTCTCTAGAAGGAAAATAAAAGCAAGATACAATATAAAGATATAAAACTTTATTATGAACATATTTAACAATGATTATGCACATGAATTCTTCCAAGAAACTCAAGTGAAGTAAAATATTCAGTTTTCCTTCATTTTCCATATTAGCATGAAGTTTTACAACATAAATGGATATTTGCTGTTACCAGTACAACTTCTGGATACACAGAATATTTAACACGTGTCCTCATGCACACCTTCTCAAAGCAGCATTTAATTACAGCTTCCCGTTAAACAGAGCATTTATCTTACACATTTTTATACCATTTTGGTACACAATTTTTCCATATTATCATTTTACATATTTACAAACTTCTAAAAAAAGTTTTACAGTAATGCAAAGGTTATTACTGGCATAAGCAAATGGAAATGGGTGGGGAAACTATGGATAAAAAGTTGTCATTTGGCTCAGAGACAATAAAGTCTTTCCTAGCTGGAACCATTCTCCCCAGTACTGGTAACAGAGGTTCAGTGCACTAGCTGTGTCTCACTAGCGTTAAGCCTCAGGCTTCCTCTTCTTTTCCACTCTTAAATTCCAACACCAACTGTATTTTTAAAGCAAGTACTACAGAAAATAGTTGCTATGAATGGCTCACACTCGACTGATTTCTTAAAAGTCCCTTGTGATCATCGTGTAGGTGAAAGTCTTGCAGTTATTTAATAGATAGCCTATCCTTAGAGCAGGATCACTGTATGCTGTGGGCCTTTTTGTGTACTTTGCTTGTTTTATACAATTCCATTAGTGATGGAGATAATTACTTTAGCAATAGTGAAAGGAAAGCATGGCTAGTTTCTTACCCAGATTTCTTCTGTTTCACCCTTAGGTTACAATACTCAGAGGTGAATTTATACCACATATTTCCAAGCTGTTTTCAATACATATTGTAGCATTCTTCAAATGCCGTCCCTGCTTTCCAATCATGGAAATACAAGGAGTCAAACTGAGATTTCTTGCTACCAAAACTAGTTCTTCATCTGCTTCACTGCTTTTGTCATCTTACTGTAAATTGAATTTGATGTGACAGTGCTTCAACCAAGCTTACCATAACACCAGCACTTCCAAAATATAAAGCTATTTTGCATGGCAAACATTGCTTAAATAGAATCTCTAAAACTTAACACAGAAACTATTTTCTCACTATTTTCATAGAGAGAAACTTGCTTTAAGCACAATTTCCCATTCTTCACTTTTCTACTGCCACTTTGAATGTAGTGACGTAGTAAAGTTAATGCAAACAAAACAGCAAGAGAAATGGGCTGAGAATAGCTTAGAAAAAAATAATCTCAAACTTAGATTATAATTATATTCTTTAGTTAATAAAATCCCAAAGCATGACACTATTTCAGAGTTAACTGTAACAACCAGTTCAGACTGTGATAAGAAACATTAGTGTACTTTGAACATTGGTCAAATTTTCACTCTTCAGAACAATGTGGGAGAGAATTAAACAGTATCAGAGAAAAAAATATCTGAATATATAAGTATCGTGTAAATATCAGTCTTTGAAGACCTACTTCCTATACCCACTGTTACTCTAATGGAACTCAAAAGGATTTGGGGTATGCAAACAATCCAAGTTGGCTGCCAAGTCTGACTCTGCAAATTCAAATAGCTGTAGGCCTCAGGAAGAGTAAACATGAGAACAGGCTCTCCAATTTTAGGATACAGAGCATCTCCCATACTTGTTAAAAAAAGTCTAAAAGGAAGTACTGAAGGAAGAGCTTACTATAGTTCACTGGAAAGAAAACCTCCCATAACCTGAAATACTTGAATATTTTCCTATATGTTCTTCTGTAACACCATTTAAGAAATGAAAGGGAAAAACCTCTTCTTCCCCAGCATTTCCTTGCTTTTGCCATACAACAGTGCTTTGGCTTCTAACAAATAAACGATCCCTGGCACAGAAAGTTTTAAATTTCAGATACTCTCAAAAATTTCATAGCTCTACATAATTGTAGAAAGTTTTCTCTCTCTCTCTCACACACACAATGTCTCAGTATACATGTTTTTAGCAGAGCACTGACTTAATCCGAACTATTCTATGGTAACAAGGATGCAACCACATGAAGCAGTTCCTTTGGTCCCCTCTAAGTGAATTGCTGCCCTGTGAAGTCTCCCCTTCATGATCTTGAATCAAGAGGTTACTGCAGTGGGAATGGTCTAGAGCAGTTGTTGCATCAAATCAGAACAAATCTGTTTTTTCCCCAATACGATTCAGCAAGTCTAGCAGGACTTCATTGCACTATTCTGCTTTAAATACTTCAGCGATGAGCACAATTTCCTAGTGCAACCCAGCACCATGTTCTAATACATGAACAGTGCTTTTGAGAGCCTTCTGCAGCAGCAGGGCAGAGAAATTTTACAGGAGTAAATCTCAGTTACGAATCCATGAGAAAAAGAGATACTTTTATACAGGCCAAGTATCTGAGAAAAAAGCAGTTATAAACAAACAGCACCCACTTAAATAAAGAACTGAACAGTAGTGTAGAAGAAAACCAACTTCTAAATAGAGCAGCAGCATTGTACATGGAATACTTAATTCCCATATAACTTTGTTCCAGCACAGACTGGAATACAGATAATCACAAAATGTGCTAAAAAAGTTCCCCTCAGTACAGGTGGTGACTGTGGTATGACAAGCAGCTGAACTATTCACAGAACATGCTCACAAGCTAACTCTCAGGCACATTCAGTACATGAGCAATATGACAATTGTTTCTAGGATGTAGATTAACTATTCCCTAATACAACTTAAGGAAAAATTCTGATGTAGGAAAAAAAACCTTTAAAAGTGAAATGTTTTGAAATTTGAAATTCCAATTCCCTATGAAACTTTCATACTATATTCTCGGTAAGTGAAACAATCTCCTCCAGCATACAAAAAGAGCAAGAAGAGAAGTACAGGCTTCCTTCTGAGATTTGCTGTTGTTGAAATATTTCAATTTGAAAAGGCTGTTCTAAAAAAACCCATACAGACTCTTTTGTTCCGGCAGTAAAGGATGTCATGAAACATACATTACACAAATAATTTTGCACCACTGAGACTGTTTTGGCTCACTAGAACTTGACTATCTTGTGCCTACACATCCAGTAAACTTATTAAAAAACGGTCTTAAGTCTGTATCACTTACTCAAAGGAAGAAAAGAAAGCTTGTGTTTTCTTGTATTAATTAAAAAAAAAAAAAGATGAGTTCATTCCCTGCCTCCAGCTCAAAAGACTAAGGTAGAAAATTGAAAGGGAAATGAGGCACTTCATACAGCAGTGGACAATATACAAAGCAGCTAATGCAAATATAACAGATGAATGGCAGTATGCTGTACATCATCCTAAAAAAACCCCCACAACAAAACTAAAAACAAACAAAACCCAGCAAAACCAAGCAGCAAAGAAGCAGTTTGCAACTCAGTATATAATTTGTGAGACTTTGAAATGGAAATAGACTTAAAGATTTTAGTACACAGACATCCTGCTATCAGGCATTTTGTAAGACATGTAAAAATTTTGGTTTCGTAAGTTTTCCCCTCAACCATCTCAAGCATTTGTTTTCTCAGTTTTAACTCTGTAAACAGAAACAAGCAGGATGTCCTTCCTGGGTGTTGGCGTTAAGATGACAGCAGACTGTAGGGAAGCCAAGGAAGATGTCCATCTAGGAAAACTTCAAAATTGGCTTAATTCCAGCTGAACAAGTCTGTCTGCATTAAAATCAATCAATCAATCACTGTCTGATTCCTCTTTATACTTGGCTCTAATAGCTTGGCCGTTCTGAAGTGGCATTTCTTCATAGTCACTCCTGTGAAACAGATACTTGTTGAAATTTCTGAATATGGTGTTCAAAGAGGAAGTTGAAAATAAACAGGGAAGTTCTAAACTACATTGAGGCATCAAATTGTTACTTGGGTTAGGAGCTGGTATCTGTTTTTCTTCCTTGAGATATGAACAACATATATGAATTTTCTCATGAGGACAATGTGTAATAAAAGTTATTCTAGTAACTACAAGCCACTTTTCACATGGATTTGTATAGAAGCAAAGCTAGCACTACCACTACTCATCTAACTAACCAAAGGCAAGCTAGCCCTGACAATAGATATAGTTAGTCCAAGATGAACTTGTTCAGGTTAGTGCAGCGTTGGTCCCATTCATGGTTCCAGCCACTTCAGTGTCTTTGGTAAGAGGCGAAAAATCAAGGGCAGATAACAAGTGTGTTGCAGTGTCCAGCACAGAGCCACCTGATTGGGATGGGTTTCAAGTGCTACTATAATTCTCATGTTACATAAACTCACACTGGAAGTTTTGCCAGACTTGGCTATTCTTAATTCAAAAACTGCTGGACACTTAAGAAGCACCACTCTCCTTCCCCGAAGCATTTACAGGTGAGATGCCTCTTTGCTAACTCCACCTGACTCCTGATGTCCTTCCCAGTGTAAGAAGGAAGCCCTTTCCTTTCACAGCTCTTACTGCCTTCACTTCATGACCTACCAGCATTATACTTTCTTACCTGTTTGTAACAGTGCCATGGCAATCCCTTTTAGAAACCAAAGAAAAGAAAAAACAACATGCATTCTCACTGCATTTCTGTTTCAGAAAAAGGCTATATATCTGTTCTTTAGGCACAATACTTTCAC
>JAYRBT010000114.1:53300852-53325160 GCA_036023395.1 Myiotriccus ornatus
AAAACAACATGCATTCTCACTGCATTTCTGTTTCAGAAAAAGGCTATATATCTGTTCTTTAGGCACAATACTTTCACAATGAATACAGAAAAGAACATTACAAAAAAAATATACACACCAGAAGTAACTCCCGATAGTATTTTATAATCTTACCCATAAATCACATCATCATCTGAATCATTCAGCATAGAAAAAGCAGGATTGTCTTTCAACTGTGATTCTGGAAAATACAAATAAGGGTTAATTTAGTGTGTTAAATGTAGAAATGTGACTAGTTCTTACACAGCACTGTAGCAACAGACACAACAACTTCTAAGGCAGTCAGGATTACAATTCATCAAAACTATCCAAACAGGAATTCTCTCCTTTAAATTCTCCACCCTTCAGCCACATCATCATGGTATTAAGAGTGAAGGAGATGACATAATTATCTTGGTTTTAGATAGATATTCTCCAAGTTGTATAAGTTGATTTCCTCCCTTGTGCAGCTTCCTATGTCATATTATTTCAATTTGCATATAAATTAATTCAGAGTTCATTATTCTTTATCAAAAGTTTGTATGTGTTTAAAAAACACAAACTGGTGGTTTTGGTTATTTCTAAGCTACAAATAGACCAAAATTGGAATCCCTTGACTGTAAGTCAGTGATTATCTAGTTACTTTTCATCCTTGTAAGAGATGAAGGAAGGACTTGTACCTTTATAGTGAAATGAAAAGAAACGCATACTTTCCACCAGCTATGACAATTCCCTCGACCTTGTTTTAAGGCCTTCATTTCTTGCACAATCTGTGCTGCTTAGGTGCAGTTCACATTATATGCAAGTAAAATTCAATTTAGCAATTTGCCGTAACATCTTTTTCCTGGCAGCCTTTCACTTTCCACTCTCTACAAACAAGTGTTTCTTGCAACCCAACAGAAAGTTTTCAATTTTATCCTCATCCAGCCAGCTCCTTCTCCATTCTTAATAGAAAAATAGCATTTTTTGTAACAGTTCCATCTATCTCAACTCTAAAAATTTATAGAAAGGACCAGCTCCACTATTTAGTGCCTTCCCCCTGCATGCTCTCACCATGCAAGATATGACTGGCCACTAGATAATCTCATCTAGGCTTCCTTTCCCATGAAAGGCTGGACCACATGATCTTTCCAGGTGCCTTTCAGCCTCAGCTCTTCTATAATTCTATATCTTGAACTCAATTCTTAAAGCAGAGAATGGACTCAGTACAAATATTTATTTTAAAGATCTTTATCTGTTAGAGAGAACTGCTTTATAATCATCCTGTAAGTCAGATTGTATCCTCTACATAGGAATGCCAAAGCAGAAGTGTCACTGGTTCAATCCTTTATCTCCTTTTACATGGGCCCTGTGCAACCCTCCCTATAGCAAGTTCTCCAAAATTCCTCTCATATTAGAGATCAGCTTCACTCCTACTTTTCCAACAGCATGTTACTGATTTCAGAGTCCAGTTTGCCAGCATGCCATTATATAAACTTTCACTAGAACAAAGTACAAATGAAGTAATGTTGTGCCTCAAGGGCTGTCTTTGAGTCAGTTCAAAAGTTGGTGCATTACATGCAAACGTCACACTGACTATATGCTTGATCTAAGTGCATAAGAATGCAAGCCTAGCTCATCAGTTATTACATTTTATGTGTTCCTAATCTGCTCAGGAGCAGTGCAGCTTCTGCTTATGTTAACTCAAACGAAACTAGAACAGTAACAAGACAACCAAAATATGAAGAGATTGCACAATCTGCTAATATGGCAGCTGTCACCCCAGTTTGCCAGACAACAGCTTACACTTACCATATAGTGCATTCTTCGAGGGGGAATACACGAAGGCTAATGTGTAGAGATAAAAGTTCAATAAACCATAAAATGATAAGAATTCTGCTGGTAGTAAGCGTCAAGGAGTGTCAATATACTTCCACACATACGAACTTTGGAAGCAAGACCCAATCCATACACAAGCTGTTTCAATGGAAAGAATGTTTACCTTACTGAAGTTTGAGAGCATGAATGGCTGAACAAAACTGCATGTTTTATATTCAAAGACAACTAATGCACTCAAGCTATTCCAAGCTAAAGCTCCCACTGAAAACAAAGTTTTAACACAACATTTTCTGAGGTATGGTCTACTTGAGCAGTGGAGTGCACGGTCAGTCGAATGGTTCTGCCTTCAGGGTTAAAAGAAAGCTGAGTAAGAGGGGGTGTTCAGGTAGGTTTTGTAAGGTGTTAGGTAAGGTGTTATTTTTTGTAGGTGTTATTTTTATTTTTTAAAAGTTCCTCCTTGGCATAGTAATTAAGAAGGAAGAAGAAAGGACTATCTGTAGATAAAACTCTGAAGATGGTTTCTTGCCATGCTTTTAGGAAAATACTAAAGGATTTATATATTTATAGTTTTCTACTACTTCTCAACACATATCTAGCTTATCAGTAAATAGAGCAGCTGCAGTCACACAGGCACTTTCAAAATTACAAAGAACTGGGATCTCATGGTTCAGGTCAGAAATACAGGTTGTAATCCTTTGTCAACAGGCATCGGAAACAGTCTCTCTCAAGTCACTTAAATTCTCTGCTATGACCTGTACCACATGTAGACTTGGACCAATATGCAAACATGACTTCTAAATTATTAATTTCTCATATTTTAGTATGCCCCATGCTGACTGATAGGTACATAGGAAACAAATGAGGCAGCAAATACAGCAAGATTTGTCATAATATCTAATTAAAATGACTTTGATATGCACCAGGCGTGCCTATCTAAGCCTTCATTCCTTTTGAAGAGTATCAAAAGCAGCTGTGATTCATGTGATGTAAACAAATTAGACTGAGACTGTCTAGCTCATAATCTTTACAAAGAGTCATTACAAAATGCTGACATAAAACCTTGAACAAACAGACTTAACTGCAAAAGTCCACCTAAAAGTCAAAGGTCTCAGTCTTAGGTACATCATTTTGAAGTACCTTCTGCAGGAAAACAGCTTAACATTCCTACTTGAGCAGTATCACAACACAAGGATATAATTCTGATAATGAGTCGACAGCTCAGCAACAAAGTTATCCTGTAGAACTTGTGCTCCAAAGCGCAGGTAGAGTATAACAATGCTGTGGGGAAAAAAATAATAAAACATATAGGTGCACTCTGTCTTTAAAACACAAAATTGAAATAGTAGGTTGATGGAAGAGTATATGAGAAAATAATTATGTTAACATGCTGACCATTTATTTTAAAATACACTTGCTTTCATAGCTCTAAATTAAGTAGGATTACTTTGTGATTAAAAGTCAGCAGTCAGCCGAGTAAAGTGAAAAAACCCCTCAGATTTCATCCACTACATACAATCCAATAGTCAACAGTAATTTGAAGTAACGGCTTGGAGTGGGGGAGACAGATATTAACAATAATCTAAGAAACTATTTGTAAACTTCTGCTTTGACTTAGTTAAGTTTACAAAACTCCAGAAGAGGTGAAAGGTGCACTTGCAGACCACTCAGCAGTAAACATCTCTGCTAAGCAAACCTCTAAATCTTGCAGTGCCTTGCCATGGTAACAGCAATAATATAAACTTAGCTCAGAAAGTCTCAAGAAAGGTTAAAAAATTAAAAAATACTTGCCAAAACAGCCATATCAAAGACATTCTTCAGTTTCATTGACAATTTTATTATTGACAAAACATACTCAAAGCTCGGGAAAAAAGGTTATAAAAAAGTCACAATTCTGAGAAAGGTACTTTGAAAAGCCTTACCTAATGACAAGCACTACAAATGTTAATGCAGTCAAGAATTTTAACCTGAGATCTGAAAAAGATTGAGAAAATTGTTATTAGTGAATTTACACCTGCATCTAGGAGAAACAAGCCTGTTTCGGGAAGAATTAAAAAAAAATATTCCTTACCAACATAAGGCATGTTTCGAAGTTCTGAGCACGCCCTCACTATCAGGAACAAAAGGTAGAGAATGTATGTGGTTGCCACCACAAGGAAGAAGATTTTCATTCCCTATAAGAAAAGTGTTAGGTTTTATTATTTAATGACATTTGGTCTATTCCTCCTTCCCTCAGTAGAAACCATTTATGCAGGAAAAGTAGGCTCATGAAATGAAGATGGTGATACATCCAGGTCAAATTTTAGGGAATGTAAAGAAAGGATATTTCATAGAAACCAGCATTTTTCACCAAAATCACAGTCAGCTGAATCACCATGATTTTCTAAAAACACGGCTCCCAAGAACAACACAAGGACCCAAGTACATCAGATCTTCCTTTACAACAAGAAAGTCTGAAATTTACTAGGACAGACGATCTTGGCAGGAGTAAAGATATATAAAGCTGACTTAATAAGAAGCTTAAAAAAACTTTTCTTTCAATCTCAACAGTCATGAGTCTTGTGGTGTTGAGTCTCCAGATTTGCAGGACAAATAGCTCTTCTCAATATGGAGGTCAATATGGTCTATGGATCTATCTAAAGCAAAATTAAAAATACTCTAGTCAGAGTAAGACCATTTGACAAGCATTTTCTATTTTCTAAATTGTGTTATGGATTTTTATAAAGAAAAGAAGCCCACTCCTTTTATTGCCTAACTCTACCTGACAATTTATTAGTAAGAAAACGTTTTTGACTTACCTGGAAATTACCTGTGTCAACCCTGTATTGATATGTAGGATCATGTACTTCATTAACGCTAGAAAAGATTCAAAATTAAAAACTGGTATGTGCACCATTCCAGACAAGGTCAAAAAGACATACTGACCAAGAAACCCACTCAAAAGAAAACATTTAAAGTTACTATAAAGATTTTCGCCATATAAGTTGGTGCCATTAATTCGAAAGGAGCCATGACAATTTACTGTATATAAACATTCTCATTCCATAACCCAATTTGGAAGAAATATGGAGGATTTAAATTGTAATCATGTCTAATCTCCCCATTTATTTTTTAGTAAATGCATTTCTCTACCACTAGTTATAAGCAATCTTCTCATTCTTGAACACTCTCAGCTTGTACTTCTGCCCTAAATTTTAAATTACTTACGTTTGCCATATTCCCAGTGTAACAGAGGCCAGCCACAATAGTCCAACTATGAAGAATTTGGGCAGATAGAAAGTTAAGCACTTCCTTTCCCCCTGTTAAGGAAACAATAGTGTTGTGAAGAAGTGAACATTTGAGATTTTATTAATTCTTGACAAAATAAAATAACTGCCATCTTTGTTTCACTCAACATGAACTAGATTTAGACACTCATTTTCTGTATTTTTATCCTGCACAGGTGGTTTAGAGAAGACATAAAACTGGATCATCATTTGTGTTAGTAAGATGCAGTAGAGTTGGAGCATCCTATTTATAAGATCCCACATATTTCATTGGCAATACAAACAAAGAAACATGCTCCAGAATTCCTATTTCTCTTAAGCAGTATTTTAAACTAGTTTAAAAAACCAATCATCTACCACACAGAACAACAAAACTCTTCAAGCAAGAGAAGGCATAATGGCATCATGATTCTGAAGACTGTCCCATCTATCTCATTTAGACTTGGTAGACTCAAGATAATCTATTTCACCATAAATCATTTTAACACCAAAGCTTTGTATGTTACATTGTACTTTATGAATAAAATAAATGTCTCTCTTTAAAATATTTGGTTTAATTTTTGTCACCTTTTGAGAACTGCAAAAAACAAGTACTGTCTTCTCAGTTCGTAGTAGATACAGATGCACCCTTACCTGTACTCTTATACCATGGTAGACACAAAGCCAGAACAATAACAATGCACACAGAAACAGTGACTGGAATAGATCATCCAGCATTCCAGGAAACCAGCTGTTCACCAGAAAAGAAAGGGGGAAAAATGGATCTGTAACAAATTAAAAAAAAACAGAAGTTAAACAGAGAGAAAAAAACCTTCTGTTATAAAAAGTAAAGCAGAACATATCTTCAGAGGAACAGAAAAACCTAGATTTTTCAAATTACACCAGTAAATGAAATTGAAGTTTGCTTTATCTTAAAGGAATTAATGAAGAAAATGGTGCCTCCAGCAGCAATCCTCTGTGCTGTAGAAATAATCTCAAATGGTTGCCAACATTTCTAAAAGATTTCAGGTTTTTTTAGACTTTCTACTAAACTGCTGTTAATGGTGTGACTTAAAAATTATCACACAATTATTAAAATGCAAATATTCTTTTACTACTGCTAGAAAGTGCTAGAATTTGATGTGTTTTCCTGCACTAAAAGCAGGAGCCTCCATTTTTAACTAAAATGTGAGTATCTGAAAAATGAAGAAGTAAGACTTAGCAGATGAACAGAAATTGAAAGGTTCAGTATGGTAGGCACCTATTCCAATCAGAGCTTTAAACAAATAGTTGACATTGATGTAACTGAGAAGACTGAAATCCATCTACTCATTATGCCCTTGAATTTGCTACACTTGAAAAAGGTTGTTTTGATTTTTTTATTTATTTTTCTGAAGCTTTATAAACAGGCTTCAGAAAGCTTGCTTATAAGTTCAAGGAGGAATTCCATTTTGCCTCTCTCTTTTTTTTCTATTCCTTTTTTAAGAAGGAGTTTTTTAAAAAATTCCAGGATACAAGTACCATTGTAAAGCAGCAAGAGAGGAAGTAGGATGGACATCCATTTCTGTTCAATACCCCAGTCTCTCATGGAGAATTTCCGCAGAGAATGTGCAAACAGACACTATAAAACAACAACAACAATTTGTAAGGAAGGAATACAGCTTTAATGCTTTAACCAGAGTTAAGAGCACATTTCAAAGGCTATTTCATGAGGTCTTTGCCACTGAAAACACAGTAAAACATGAGCCAGGTCTCTTAGCTTCTACTTCAAGTTTGCTGGTTGACCTCAATGCAAATTACATAATTTCTCAAGCAACCTGAGAAGTAAACCAGGTATTACTGTGGAAATCAACAATGTGTGGAAAAAAATGTTGCCTCATTACTGCTCACACAGTATCATCAAGTTCCATTTAATCTGACTTTAAAAAAAAGTAGCTTGCAGTTTATATTCACAGTAACCTTCTCAGTGACATCATCTATATGAGAAAAATTATGCAAGTGTGCAGTACTTTGGTGTCCCTACTCTGAAAATTTAACATTTTAGATTTATTTTTTTTTTCACCACACACTTCTTTTCCAGGGCCAAACCAGGCTGGAAAGGAGAGATAATCTAAATCATAGCATAATTTAGGTTGTAAGGCATCTCTGGAGGTCATCTGGCTCATCCTCACACTCAAGGCAGTGGTAACTTTAAAGTTAGATCAAGGTCATATTAAATTGAATTTTGCTCATTTTCAGAGACAAACAGCCCACACTCTGGCCATCCTATTCCAAAGTCTGAGCCTACCTGCACTGCAAAAAATATTTTTACTGCATCTAATCACAGTTTCCTTTGTTGAAGCAAAATTCTTTCTGTTTAATCCAAACTCACAGTTTAGAAAAGCAAGTTTTCCCATTTATCCTATTTTCTTAATGTCCCTTCAATACCACTTGTATTGAATAAAAGCATAAAAGCAGCAACTACATAAGTATTCAGAAACATTTTTTACACCCATCCAGTGATATGTCAACTCAGCTGCCTGGGGTTACACAGCACTACACAGTGTTATTAGCTGTCTACATAATATACTCCAGAAAAACTGAAACAAAATCTTACCGTGACCATAAAAGTAAGAACTACAAAGACAAACCGGAACCATATTTCCACTTGTGAAAAAGTTGGATTGTAGGTCTTCCACTACAAAAAAAATAAAAGAAAAAGAGCCCTATGAACAGTGTTTTGACACGGTACATATGACATTGATAATAAGCACTTTATGCAGATATTGGAAAGTTCTCAGGCTTTTCAAAATGTAAAGGTATAGCCAAATGTCACAAAGATAAATTCATGCCCACAGGACTATCTGATGAAAAGATAAGCAAAGCAACCTAATAGCCTTGCTTCTCTTTTATCCTGCCACTTTGTAACATACTCAGTGGTGTCATAAGTTAAAGCAATTCTCAGGACAAAAAGGACATTTTCTTCATTGATTTCAATTGCACTTTCATTCAAAGCTTGAATACCAATAAATGAGTAAATCCAGTATGTTGTTCTTTATTACCAAGGTCAGTTGCATTAATTGACTATGAAGAGATCAATAAGGTGCAGGGGTGCTTCCCATAAGGGGTTTGTTTTCTTAAAGCTTGCTCACTTGTCTCAGAAGTGGAAAAAAAGAAAATCACAACAGGGAAGAATAAAATGAGCTTACTAGAAATATTAAAATCTTTTCACAGGTTAGGGGGAAAAGCTCCTTCTTCTCCTCTAATTACTAGAAGGGCACAAACATTAATTATAACATGTCAGTTTGTATAAACTCTCCTCTGTCAACAATTTATCTCATACCTTGCATGCTTCTGTTTTGAAGCCACTTTTGAAATGTAAACTCCCTGGTACAACAGAGTGCTCATGTGAACAACAAGCTTTACCTTTCATTTTAAACTGTAAATGTAGAATGAAAATTATATGTAGAGAATCCTATTATACAAAAGGCAATCTATGATTTCAACTAAGGTCATCATAAAAAACTGTAATAATGAAATAAATTTGATAATTTCAGTTGCTGTGGGAAAGTGGGGCTTTGGGTTTGGGGGTTTTTTTGGGGTTGCACAGAGGTCTGACTTAAAGGCAGCCTGCAAAGCAAGATAATAAACTATACAGCTATAAATGCCCCAACACTTTGTCCCGTTTGAAATCTGGAACTAAACAAAGGGTTTGTGAGCTTAGGGTTTTTTCCCCTTAGAGCTTATTTTTAATGATGTGCTTTATGCACTAAAATATTACAAATATTAATATTTAGAAAGTTAATTTAGTATACAAAAACCATTTTTGCTTTACAGTAAGATTTTTGCTTGCTACTTGCTCTGACATTCCAAATGCTATATACAGGTAGAATACAGCATAGTAATGTGTATTATAAACTTGGTTTAGTTCCATTTTCTCCCAGTGCAGATTTCTTTCTGGAGCCAATTAACACACACTGATGATGCGTTTCATAAGCAGTACTGAGCTAATTATTTCACCGGGGATTATTTTAGTGAATTAGTTTAGTAGCCTGACTATTTTAGCTGAAAATAACCACCATTTTTCTCTTCCTCATAAGCACAATCATAAAAAAAAAATCTTAATTTTTCTTTGAGTTTGTTAAGTCTTTCTAGCCCATGCTCTTGTGAAGTCTGGAAAATTTTGCTAATTCAGATAAATCTCCTGGAAAAGCTAAAAAAGATACCATGCTTCAGAAAGGCAACATCTCTATAAGCAGATGCAGAAAACTGGATGCTGTAGTCTAGCTTGCCTATTGTTAGAAATATCTGCCAGGAATTAAGACTAAATTTATCTGTTACAAAAAACAGCATCAGCAGTTCTGAGAGAAAAATCTTTCCCTACGGAGGTGAAAAAATTGGTCTAGACTCTTATGAACAGTAAATGCTACAATAATTCTGACATTAGTGGTGACAAAAATAATTATAATGCATTTTTATATTTCTCTTCAAAAATCAGACACTTTTTTGTTACAGTCAAAGCACACCTCTACAGCATTAAAGAGACTTGTTTTACTAGTATAAAACTTTATACTTACTGTGAAAGTAATATTCTGGATGGTGTATGTTAACTTGTTTAGATCCTCAAAGCTAACAAATATGTTGTACTGAGTGTAGTTCAGGTAGCCAAGGTGAGCAACAATGATTTCACTGCATTTCTGTGAACACATACAGTAGAGAATGTAGTTACAATGATGAAAGGCATGTTAGAGGTATGTAAAAGTCTTCAAATTATTCCAGAATATGCAGTATAGGATGGAGAATTTGTTTCTAAATGGTTGCATATTGATGATATTTATTGTATGTCTCACCAATCTCAGTCAGTCTGATCAAGAGCTTCTTGAAAGATACAAAGGTAAAACAGAAGAAATTGATAAAGACAGTGGTAAAGTCAATGGCTGAACAATAAACAAGGCTAGCTTTTCACTTCAGCTGGTGAAAGCACCTCCTTGCAGCACCAGGATGGATCTGAATAACTGTCAGTCAAACTCTAGGTCATCAGATTGTGAGATGGGGCTATCTTGTACTAATTCATTTTTAAAAGTTAACAAGAGGAAAGAGAAAACCCAAGCATATTGTTCACTTGGCTGTAGGATATATATATAAAAAGAAAACCCTTGATTTACCATAAAAAACTTCAGCTATGTCCTTCCTAAAGGACTTGCATTTGGAGAAGCTAGTTTGGATGTTTCCAAGCTTAAAAATTTCAGGGGAAATTATACCAGAATCTCCAAACCTTAAACATTTCTTCACAGGTGGCAAAAAATTTGGCTTTTTCAGAACACAACTGCCATCTGATTTCAACCAGACTGTGTGAGGTGTTGGAGGAGAACTTTCTCTCCGCTGGAACCCCATATCCAATCTTTGAGTACAACATCCCTCTATTCAGTATTGCTAAACCTGTTTAGATGACTGAACAGGACACACTGTTTTGCTGACAAAGAGCAATCCTAACAAGAAAGAAGGATCTTTAATGGGTAATAGACACAAGTCATAGAAGTAAGCAGAAGAACAATGGATAGGAAGATACTTGGTCAGCATTACTAAATATGTTGCCATTATAAATAAAAACACACCATAGAGTCTTTCCCAAGACATGTTTAACAAATACGTTCTTCTTATTTGCAATGTAAAGCAACATGCACACAAACAGATTTAAGAAAGTGCACTGCATCAGTTTTGTTTAAGCAAGTACATACTTGTGCACAACTGAGTAATCTTGTTCGATTGTGAACTTGATTATTAACATATGGTGTGCTTCCATCCTTCACCACTCCGAGTACTTTGACTGTCATAGTAACATTCTTTTTGAGGGATACTGTAAATAAAACAGAAGACATCAACCTATTGCTACATGCAGAAATGAAATCCCAAATAGAGTTCCAAATATAGTTCAAAGTGTGTGTTATCCAAATACTACCCAGAGTTATTCAGTTATACTTTACTGAAGTAGGGGTACAGTATTTTAATACTTACACAGTTAGTCTCAAGCCCTGTAGTGAATCTTGACAGATTAACAATTACTAATACAGTATTTCTCATATATATACAGGGAAGCTTTATTGAAAAATTAATATCATTATAGTCTACACATCTAATTCCCCCAAAAACAAAGGAGGAAAGACACATTATCTAGATACTATTGTTTTCACAGAAATAACAAACAATATTCCCCATACTTGTTGCTTACAATTAGTCAGTGCTGTCCATGTCTTTACTGAGGGAGGGGGGCAGAGGGGAAGAAAAAATATCAGAGGAAAAATCTACCAACCATAGACAAAAAGCAACAGGATCATCTGTGTGACAGAGGAAATTAAAGATACCATAGACAGGTTGCTATAGCAAGTTTTCTATTCTCAAGTTTCCTGAGAATTATGTAAGATTCTCACCATCGTGCTGATCCAACTCAACTACGCAGGTCAGCCACAGCTGCTGATTATAAGTTGACAGTGGTGGAGAACTTAAATTAAATGGCTTCAGCTGTAAAAAAAACCCCACAAGATTAGCACCAGCATTACACTGTTACATGGCATATCTGTAGTTACAATGATGAAAGGCATCTTAATTATGTTTGTGACAATGTTTTTGGGAAAAGATTTAATATGTGACACTCTGTGGACAGTATGATAAGCAGCTCAAATAGAAGTCTTCCAGAGGATTAGGTTCAACAGCACGTGTGCTTTGCACAGCACTGAAGCAAGGACAGGTAGGACTACCTAAAGCCCATAAAAGGAGCAGCACTAAAACAGGTAAGTTTAGACGTGAAAAACAAAATCCTGACACCTAGCCTGAACATAAATAACAATTTTTAACACTTTACATCAAAAGTCAGGTTTGCAGCCCTTTATCTGCTACAGTTTTAAACCTGTTCTACTATAATTATGAAAACAAAACTGTTTTCCACTAGGCTTTCTAAAAATCCCACACTGAGTTCAAAAGAATGGAAGGTATCATTAACAGATAAAACCTACATACAGGAAAGACTTCTCTTATTTGAAATCAAAATGTGCTTTAAAAAAAATAAAATCCACCCATAATACAGTTATCAGTACAAACATATACAGGTGACTAACAGATGAAAAACAAAGAAATGTTCCTGTGTATTTAAAAAAAAAATTAGAAAAAAACCCCCCTTTTTAGCACTTTCACAAAAAATACTTCACATATTATTTTAACAATGAAGAGCTATCTAGAAACAAACTGCAAGAACTAAGAACCAAAATAAGAAAGCTTTTAAGAACATGAGTGTGAAAGTTCACGTTAGGAAGCAAGATCCCATGTCTTGGTCATGTGACAGTGAACAATTAATAAGAAAAAGAAATATTCCTTCCCAGATGGTAGAAAGGAAGATCACAAGAGGGATATCATTAATTGCCACTGAGTGCATCATTTTAGTTTATGTTCTCAGTTTCTATTTCTGAACCCCCTAAAAGAATCTCCAACCTTAATTTGACAGGGAAAAACTCAAGTGTTAATTTATCAGAAACTGCTGTGCGGAAACCTCCTAGAATTCTCTACCTGACTTGCTCACAACAGTAACGGACTAGAAATTGCTGCTGAGCCATTCAGGAAATAACTCAGTACTAGGGACAATACTGCACATTCAGTTTCAAACTGGAAAGCACAAATAGGACATTTTCCAGCAAAAGTTTAAATACTTAAAATAATTGGGGGGAAGCAGGGTAATGCTTCATATTACTAACATTAAATTAAGCCATTCATGTAATCCAACTATACTTAACTCTTACCTTTAGGCTGTTATTTAAGTCTGTTCTTGCTACAGAAGTTTCAATTACATTAGGACCTACACAGTATAGAAGAAGGAAAAAAGAAAACAATATTGAAGTATACATAATACTGGTAAGTAATGATGTAGATATAGATTTTCAAAAGACTGTATAAAGTCGCTGCCTGCAAAGCAGGTAGATAGTGTCCCACTTTTCAGATGTTTAAGTTGAAGGGTAAATCACTTGGACATTTCAATATAATTTATAAACTTGGCCTGAATGTTCCTTTAAGCAACTCTGACATAGTATTTCTAGGCATGATTAAATAGGAAGTAAATTATAAATCAAGAACTCCATATCAGAAGCCCTGAATGTGTACTCTGCTACAACAAACAACACAGTAGTTATATAAATATATCCCAAGCTTTTTATGGGAGTGCAGTCATGAAAGTACTCAGCTACAGAAAAAGCTGGCTAAGTACCAGTGGTGCTTTTGTTACAGAGACTCAAAGCTCAACAAGGGCTGCAGAAACCACCTGAAAAAACAGCATGTTTAATTGAACTATAAAGTTTGCACAGTCAAATTGTTACCATTGCCTGGTTTAAATGGAGCACAGCATCCATAACACATTGCTCTCAAGGCTTGGGCACCAGGGCAAACACATCCCATTGTATTTGTGTGCATGATGCCAGTACCCTTTTATACACATGTAGTGTACTTGCCCATACGATCACAGCAACAGTACTTTCTGGATAAAGATGGATTTTCATTGCATCGGTCTGTTCAAGCCAAGATACCCACATTTTGTTTAGCAACAGTTCTCAGTTTACTCAGACTGAGCCCCTCCTGTTCAGAAACCTGGGGCTATGATACACGATGAATGTCATCACATCAATAAAGATAACTGCATAGAAGTTGTATAAACAATTTCTCCTAAAGCAGACAATCCATTTAATAGAGCTGCATGTCCAATTGTAGTGGGAGATGTTCAATTCGATACCAGACCTTTTATGCAATCATTCCTCCAATCATTCTGGATATGGACATGCACACACTTAACACGTACTGATCCATCCACTCACATCCTACCTCTAGTTCTGTATGCAGTAAATGGGAAGCAATCAAACCATAATTTATGTTAGAAGAGACCTCCAGAGAATATCTAGTCCACTCTTGTTTAATTAGGTTGCTCAGGGCCATGTTCAAATAAGTCTTTAACATCTCTAAGGACAGAGACTCTCACAACCTCTCTGGGAAACCTGTTCCAATATTTTATCACCCTTATGGTAAGAAAAAAATTCCTAATATCTAAGTGGAACTTCTTGTGTCCCAGCTTGCGTCTGTTGCCTATCGTCATGCACCTCTGAGAAAAGTCTAGGCCCATCTTCTGTGTATCCTCTGATAAGGTGGTTGCAGAGAGCGGTACAATTTCTCCTTAGCCTTCTTAGGTATGGAAGAACACACACTACTGTGAAGAAGAAGAATGCACATGTTTGTACTTACACAAAACACAAAAGGACTAAACCAGAAAAGTGAAAGGGAAGAGTAGATAAAGATCTGTGTCTATACGCTGAGAGCAAACACAGAGGAGATGTAAAGCAGGTAGGAACAAAAGTAGGACATACATGTGTGCATTTGGTCACCAGAGACTTCCCAGTCACAGTAAGATTTCGCTGTCCAAATGGTCTCTCCCTCTGTATATCTGGTCTCCCTCTATATATCTGGTCTGGCAATTTAATGTAATTTATTAATCCTCACAATGCGCTCTTTCAGCCATAAGCCCAGTATTAAAAAAAATTACGCAAGAAAAACAGTTTTTGACAAAGACCATGGACCTCAGAGTTACCACAGAGAAACAATGGAAAAGAAGGAAGTTTAGAAATGAGCAACATGGCATCACTCTGTGCAAGAAGTATTTTAGGTTACCTGTCATGACAGCTCTAAACATGCAGTACTGCTTGGGCTCCTACAACCACTCTAATAACAGTATTAACCATCTCACAGACTTTAGATGGAAAATTATGAATTTTATCCATCACAGTCAAAATTTCATATTAAGATTGCAGTTCAACATCACCAACAGCCACCCACTATAAAGTCAGTTTTGCATCACTGAATTTTTCAATTCTCAAGTATATATACACAGGGTAGATTTTTGAAAGGCATTTTTTGTTTTTAAAAAGCATACCTCAATTTCAGTAAGTGTTCACAGACGATAAGTCATCATGTATCAGTAATCAGTTCTTGACAAAACTAAAAGAATTAGTCTTTTTTATCAGTTTTTTTTTAATTTGAAGATACGAACCCATATTGGGACAGAGAAATCACAGTCACAATTTTTAAGAGCAGCAACCAAACAAATAATGTTCTAGTGCCATTAACTGTTACTTCTGTAACAAGCAATATATAAAAGCTTTTTTAAGCAACTGACCATAATGATGCTGTGGAGACTAATTTAAATTGTTATTGTTTTTTTCAGTCTTGCTCAGTTAACAGAATCACAGTTGAAAGCAAAGAACCACCCTGAGGTGGTAAACAGAAAAACTCCACAGGTACAGAAAAATGAGTTCTGCACCTTGGATTTTTGTTACACTTGTCTCACCCCAAAGATAACACAGACCCATTGGGAAAAAGGAAAGAGAGTGCAACTTGGGAAAAAGATCAAACAAATCTGTGTCCGTCTTGGGTTACAAGAACTGAGGAGCAACTGCTACCACAGATTAAACTGTCTTGTTTTCTCAGATGAAAAGCAAGACTTCTGCTAGGCTTCCCACACTGCAGGTAGAGGTGTCGAATATGGGCAGCGGCATATTCAAGCAGCATGGAAAATATGGATGTATCTCCCATGCTTTCATTTACTTAGTGGGTTTGGTGAGTTTTTCTCAGACTGCACCCTTTAGTGACGGAGCATTCTACTGTTATTGCCCCTCCTTCTATTCACAGGAAGCAAGCACCTGTCAACAAAAGCCACAGAAAACATCACAGTAAGTGTTCAGTGGGTCTCCTCCCAAGGTAAACATCATTCCTTTAAAAATAATTAAGTTATAATAATAAATGGTGTTCACGCTTTGTCAACAAAACTATCCAGCAAACCAATCTTACAAGGACAAGAATCCCACAGCCATGGCAGTTCCTGAAGGGGATCACAGGCAAGGTCTGGGACCCCAGAGGGGTACAGATAACCAAGTGTTGCTTACAGTAGCCAAGTCCTCTGGGCCAAAGCTAACACGATGCAACACACCAATACAGCTCTCTCTAAGGTTGTGCTACTGATTAAGAATTAAATGCTCAGTTTTCTCTTCCAGGAGCACTGCTTTTTGCCTATCTTATGGCAAAACAACTTTCACTTCTTGCAACCTAGCAGTATAGATATACCACCAGAAATACGATTCAATTTTAAAACCAAATCACAATAAAGTAATTCCATTTTTTGCCCTCTATCATTCATATAAAATTCACTTTTGTAAATGTATTTCTATGGTATTTTAGTGGCCAAATAATGCCTTCAGCATCCTTAGGCAAGTCACAGGAATATCAGTGGTTAACCTTTATGAACTGCAAGTCTATTTGGACCTTAGGCTGCTACAGTAAATCAAACAGCAGGAAAGAAGGTTTTATTTCACAGATAACTTTTATTATTTAATGCTATTATGAAAAATGTACTGCCTACAAGGCACAGATGGGCATAAACAGCCTAGACAGCTGCCTCCAATTAATCCCCTCTTCTTTCCAAGGCAGGCAGGAGCAGATGACTCCCAGGCCTGGGCAGCCCTTCTCATTCTAAAGGAAATGAAGGACAGGCCAGAGGTAGAAACAATCCTACAAACAAGTCAAAAAGTGTCAGAGAGTGGCGCAGGAGAACACAGTGGACATCCTGGGTGATGTGGAAGTACGCAGTAAAGTGGGGGAAGATGCTAACAACCTTAAGCAATTCTTATAGAGGGGATGGGTTGCTTAATAAGTACAAGTCCCTCCCTTCCCCTGTCTGTCACTTCTGTATTGACAAAGCTCTCCTGACAGCAGAGTACCAGTACATTAACATGGCTGTGACAGCACACTGACTTATTTTTCAAGTATGTTTTATACCCAGAAAAGCTCTCTGGCATAAAAAAAAGAGGGCTCCCATGCTTTTCAGCTCCCTAGTGACACTGCATCTTTGTGGATCAAATCTCTCTGATCTGCAGGATAAGTACCCAGACACTAAGTGCTTAGCCTCCCAGATCACATCAGGACTCCAGCAAAGGTCTTTGAAACCAGAGACCAAAGCTCATACATGTTTGACAACTGGAGTTCATATTTTTATGCTACTAAAATATTTATTCTTTCTGTGGCATTTATTACTGAAACATTTAGAAGGCTTTACAAACAGTTATCAGTTCCCTCACAGGAAATCAAGTATTAGCACCATCATTTTACAGACAGAAACAAAAAGAAAAACAATTAATGTAGCAGTCCGCTGAAAAATTATGTTACAATGAAACTGGTTTTGTTTTATTTTACTGACTCTCCCCTGCAAAGCAGTTCCAAATACCAAGTCTTTGTAGGTAGTACTCCTATCAAAAAATGAAATAGAAGAAACATTTCCCCCTCCTTGTCAGGAGTAATGCTTCCTCAGACATCTCAGGGGCAGTAAGCTCATTAGCATTTAAATACACTGTAAATACCACCAGGTTTAGACAAAGCACACAAGAACTGTAATCTTTTAAAAAGACAGTGTCCTTACCTGCTATTCCTATGAAGACTGTCAGACCAAAACAAACAAAGAATACTACAAAGACCAGAACAAAATGCCTTTTGGACAGTGTATATAATCGCATCGGTGCCAGCCTACAGGAAGCAAAAGAAAGCATAGAATTAGCTGTCAGTCACGTTTCTAAAGGGGCAGAAAATAGACCCCATTCATTTTTCCACTAAGAAAATGAAACCAAACTCCAAGATAACATGTAACACTAAGGAAAAAATATTAACACTGCTTCACAGAGCAAGGATAACAACTAGGAATTATTAGACATACGTATGCGCACACATATCCGTGCCCCTAAACGTAAGAATTTTGCAGATTCTTTTTATGCTGGGGCTTTCTATTGTCTAAGACTTCAGCAAGTGAAAGTATCTCGTAGAGGGATAAAAGGTTGCATTATAGTTCATACTACTATCAATAATTTAAACGTCCAATACACCATGTCTCCTGTAATGACAGCTTAATCTAAAGGGACTGACATCACTAACGACTCAAGTTATCTGCACAGGATCTTGATGAGTTTTCTACACCCTATATATATACTTCATCCTTTCAGGATCATCCCTAACAAGGAGTAAGGCAGAACTCCAGATCTGCTAGATGTGCATGCTCTGGCTTTGAATTCTTGTCTGAACTCCACCAAAACTTGGGAAACAGAAAACTGAACTTAAGTTTATTATTAGACACCTAAATACAAATACACATACAAGCAAGGAAATCTCTTCCACAACTCTTTGGTGTTTATCATTAGGTTAAAGACAAAACAGAGGGGGAAAAAGTACTGAAAAGAGCAACTGCATTCTCTTGGAAATGATTAACTTCTAGTTCTGTTGGCTTAAGGGAAATAAGATCAAATAATGAATCCTATATAATGCATCTTCCTTTTTGTTAAATGCATAATTTCTAAAAAGCACAAATCCAGCATTTTCCAAAATAAAGCCAACATTTCGAGTCATGCCAGAACTCAGCCACCACATAACTGATTTTCTAGTGCTGTTCCAGAAGGTACGATCATAGAAAGCTGTACAGTTTATATGGAAAACCTGCTAGGACTGAGGGGGGTGATGGAATGGTGCTGACGTTTTTCAATAAGGTTATATGAGCATCATCATGGAAAGAAATAAGACTTTAACGGTAGTGCTTGCTCCCTTTTAGCTTGGAATAAAACTTCTTTTCACCAGCTGAACAATTTTCTTACTGGTTCACACATTACTGAAGAATTGCAGAAAAGGGGTTAAAATCCTTTCCATAAGCCCAGCCTGAACTCCAGGACCAGGTACCATGTGCCTTCATGAATAGCAGCCCTTATAAGCAAGGCAAACAAATCACCAGTACAAGGATTTAATAACAACAACCTCTGCTTTCTTTAAAAATCAACCTCTCCAAAGAAAGCACCATAAAAAAATTACATTATTCCTTTTCTGTAAAGTTTGAGAGATCCAAACCTTAATTTAAGTCACAAAGGAGGTGGAGAAAGGAGGAAAACCCTACAGAAGTAATGAGAACTACAAGTAAGTAATTGTAAATGTTACAAGTCCTGCACAAACTGGCTGTGCAGGACTCCAGGCAGAGCACCTGCAAACACAGTATAACTTGCCTTGCCACATGCCCTTATGCGCAGCAGAAACTCTGCATTAGTCTAGAAGTCAGAATAGCTGATTGTACAGACAAAAAAGGCAAATCGTACATAAAATTCCCACAGACATAAACAGGATCAGATCTCTGTCAGAGATCATCACACAGAAGTCTCACAGATGAAGATGATTCTAAGCTGACATTTAAAAATGCTAATTAATAGAGGCATTTCAAACTAGAACTTGTCTGCACAACTTTTGCAGGGTAAAATTACAGTATTTTTCTTAAATCAGTGTCTTAAAACTTCAGCCTTCATGTTCTTAAACCATGTTAAAGCCATTACATCTGTACTAGTACTTAAATAACTAAGTAAACAAGGTGAATTTTTCTACCAGTTCCAAATGCTGCTTCTTCAGTTCCACAAATGACCTGGTATTCCCTGTCTACCTAAGTATGCCAAGTATAGGATATTATCTTGAGATACTGAAGTACTAATCTTAACAAGAAAATCCTTGATATATAAAAATGGTCCCTAAAATGCTGACACGCCTAAATTAACTATAAAGGTTCAACTGGATACTAAGTATTTCACGGCGGAGCACATACTGAGGATCTCTCAATACACAGAAACCATGTCTGGATGGGAAAGTCCATGGATTAAGAACAGCTGACGACTGGAAGAGTATCGTACGTTTGCAGGAAAGTTCAACATGTGCTTGTGCTGTTCTGAACAGTTTACATCTGGGCATCCACTTAACAGCTACAGCCTGATGCAGGATACCTCTGACTTGCTGTACATATTCTTGGTTCTTTTGATCAAAAGCTTCCTAATTTCCAGGTTTTTGCAGACCCTTCAAAATGCATAATGTGAACGTGAAAAGCAGCTCCCTCTCCAAAGTCCTCCCGCTCCAGGAAGGTCACCCGAGTTCCCCACCTGGCCAACACAGGGTTACAACTATTGGCAATTATTACCCTTGTTTGCTCGTATACCAGAGCACAGATGGTACATTCTTTCTTCCAGCTCCTCTCCAGCTGGTGCAACACCTAGTAGTCAAAATGGGAAGTTGTGCACCTCCCTAAGAACAGTGATGATGGTACCTAACAAAGAGCAGGGACCAGGGAGAGTAGGGACACGCTCTGTGTTTTCCTTTCTTTCATACTGGTACTCCTCAAGTCTCATCTAAGCCACTGACTGAATGTGCTGCTTTACAAGTCAGTAAGGCAACATGGACATTTATTACTAAGAAGAAATGTAAGAACTCAGCCAAATCTTAACTACATTTCTCGCGAGTGCAAACAACAATTTATAGCATTCCTATCAGGTGATGTATGCTTCACTGCCCCTCGCCGCAATAGCAGAACTTCCTTGTGTGGTTTTGAGTGCCTCATTTCACCTATCACCAGTTGACACACAAAGCAGATTAAACGGTCTTCCCATATGTTCACTGTTAAACATCTGCCTTTTGGAAACACATTATATGAAGTTTCTGAATACACAGAAGTGCAAGCTGATGATCCTACACTAACAGCTTCTTTCTCACGTCTGAAAGGCCCAAAAAAGAATAAAATGTTTGAAACGCACTCATGGGAAAATCATAAAAAGTTCCTTACTCTGGAAGCATCTGTTCAAATGAGAAATAACTGTGCTTTGCTTTACCAGCGGAAGATGCTCCCTAGCCATGGCAGTCGAAAGCTCAGGACTAGACATCCAAGAGTCTGCAGGTCTTTCAGGCAGCTCTTACTGCCTACATTGAGCTTTCTCCTAACTTAGGAGTATTTTATAATTAAATTACATCTGAAACTAACTGCAAAGGACCACAAAGCACTGAGATACAGAGAAATATTATAATTAGACACCTCAAATAGTAGTAAAAACTAAACTGCATTAACACAATCTGTGGTAATAGTAAACTTTGGAAACACACACTCCTAACACCTGCAATCTTTCAGTATCCATTTATATGTGAGATGTAAAGCTGGGTTAAATCTTGCTCTTTGAGTAAAGTTTTGGTTCAAAGTTTCAGCAAAATGTTTCTCAGGCTATTCCTCATCTTCAATCACCTCTCATGCCTGCACAATGAAGTCTTTGATAAAGGCCATCTCGAAAAACAGGGCCTTGTTATACAACAGTTTTCACGGAAGACTTTCACTTTACAGAAGGGAAGGCTGTGGCAAAACTGAGATTAAGCAGTACGTAGGCACACAGTTGATATAAAAATCAGAAATAACTCACTTTTATGCACAGCAGTTTTTCTGACATATTAGCCTCAACATCTCTGCCTCCAACTGCTCTTTTCTATTTTAGGCTTACTCCCAAATAAAACCATCAAAACCACTTTGATTTAAATGATTATATATGCTACCTACATTCACAGTACTGGGTCTATCCATACACCCTGCACTTCCTCACGGTTTAAAGATATTGCTCGCTGCGGTGTCCCTCAGAAGACCTTGAATTTCTTCTTGCAGATGTATTCCACAACTTTTAATAGCTAATGAGGCAGCACATGACTACATAAAAAGAGGCATAAAATTAACATTAACAGTACTACACGGAACTGCCATATGACAACTGACAGCTAATCATGGCTATGTTAAAAATATTAGTGCATGGGGTGGGTTTGGTTAGGGTTTTTTTTGTTTCGGTTTGGTTTTTTTAATTCTTATTTGCTGTATTCATTTAAGTCTGAATAATTAGTCACGGCTATGGCTCTGTTCTGCAAAGAGTTATCCGGGAAAACAAGTTTTCCTTTTTCCTTTAACAGACAATCTGAGAGTGAAGATACCGGGGGTAGGGGTTGCTGTTCCCCACAGTAAAGGAAAAATCAGAGCGTTCTTCTAAAGAGGTGGGTAGTCACTGAGTGACGAACCACAGCCTCGGAAACACCAACTTAACCCTCGACGGGCTTATTTCCTTAACGAGAGTTAACATGTATAACTCGAATTTGATTCAGATTGCCCAGAGAGGCTGTGGAGTCTCCCTCGCCGGAGATACTCAAGGACCGCCCGGACATAATCCCGCGCCGTGGGCTCCGTGGGATGACCCTGCTTGAGCAGGGAGGTTGGACCAGGTGTGGTCCCTTCCAACCTGACCCGTTCTGTGATACCGCGAACGACAACACTCAGCATTTCACAGGGGGAAGAGCCTAAACTACCGCACACGGCCGGAGGAAGGGCTTTCTTTTCTTCTCCCCACCCCGGACCCGGACCCGGACCCGGGCGCCCCCTCGGGCTCGAGCCCCGCCGCCCCTCACGACCCCGCGCGCGCTGCCCCCGCCCCCCCCGCCACTCACGGCTCCATCGCGGCCCGCGCGCGCCCCGCCGGCACCTCCCCCCGGCGCCGCCGCTGCCGTGGCACCCCCGCCGGCGGCGCCTCGCGCCGCTTCCGCCTGCGTCACCGCCCGCCCGCCCCTCGCGGCCCCCGCGCGTCACGGCCCCGCCGAGCCCCGGCCCGAGCGCGGCGCGGCCGCCGGCGGGGAGGGCGGGCAAGAAGGGGGCGCTACGGCGAGCCCGAGGGACATCCACCTCCGCCCCCGGGAGGGGAGGAAGGAGGAAGGGGGAAAGGGGTTATCCCTGGTGAGTCATCGTGGCGCGCAGTCACGCGGGTGGTCCTGCCCTGCCGAGCGCTGCGCGTTCAAAATCACAGTTAGGTTGGAATGGACCTGAGGTCGTCGAGTCCAACCTATGACCCGACATCACCATGTCAGCTAGACCGTGGCACTCAATGCCACGTTCAGCTAAACACCGCCAGGGACGGTGACTCCACCACCTCCTTGGGCAGTCCATTCCATTGTATAATCACCCTTTCTGTGAAGAAATTCCTCCTAATATGCAACTTAAACCTTCCCTGGCACAGCTTAAGACTTTGTCACTATGTCCTGTTGCCTTATCACTGCTTTTCTGGGGGAAGAGACTGACCCCCACCTGGCTACAACCTCCTTTCAGGGAGTTGTAGAGAGTGATGAGGTCTCACATGAGCCCCTTTTCTCCAGGCTGAACACCCCCAGCTCTCTCAGCTGCTCCTCATAGGACTTGTGCTCCATTCCCTTCACCAGCTCCATAGTCGTTCTCTGGACACACTCCAGCACCTCAGTGTCCTCCTTGAAGTGAGAGGCCCAAAACTGAAAACAGGATTGGAGCTGTGGCGTCACCAGTGCCAAGTACGGAGGGACAATCACCGCCCTGATCCTGCTGGGCCACACTATTCCTGATACAAGCCAGGATGCCATTGGCCTTCTTGGCTACCTGGGCACACCACTGGCTCATGTTCAGCCAGCTTTTGACTAGCACCTCCAGGTCCTTTTCCACAAGGCTGCTTTCCAGCCACTCTGCCCCCAGCCTGTAGCAGTACATGGGGTTACTGTGGTCAAAGTGCAGGACCTCGCACTTGGCCTCATACCATTAGTTATGAGGTCAAATGTGTCATTGCATCAGGGTAGCAGTATATTTTCCACATTTCCAGTGCCCTTTTTTAGCTTGAATTGAATCCAGTTTTAACCTATCCATTTTAGGTGAAAAGACCAATGTGAGGTATCCATTCTGTACACGTGCATGTTTCGTGCCTGTTAGAGACAGCCATCCAGTTTGCAAATGATTTTGTTTACCAGCTCATTCAGTGGAATTAAAATGCTGTCGCTGTAGTCACCTGCATGCAGCTTTGTGGTATTCAAGGGATGTGATTGATGTATCATGTTTGCAGAGAATTCAGTCAGCCTGCAAGTGCCAGAAATTAAATCCTAGGAGTAAGCAACTGCTTTAAACACACTGCTTAATAAAAATCTCTAGACCGCACCTCCAACTCTTTTGTTCTTGCACAAATACTAGGATGAAGTTGGATTTTTGTTCTGATATTCTGTTAAATGTCCTAAGTCCGGGCAACAAAGATTGTCAACTGATTCACTGGGTAGCAATGAGGAAGAGTAGGCAGTTTTAGGGATTTAGCCAAGCTATATTTTGTACTCATTTTTGATAGCTCTAAGATTTGCTCTTAGAAAGCCAGCACTGCAGTTACTTAAATGTGGGCAAACCTGGTATGTAGTCTAGAATTTAATGCAGAGTAACTGCCTGGATTTGGTGTTTGTCATGTACACAAGGTAGAGCCCTCTTGGGATGACCCCAGAAATGTTTAGATAGACCAGTCAATATGTAATTTTATACTTATCTCTTCA
>JAYRBT010000114.1:53326519-53342771 GCA_036023395.1 Myiotriccus ornatus
AATAATATTATTAATTTCATTCCATTGCCCTATGGGCAGTTATGTCATTACTCGTGACCTGTGGGACCCAGTCACTGTGCAGATAGGGACTAATTGTGGGCAGATGAGGAAGAGAGCAGAAATGTGTGACCAGGGAAATGAGAGCTGGGATGGCTTCTTCCAGCCACAGAGCCAGTTCATGAGATCTTAAAGCAATCATGAAGCTACAGTGTTAGTCTCCTCCTTGTTTCAAGCCTTCTGGCTATAGCTCTGTACTTCACATCAGGGTCATTCAGGTTCTTCTCCCAGTTGCCAGAACCCAGCAGTGAACCCTGGAAGAACAAGAGAGGGGTACAAGCTGTGGTTCAAAGCAGCCAGTGAAGATCATGCCTGGGTCTAGGCTGGAAGCAGCACGAATATTCAAGGAATTTGGCTACAGTTCTCCAGCAAGGTCTTGATGACCCCATGGCTTCTCACAGACTTGCACTTTGAGCACTTGGGAAAGATTTTAATAAGGTGGGAAGAAGTGTATACTTATCAAAACAGCCCTCTCTGGCAACTTCAAGTTTCTTCTCTGAAGCACATAGGTACTGGTTTCTCTAGGGAAAAATTAACAGCTTCTCTTTATTGCTGAGCCAAATGGACTATTCTCTGGTCTTTTTGCCAAAGGAGCAGAACCACAGGGAATGAAATTTTCCCACATGTTTTGAAGATTATCCATATTTTAATGAACTGGAAACACTAATAGGAGAGGCTGAGGAATTAGGAGTATCAGTATCATCTGTAATTACCTCTTCTGTTACCTGTATAGCAACATCAAGCATTAATTAAAGCTGCAAGTTAAATAATATGTTTCATCATGTCCTATATATAGTCTTTTCTTTTTGATGTATGAAATGCTATATTATTGCATAATAGGAGTTTAAAATGTATCCCTTATTTAAAGCAGGGCAGATTGTAGGTCATTTATCTCAATGTCAGAGTGTTATTACTAAATTCAGGATCAACATTGTGCTTCCCTGTATAAGCTGATTGGCCAGGGGGACATGTTCATTAACCTAGAAATTGATTTTTCAGGAATACCATGTGGTTACTTGCAGTTATGCAACTCTGATGTCAGACCACAATTTGGCCACTCTCCTGCTCTTTCCTCTCTATCAGGTAGGCACTTCAATTGCTTCCCTTCCATCAAAATGGTTCCAACAAGCCGAACTCTTCGACATTAGATAGGGGATAGAATTACGAAATTCCCATTGAAAAATAACTGCCAGCTGATTGGGAAGCCTGATATCTTCTGGTAAGCTTTGGTATCTCACTGCTAACATGTCGAACAGATAAAAATGTGTTTTAGAAGCATTGGTACTAAGCTCTTTTCTTACCAACAGTCTACTTAAATAGTCTGCTGAAGGTCATCTGCCAGCCCTCCCTGCCCTGCCATCCCGGCCAGGAGGCATGCTAAGGGAGGAAGGAACATAGTGGAGTGGGAGGGGGAGACACCAGACAAATGAACAAACTGTTCATTCAAGTGGCTTGTTTGGAGCAATTTTTCAGAGGTGTAAATTAGTACAAGCCTAAAGTTGCTGCATTAAGTCTGATGTGCCTTACAGCAGTCCCCATGACTGACAGAAGAGCGTAACACTTCTTCTGTCTTCTCTGAGCTTATCTACATCCCGTGGTGTAATACAGGCTAATCTTCAGTGCACTTGAGTCCAGACAAAGCCTGTATTTGGGTTACCAATGAGGTTATTTAATATCACACCCATCAGTCTGTAAGTATACAGTCTCTTTGACAAGCACAACATGCAGCACCATGTCTGCCTAAGGGAACTGTTAACCTAGACAGATGGCATTCATCAGTGTGCTGAGCCATGGCTAGCCCTGCTTTCTCCATCTCTCTCAGATGGCTGAGTAAACTAGCACTTGCTCATGGGGAAATACACCAGGAGGCTCAAGGTAAAGAATATTTTGGGCTGTTGGGAAGAACAAACTCACTAACGTACACACCCTCTATAGTATGACTGAAACTCCTGGGGCTCTGCTGAGTGAGGTTGACATAGCTTGGGATGGCTGAGGAGTCTGCCAACCTTAGCTGTCCCCTGTGCCCAGCAAACAGGCTGCTCACAGACAGCTGCGGAACCACATGTTAAAGAACACTGTGCTCTAAAGGAAAACGTCACCAAAATATGTCACTGAACTGGGACGGCCTCAGAGCTGAATCAGAAATGACTCAGCCATCCATGCAGCAAGAGGACAGTTACTTGGGATAACAGCTTCATCAGCTGTCTCTGAGCTAGACCATCCCCTTGTACTGCGTCCCCTGTTGCTGAGAATGAGCATGAGCAGCACAGCATACAACGAGCACTCCTCAGTCAAAAATCACAAAGGGGACTGACTGCTTGGTGCTTTTCCATTTCGGTATCAGCTCTACTCCAAAGCTTTCCAGTTTTGAGTTTTCCAGCTGGCATTCAGAGAAGGTTGTCCTTATAGAAATCAGGAATGAGATTGCAGCAGCCAATTTTTTTTTCTAGGAAATACCGATTACAAGCACCTCATGGCCCCCAACCCCTTTCCCTATGGTTAAACAGGGTAGATTGCTCCATTTCTGAAGAGGCAATGGAAACCACTAGTTTGTTCCATCAGCCAGAGAGGAGAGTTAAGGCTGACAGTGGTTGAGAGGCTTATGTCTGTGAATAAGGTGTGCAAAAGGGAAAAAACCCATGCTTTTATATGGTTTTACCATCTTTTCATTTTGTTGATCTGGTATAAGGTATTATTTGCTTTTAGTAACCTGAGTATTTTAGAGAACTACCTTGGTTTGAGGTAAAGACAAGCCACACAGAATTTCCTTGGTCAAATTTCAAAAATTCCTTCTGCTCTCAGAGCAGTAAGTCTGCATATTACATCTCTGGTGTGCTCATTTATAACCTGACCAAACATACTGAGTAAAATAAAGAGGGAGAAGAGCATCAAGTATCTAATTCCCCTTCCTATAAGTGAGAGTTGGCTGTAAAAAGAATCCAGGTAGCATCAAGAAACCTTCCTCCTTACCAGAAATCTGAAAAGCAGATGCCATGGTTACATCCATTCATAATGCTGAAGGGAGACACTCAACAGAACAGGAGGTATGCAGTGGCAGTAACAGGAGGTATGCAGTGGCAGTAACAGGAACTTATTTTATGCCAGTCACTTAGGTTAACATCTTGAGAATGCAAAGAAATACTAGCATGACTTCTAAGTCAGGAAATGCTGTTTCCTTTCCAAGATACCTCCTGAAGATATTGTCTCTGGAGAAAGGGTAATCTAGCACTAACTGTACAAGCTCATTTGATTTGGTGAGGTAGCATCTTTTCAATACAGAGAGTCCCTCTATACACCATTGAAGTCATAAAAATGTTTCAAGAACAAAATGTTGGAGAACTCAAGTTTTGTCTGGAACAAAGCTGAACTAGATGCCTCTCTCGGGGCCTCTTCATTGTTAATTCAACAGGCTCGTGTCTCCCCTCTTTCTCCATTCTAGTGCCAATATTCATTAATGTGCTGCCAGATGCACACAGGTACATTTCCATCATTCCTTATCACCTCCCACGGCTTCTTACACCATACTCTGGTACAAGGAGCTGCTGTTTTGCCAGGAAGGACCATGGTTTTGTTAAACTCTACCAAGCTGTCAGGCAGTATTCCCAAACTCTGTGACTCTCTGTAGTCTTTGCTGTTGTGAACAATGAGACAAATTCAATCTAATGGACCACCTGCCCCTTCACTGGGAAAAACAGACACAGCATACTGAAGTCAAATGATTTAAGCAGAACAGCTGGGGCACTGTGCATGAACAGACTGCCCAGATGCATAGAAAAATAAGAGCTGGAAGAGGCCTCAGAAGGTACCTCATCTTTCCTTCTGCCCCAGGAGAGCATCTGCCAGATATAAGACTTTCTTGGCATGCATTTGTCAATAGTTTTAAAAGGTCTCAAGTGATGGAGATGCTACAGTCTCCCTGAATAATCCTTTCTATAGTCTTTTACCATCCTTCCCTTTCAGAAATTTTTTCTAAATATCTAATATGAACTTTTATTTCTTCAATTAATATTACTCTGTAATGTTTTGTCAAAGATGAAATGAAGTTTCTCTTTACAGAAATTCTTAGTCCTACAACTTCAGTGTTTGTGCTTTTGGGGAACTAACCCCAATTTGTCCTCACAGCTGTGTTTTCTAGGCTTTTGATTATCCATATCTCTGTCCTTATCCTCTCTTCCACTAGCAGACCCTTAGAGTGTGGAGCCTAGAACTGGACATCGCTCCAGCTAATGTCTGGAGTGGTGACTACAGCAGATTGTTTAATTCTCACATCTTATGAACTGTGCTTCTGTTGTACACCCCAAATTATTACCTTTTTCACATGTATAAGATAATGTCCTTTTTGTAAGAGGTTATTTTACAAAAGGTTATAATTTCCATATTTTTTAAACAAAAATATTATATAGCTGTTCATTCCCCAACCTGTATTTTTGTGGCTGAAGAGCATTCATTCTCTGCATATTTCCTGGCATCTGTTTCTCCTGATTTTCATTGTACTTTTTCAGAACATTTCACCAATTCAAAAATTCTTTTCGTTTATAACCCATGCCTCCAACAGCTTTGGAGTCCTTCCTATCCTTGTGCCATCACTGGTCAGTCATGGAAACAGCGGACAGGGCAAGGCACAGAAAAACGTGGGTGTAGCCCACGCAGTACATCTGTTCCTTCTGATCTCAACCTTTGCCAACCACTCTGATTTCCTAAGCTATTCCTATCCTATTCCAGTACTGTTTCACGTCTGCTCAACAAAACAGAATCCCATTCCCCTGCAGAACAAATCCCCGTTGCTTGCTACGATAGTGGAAAAGGCATAGCACAGAATAACGCAGATGGACATTGCCTGTGTGAGGATGTTAATAGGTGAGAGTAGGAAGAGAGGCGTGGGGCTTTCTGCCCGGGAGGCACTGCCGGACCACATCCCCCGGGCGGAGCAGGCCTGAAGCAGCCCCGGGACCGGTCGGCCCCTCCCGGGCGCTCAGCCGGGGGCTCCTCTCGGGATGCTCGGCACCCAAACCCCCGCCCGCCTCCCGAGACGGCCCCTGGTCCCCTCCGGAGCCCCGGCCGGAGCCGCGCCCGGCAGTACCGGTAGTATCGGTCATCCTTGTAGGGGGTGAGGTCCTCCTGGATCTCCCGGTAGGTCTCCCGCACCCGCCTGCAGAAGCGCTTGACCTCGCCGCACAGCGGGCTCCCGAAGGCGGCGAAATCCGCCTCCATGCCGCCGCCTCAGGCCCCGCGCTCCGCCATGGAGCCCCGCCGGAGCCCGCCCGGCGCTGCGCGGCCGCGGGGCGGGGGAAGCGCAGGAGCCGCAGCGGCAGCGGCCGGGGCGGATGAGGGGGCGGCGGATGCGGGAGCGGGGGATGCAGGGGCGGGGGATGCAGGGGCGGGGGATGCAGGGATGGGGGATGCAGGGATGGGGGACGTAGGCGCGGGGGATGCAGGGGCGGCGGCAGCGGGGACGGCGGATGGGGGCCGGGCCCTCAGCGCACGGCCTGAGCCCGCGGGGGCGGAGGGAGCCGCTTCAGCACCACGGAGAGGGGCGGCCGGTGCCGGGAAATGAGCGAAGAGCTCCTATTACCTCTGCTGAAAACATCTCGTTTGTTTGTTTGTTTGTTTTTTAATAAAACTGTTTTGTTCTTAAAAGCGTGCCAGCTCTATGTAAAATAAATGTCCTGATTTTTATTGTTTCTTTTCCCCAACCTAGCAGATACGTAAAAGAAATCCTACGCTAAATCCACTTTTCACGGTCATGACGCTGTAAATGGTCCAAAACCAAGAATGATGCTGTTTACATTGTCTAAATCTAGAAAATCTGAACTGAGCTCTAGTCAGTTTGCAGATCGCCATGTTAGCTTCATTCACAATAAACTTTTCTTCACAAACCAATTTGCATTTAAACTCTTTTAAATAATTCTATCAATTGAAGCCTTAATTTCCATTAAATAATGACAGTGATGGTATCTATATTAAACACAACCCCCCCTCTACTATTGATATGCAATAATTGTTTCTAGAGGGTATAAAGATAGGAGTCTGCTCTACTGGTCCTCCCATGTAAATATTTTCCCCGTTGACATTCAGGAAACTAGGCTGGGTTATTTCCCAGCCTTGCCCCTAGTCTGTATTTTATTACATCCTAAGACTGGAATATGGATTTTTACTTAAATTGATCTTTCACCAACATGTGGTGACAAGAGTTTATTCCTGGTGGTGCAGTGGGAGAGGGACAATATATCTTCACCAGCAGGTGGGAGAGAGAGAGAAAGGAAGGTTCACCTCTGACCGAGAATATCTGTTTCCTGCTTAGGAATATTTCTAAGCCTGAGAACACATAACAGCAGCATAAAAGCCATGTGCACATTTAGGCTGGACATTAGAAGGTTCCTAACAACCTCAGCACTGTTGCTCTGGAGCAGTCACCAAAGAGGAGCAAAGAGCTCAAGGGTAGAGCCTGGCCAGCTTCTGAACAGCTGCTGTGAAACCTTGGGACAGGCTCAGCAGGTCCCTTACACTTCTATGACTATGTTACAACTTGCCAGCACCCTGCTCGTTACAGAACATGTGGCTGATGCAGGCATTTAGGATTTTCCTCAGACTGTTTACTTCAGGGGACATGTTTCATTTGGGATCAAGATTTAGCCATATTTTCCCTCAAAGTATTAAAAAATTCCCTAAAAGAATTAAAATTCTTTGTTATGTGTGATGAATGTGCTCCTTCCAGCTCTCATGCTCAGAGGTAGGCATTATCAATGGGATCTTTCCAAAAGGAAACAATAAAACATTTAGGCCTTCAGCTGAGTAAAAACGTGTTCACTGCTGGGAAATATGCAGTCAGCATGGCAAAGTAATAAAAAAAAAGAAAACACAACAAGAAAAAATCCACAAAAAAACCACCAATCAACAACCAACAAACCCCCCCCCAAACCAAACAAAAAAAACCAGTTCTGGGTTTTTTTCTTGGTTGGTTGGTTTGGGGGGGGGTGGGCAGGGGGGAGTTTGAGGGCCCAGAGCAGCACCATTTCACAGGTGCAATCTAGTTTCTTCCTTGTAGTGCTGAACATTGCCCAGTCTGGCTTCCAGTGGTGTCTCTCTCCCTACAACTTGAATGCCACCCCTGCTATGGAAGGCTGTCAGTCAGGCCTAGAGATTACTCGCAGAGAAGGTTTTAGCATGACCACATATTAACTCACCAACCTCTGATATCAAAAAAAGCCCAGCCTGCTGCTTTTATTAAAAGTTCTTTCCTTGCTACACAGTAGCAATTCCTAAGTAACATTTTTAAGGAGAAAAAAAAATTAGCTTCCATCCAAATGTTTTCTTCACAGAAATATCAGGCTTCCTTTTTTTAGTAAATAAGAAAAGTATTAAAACATACTTTTTATTCTAAACAAGCAGAATAAAACTGCCTATCTATTTTCTTTTATCAAAACCTTATGAATGGAACATTTCAACTAGCCATTTGGTCACCCCTAGCCCTGCAGACACAAACAGATCACGCATTATTGGTTGTCTGTCTTTCCTGCCCAGTGCAGTCACAGAACAGACTGGGCTGACAAAGAAAAGTGCAGGAAGCACCACTTAAGTAAAAGGAGACCAAGGTTTCACAGACAGCTTTGCAAAGTAACTAACAAATTTACCTGCACTGGGGTATGACTCGCCCTGTTCATTTCCAGGCACCCTAACTCATTTATCCAAGCACAGCACCTTCTATGCCAACCTGGTTTTGCTGATTTTCATAGCACATATTAAAAGAGAGACTGCATCATACCACATCTAAGAACAAACTAATCCAATTACTCCTGAGAGTCCTACAAATCTCATTTAGAATTTAAGCATCTGGAACTCAGTTCATCTCTTGTGTGCTTTTGGACTTCATGAGGGAAAGAAAAAGGCCCAAGAATCTAAGATTAAAATGTGATCAAACTCAACATCTGCTGAATGCACTGCATCATATCACGTAACATGGACAGAGTTTATTTTGAGAGCGAAGCTTAACAGAAGTCCCTGCCATCATTTTTCTTCCTGGTTCTCCCCCTGTGTGTAGTTAGCATTTTGCAGCATCCGCCACACAATACTAAATTGTGGTAATAGCTAAACACAAAGCTTAGCAATCCATGTAAAATCACCAGGATTATTACTCTAGGCTCTTTCAGAAGCAATAGCAGCTGATGCTGAGAAGTTAAGGGAGTAAATGCTACCAACACAAGTACTCCCCTTTATTTTTTCAGCAAAAGAACAAACCCCACAAAAAAGGAGAAGTCCAGCTGCTTACTAAACACTTTTTCCTTCCAAACTGTTTTGAGACAGAGAAAGGCAGCAGTGGCAGCTGCTGGCTGAAAAGAGCAACTGTCTTTTTCCTTCCAAGTGGAATTAAGGACTGGCACATCAGATGACACAGAAACAAGCACCTGTCCATACTGACTCTCCCAAGATAAGAGAGCCTGTGCTGCTGTTATACAGCTGTATATATGCTCCTGAGCCTCACCACATACAGGAATTGCCACTGAGTATCCCCAAACTGCATGAGTAGAAACTGTGCTGAGCTCCACATAAACCTCATGACTTTGGTCCACCTGCCCTGATCTTCAGTGCTGCCTTAACTCTGGAAGCAAATAACTCTTGCCTTGCCCCAGGCCATCATGGCTTGACTGCCTCTTCCTCTCAGAAAACCCTTTGTCACAGCTAAACAGTGGTGTGACAGCAAATGTTGTCATGCAGCCCTTGCTGTGCACGTAGAGGATCACTGCAGCATGCTGGGGACAGAAAGGTGAACGTGCTCGGCAGGAGCGCAGTGCTTGCCACGAAGAAAACTTCTCATATATTAGAAGAGGTGGCACGAAGACATCAGCTGGGACAACCCCTGACAGATCATCCATAACAAATCATCTCTGAGCTGACAGGGGCTTTGGAGTCACAGCTGCTCTTGTCACCACTGGGAGGAATAAAGCTCTACACAGTTGGCTGCAGCTGGCAGTTCTGACCCCCACAGCAGCAGCGAGAAAGACTCATCACTCTCTCTTTATCTTCGGAGATGATGAATCTTCCCTGAGTCTATCCTGCTTTGAAGAGACGAGAGGACAAGAAAATAAGATTAAAAATCTCTTTTGATCAAAATTTAAGAAGAATCTCTTGTGAGGTGATTTCAAGGATGACAAAGAGGAAACGCTAATCACACCTGATTCACGCTCTGTGTACCTCTCAGTATGGCTGGGTTGCTCTTCTCTCAACTGTCATGTTGAAAGCAATGGGAAGATTGAAATGGCATAATTGGGAGGATGACTAGGTTGCCTGTCCCATATATAAATTAACATTTTATATGGTGTTTCACTGTGATTACTGGCTTTCAAATGTCACCTACACTTGGAATAATAATTACCAGTGGCATATATTAACTTAAATATCCCACTGATATTAAAAGGAATACTTGTAAGGGAAATAAAAACAACTTGTGGTATCTAGATAAAAACTAGTGAAGACTTTAGACTTGCTGCATATTTTTAACTGCTGCTTACTTCTTGTGTTTTGGTTACCTTAGTCAGTTAAATAGATCACCATCTTTACTTCTCAGTTCTCACACAACTTGCATATTGTTGCAAGTGTACTTCAGAGAAAATTTAAACACTATGTTCAAACCACATAGATGTATTTCTCTAAAAAGTTTCATTATTTTTGAGAATATAAGTGTAATGACATATCTTGCCAGTTTTACTGTGCCTATTTTAAACAAAACACCTTCCTTTTGATTTTGAGATGGGCATTACTCTTCCTTTGAAATTCATGTCTCATGTGAGACACAGTTTTATTTCTCAAGAATATTTAGGATTAATTGACTGATACTCATGCAAATTATACAACCTCAGGCTAAAAATGTGTGGTGGATTGACCCTTGGTGGGCAGCCAAACTCCCACCCAATTGCTTGCTCACTCCCACTCTCTGCCCTGCAACCAGCTGGATAGAGGAGAAAATAAAAAGAACAGAAGTTTAAAAGCTCATGACTGGAGAAAAAGACAGGAAGATCAAGTCCTAATTACTGTTAGGGGAAAACAGACTTTACTCAGGGAAATTAACTTAATTCATTACAAATTGAGATAAATATTTGGGTACTGATTTGGATAACAACAAACAGAATTTGATGGTGGTAGGTTGCCTGCCCCACCATGGAGCATCTCCTCCTCCGACCTTGGTGTTCCCCTGTTGTTTCTCCCTCTTTTTGTTCCCTCCTCCTGCCTCTGCCCTTTCTTAAATATGTTTCCACAGAGGTGCCACATGCTTTGCTCATGGGTTCAGCTGTGTCAAGTGCTGGTCCCTCTTGGAGCTGTCTGAAACCATCTTGTGTCCAATGCAGGGCAGCCCTGGCCTCTTCCCACAGAAACCACCCCTGCAGCTCCCCCTTGCCAGCACATACACCACATACAGCATGTAATTATTCAGATAGAAGACTACATAATACTTTTCCATTATTTAAAATATTTCAGTTTCTGAACTGCTGTCTGTACATCTCAAGGAAAGCAATTAAAACAAACTTGGAAATAGTGAAAAGTGAGAGTCTGGAAAACTTCTCTTGTTTTAGAAGCAGCTTATTGTCTACACACACCGTCACATATTAATTAATGGTAAGAGCCTCCAGATACTGTTAGATCTAACTAGACATTTGCAGTATCGCCAGAGGAGGGTCTCATTCTGTGCTTGGGAATCTCTTCTCTCCAGTCAGTCAGTTCTGGTATGAACCACAAAGTTGAATACCCAGTTAAAAACAGCCCATGACATTTTCACAAAGTAATAGAAAAAAACATGAAAAATACAGGCTTTGCATCATGTGTTCGCAGCCCCCTAGAATTTATTAGCTTTTTTCTTGTGCAAACCGCCAAATGTGTCTCAGTCAGCCTTTTAGGACTACAGCTAATATACCGAATTTGGGCATATTTCTAAGCTCCTGGGCCTGGGCACATGTGTGCTAAATCATGGGCCCACAAAAGACAGAGACTGCTCATCCTCAGGCCCTCACTTCTCCTCTTGTATGAAAGAAACCTGGGCATGCAGGTGGTGAAGGAGAGGAATGTCCTCCAGCCAGACCTTGCCTATGCCTCTGGACACAATTCACCTTTGGTCATTTCATGTTTTGCACATTTACCTCTACATCTAACCAAGTGCATTTAACTGAAGCAGCCTTGTTTGGAACACCTCACAGGATGGAGAATCCACATCTTCTTTGAGCTTGTTCCAGTGTTAATAATTTTCATCATTAAGTGTGTCTTGCTTCCTTTAGTACTTGGCTTTAGTTCCCAGTCGTTACTGCTTGTTGTGCCTTTTCCTGCTAAATTTAAGTGCCTTTTGATACCAGTATTTTAATTCAGTTGAGTTTTTTTAAGACAGTGAGAATTACTTAATTATGCTTTCCTCTGAAATAAGTTAAGCAGACAAATCTCTTGCTGCGAGGTGTTTTCTTCAGTTTTTGAACTTCATCGGTTTTCAACACTCTCCCTTCTTCTAAGACAGCTTAAAAGCCTGGCCAGCAAAAGCAGACCCAGTATTTTATCATGTGAAATCAATTCCCTCCTCCCACTGCCCTACTTACCAGTCTAAGGGTTGTGCTAGCTCTTTTTGCAGAAAAATCTCAGGATTGCTAACATACTCCACCGAGATGCCTACCTGCTTTAACTTGTGCCTCCAAACTAATCCTGCAGCTTTTAGAGATAAATTACTGATTTTAAAGATAAGTTCACATTCCTTTTTCCTAAGTGTATAACTTTGCATTTGGCTGTATTAAAATTGCATTTTTTCTATAATATTTCTCTGCCTTGTCCTTAGTGCTATTTGCCTTCATGGCAGTTTCATGCTATGTCCAGATTCAATCAATCACAGTCCTGTATTTGCTTTTGAGTCCTGTTTACTGTCAGATCTAGTACCTGTCCCTTCAAAAAACAAAACAAAACAAAATATTCTACACTGCAGGCTACTTCGTAAGATTTCTTGGTTCATTCATAATCCATCTAAAGCCCACCATGTTCACACTAGCTATTGCTAATTTCTTTATTGATACCCCAGGTGGTACTTCATCAAAGGCCCTATGAATGAAATTTTATCTACAAATTGAGGTATTAGCCTCAAATAATAGTGACAAAGGACACAGTGGGATAAGAACTCTTTTTTTTTCCTCTCCATAATACCTTATCACCTAAAACCACTTTTCCATGGTTTACATCTTTATATTCCAGTTTTTAACTGACTCCAATATCATCCTTTTTATTATTTTGCCTGCATGGCTGGCCTACTTCCTGCTGCCTATTTCCTTTTTTCAAATACTCTTAGATAAGCATTTTCTCAGGCTCCTAGGATATCTCAGACTGTATAAAATGTGTTAAAAGTTCTCACCAGTTGGCTGGAATTCTCTTCAGCCTGCTCTGTGCCACTCTTGACAACAAACTACTCCAGTTTCAACCTTCTGAAAAAAGAGTAAAACAGGATGAACTGACACAGGTCAGTTTTGGTTATTACTGCAAGACATTAATTATACTGAGGAACAAGTTTGGGGGGACACTTAATTCTGTACTTAATTTACCCATATATTTGAGCAGAAAAGGAAGGAATGTGTTAACTGTACTCAAGTCTAGCAATATGTTCTCCAACAGTATGTCATATGTGATACCATCTTGCATTGCTCAGGTGACAAAATATAGCTAGTAAACTCCCACATTTTTTCTTAAAGTTAGCTCACGTACCTTGTACCTCATGTACTTCGGAGAGAGATGTTTTTCTTTAGAGCTAAAGCTGCAGAACTGGCTCTGGATCTTGGAATCTCTTGACACACTGCCTAATGCCTCAGTGTACTTTTTGCCACTTCACATGAGAAGGAATTTCTTTAGCAGCTTTTTATTTGGGGGGGCTGTACAGTATGCTTCAAGCTATAGTAGGATTCCATTCAGTTATTGCTGCCCACAAGAAAGCACTGAGAATTATTAAAATTACAGTTCTTGGGATCACAGTTTGTACTAAATCCACATCCTGGGTACTCCTCGTTGCATCTGTATTATGAGCAATTCAACACAACACAGTTTGCTTTTTCATATCTTGGCATTGCTCTCAAGACTGAAATTCTTTGCTGATCCAAACTGTCTCTCCTGGCTGCCTGTGGGTGTACTGCCTGGTCCCTCAGGGAAGTACAACGAATATTCATTCTGCCAGTTTTCATAAATCCACTGCTTTGCAGTCCCATGTGACTTCTCTTGCAGCAAGGATCTGTGTTACTTTATTTTTGTGACATACCGTGAGATGTTGCTGCAGTCTGCAGTTCTCTGATCTCCCTTGGCTTTCCAAAGATTATATTTGCTCTCTACAGCTGCAGTCTGTATCTTCATTCATCACCTGCCCCATACGAAAGTCCCCCTCTCAGTAAATTCACACAAGAATGATGAATTAGGGTGAGCTGTCCTGCCTTCCTATTCCTACCGCAAGTGCATCCCAGGAACTGGTGGTTTTGGTGCGGATGTTCCCTCTTCATTCTTGATGTGGTGTTATCAAAAGCCCCTGCCCACCCTCCCTACCCCCACCAGACCGAGTTCCTTTGAGGCTTGCTGGTAGCTGTGTGTACCAAAGCTAGAAAGCCAAAGTGTTGTGCTGAAGTTCCTTTTATGTTGATTTTTTTTTTCCTTTTTAATTGTCTTGATGAATAAATACATCAAAGAAAATAAAGAACGGGGCAATAAAAGGGAAGCTATTAGAATGCAACACTGAGGAGCTGAAAAGATGGCTTAGTCAATCACTCTGAGTCAAGCACAGATAACTGTAGTTATAGGGCTTCTCTGTGTCACTGCATTAGAAAAGTCATTGTGAGGGAGCACCTAGGAGGAAAATCCAGTTAACTTAGTGAGCTTGCTGTGTGCAAAGCTCTTGGGAGGAGCATTCAGCTCACAGAGTTAATGAACCAAGGTCAAAAAAATCAGCTGCTGATGTCATCTGAAGAAGCAAACTTAATAATGCTTTTTGGAGATATCAGTGTTGCCAGATTTTATTTTTTTTTCAGATCTTACAGCCTCTGGTAGCACCAAAGTAATGATTAAAATTTTGAAAATGGTTCCCTATCTGTTGGTATGTTTGGCACAGTAACATTTAAGCTTCATATATTTATCAGTAAAAAACTGATTATTTATACAATAAGAATTACATACATTTATTGTTTAAAAGTATCATAAGCAGACAACAGAGTGTTTAGCCTTAACATTTATAAACCATAAAACATTTGTAAGATTCTATTTCAAACAAAATAATTCACCTCTATTGTTTACAAATCTCCATTGAAACAATGTTACTTGGTATTTCTTTTAATCTTTAATTTTCTGCTAGGCAGAGCTGCAGCTTGCACCTGCAGAGGGTTGCAGTTTACACCTCTTTGTTCAAACACAGGCATTACTGATCTGGACATGTACAGTGACCACAGAGGACACACTCGACAATAAATGTGACAGGCAGCCATGGTGAAGATGATCCAAACATCCACTCTCTGTCCAGATTCTCTGCCTCCAAATTCCAGTGTAATTGTACACAGTGCAAACTGATACAGCGCATCCCCAGAGACAGCTGGAATCTACTTTATCTTTTATGGAAGAAAGGCTAATACAAGAACAAAGTGGCACCAAATATTGCCCATTATAGGATTTCATGTCACATATGTTTCAAAGACATCTGATGAACTCACCAGTTCTTGGTGCTACCCACCTACATGATTTTTTGACCTCCCAACTTACCTTCACCTAACAGTGTTAACATCCCAAACAAGACACATGGGCTTGTTTCAACTCCACAAACATCAGCTTTAGGGGAGCATTCGACTTCATGGATGTTTGTAATAAATCTTGCCCAGGGTTGTGTTCAAATCATCTGACATTCTGGCCAAGATATACATTTTCTGCATCCAAGGCCCAGCTCAAGAACAGGTATGTCTTCAGGGGTAATTGTGGGTGATTTGTACCCATCACTTGAGGCACAGACTCTGCACAATGAAGTCCACCAGATTTTCAGAAGAGAATATAGGAAGACTGACTTCTTTTCAAGTCACTGATTGGCTCAGGGACTCACAACATGGGGAATTTATCACATAAATTTACTTTCTTCTGCCACAAATTTGATGAGGACTGAGTTGCTCATGGGATTAAAAACCTTTTTCCGTTGTTATACAGTTCTAGTCTTGTAATAAATACATACTTTGCACCCTTTGTTGCATCCCTCTGAACCTCTTTTTTTGCCACCTTTTGGAAATATCAAACATCTAACAAATTTTGCAGCTTCTGTATCATTTTGTTAGTGCTAATGGCCTGGTGATGTCAACGCTTAGCTAATACTGTTCATTCTTTAGATTAAATTCATTCTGTAGTAACGATGATGACATTAGCAGGAATCACACTTGTAATCCATCCAATGTCAGTGCCCAGGGAATACACAAGGACTCAGTCTCTCTGTGTTTACAACAATTAATATTTTTCCTAAGAAATTCCTTCAGTGTCCTTTCCTGAGCACTTTCCAACTCCATTCTTTCTGTCAGTATTTGAAAACATCTTTTATTTGTATGTGTAGTCGTGTGTCCTTGAAGGTGAATCATGTCTAAAACAATTCCTTCTGATATCATTATATGCTTCTTCCCTAACTCTACAGAATTTGTTATCAACAACATGAGATAGGAAATTGGCCAAGCACTAAACAAACTGACAGCATCTGCCTCATTAACACCAATGGGCCTTCAAACTTTTCTAAAAGAACTTCAGCACTGATATTTTGAAGTCATACGTACTTAACTCTTCATGAGTTATCTTTAAGTTAATCAGTTAAATCATGACTGTCAGTTGTTTTATATTATTACTAACTCATTCATATAATTAACACCTAACAAAATTTTTGAGAGCACATTTCATTGTATGTCATGTTCTTTGAATCTCTTCAGCTGATTACTTCTCAATTGCATGCTACACTAAGATTTTTCCAAAAGAACATAGAGATCCCATTTAAAGACACTTGATGTCATCAGTTGTCAAAACCATTTTAGACATCTGTTCTTTTGATGAAACTGTTTTCAACTTTGTCTCTTACAGTCAGGAATCTATAATATATAATATAATGGCCAGTCTTCACGAATGAAGAACTGGGGAAGGTCTTTACACCTTCCAGCCTGCGCATTGGATTTTTTAGGTGAGTTCCAGTGTGCGCGGAACT
>JAYRBT010000114.1:53347584-53406024 GCA_036023395.1 Myiotriccus ornatus
CTAGGCACCTCCTGCAAAATCTATTATACAAGACACAAAAAGGAGAGGCAGATCAGGGTAGTTTTTAAGTACAATGGAAACCAAGTATAGCATGGTATATTGAGGAGAAAAAAACCCCTTGAGATTCAAAAAATATAATTAAAAAATTGTCTGGGTAAGTAAAGTAGACAAATGGTGTACCAAATTTTCAAAAGTCTTAAGAAAAACATGCTGGGCTTGCTTGCTTAAGAATGCATGCACTCTCTTGACCCCGTGCTCATTAAATTAAAAAATAAAAATAAAAAAATCCCAATTCACGTTCAAAGTTACAGTACCAAAATAATGCATTTATAAACAAATGCAACTCCCCTTCTTTTCCAGGAAACACTACAGTGCCTTTTCAATCAAATGCACCCTCATGCTATTCCACAACACCATATATTTTATCTACAATAAACAACGAGATCTTGAACAGACAAACCCTTCTGCAAACACACAACACACAAACAGAAAAAGAAGCAGTGAATGCAGAAATAGTGAAATGGATGTGAAAAGCAACCTAAGGCAACACATGTATCAAGCAAACAAAAGAAACAAAGGGAAAGTTGGAAAATTTCTGAAGAAATAGCTTGAAACAACACAGATAGGAATTACAAGCTGTTATTCCAATGAAATACTTGAAACTCAGGTGTCTGCACACTGTTCAAAAATGTTTCTCTTTTATTATTACTTTAATCTTAATCCGTATCTTAAACCATCTTCTTGGCCAGAAATAAACATTTCAAAAAGAGACAATATTTATCAGGATTCAGAATTGCTGAATCAGACCATATTTTTAAATTGTAAACTGGAGGGCAAGGATTAAGAACAGACTGGAAGGCTTTAGCATCACACCATCTAATTGTTTCACTGAACACACTGGATAGGCAAGTAATTGGTGTTTTCATTTATTTAATTTTGTCTCACAAAATCATGTTGTTTTGAACTTGCAGACAGCAAACCTGTGCCCCTGCTTAGTGCTCCCAAACAATTAATTTGCCTTAAAGCACAAATTTCTTGTTACAGATTCATTTGCAAAATCAAAAGTTGAAGGGTTCATTGCTTTTGTCTTAAAAATTTTCTAGATGCAGCAACAATCAAACTGCCCGAACAAACTCCTGATAAATCTTCAGAGATATCAAGCAACAGGGAAAGCGGAGTCTTTTCATCTTAAAACATCTCGGTGGGATTTTTTAAGAAGAAAGTTAAATCACAGATAAATACAAAGACAAAATAGTTCACATAGCCCATTGTTCACTAGTAATAGTTGACCTTATTCCTTTGAGAATGGTGGATGTGAATTCCAATCCTGCAAACAAGACCTGTGGTGCCTACCTGCAGGCTACTCATGAGGGTAGCAGGACTCTAAACTGGTATTTGCTAATGAAGGATTATGCCTTGAAGGTGAAGAGACTTAAAACAAGAAAACTTTGTCTACTAGAATTTTTCAATTTTTGTAAGCAGTATAGCTGATTTGCTCTCTTATGGGAAAACCATTATGTCAGTCTCTAAGTAACATAAACAGCTTGCTCTCCTGTCCTGTGATGGAATCCTAGAAACAGGAATAAGACTCAAAAATCCGAACTACTATGCTGTGGTCAGGATTTTACTTCTAGCATTCCTCAAGGGGGTTATATGGAAGTGTCAACATAGCTGTTGGCTGAAATGCTTTAGAATTTTCTTAAGTGAATATATGGGTCATACAAGTAATTTTTACCTTATAATCACACAGTAATGGGTAAATACATTTTGGATTGGATTCTGCTCTTTTATGTATCTTGGTGTAACCATGTAGTGAGGCTGGAAGTTGGTCCTCTGCCAGCATGCCATGCAAGTGTCTTATCTGTTACTAATCTCTAAGTCAGATTTAGTGGTCTGGAGTCAGTCAGGTCCTACAGAAATGTGCAATTTCCAAACTGTTGTTCTGGGAAACACATTCTTAAAAGCTAGTGAAGATTTGATCTGTCTTCTCTCCCTTTCTCTCCATCAAATCAGTTTTTGCATTTGCTGCTCTTTTCCTATGAGGAATTAAAATGTTTCTGACAGGTAACAGGGCACCAAGATGACCCAGGATCACATGCACTAGGCTGCAGAAAGAAAATGTACTGAAATTGTCTGAGGCAACAATCAGGGAAGCTCAAAAATCTGTTAGGAATTTCTGAGATAACTCTAAAAAGACACATCAAGGAAAGCCTGGACGTACGGAAAGTTTAGGCTCAAGCAAAGTCAGATATCCTTGTCTGACACCTGTAGACCCTCATGCATCTTCATAAAAACACAGTTTTACTTTCGGTTGCACTCAGGAAAATTTTCTAACTGAGATGAGACTGTGAGGATTTACTGATATTCAGGCAGCCCACAGCACATGTTACTGCTGTCTCTGGAACTGAGTGCAAAATTATTAATGTGACAATTCATTTTTTCCTCTTTCACCCCCTCCTTCTCATAGTTTCATAGGATGTTGCAGAAATATGCTATTCTTATTGTTGCAAGACAAAATTTGCCACTCCATGCATAGTGCAATTCATACCAGACTTTAAATATAAATGTTTTGACTCTGTTCGGAGATCTATTTTGAGGATATCAACTTTGTTTTTTCAAAAGAACTGGGCTTTCAGCTGCATCCCTTTGCAACTCCATCAAAGCAGATTCGGACTTTAAATAGTCACTGCAGCCACTGACTGCCATTAGGGCTTTCTCTGCCCAAAGCTGCTGCAGCCAAACTCCACAGCAGCTTCACGCTGCTCTAGCAGCAGATCTAGAAGGGTGAGTGGAGGAACACCTGCTCCAACAGTCTCCTATGGAGCATCTTGAGGAGGTAAAGCTGCCAGGCCTCAGCTCCATCAGCCCTGTGCAGTATTAGCTCACCTGTCAGAAGTACTATGGCTGTGTTGGAACCAGCTGAACTCAGCTTAAAAAAGAGTGTTATTAGTCTGAGCAGAGGAAAATGCTTCTACTGCTATGCATCTGCGCCTCTGCTTATTCCAAGCTTGTTTGCTTGTATCTCCACATAGCACTGAATTATGCCACTGCCAAACCCTACTGAACTATGCAATGAACTTCTTATAAACTGATCCTACATCATTATGCCCTCTTTTATCATGTAACCCACCTTGTTTTATATCTCAAGACAAAGCACTGTACTAAGAAGAGGGAGAGCAAACCAAGACTTCTATTTTTTAAACCACTCCCAACTGAAGTATAGTTAGGAACAAAAAAGAACAGATTTCTGCAGGTCCCTAAGAAGTCACCTAGACTCTTCGTAGTCTACACCGTTCTCCATAGCAAACTCACTGTGTCTAGCTGCCAAAAAAATATATTTTCCTGCCTGCATTATGAAATTTTTGCAAATTATCCAGCAAAAGCAGGTCTTCCTATGTGCATTTTTAATTTCTTGCAGCAAAACATACTTGCTAGCAAACAATTACTTACGAAGATGCTCTTTAAATATGAATGTGTGTAACTCACTGATACATAATAATAAAATAATCCGTATATCACTTATTACAGTACGCAAGAAAAATAACTTGTCTTTTGGACATTAGCAGGAAATCTACATTAAATTATCTTTTAAAAAAAAAACCACTCAAAACTCCCTAAAGAAAAATCAAACCTAAACTAAACCAAACAAAACCACAACCCAATAGAAACAAAATAATCCCCCTAGACTGTTACAATTATTGCACAACTGGAAGAAAAAGCTTTGGAAAAAACATCCTTTACTACCAAAAATTACTGCATGTAGAAAAGAACTATGTATTTTTGAACACTTTGCTACATTCTTCCTAGAAAAATTTAGTTATCTACAGGAAAGCTCTGTTTTACTAATGAAATAGAAAATGTAAAATGTACCTTTTGGCTGAATGCAATAGCAATCTTAAGGATTTAAGTGATTATTTGGGGATGTTTTTAAATTTGTTTCCTATATTGTATCTTGGTGGAAAATAAAACAACTTTCACTTGTTCTTGGTATAATTTAGAATCCTGTTGCACACTCAGACGTTTACATATTTCCCATTCCTTTCATTAAAATTCTATATATTTGAGAATATTTTCTCTCTCTAATACTGGGTATTCTCTATGCATTAAAATCCTCAATTAAAGGGATTCCATTAAATTATTTTCCAAAAGATAAAATATTATCTTATCCCATAGAATTTCCCGACAAGAAAATGGAAAGAATGATGGAAACAGCATTTATTTTCCTAATTTTTTATAATTATTCCTTCTGCTTTGGTGGGCCAGAAACCAGGGCTCTTTCTATGCCAAGGCTCTTTGTGAGTGCCATCAGAAGGATGCAATCATGACCTGGACCAGTGAAGCCAAATTACTAACTCTGCTACTTGTTTTATTGGTTTTCATTTCTTGGTTCTCCATTAGCATAAATCTTCTGGCAATCAGAAAAATTTGGCAATGAACCTAGTGAAAAGGAATACTGTTCCCTGGAAGGGTAAAGAAACTGCATGCAGAAATCCTTCTATTTAGATTAGATTTGCTTAAGAAAAGAACATTCCCGTTGTTTCCATGTACTAATAATTTTGGCTTAGAATTACAAGAGATGTTTCTTCCAGCTGAATATTTCTGACATGTGACTAAGTAGCTCTTCCCTCAGCAAGCAAGCAAGCCAGCCAGCCTGGTATGTTTCTCCTTTTATGGTGTTCGTGTGTGCCTGCTAAACTCTAATTACGGTATGACTGCTTAGCACAGACATTAGGGCAGGTGAGGACTCTCATCAGCCAACTTTCCTACTTGTGTTTTGGAATCAGTGGACTAACAATTCAACCTACTGTTTTTACAGTATATAACTCAGTATAGACAAAGGGCTTAACAGTGTTTCCTCCACATAAAAAAATCCAAGTGAAAAATTTCCATTGATTTAATTCTAAGAGACCAGAACCAAACCAACTTTGGTTCCTCTCTTACATACACATTATACATACAGGCACTCAAACTGCTGAATATATCATGCACACGAAAAAGAACACAAATAGGCCCAGACAATTGTGGAAAAAACCCTAAATAATTAAAGCAAACAAGATGCCAAGGGCAATGTTGTGACTGATCACTCCCATATACAAGCCTAAGCTGCTGAGCTTTGGGATAATACAGGCACGGTACCATCTACTTCCCTACTCCTTCCTTCCTACATCTGCTTCCTCTCTCTAATGAAACCATCTTGAAGGTGTTTTTTCCTGGACTTAACCCATGGGGCATTACACAATCTGCTTCATCATCTTCCTTGGAAACTCCCTCAAACTCCTCTCTGACTGGCAGTGCTCCTCTGTGCTGTACAGCTCTAGCAGCTGCAGAAGACCAGAAGTCAGAAGCTCACTGCATATTGTTAATATCTACTACAGCAGGGTATTATGTGATATGTTGCTCTAGAACAAATCAAATGCAACACACATCTGCCTTACTACTAGGATTCAAGAAAAAGAGAGGAAATCATACCTGTTCATCTTAAGTTATACCAACTTTTTCAAGTAAAGAAGTTAAACAGTGGATGAAAGACAAAGCATCCACTGACATCTTAAATAGCACATCTTTCCCAGCATGCCTTTAACTTCAAAAGATTGATTTCTGAAGAAAATCTGCAGTTATGTTTTGTAATCTAATGTCCAAATAATTATATGAATAGTTTTGGGGTTTGTGTATTAACGGGTGAACTACTTCCATATCAAAACATATTCCATAGCAAAATGTTGACAAGGAGGAAAGAGAGAAAGCAAATAAGTATGTGCACAATACAAGGACAACACAGAAACTCTTCCACGCAAGCAACTCTTCTGAAATGCTTAACAGGTCTGCACATCCACCAGAAAGAACTGCAGTCATGCTACTGTTAAAAGCCTTCCTCTGTAACACTCATGTAAACTTTGGCTTCCCGCTCTTATCTGGAGCATTATATTCTCAAAATACAGTCACAAAGACTGCTCAAGTAGCAAGGTAATAAAAGGTGATCATTCCGTCCAATTTTTCCTTTCTCTTTCAACTAATTTGTTCTCCAGCCAGCCATGATGTCGTTTCCAGTAATGAATTTGCTTTCCTGATGAAACTGCTTCTTGTAATGACTTGCTACAGTTCTGTCTCCTTTCTAATTCAAACACTGATACCCTTTTGTAGAACTTGATTAATTCTGATAGCTAAGAAGATCGGGCCTTCTCATACACTGGAAAGACTTTGTTTATAAGGTGTAAACACATTGAAACACGAGGAGCATGCACAGCCATGAGGTACATCTGATCACACTGTACCTCTCCCAACTACATGTCAAATCAGAGAATACTGCTGACCAATGAGAATAAAAAAACAATGCTCATAATTTATTTGCTCCTCTGTCTTTTGTCACCTACTGAGAGATGTTTACCCCCAATAACTGCACACAAAACAAGCAGATATCAGCTTCTTTGATACAGTGGGTTTTTAAACCGCTCTCCTGGTTTGGGCCAGGATGGGGTTAAATTTTGCAGTAGCCAGGAGTGGGCATGGCTAGGCCCTGGAGGTTATTCCATACTACCTCAGAATAACCTCCTATACCACCTCATACCATTTTCCAATGGGGAAGGGGTCCCTACCAGGTCAGGTACCGTGATGGTGTGGTAGGGTATTGTCAGGGGTTTCCACGTGGTGAGCAATCACGTGTGAATAGTTTGCCTCTTGTACATTCTGTTAATAATATTGTTGCTGTTACGGTTCGCTTTATTTCACTGCTGCTTCCAGTAAACTTTTCTTATCTCACCCCTTAATCTTTATCTTTTGTGCCTTCAGTTCTCCTCTCCAGCCTGCTGCATGGGAGGGGGAAGTGAGTGAGTGGCGAGGGGTTTGGAATGTTTCAGTGGGAACACTAAAACTGAGGAATACCATCCCTAAACCATGACAATCACCCACTGGCAACAATTTTTTCTCTTCTGAATTATACATTATTATTTATAAATTAAACATTGACCTACATATGCCTTCTTGGAACCTGTGGTGCTCAGTTGTTAGCAGATATCAGAGAAGAAACATATGTCTTCAAGTATTATAGCTTCTTTTTTTTCTTTTTTTTTGCTGCTATCATTGATGGTTTAGAAGTAGAGTAGTAGCAATAGTACAAACTGGACCAGAAAAAAGTTATGTTCCCTGTTTTAAAAAGAACAGCGTGATATAAGGCAGTCTATCAAAAAGAGCAGTCTGTTTTAATCCCCCCATGAGCTTACATCAGCTACTGTAGCACACACGGCAGAACCACCACAACAAGCCAAAAGCCACACTTCTCCACGTAACATTGAATGGCTCTCAACCCTTCGCTCTTTCTGAGACCCAGCACAACGCTTAAAAAGAAAAAAAAAAAAAGAAAACAAAACAAGCTAACAAACAAAACAGAAAACAGCCCCCCCCTCCCCTCCACCCCATGACTGATTAGAGTTAATGCCCTTCTGGTGGGCACCAAAAGACTTTTCCAGTTTTACTGCCTTCTTCACTCCCAGGCACCTCTGCACACCTAAAGCAGGTTGCCCTGACATTTTCCGGTTTGGACTTTATTGAGAAGGTTAACATTTTCCTCTCTCCAGTCTCTGCTTGTTCACTTGAGGCGTTGAGTCACATTAGCCAGAGCAACAGCAAAGGCTTGCACTGCAGAAAATGGATACTGAAAGTCCAAAATGTAAGCATTGCCATCAATTCTTCCAAACTGCATCACCTGGGAAGCAGGGGAAGAGGAGAAGGGAAGGAAAAAGAGAAGAAGGTCAAAAAAAGTGAACCACAGAAAAGGAGCCAGAGAAGAGCAAAAGCTTTTTGGTCCTTTGTACGAACACCTCACCTCCTGAGGTAATGTGAATGGAACTAGTCACAGAATGGGGTTTAGTGCTGAAGAAGAGTAAGAGCACTGTATTATGTCTTCATAGAGTATTTGACTGCAATATTTGACTCTATAGAGCAAAGTGAACTTTAAAATATGTTAGACTGCATACAGTATTGGTGTAAGTAGATTGTCACCAGTTACTTCAGAAGATGTGAAGTACACCAGCATCATGTTTCCTGCAGGAAAATACCATTCTCTTCCTTGTAAAAATCCTATCATCAACCTATCTGGAAAACAGATTCTGCTTTCAAAGAAAAGAGCTTCCAGGGAAGGGGAATAACCAATTTTATCACTGTAGCACTTCATAGGCAGTAAGCTGTGCATTCTTTGCAGTTCTGTTTCCTTTTGCATAAACTTCACTAGCACATAATTACACTGAGAAAGAATTAGCAAAGCGGTAGTGAGAGCTGTTTGAATGCAGGGCTAGTCAGGTTGTTTGTTGTTCTTCTGCAGGGAATATCTGAAGTTTGGCCTATTATTACTGCTTTTTCATTCGCTTCACCAGAAGACCAGATTGTATGTGTGCAACAGTGAAGCTCCTTGAGCTAGAATGGAGACTGACTGTGCAAGTCAAGTCAGGCTCTGTTTCCCCACCACCAACAAAACCTGTGGTTGGGTGATTTCGCACAGCTGCCCATGGGCATATATCCACAGCCTTTTAGCTGAAGAAGAAAGTGGTATTAATGTCTCTGATCACTGCCTTTGAGCTGTTGTTACACACAAGCAAAACCAAAAGACTACCACTGCTCATGCATGTTGGATATTTAAGACATCTAACTGCCAAGTTAAATCAGAGGAAACTGAGAACCTTGATCTCTTTAATAAACCAAAAGTGACTTACAGCTGGACAAGGAAATAAACAAGTCTCCTGAATCTCAGTCCAGAGTCCTGCTGATTGGCACCACTTAACAGGCTGGGTTTGGTGTAATAGTAACATCCCAATTGGGCCACGTTAAATGTTTTGATTTTTTGAACTATGCATCGACCATTCTACCCAGGGACGGTTCAAAAGTGGCCCACAAGCACTTTGTTCTGGGGAGGGTCAGTGTCTCCCTCCTCTAGCATTAAGAACCAGCACCAGGGGCCTGGTAACCCACAAGGGAAAATTTTGGCATGGAGAGAACTAAACTCACTGTCCATTGTCTCTTTCTTAGCTATCTGCTGACTGGCTAACCTTTGTGAGCAGGGCAAGAGGGGAACAGTATTCACTAACTAGCTGCCATCCACAACCAGCACTGATGGCAAATGCAGCTACCTGTCTGTTGTGATTATTGCAAAAGTTTCATTAGTGAAAGCCAGTGGGACTAAAGTTGGCCCTTATTCCCATGTCTGACTGCAGTAAGACTCAACATATTTTGTATATTTACTTTACAATTGAACTTCATCCACCATGCTGAATCTAGACCTCTGATGGTTGTTTTTTATCAACCACATGGCAAAGCTTTTTCTCACAGAGCAGCTAAATCAAGCAGGAGGCACTCGGCAGCATGAGAGACAGAGCTTATTCCTGGCATGGTTTTCCCACACCCTGGACCCCATTCCAACACGCCTGTGCCACTGATTCCTACCTGTCTTCCTTCCAGCTCAATCTGAAAGTTTTTTGCCGACTCCTGGGTCACTCGGCCTCCGAAGTCCAGCTGGTAGACTTGCGTCGCCTCGTTCCACAGTGGCTGCTTGTTGGCCATCACGTACACAAAGCCCTGGCTTCCCAGTCTCCCATCCTCCTTCTCACTGGCCTTCCGGCACTTGAATTCGTCCAGCTCACTGGCTGTCCTCAAACTCCTTTTGGTTTTCCAACCCTTTTTGCTGCCCTGGCTCTGGTTCATCAGTTCATCTCCACTGATAAAAAGCTCTGGCTCACTCTCCGAACTGTCCTGAAACTCATTTGTCTTGTTTAGTTTCTTGGACTTCAGCTGATCTTTCTGGCTCTTGACCTTCTTCTTCTCCCTCCCCAGCCGAGGGCTGGATATCAGTGAATTGAAGTCAGTCAGTGCCCTTGCCTCCTTTTTGACCTTGCCCTCAGTGATAGCCTGCATGTTTCCTTCCTCGGCTCGACTGTCCAGGCGTTTCCGGCTCTTCTTGCCAAATTTGTCTGTCCTTTGAGGAACAGGGCTTTCTGTCAAGGAGAGCACCTCCTGGAAAGTGTCTGCCGTCTCCACCATCACCTCTGTGCCCACATGGCCCTGCAGCTCTGCTGGTGGGGGAGACATCACCGGCTTCTCCACAACGAGGAGCGGTTTGGGGGGCAGGGTGCCCTGGGGGTTCTGTACGGGTGGGCAGGTGCTGTAGGAGCTCCACGGGTGCAAGGCCATCGGTGGCAGCTGTAAACTAGAGCAAGTGCTACTTCCCGGGTACATGGGTGGCAAAGGGCAATAGGAGAGGTTGGATGGATAACCTGGCTGAAGCACAACCGTGGGCTCCTGCTGTGCAAACTGTGTTGGGGCCAGAGCTTCTTTGGGGGAGCAGGGGGCCTGCATTCCCTGAAGGGGAGGGGCACTGTAGCTTCCTGGGTAAGGTACTCCAACCCCGTAACTTGTCTGGAAGGTGGCAGTGGGACTGGTTGGAGATTTGGGGGAAACGAACGGCACTCGAGACATATCCAGATGTTGAGCTTGACCAATGATGAGCGGAGCAGGTTTTAGAGGATTGGGCACTGAGCTCTGAGATGTCCTTTCCTGAGGAACCCATATCTCTTCACTCACTATAGGGTCCCACTGGTACGGTGGTGGCCGTTTTACAGTAAGGGTAGCCTCCGCCAAGGACACAGGCGCGTGCCGTATTGATTTCTCCACTGGGCAGTGCTGAGAAAGGGCCTCATCCTCCGTGAAGGCGGAGTTGATATAATCTGCTCGGTCACGGGAATTGTCAGGTGGGCTCAGCAAGCTGTAGGAGGACTGGGAGGCCAGAGGCGAAGTACTGACAGAGTGAGCAATGACAGAGCTGTGCTGGGAGCCACTCCCTGTGCTCAGATCAGGTCTCATGCCACCAATACTGGAAGTGCTGCTACTAGTACTGGCACTAGGGATGTTGCCCGCACCACCAGCGCTCGCATTGCTGCTGCTGCCAGCAGCACCACTGCTGCACTGGCTGCAGGTGTACAAGGCAGTGGGTACTCTCTGCTGGTACTGTGCCGTCACAATGCTGCTCTTGGGTTTCGGGGGAAGTTGCAAGGTGGCTCTCTGACCATCCATCAGCTGAGCCATTTTCAGGGCTGCCTCTCTGCTGTTCCTTCGCAGAGTAGCATGAATGATAGTGCTGTCCAGCCTCTGTGCCATGCTTCTGCCCTGGGACAGCTGGCTGGCAATGTCAGGGTAGGGTGGTGGGTCCCCGGTTGGGATGGAGTAACGGGGGACCGTGAGCCGGTTCAGGGTGGCGCTGGCACAGGGCTGCTGCATCTTCTTCTCAGCAGCCGTGATACGCAAGGTGGCAGAGCTGCCAGGACCCGGCAGGGTGTAGGTGCTCTGGGCACAGAGCATCCTGGTGCGAGGCCGGCACACCTCCTCCACGTTCCCGCTGCTGTCGAACGTTGTTATCCGCTCATACCCCAGGGGTGTCTGGTAGTGCCCCGCCGGGTAGAGTGAGAACTCCCCCTTTTTGAGGCAGAGATCGAGGGGCGGCTGCGGGGGGCCAGGCGGGGGTGGCAGGGTTGGTGGGGCAGGGATGGTGCCAGGGTAGGGTGGCGGCGGGTTCATCTTGTTCAGCTGCAGCTCCTGAGTGGCCCCAAAGATGACGGCATCCCCTTCCACCAGCTGTGGCCCTGGCCGTGGGGCCTTGGCCTTGGGCGGGGGCTCATGCTCCCGGTCGCTGTGGTCCCGCAGGTCAGCCAGGGCGATGGCGGGGGGCGCGGGGGGCGGCGGGGCGAGCGGAGGCGGCGGCGGGGCCGGGCGGCCCAGCTCCCCCACGGCCAGCGCCCCCGCCCCAGGGCCGGGAAAGCGGCCTGGCGCCCCCGGGAAGGGTCCCGTCCCCTCATTCCCCGCTTCCGCCGGTGGGTTTGCCAGCACGTCCAGCTGCACGTTCTGGTTGGCCAGCAGCGACTGGACCAGGCCTATGCTCTGTGTAGGAGACATGGCCTGAGCGGAGCTGTGGATGGGGGCGATGGGGATGTTGACGGTGCACGGCGGGCTGCTGGCGGGGGCGCCGGGGGCACCGGGCACTGCAAAGAACAACAAAGCGTGTCACCCGCTGTCTCGGCCGGCCTCCTCTCCCCAGCCCTGGGATCCCAGTCACGAAGGGACTTTTTAAACTACTTGTTACCTTTGTATACCTGCTTAAGCAGTCTGCTGTATCTGGATGGACTGCTGTTGGTTCCCAAAACCAATGGATCAGACCTCAGCTTGAATGTGTAAGCCAGCCCATCTCCCCTGACTCCCATTGCACAAGAACTACTTGTAACAGCTGGTGACCAACTTTAAAGCCACTCTTTTGGGAGTGACACTTTAGAGGTAAAGCAAGCTTCCGAGCTTGCTTTCAGCCTACTCTACAATCCCCATGGACTTTCACAGTCTGAATTACCACTCACTCATCTGTTTTTAACTACTTCTACTCAAATCAATAAAAGTTTTCATAAATCAGGACTCACTGGTTTTCAGGGAGGGTTTTTTGATAGTAAATACATCAACAAACAAGAAAAACAAGCAAACAAAAAAAAGAAGTGAAGGATAAGAAAAAAAAGTTGAAGACCTGCACTGCAGGCACTGTATAGTATCTTGTATAATGTTCCTAGACTCAGTGAGCTTAGGAAAACTGAATAATACAGACAACAGTTGGGAAAAGGGAAGTACTATAATCTCATGAGTACAGTGGGTGACAAACCAACCAGTAACACAAAAACAAGGAAGCTGAAACCAAGACAGAAAAAAATATGATGGAATGAAATGCGGACAAAACTTACACAAGATTTTAAAAGAAGACTGGCAAGGAAAAGATGTAAGGAAATACGTGGGAAGCCACATGGAAAATGTAAGGGGAAGATGTGAGGAAATAGATGGGAAGCCAAAAAATTCAAGAGGTGGGCACTGTAGTCAGGGTGACTTCAGCCTCAATGCTTGGGCACACTGCAATCAGAAATGTGAAAAGAAGAAAATGCACACAGGGAAGATCTCCCATATGTGGTGGTGGTGAACAAGGGACTGTGTAGCAAGAAGCAATTCCCATGATTTTAAGCAGAAGCATTAAGCATCCTCAGTTGTTTGCAATCCTTTTGCAAAAAGTGGTGAGAGTGTTTCCAACAGGAACTACCACTGAAAAGCTGAAGCAGAGAAATGAGGACACTGGACCCAAGTACAGGTGCAGAAGTCAAGATAAGAGGGAACAAAATAGAATAATGAGGGGAAACTGTAAAAACTATATTAGCACTCCCAAGAATATTGCAAGTTCTTTATCTCTCATTAATCTTCCTTTAAAAGAACCACACAGAAAATAGTAAGTGGTGTGTATCAGCAAATTTGTGGAAGGAAAAGAGATGAGATAAAGTATCCTAGAATCATATCCAGGATCCTTCCAGTGTGCCAAATTCTGTTGGGACTGAGATTTGCAAGACTAGATCAGGCAAGAGATCCATTAGTCAGGACTCCTCCAGATGATACCCAGTTCCTAATTAAATTATAATTAAAATTCTAGTAATTTACCTATGCCCTATAATACATTTTCAATAGCATTATGCTTTTATCAGCATCAGAGATGAACATGGTAGGTGTACAGAGAGGACTGTGGCTATGCTGGTAAATATTTACGGTAGTTCTGTTCGTTCCTTTAGAAGACGGACAGCTCAACTTAACTGGCCCTAAGGCAGTGGGTTCTGTGCTTGGCTGGCAGGCCATGCTTTCATCCTGAAATTGCAGGTTAGCAATTTAGGTGCCAGAGCTTGAGCTTTAATTGTTAGGTTGGCTTAAGCAATCATGACTGTTGCTGTCATGGGTATTAAGTGCCTTATCAAACAAAATCTCATTTGTTGTGGTGTTGTGTAATATTCCAAAGTGTTTAAATGTTTTTTTCATTTCTCCAGTGGTCTTTATTGATTTGTTTGCTTACTTTTTAAGTTAAATCAATTCACTGTGCATTTGTCTTTCCAAATCTTTACCGACTACATTTAGAAACACATGTCCCAAGGGTACCTCACTATGAACATTTCACTGCCCAAGAGCAGCTTTCTACTATGTTTTTTTTTAATCTGCCATGTAATCATTATTTACACTGCAATATTTTTCCCATTAGTACATGGAACTTTCTTCCTTTATATGCAGACTTTAAGAAAGGATATCCCCGAAACCATTTCTGATTGTTTAAATAGCCACCATTTGCTAAGTCAGAAATGAATTTTCAGAAGAAACTAGAAAGGAAAAAGTGGACAAGAAGAAGAAGGCTATTATGAAGGGCAGGGTAGCATGATTCTTTTACTAGACTTCTCAAAGAATTGTAACAAACTCTCAAACAATTTTCTCTCTATATGTGGTCTATCTGCAACTCTGAGTACCATTTCATCTCTTTAATAATATAAAAGAAATATATATCACAGATCCAATCCAATCCAATCTTCCGGAAGAGATGCAAAAACTTTGTATTAAAGTTTTTCTTTTCTATTTATTTTTTATATTATTTTCTGTCAGCTTGGACCATGTTTCATAATAGAGAATGTTGAGTGCTTCCTATTAATAAGATATATACAATCATCAATGTCACTATTATTTCTTCAGAACCTACAGGTGAATATCATGTTGACAGAAATGAGGTAAGCCAAGTCCCACAAACTGTGAAAAAATGGGCTTCATTTTAAACACAGAAGTACTTCTTTAGTAGTCCAGAATACTGCTCTGATGCTTGGGTCAGACACAAGTTTAGGTGCTTTCAGTAGTTGAAACCCTCGTCTGATGGGAGCATTTCCATTTATTTCAGTAGACTCTAGCACAGTAAAGACAATTTTAATTGCTTTGCAGTGCTCACACTCCTTACTTCTTAAAGGGTACTGGCATGATGGCTGCTTCTGTAGTTCCAAACACTTGTGACCTGGCAAAAGGAATCTCTCCCTGATATGAAAATTCTGAAAATGTATTAATTTATCTTCTTGTCTATTAATTTTGAATTTTACCAGCATGATGATTTTTCGATTGGAGGAGGTTCTGAATTCTTCCAGTCCTTTTACCTGCCACATCACATCAGCTACACTGCTTGAATCTTCTGCTACTTTACACCTCAGTGAAACGAAAAGTTCTTCCTGATCCCACTTGTTGATTAACTACTTCCCTATTTTGGCCTCTTAATATTGATAAAAGTCTAAATGGGCATTTATCACTTCTTAAAGGGTGGCCAAGTATTACGGGAACCTGTCCACCAACCCAATCTCCCATCAGCAGGCTGTGCTTTGATGCCACCAGGTCTCAAGAACCATCTGTTTGGGCTTCCAACACATTACAATTCTGTCCTATCAAGATGCAGAATGCAAGGCTTCACTTTATGGAGAATTCTTAGCAAACTAAGATGAATCAGAAGATGGCTACTTTTCCAGTGAACCTTAAACTTAGCAGCTCTACATGGATTATTTTTTCCACATATATCAGAAAACAATGCCCATAATATATATGAGCTAATTTGGTTTTACAGGATCCCATCAGACTAAGGGATTTTGATATGTGTTTACCACAGGGGACCATAACACAAATGACCTGTCCTTCATCTAGCTTAACCCATAACATGGCAGACCTCCAGCTCTTCCTTACCTGGTAAATCATCTTCGTCTTCGCTGAAAACATTTGGATTGAAGACAGGCATGTTAATGTAGTCCATTGAAATCTTCCGCACTTCTGGGAGATATATTGTCATTTGTCTGGGCTGTAGATGCAGCAAACTGGTTTTATATATTACTAGAGAAAGAGTATAACAAGAGAGAAAAAAAATCTGTTACACAAAGAGCATCTAAACCTAAGAAAGAATCAGTTCAAAGCAGACAGAAAGGGCTATGAGTATTATTATTAACTATACACATGTGCACAGGTGAACCATTATTTGTCAAATTACTACGTAACACTTTGCATAAATGGGTTAAAGGGATTGTAACTTTCAGCTATTTTCTTTAAATGGAAGTAGCATCTCTGTAGTTAAATAATATGTAGAAATAATTAATTACTTCATCTTTTACTCACATCTATTTCTATGGAAGTAAAATAGTTTTTCCATTCTACTTTTGGAACTCTTCACCACAGGATGCTACTGACTTACATGACTTTAGGGGAAGACTGGAAAGTTTTCAGGAATGAAATTTTTTAAAGCTTACTACATACAAAGAAATCCCTTATGGCTCAGGAAGTCCCTTGGACCCAAATACTGGAGATTGGGAGAACATTTGAAGGAAGTATCACTATACACTTACACTACACTTACATCCTTCCCTACCTATCTGTCACTGACAATCAGAGAATTAGAACGACCTCTGGTCATTCTACTACTGATAGCAATCAATATAGCCACAAAAAGCATCTATCTAATTGTGCTTCCAGGGAATCATTATGTACCCCTGATCTAACTATATAATGATACACAGGAAAACGTAATTTTTCCAAGGAGCTCATTAAACTGCTATACTTGCATTAATATTTCAGTTCAGAGCTCAGTTCTACCAAGTGGTACCCTGCTCTTTACTCAGCCTTCTTCCTTCCAACAGAACTATCTGGGTAGGACTGGCCTACCCAAAACAAGGTTGATAAACTAGAAAACTGCTACTTTTAATGAAGGCTACCAGATTACTGATGCTCCAGCAAGTAAACCTACTCATGCTCCAGCAGGAGAACCCTAGGATAAGGCTATACACTGACTTGAAGAACCTTGAGCATGATGCTGTAATAGCTTTTTCAACATTATTTTTGTTTGATTTCTAGCTAAATGACTACAAAAATCTGACTTTTAAAAATATTTCTGTTGCAGTAACTTAATACCCATGATTTTTATAATCCTCTTGAAAAAACTTTTTTCATTTGTGTGGGTTTTGTTCATATAAATTGTAAAAATAAAAGTCCGGGCTTGAATGTTAATTAATCAGTTTATTACAAGTGAGACTTTTAGCATTTTATTGATCACGTCATTATTGTATTTATAGATTTTGATCTCCTTTAGTTACAGTGAATTTCATAAAATCTAATTCCTACTGTCCACAGAAAATAAGTGTTTTGTTAAAGAAGTCTTTTGATCACTTAAAAAGAATCTCATGGCATAAATTTGTTGTTTGTTAGAAAGAATTTGACATGCAAAAAAATCAAGAGAATTTACTTTTACCTGCACCAAGGTTAGTTGGTAGGAAAGCAGCCAAACCCACAATTTTAAATTTGGTTCCCCAGATATTAGATGTGACCTGAGCAAGGTAGTTGTGCTGCAAAGCAAAAACAAGATCATTTTTACCTGATAAAATCTGAATCAAACTCTAATAAAAAACTGCAGAGCAATCAAGCTATTGCACAGGATAATGCAATTTCAGCTTCTCTTGTTTTCATTGTATTGAAACAGCCTAATGTGCCTTTGTAGCAACCGAACGACACAATGCCTGCTTAATGAGAACAGGTCTGTTTTCTAATGCTTGCTCTTCCGCACAGCAAGAACACGGCTGTTCTGTATTTCAGAAAGTAACAAACCCTGCCCATTGGTTCTATGCTTGAGTCACTTCATAAAACAATAAGATACAAATTAATCACTCATAACAGCAAAGATATTTTTCCCTGGAGCTCCTAAAGCAACTTCCCGAACCATTGCTGCCATGGTGAATATATTATGGGTCAGAAAGGCCAAGAGATTTTCTCAAAGGCCACGAGTTATGCTGTCAATATTAAGAGCAGGATCTAAGAGTCAGGTCTCCTGCCCTATTCAAGGGACTTTTGGTCCTATCTCTGTGTAACTGATCTAGAACTTTTCATGAGAAGGAAAAAGTGAAACAAGAGAGCAGAAAAAAAACAAAGCAAACCAAACCAAATTAAAAGAATGCAGGCTGTTATTAATCACATATGTAACCCAGATAGTTCTACAGCCTGCTAAGTTTTATTTACCCCAAGGACGTGAACACCACAAAGAGTACAAAGTGCTAATTCCTTTCCTTCCTACCAGTTAAGACTGTTCCATGTAATTATGAAACAGAGAACATGTGGTCCTCTGAAGCAAACATTGCCTTATCTCAGCAATCCCTAGCAAAGCAGAGGATTAGGGTGGCATTAAGACAGCTCTGAGAAACCAATGAAGCATTTTCACGTACACTTTTCCAAAGCCAACAACATCACTTGGAATAAAACTTCTCACATGGATTTGCACTGACAAAATTTAGTGGTGATGTGATTTATTAAACGACACCTCCATTGGCACTTCTGAACATTAACATTTAACTGGAAGATGCAATTCTCTTCAAGCAGCTGTAATTAGATGACTTTTTTTTATTGGTGAACCTTGGATCTCTATCATAACTTGCTGCCTCTTGAAGAAAATGCATTTGAATCAGGTATGGTAACAATATGCACAGTACCTGGGTAATATCTTCTAAAGGAAACTCTCTTCGGGTCAGGCTTGGTGAACCAATAGAAGGTTTCCTTATTGGTAACCTTGGTGATCTTGATATCTCCTGTGCAGCTCGGGACATCTTCGGAGATTTGCGAGCTTCTATATTGATTCTGCAGATAAAGCAATAATTAGAATCATCAGTGGGAACGAAAAAATGCACAAAATTCACGTCTTTGAAAGTAAAGATGTAATGAAGACAACTGGCATAGTGTCCTCTAAGTGGCTAACAAAGAGTCTACAGGACGGAGAATTACGGGTCAAATTAAAGATATATAAGACCTGACATACTTGCAGTAAGTCAGGTTGGATCCTTTCTAATTAATCTAACAAAATTTACAGCAGTTCTGCCAGATACAGTATATCCTCCACTAATCCATAAAAAGGTGTAGGGTTGAGTGATTTCAGCTATGCAGACTTTGAGCAAAGACTCAAGAAATGAAAACCTGACATCTCAGCAGACACATTAGTACATCAAACCAAGGCTCCAAAGTTCTCACTGCTCTTACTCTAAAGCAAAAGTTGTTTCTATCTCCCACTATGCCAATGGGGTCAAGAACATGAGTTCAGCCACCTGAAAGAGCTCATTGGCAGAAAAAGCAACAAACAGAAGTCAGATTTCAAAAGTATGCTCTTAAAAAACCAAGGGTGCAAGAGAGTTGTTTTTCCTGAGCTTGTTCAGGTTTAGGCTCAAGAATTGATGGTTCTTTTGTCAAGTTTGGTTCTTTTGCCAAACTAAAACTTTGGTATTTCACACATTGTGTTTACATATAAAAGGATGCATTTGCTCTCCCTCATACCAGGGCAAGCTTGTAATACAGTCTTTGGAAAAGTGTCAACTGCAGCTAGAAGGCATCAGGGCCTTAATCCTGTAATATGAAGCTGGAATACAGATGTCAATGCCTATGAGAAAAACCACAGACATCAGTAAGGCTCCGTGCAGGTTTGGGGATTCTGTTTATGCACATAATGAATATAATGAAGAGCTGTCAGGAAAACAACTGGACAAATTAATAGCTTGGAAGCTTGCTTTGCATATTTTTACAGAACCTCGTCACCACAGTATTTAGGAGGGTCTGTTTGTTAAAGCTCCCTTGCAAGGCCACCACAGCATCAGTGCCACCTGTCAGGATCCATGCCACCTATGCATGGACATATGACTTTGAAAATATCCCTGAGGAAATAAAGGTTTTAACTAGATCAGGGACTCTAAGCACTGAGGGGGTAAAAACATAGTCCGTGTGACAGACAAATACATTCCATGGTGGCAAGAGTTCATATGTGGCAAAGGCAGAGGTGGGAGAGTTTATAAAATCTTTCTTTGAGGCCTAGGGAGAAGTGGTGCCCTATTGTTTCCCATTACATTTTGCCCCAGAATCTTCCACAAAGTCCAACTCTACACCAGTCTCTGAGATCACCCCATAACTGCACACTGAAGAAGACCCCAATCCTATTGATTCCTATCTGCCCAAAGCAGTTTGCTTTTAAGTTTACAAGGGGTCAAGAGAGTAAGAGAAAGAGAGAAAGGGTGAAAAAGAGAAAGAGAGAACGAACACATGGGGAAGAAGAAAAAGAAGAAACATCCAAGCAATTATTACCTGGGGAGTTTAGGTGATTTGCTAGCTCGACTGATTTTTGGAGATTTCTTTGCTGCCCAGTCATCACTGAGTTCAATATCACTGGAGTCAGAGCAGTTGCAGCTGTCAATCACAGTGGAAATCAAGCTGTTTCCATAGATTTCATCTATCAAGACAGGCCCCAGAAAGTATAAGTGCTACTTCAGAAAACTGGTAGAATTTACAACTTTCAGTCACCAGAAGCATAAACCCAATCCACAGGCAGTAGTTGAAATAAAACTGTGCAGAGAAAAAGTAAGTATTTTTCACTCCGCCTAGTATAAAATCCAAATTTCCAATAGTTTGAACTCAAGTGAACATGATTCAGAGGAGCCAATAGGATTCAACTGACTTCAAAATTGAGACTAAAAAATATTTTCTTCTAATTAGCAGTCTATTTTCCATTACAAGAAGTTCTCTTTTGTAAAACAAAAGGCAGCATGGTACAATTTCAGAGGATTGAGTCTAGGTCATGCTAAAGATTTTTTCACATAAGAACAAACATCAGACATCACCATTTATGTTGCATACATATATATTTTTAAACTCTTGAGGATTTATTATCAAAAGTATTTCTAATAATTTTTTATACAAAACAACAATTCAGTTTTACCTGCTTTTCCATCTGTTTTAGGATCCATGATGACAAACTCTGGCCGCAACTTGCTGATACGACGTCCTTTCAGGATAGGCACCAGTCCCCCAAGGTATTCCAAGTACAAGGTATAACATGGACCACCAACCTCTGGGTCATCTTCTGTCCGCTTCATCGTGCAGTGAAGCCGTTCGTTACCAGCTGTTGGGTAGCTGACAAAGTCTCTCATATTGTTTGGATCTGGGATAGGAGGCTTAATTAAACAGAGAAAGGAAAGAGAAAGTTTCCTATAGGTTATTGGTTGCTTTTTTTTCTGTGGAGACTTAATCCCAGCAAAACTAACTGAATTTGAACCCAGCTCTAATTTGGTAGGTGAAGATTAGTACAGGTTACTCCGTGAGTTATGCAGGATCCACATGCAAGAGAGTGTCTGTGTATTATTTGGTTGGGTCAAAAGCAGTTGTACACAGAAATCTACAACTAGTTACATCAAAAAGGATGGTTGAACCTGTGGTCAGAGCACTGAATTAGAAAACAAACCTGTCTTCAAGTTTTGGCTCATATCACAGACGTCTTTTTGAACTTGTATAATGTGGTCAAGTCAAATATCAGAGTATCTTGTCTCTTGTAGGCCTTCCAAGTGAACCTGGCCATTCAAATTCCCATTGCAGGTTAGTATTGGTACATGTTATGCCACTATGCTACAACACTGTCAGCTCTGAAAGAAGCTTGTACTTCTTATACCACTTCCAAGCATATCTTTGCTGAGGGCCTATTTGTGCGCAATGTGGAGAAATACGAGCACATAGGTCAGGGTGGGTTACTTTTCCCTGCTTGCCAGCCACACTGTGTTAATCCACGAGAAACTTGGTTCTAAAGCAGTAGGACTGCTTTTGTCTAGGACAGTATAGCCTGTACGACACAAATACTACTAATACGTATAAGTCAACACAGTCTCTTTCAAAATGAAAGCATGAGGGAAAAAAAAGGTAGGGAAAAAATAGCTTTCTTAACCTTGTAAGATGGATATGGGCTGAGGAGTGATCTATAACGTAGCCTGCGAACTGGAGGGGGAAGAGGAACGTGCGCATGGAAGGGGGTGCCTTGCAAGCACTGAAGGCATGGCTGGCAACATGTGTTGAGTATGTGGCTGGGTGAGAGCTTAGGGTAAAGTATAAATAAGTGCTGAGGAAGCTCCAGAAACACCCACGAAAGACCACAGGCACGTGGCTTCTGGAAACCCTGCTTCAGCCTCTCAGCTTCAGCCTCGCAGCCCCACAACTGTTACCCATCCAACATCCCCTCTCGCAGCTGACAGAAGGGTTGCTGGCAACAATGTGCCCCTCTACTGCCTCTGCCCCTCTGAGCCCTGCCATGGATTCCAGCCTCGCTACAGCCAACTGCTGTTCTTCCTCCCATCCGCTCCCCTGCCTTCTCTAACAGCCAAGCAATTATCATCGATGCTCTACAGAGCTGCAGGGCTGGCACTGGAATAACATGGAAGGAAGCATCCTGGAGAGAAGGAGGAATTCTAGAAAGAAGTGAAGATGACTGGTTTATTAGATGATCTGCATCTGTGGAGATGGAGGTCTCATGGTTACAACAAGGTATTTATTCTTCTCTGACAAGCAAAATGTTTTACAGTTGCACAAGCTGCCCTGATTAACAGTACCCAAATGGAACCATGCTAAATTATTTTTTAGGCATAGTTTGTTCTCACTTAAGCTGAGCCAGCACCACTGATTTCAAATTAGTTGTTCTAGCTCTGCATTGTTTTGACAAGGACCTGAAGTTGGCTCAAAAGAATGCTGCAGCACATACACAAAAAAAAAATCACAAAAAAGTACGTTTCAATGTTGAGCATTTACCAGTTAATGCTCTGGTTTATAGGCTGTGATAAAGAGTCTAGCAAATCTCAAGATGTTACTGAGGGCAAAACCATGAAACAAACACGTTGTGCAGATGGTTCTGCTCGCGGTACAGGAAAAGGTGTAATATCTGGTTCATTTTTCCACAGCACTGTTGGAGCAGTAAGGCAAGCAGAGCTCTTTGTAGGAATATTTGGGCAGCCCAAGGTCTTAAGTCTAACTTTCCTGGCAATATAAGCAATCATGTGACATGCAGGGAGGCAACAGTTTTACCACTGCGAATCCCTCCTATAACCATGACACAGTATTATCATCAACATGAGCTTCTTCACAAGTCTTTGTGAGTCACCAGCATATTTTACCCTTGCAGTGTACTTGAAAAGGCCATCTCCATGGAATAATGCAGATTAGCATGTGTGAGCCTTCTTTTCAGATTTTTCATAGGCAACAAATGCATCAGAAGGCTCTTGAAGAGGACAGGAATGACCCTTAATCAAGCTTCTAAAACGATAATTATAATAATATCTTATAATTTAGCCATTGTCACTTAGGAGCACCATGGGGGAGAAATCTAGTAACCCTTCCTTCCTCTGCCCAAGACACACATTTCTTTCCTTTTACCTTGATGGTTGGTATAAAGGCAGTGGTGAGGTACGAGCAGAGCCGAGGGGGCAGGGTGAGTTTGCTGATGTCCTTGTCGTCCCGCAGACAGCTAGCGATGGTCTGCTGGCACAGCAGCTGCAGACTGGAGACCCTGTGCTCGACTCTGACTACATACAACGCAGGTCCGGAAGCCATCAGTAGTCGTGAATCCCTGTGACCCCAGCAGATGGAGATGATGGGACGCTGCACGAAGAGCAAATTGGATACAACTTTAAAAGAATTTCTTCAAAGATCTTTTGCCAAGATAGCTGCACAGCAAGTGATCAGACGAATTCAGCACTGATCATGTTACCCTAAGTCTTGCAGAAACTTAAAAGTGCCTGCTACTGCCCACAAAAAGGGAGAAGAATGGGAACATCTGAAATCAATTACAGCAGTTGATGTTTATACAGTGCTTTTTACTCAGAAGGCTTCATCACACAAGGAATCATCTACAAAATTCAGTACCCAGATAAGTGGCTTTAAAGTCATACAGTGTTAAAAAGCAGGACCTTTTGATGCCCTATTCAAATGATTTTTTCAGTCATCTAATCAGTCCTAAACCACTGGTAACATCTCACATTTTACAACTGAAAAGTTAAATTATATGCCCAGAAGAAAATGAGTGGAGAAAATCCAATCAATTTCTTGTCTTGCACTGAGTCTTCCATTGCACAGTGTCTCTTTTGAACTATTCCCAAAGGAACTGAACTGTGAAAGAGAACAAGGAACAAAACAGAGAATGGCCTTTTATCTTCTGCTTTTCTACACTCAGAAATGTCTAAATCATGATAGTATAACTACGAGGAGTGAGGGACAACTGGTACGAGGTGTTACAATGCGGAATAAACAACTACTGCTTTGGACATTATTCCCTGCTTGCAAGGAGCCCTCTAAACTTTCCCCCTAAATCCCTTTTTTTCATGTAAAGTACCACTCTGTTGGGACCTCTTATAGCTCTGTCACCATTACTTTTGCCCTTCATAAGTGCTAGTTGCATCCACCTGTCATCTCTTGCTTTCTGAGTTACAAAGCACCTGTATTTGCATACATGGACAAACCCTGTGGTATTTATATTTCCTATCTGCTATCTCTATACAAATAAACAACATGGAGTAAAGATGAAACTCTCAATCCATGAAAAATACTATACAAGAGGCTGTGATCAATGAACTACAAGAGATTTACTCCTTCCTGTGAAGGGCCTCCTTATTTTCACAATCTATGACACTCAAAAGTTTAAGCAAACATGTTTTTCATCTAAATAGTGAACTGTATTTGATAAAAAGTCAGGGTATCTTCGGAGTATCTTTTGACAAGATGCACCAAACAAGAAGATAGGGTCAAGGCACCACCAATAATAGCTTTCATACACTCCTCTATTAGCAATATGGTGCCCAGAGAGCAGGGTTACATTAGCCCAGAAGTTACTAATCTACTCTGGGGGAAAAGCTTTCCTTTCACTTACATATTCAAGATGCTTAAAGGTGAGAAACTGGGAAAATATGTTTTGATATGAATGCTATGAAGCAAAACGCAGCTGCACAGCACTACCATCAAGATAAAGCATTTGATGAAAAACTTCACAGAAAAGAAGTCATCTTATCCTAGACTCAGATTTCAAGGAAAATGTTGGTTTTAAAGTGGGAGAAATGAAGAAGCTTTATTTTAATTACATCTAGGCAACACCAGACACATACTTCCATGAAGGTACAAATCTTCAGGCTGACTGATATGCAAACAGAAAGCAGCAACATGTGAACCTTGCAATTTTCACAGTAATTGCTAAAGGCATTTTATAGTGGAAAACTTCAAAAGCATCGAGAAATTCTTTGTGTACCACCAATAATTACTACGTAGCTTGTCATAACCTTAATCTGTGGGATACAGCCTTAAATCTGAGGAGAGATCACACAGAGTATCCCCGACTGATTGGTATTTTCATAATTTGTAAGTGTGGCTCAGCCCTCATACTGTCTGGCAGTAACGAGACAGTTCAAGCTGCTTGCAAAATAAACACAGTTGAAAAGGCACTGGCACAAGTGAGGTACCTGCCATGTCTACTATATGACAGTCTAAGAATGGCAGTAGTAGAAGTGACCCTGATTTTCCCCAAGGGCTGAATTCCAGCATGGGCAGAACTATCCACCTGACTGTTACAATGGGATCCAAACTGCATTCTTCTGTTCACCTCGCATCAACTACTTCCCAAGCTTACCTATAAATACAGTGAGGGAACAAACAAGTATGTGACTTGGCACACAAATGTTTATTTATTGTGTAGCCTTTGATGCCAGAAGAGAAGTCTGATATCCCAGCTCTCATAATCCAGTACAGCACACCCAGACAGCCCTAGCACAGTGTTGAGTATTGCAGCTATTATAACCCAATATATCACACCCAGATAGGAAACTGTTCATCCAAATAGAGTCAAATGAAACCACTTCTTTTCTCAGGTCACTCTGCACGCAGAGAACAGCAGAGATGCAGATAGTACCAGCACAAGAACATTTGCAATCTTAAACACAGTCTCAAGGAAAAGGTTTTTCAGAAGCTTTGAAGCACTAGGTGGGACACCCAGCAACACAGCACCGCGGAGCTCAGGAAGAGCAGAAAGCCAGAAGTTGAAAGACGTTGCCTTCTTGCCTCACTTGACCACAGTTTTCCAATGGGCAATCATAGTTCAGTCACACTCTAAACTTCTGAATGTATGATGCCCTCACATTCTGTTTATGTACTTTCATGCAAACAATATGTGAGTGGCTGCATGTTTAAGTAAACAGAGAAACATACAACACCTAAAAGTGTTGTACTGTTTGTAAATAACAACATTTCTACTCTTCCCTTTGTACAGTTCATATCCCCACACCCCTCCGATGTTTTAATATTTTCAATATCATCAAAGAGCACTTGTACCACACTGGTTTGTCTTTGCTTACTGATTTCGCCAGGCACACCTTGCGTTCCTTTTCTATGAAATGCTCAGACCTTTTGTACTCCTCAAGCCTAGTATTCAGCAACACTTCTTTTATGGTTAAAGGCTACGATTTAAGAGGAGGTTCAGGGAAAATTAGCCTGTGGTTACAGTCTTGGAGAAAGAAAAGATCACCCAAATGCCAGAGCTGACCTGACCTTTAAGTGTATTGCTCCAATAATATTTTTCAATAACTACGCTTCCCACTTGACGGACAAGGGATATGAATCAATTACTATAGCAAGTCAGTTATGAGCTGGCCACAGCTTTCCTTTCAAACTTTACTGAGAGAAAACAATTGAACTCCAACATCCAACACAAAAGTATTGCTCTTCATAAAGTGTCCACTTACTTGCACTGTTTTAGCTGAAAAAAGGACCAAAGTTGTTGTGCCCAAATTTCACCTGTTAGAAAGTGAACAAGCAGATTCTAGCACAGAAGAATTTTATTTTCCACTTTTGCATAGCTGTTTTTTTTTCTACTAGGAACAAAGAAATACAGCTACAAATATAACGAGAATTTCTAATCTCACTTTGCATATAAAAATCCCATCAGGTTTTGAAAAATCTCAGCACAAACCATGAATACCTGAATGAATTCCAGGGTTTAAATACAAACATGTAAGAAAAATAATAATAGAAAACCCCTTGAACTTGAACACATAGGTAGGATTCCTCTCTACCACAATTAAGTGTTAGAAATAATTGGCTTAAGGACAAAAAAAAATAGATGTTTTATCAGGAGAAATATTGACTGAAAACACATCTCAGCAAGTGGTCAACAAGGAGCTCTTTCGCCATTTCTTTCAGAGTCAGCTTGAAACTCAGAAACATCTACTCAGATCTGTACCCCAGCTGGGATGTTGGCTCCCCTTAGAAAAACACGCAGGAATAGATATTCCTGCTCAAAGCTCTGTAGTTGCTTCTTGTAAGTCACTCATCTGTCTCTCTTACAGGAGAGAACATAATTTATATACCTTTCATCACTTGTATGCAGTTCAGTCAACGAAAACACTGTTCAAGCTGATTCTTGCTGCCTGCCTTGAGTTCAGAAATCCTAAGCCATGGGGCCTGCCTGCTGCTTGAACAAATCCCTTCTTTGCTGGCACTCAGACTCCCACAGGCAATGAAACAAAAATGGTATTCTAGGGCAGAAAGCCCAGGAACTAGCAGGAGTTTTCTCAGGAGAAAGAACACAACTGCAAAACACTATCTAGTGAATGGCACATGTAAGTACGTTGCTAGCTTGCTCTCACTTGAGACTGCTGATGTGGAGATGCACAGTTTTCCCTGTGTTTTTCTCAGAGACAAGCTGAAAGGTGCAATGGCTGCAACGCCCACCCGGTTCTTGTGAACTGTGCGTGCACATCTCTGTACTGCCACAGCATTCATGGATGGTTGCTGGAAAGGAACATAATTCCTTCATTCTTCTGTTTGCCATATTCACAGCAGGAAAAATATTAACTGTTAAGAACTGAGGGTGATAAAAGCAATAAAGACTATGATGTGGTCAGAAATTACACTGCTGTAGCCTTATATGATTTTTCATATAACAAACTCTTATTTGACTTGCAAATGTTTCTTACATATTCTCTATTTCTACAGTAATTTTTTTATTCACTACAACAAGATTCAATTTTAGCAGAAGGAGTCTTTGCTTAGACAAGTGTCTCCATTTTCCACTCCTGATCACAATCCATTTCTGCAGCAGTCAGAGATGATCTTATGGCCTATATGAAAAATAACAGGGTCCTTGTTGATATCCTCAAGCATGTTTCATCAGTTAGTTCTAAACTGTTGCTTTTGTTTTTGTAAGAAAATAAATTCTTCTTGAACCTTTGTTGTCAACCAGTAACAACTAAATAGGATTGATTTCACGCAATATAAATGGAAGTCAACATTAATTCAGAAGCAACAAACCTGAATACTCTCTGTGTAAGCTCAGCTCAGCAGCCTCATCTCTCATAGCCTTTTGATCTGAATTTAACCTAAAATTGCACCTTCCTTCTCAGGCCTTACTAAAATAGCTTTTACAGAACTACAAGGTTTCTGTGGGATCACATAATCTTAAATCTATTCATTTAGATGCCAGGACAATTCCAGCAGATAAGCAGCCCGTAAAATGCTGACAGCAGCAGGTCTATAGCAAGTGGGTCTTCTTCTCAAACACTTCTGAAAACTTCTCCCATAAAGATTTAGTGTTTACTATACCACTTTGAAGTAGGGTTTAAAAATATTACACTGACAAATACAGTTTTTCTGCATTTAATCTTGCTGTCTATACAACATGTGAGGCTTAGGTCACTCTCATCCTCCTTGTTCACTGCACTTGAGGTTTAATCTGTCCTTACACCAGTTACACAGTGATAAAAAATCATAAATTAATGTAAATTTACTGTAGAAGTAAAGGTGTATAGATGAGATCTGCATTCTAAATCTGCGCTCTTGTTCCCCCTCCTCTCTGGGACATATAAAAAATCATAAAAAGTGAAAAAGGAACCAAAATATACGATACAACTTTAAAAAACTTGTGATTTTTTTTCTGTCTGATGGTTCAAAGTTGGAAGTTAAATAATTTTGTGGTGTAGGAAACTCCTGTTTAAAGTTCAAGATACAGGAAGATATGAAGCAGCTGTATCCACTCAGAAGTGACAGCAGGTACAGTTAGTTGATACAAGAAAGACCTGTCTGCACATTAGATGAGAAATTCTGAAGTGACAGAACTGGCTTGCAGCATTTCCTCCAAACAATTTTAGCAAGACTATAAAATAGTCTAAAATGAGTTGATCATTCTCATCCCTGCTTGATGTCAGTGAAAGGTTTTCGGGACTTAACAAACAATGTAAGAAATTAACATTCTTCCAGTAATAAAATTATGACCAGCAGGGCAGCCTGCTGTTGTAATCACATTTTTTAATTTTGAAAAAGCAGGACCATGAAAAAACTGCCAGCTAAAACAACTGGGCATATTTTTGGTACATCAGGTCGGTGTTCGTGAGTACAAGGACAAGTGCAGTACATGAAAAAATTTACAGAAATTGATAGTACATTTTTTAATAGTCATCAACTGATCAACAGCTCTTAAGATATGCTCTTTGTATAAAACAAATAATCAGTATCAACTCTGGAGTCACAGTATGGACACGTTTTGGTCTGGTGTGATATTCTGAAGTTTCTTCCAAAATTTTTTCATCATTTTTTCAAAGTTCAAACCAGTTTTATTCTGTGTAGCAAAAATTCAATTTTGGACCAATCCTTACCAATGGTTTTTCAGTTCTTTCCACTATATTCTGCAAATACATTCTTTCAGTATGCCAGGGTGGCAGCCTGAAGTCCCAGAGCAGGGAACAGGAGACAGTGTTACACTATGTTTATACCACTCTGTTTATGAATGCTGTTTTTCATGCAAAGCTCCTGCTTTCACTTCAATACTTCTATACAAGTGTGATTTTTCTCTCTGGGGTTTTATAGTCAGCAAACTAAGTTTATGAACTATAAATTCATACACTGAAGGTAAAAGCTTAAGAGAGTTAATCAAATGAGGCAGAGGATGCCAAAACCATACTAAAGCTGGAGGAGAAGAGAGCAAATAAAACATCTTGAAGGGACCCATGACAAGAGTCATCATCAAGATGAGTTACCTGCAGTTCCCAAATCTATTCTACCTTTGGGGTTTGCAGTGATTTTATGTTCAGTAACGTTCCAGTCAAGTTGCATATTTTAGACTGAGTTCTGTTATAAACAATAAAATCTCCTGTTTCCTGAATATCCTACTGAAGACAGGACAGACAAACAGCAGAAACAAAAACAATTCAGCATATTTTACTGATAAAATTTATCTTCAGATAAAATTCATTTTCAGACATTTGCTTTATCAAAGAACTGGGACAGAGGACAACATGGAAAATCAGTTTTACACCTGTAATCCACCATCTTCTCTCTTCATCACTGTTTTACTTTTTCTGGCCCTTATGTTCAGAAGAACCGTCATTTAGAATAAATGTGCCTTTCCAGTCACACATTTACTTCTTCAGAAGAATAAGTCTTAGTAGAAGAGTTCAAGATGAGGAAATTCTCTTATTTTCTTCTTTTTTTCCCTTCAATAATCAGTGCTGAATTTTATAAAATCACATTAAAAGGCTGACTGTCACGGTACAGAAAATTAATTAATCTACTCTGATGAATTTGTCATGAGACAAATCACTGGGACCACTGACTCACTCTGTCATTGTTGCATATACATCTTTGGAGAAGAGGCATGGCATAACAGAAGCTACTAGCAATTTTCTTTTGCAACTATGTTTTTCATCTGTCCCTGTTAGTACACTGATTACTTAACAATGTTCTAGCATACCTGTCACTTAGCTGGTAATGCTGCTAGACCAGCATTCAAATACCTAGAAGAATAAAGTCCACATGAGCAGATACAGGTGTCCATCTGAAAAACCCCTCACTTCCTCCTGCAGCTGAGTAAATATGAATTTAAATGCACCAAATAAGAGAATAAACACTGACTAATAAGAGAAGAGGAGTGGCTCTAATTTTAGGCAGGTTTATACACACAGTTTTCTATTAAACATAAATATATCAGTTGTTTGAATGTTATTTTCATCCTAGTTTCCAAAGGAAACGAGACTCTATGATTCTGTTATTAAGTGGTGGTTGCCACCCCCTGACTCTCTCCATCCTTCATTTCCAACCTGGCTTACAACTTCTGAAGTTACTGGCTTTTCATCTGCAGCTGACAATGTGGGAAGAAGTCTCCATTACATTAAAATACTGCCATTTCCATGAAAACTAGCAGCTGGAAAGAGCTGAGAGACTTACGTTAGTACTTTTACAACGACAAATATTGCAATATAAGCTTGGTGGTAATGTGTTCTGTGTGGCCTGGCAGTTGCCCTAGAAGTACTCACATAATGGCAGAATGATTAGCCCTCATATCAGCCACAGAATGTGCTTTCTTCCAGCTGATTAAGTAGAGCAAAAAGGAGAAGAGCTGAAAGCATGAAGCTATATATGGAGAACCAGAGGAGATGAAGGTATTTAAATAAAGAAGAATTTGAGATTACAAGGAACAAAACAGTACGAGAAGAGCCTGCACACACTCATACTTTAAGGCAACCTGGCCTGATCTGATGCTCAAACCGCAATGTGATTTCACAGCTTAACACCAGTGTTACACTGGTTCAACAGCTCATGTGGACATACTGTATTCTGGTACTGAAGCAACAGAACAGGGTTTGGTTTGTACCTAGTCTGGGAAAAAGCAACACTGACATAAATATGTTTTCTTCAGAACTGATCCAGAGAGGAAAGGGCTGTGCTACTTTGCTGAAGGGGCTACATTTAAAGACAATAAAGCTGTTTATGGGTAAGTCCTTTAGGTACCTAAATCAGCATTAGATGTCACTGCACATATTTAGGTTGGCTTTAAGAGATCATTATTTTACATGTTACACAACTAAATATTTCTATCTACATTAGAGTGATAAAGTTAATAAGCACAGGTTAATGCTACATATAAGCAAACACAAAAGCTTAGCAGCTGGTTTACTATGTCATCCTTTTGTATCCATCCCAGATCAGGGTATACTGAAAGAAAAATAATACATGTATCATCATTAAACACAATTAATTTATCTATAGCACTTTCCTTCACTTTTAGGTTTTAAAGCTATTATAAAGTTTCACTACTAACACCAAGAAATCAGAACGGAGTCATCGCTATTCTGCAGAAAATAAAATAGAGATACATTCAGCTGGGCTCTGAAATACCAGTGAAGATCTATCAAGAATGTTGGGCTCCTGAGCAGCACACAGACCATGTGCTGACATTTACTTGGCAAGTTACGTGACCAAGGTTACAGTGAAAGTCTGTACAGAAGGTGGGAACAGAAACAAGACTTTCTGATTCATCCTTTTCCATCTGATGCCATAAAAAGTAAAATATTGCATCAGACCAACTGATTGTACATTAGAAAATTATAGCAATAACAAGGACTAAAAATTCTTGTAGTTATGATACTGGACTTGGAATATTTTTGTCCAGCTCTTGGCTCTGCTACAATATTAACCAACTTTTTTGGTTTTTTTTCTCCTCAGTCACTTATCCATAAAACAACAGTTTTCTTTTTCCATCTGTCTGTTCATGGTCCAATGATTCCAGGAAACAATACCTAGCACAGTGGACCTTAGTATCAGAAGCAATCTTGCATGTCTAACTTAATGCAAACAATCATTATTTATGGGGCATTTTTATCTATACTGAGTTTTTGAATGAATTCAGGACATTTTGCTACCTTTTCCACATTGCAGTTCTAAACCAATGAGCTAATGTGGGAAAGACATGTCAGCAAAGCATTGAGAACAGACTTAAAAAGTACCTCCTACCTGCACAGGTGTCTCCAGAGTGTAGATATGTTCCCCACGCACATTGTAGAACTTGACAAGTGCGCTTTTCAACAGGGAACCATTGCTGAGGTCAACCAGCTGGTTTTGCTTTTCCATGCCTGCTACTGCCAGTAGGTCTCCTTGTGTGCACCACTGTACCACTACATCTGAAATCACAAAGACGTTTTGTAATCGTCCCTGATCAGAATCAATAGGAACAGCATTTCCAGATTATGCAAAGTAACTTGAACAGATAAAACATGCTCTCAAAAGTTACTGAAGTACTTAGAAACCTACATCTTTTCATTGAAACAGTAGAAAATACACCACAGATGCACTTTGGAGAATGACTCTCCCTACTCTGTACATTGCAAAAAAAAATGTGTAAAAACCATTCATTCTTCTCTCTCTGTGGTGAGTCTGTAATGTCATCAGTGGTTGCTCCTAAATACCTAAGGACAAGAATTTACTAGAGACGTTAAAACTGATGTGGAAGATTCTATGTACAGATTTGGGGTAAAAAAGTGGAATCAAGTTAATATGCAGATAAATTCTCTCACTAAGAGAGCAGCAAAGAGTATTTGTCTAGAAAGGCCTACAGTGAAAAAAGCAGAATATCTGACAGTGCCTCATGTTCTCACTGGCTGTGAATACTAATTTCTAGTGTAACTTAGTGTAATATGAAATTAAAAAGACTTGGACTTTTGTCCATAAATACATATGGCCTCCATGTCATATGTTTTCTTTTGCCGCCATCATACAAAGATGACTAGGGGACTAGAACATCTCTGTTACAAGGAGAGGCTGAGGGAGCTGGGCCTGTTTAGTCTAGAGAAGAGAAGACTGAGATGGGATCTCATCAATGTGCACAAATATCTCAAAGGTGTGTGCCAAGAGGATGGTGCCAGACTCTTTTCAATGGTATCCAGTGACAGGACAAGGAGTAGTGGCCAGAAACTAAAACACAAGAAGTTTCACGTTAACATGAGGAAGAACTTCTTTATGTTGAGGGTGGCAGAGCACTGGAACAGGAGGTCCTGGAGTCTCCCTCTGTGGAGACATTCAAAACCCACCTGGACATGTTCCCATGTTGCCTGCTCTAGGGAACCCTGCCTTGGCAGGGGGGGTTGGACTAGATGATCTCCAGAGTCCCTTCCAACCCTAATAATTCTGTGATTCTGACTTGTGAAAATCTACTCACCTGCTTAGCAGGGGTTTGCCAGAATCACACAGGGACTGCTTAGTCTCTCATATACACAGATATGAATACACATATCAGTTACTTCTCTTACAGGCACCTCATGATAAGGAACGCCCACAACATAATTTGGGGATGCTAATTTCAAACTCCTATATCCTCTAGCTCTTTGTCACACTTCAAGAGCAGCTCTAAAACAGTATTTTGCATTTCTGCTTGTGTTTCAGAGGCAGATTTGCATGTGCAGAGAATACTAAGCTAGTCTTTAAAACTTTTTACTCTTTAAACCAAAGGTGAAAGGCAGCTATTTTGTGCTGAGACAAAGTGAAAGTAAAGACAAAATTTCTGTGCTCTGGGATGCTCAATCTGCCAAGAACCTTCTGAAGACACTTGTGGGCGAGAAGCTGTCTTCAAATGAAGAAGCAGGAGAGAAATGAGAGTTGGCAGGAAGGATCTCAAAATTGTTTCAAGTTGTCAACTTGTCATTTTCAGGGACTTTTATGTGCAATTTAAAATGGGTTTGTATTATTTCAACTTTCTGATATTTCTCATGGGAATTACGCTTCTGTACATATCAGAGGCAAGATGCAAGTTCCTCAAGATAATTTTCCCAGAGCTGGCATGGTATGCTTCCTGTTTTCTCTTAGTTTTCATCTATCTAAGTAACCTACAATGGGATTTAATTCATCTTTCTCAGAGAGTAAAATGATAGGCAGGCTAGAAATAAATGAGGCAAGCTGATCAACTCCACTTTTGGTAACTGGATTAACTACACAACTACCAAAATGAAAAAACAGTCTCCTTTGGATACATGTCTTCAGGTAAAACTTTCAGCTGACCCCCATACCAAGAGGAAGAGGAGTGATTACTTTGTCCATCAGTTTTTTCTCTCACAAACTCCTACAACTAGGCTGCTGCAAAGGCAGCGAAGGGTTGGATGTGGCTCTGCTGCATGCTTGCACTGCCAACAGGGTCTTCAAAATTATTGAACCTTTATATAAAATAGCTCAACTGATAACTAGGTTCTCAGTATAGGCAGAGAGATTAAAAATCAGATGGAGGTTTTGTCCAGGGTAATGGTCTGCAAGTAAATCAGTGGATCAGTCATCCCTAAAAACTACTTGCCAGCCACTACAGGCATGTGTATCAGCAAACACTGAACAGAGAGCATTGCAAATTTGCAATACCTCAGCAGGCAATAGCTCTAACTAACTAGTGCAACTAGTAGATGTAGTTCAGCAGTTCTGCAGGTACCAGTGCGCTGAGAATCACTGAGTTAAAAAGTATAAAAAAAGAAAGGATACATCCGAACAGTTCAGGACCTCCACTAGGACAGACAAAATCACCAGTACTGGATGAAAAGAAGAACTTTTATTTCGGTAATCAAACTATCAAAGTTTTTCTCTATCAATTTCACTGAAATATTCCCAGTAAAATGACAGCTCTGCAAAGTCAGTTGAATGGCAAAAATATATTGTTACTGTTGAAATAGTTTTATAGCTGACTGCTTTAAAAACACATTGAGTAGCCTTATAACAGCCCATAAAGGTAGGGATATCTGCTGCAGAGATCACAAAGCAATACTTTGAGATTTTAAACACAAGCAGAGGAATAAGATCTTGCAATCAATCCACTCTCAGCAGAATACCAAGTGCCTGGACAGGATGGAGATCCTGAACTGGGTGGTTTTGCACATTCTTGACATAATTAAGGATCTTTTTTCTACTAGACAAAGTCAGTGGGGAAAGAGAAATAGGACAGACATCCTCAGTAGGAAAGAGCCCTGCAACTTTAAAAAGAGAATAACCTGTGGTTTGTTTCTCTTACTGTTTCCAGCTGAAAGATGGACTAGATGACAACTCAAGACTGCTAAGTTTTCCATACTTTAGGCATACTCAAAGGTGATTTTTTTTTTTTTTTAACATCCTAAGACTACTCTATGTAATCGATCACCCAAAAACTATGGGGCTGGTGTAAGGGAACTTTTCACCAAAAACATCCCACTTCCCCAGAACAGCTAAGAGTCTGCTTCAACAGCCTCATTTTCTTTTCATCTAATTTAAAATTAATTTACCTGTGGAGTTGCAAAAGCATATTTAAGTATGTGCCTATGTGCCACAGTGAATTAAAATGTCTCTGCAGGCAAAACACGGAAAATTGTACTGAGAGTGCCAGCAATGTAAGGGACTTTTTTAATAGGTAAGAACAGTAAAAAATTCAATGTGAGTTAAAGATTTTACATGGAATACTGATCGAACAAACATTCATGCACATCACTTAGCAAGATGTATAGTAATTAATCAATGGCATTTTCCTTCTCTCAGAATAACTTGCTTCTTGATAGTTAATAATTCTATCAAGTTTTCAATATTTATGAGAATCAAAGCAGCACTGCAATTCATACTGGGTTACCAAAAGCACGGAAAACTTTGTCAATTAAACATGCAAGGGCAGTGTTATGTAGCAGAGGCATTCACATAAAAAAGCATAAACACATCAGTACATTCAGCTGTACAGTACAACAGATCGATTGCTTTAAAAACTGCAAAAAAACACAATATCAAAAGCATTTTGAAACATTTTTCAAACACAAAAGCTCCATCAGCCAAGCGCTGCTCTTCCTCCAGCAGGTGTCACTGCTCGAAACTGCAATAACAGCAGCCGAGTGCTCCAGGGTTAAGGAGAAACAACCACAAAAACATAACCTATGCACACATTATTAAAAAGACAAGAAAAACAGAGCACAGAAGGGGTGAAATGGCTTTTTTTTGTACCTTTCAACTCTGAGCGGATGATAATAGGAGACAAGTCATCATAATTGTTCATTAAACTGATGTCTCCTGACGTGAAGCTGACAGTAAGCAGTGGCTTGGTGTTCTGCACCGGGACTGGATACGCAGCTGGTCCATCTGCAAAACAAGGCTCTGGAGTGAGCAAAAGGTAAACAACCAAAAGTAACTACACCTAGGCTGAAACACACAGTACTTCAGCCTACCATCTTCAGGAGTGGTTCCTAGTTTCAAACGCCACCTGCTTATTTCTGCAACGTGGGCAGAAGCAAAGCAGGTTTAGCTGCTTAAGCTTGTCTGTTTCTGTGACACCCCTGTGTTTTTACTTTGTGAATTTTTACTGCAGCATATCCAAAGTGATTTATTGCATATACTATTATGTTATATAGCGGTCTTTTTCAATCTTTCTCCATTGTAAACTCCCTAAAGTGCCAAAAAATTGCAAACCAGTGCCTCAGAAGACTTCCTTGGAACCCAAGTTGAAAACCAGTGTGATGAGCAATATAATCACATTAAAAATTATTTGTTCAACATACTTTCTTCTTGGGCAAGTGCTCGGCACTCCTCCTTAAGTCACATAGAGACATCGTAAGAACTTCTAAGAGAACAATCTGACCTGTCACAAATTACTGAATTCTAAACATTAAGAGTTAGGCAGCAGCATGAAGTTACCTTCCATTCTGTGTAACAGGATCCAATGCACCCAAAGGTCTGAGTGAGCCCAAATGGAACATGTGGCTTAAAAAACACTTTTGCAAAGTCTCTGCTCCTCTGGGCTTGTTTTTCAGCATTCACTGAAACTCCTTTGTTTAAATACTTCATGACCAATATCACCATCTGTAGCATTTGCTGTTTAACTCTTCCTGTTTACAGTTTCTGAGAGAAGATGTCACTGGTCCCTGATTAAGTGCCTCTCAAGGCCCAGCCAACATCTTTTCAGTCAACAAAAATGGCAGAGCCAGTTAAGAGTAATACTGCTTTCTGAACTTGTAAAAAAGCTGATCAGAAAGCATTTTGGAGAAAGATGTCTAGTTATTACCAACTCTGTGTGTATATAATTTAAAAAGAAAAACCCAACAAACTTCTAGTTCTTCCTACACATCTGTGTGAGTCAAAGGCTCATCACCTTTGAGAGATTTATGCTGCATCTGCTCTCAAGAAAACACATCATGTTTGGGTAATCATTAAAATAGTCTTGTAGGCTTGTAATGAGTCCACCCACCCCTGACTGACTCAGAAAAAAGCTAACACATTCGGATCATTTAAGTTCTCATATGTGTATTCTGCAGCTTCACCATCCTCCGACTGGAACTTCAGTATTTAAAAACAAAAACAGCAAAAAACCAATTCAATGTTGTTGTCTGTCTTGTTTTAGAAGCTTGCTAGGTTGAAGTTCGTCTCTTTTCTTTTAAGATAAGAAATCTCACCCAGTACCAAAAGTGAGGAACGAAAGCCAAAATGAAACTCAGTTTTAAAATATGCGCTAATTTTACCAGATGATCAGACTATCTTCTTTCATTATCTGTTAAATACATAAGCTTGTTATACAGACAAGCTTATGTATACACACATGGTACTGGAAAAGGTAGATTTTTTTTAACTGAATCCAAATTAGAGTTAAAACTGCAGAAGTCCTCAATTCAGAGGTTCGGATCTGAGATTCAAATTCAGAATTATTTCTAGTTACTATGTATTTAAAATTTTCATAGTACAATCACCGTTTTATTAATTCTTTATTTAGTTCAGACATTATACACTAGAATACAGAAATAACTTATCTAGAGCTTATAAACTAATCAACCACATCACCAGGAAGTATTAGTGTTACTTAAATGAGAGAGATGGGACTGACTGTGCATGGACACCTAGGCCTCATATGTCTTTGCTACTGATGATTTCGAGAGTTTAAAACCAAAGCATTTCACCAAATGAGTTGTATTGAGACTTAAGGAGAAGGAAGGATTTCTTCCTGACCCTCAAACTGGCAATCTGCTCTGAAGCATGTGAATTAGTAACTCCAGACATCTTTAATCACCCTGCTTATACCCTACATAATTGCAGGTAATACCTTAATTTTCGAGCCTTTTATGGTATTTATTGAACTCTTTATGTCAGGACTATCGGGGATGGGACTGACATGATAAGCATTACAGAAATTCTATGAAACAGAGATAAAATTACATACACAGTACTTCACACTACGTCTAGTACTTGTGTCTTTTCACATGGATATATATAATAATGCATTAACTTCTGTGACAGCACTCTGACCACCTGCATACATACGAACCATTGCAATACCTCATACCTGCTTATCAGTGAAACCTGACGTCCCTATCTAGTGCTTTTCACTCACCCTCACTGAGAACTTTGAGCTTTGTGCTGTTATCTCATCTGTGCAGAGGCAGAGAAGCACAGATGAGGTATGACCTGCAGTAAGGCTGGTGGCAGAGCTGGGAACAAATCCCCTCTCCCATACCAGCTCTCCAGTCTACCAGAGCTTGAAACTGTGGCCATCCTGCTGTTTTTGAACAGCATAACAACTCCCTGTATTTGAGATGTCTTCATGGGCACTTGCAAAGCTGAAACAGAAGGACATGCACACAACACTACCTTGTGGTGGGGAATAGTCGTCAGAGTCCGTGTCGCTCTCACTGCTGTCCTCCACCAGAAAGCTGGGATAGTTCCAGGACATGTTGAGGATGCCGTCTGACTCGTGAAGGAGCACATGGGCCAGCATTCGGCCATGACAGTCCATGACAATAACCTGTCCATCAGCAGTGCCAAACAGTACCTGGAAATAACAGAACAGGCCTTAGTCCCTCCAAATGTCAGCCACTGGACCCTCCTTCAAATGCATCTTGAAGTTAACTAGCTATGCTGGAAATTAATTGAAAGCAAAGCAGTCAGGGATGTGAAATGGTGCCAGAATAGGACATTGCAACCAAAGATCTATGTAAAGAATGAAGTTAAAGCAGCAGAGTCTAGGGTTAAGTTCATAAAAATCTGCGAGCAAGTAATGTTTCGTGGTGTGTGCATTTTGTTCACTTTAACATGAAACATTACATTTTATTTGAACCTGGCCATTACTACAACTGAAGTGAGCTGGCAGAAGGGCTGCCACAGATTCTGCAGTATTTTTGAATTATACAGAAACTTCTAAAATCGGTGGCAGAAACCGAGGTGTGCATCAGTCATAACAGTATCAAAAGAAAAGGCACTGCTGACAAAAGTGAGCTCTTCACAGAAATTTCAAACAGCTTGTAAGAAAGAGAAAGCTGAATAGAGAAGGACAGGTTGTTCAGTTGACAAGCTGAGAGCAGGTGGCAAAACAGAGGCAAAAGCAGTATGATCAGTCCAAGAGGAAGGCAATGTGATACACATTCAGGAAGAGATGAAGAAGAGCTTCCACCCACCATTTCAAATACAAAATGGATAACCCAAGTTTTTTTCTTGCCCCTAAACAACTCCATAGCCATTGTGCACAGACTGAAGTCAGACTGACTGGAACCTGCAATTTCTTTTCGTATAAGCATTTTCTGTTTCAAGGCTTTAAGCAAGTCAAGATCTTCCACATTTGATGAACTTTACAAAAACATCAGGAAATAAGGATGAATAAATCTTAAAACTATAAATGCATTAGCCAAGGCCGTTGCTGCTATCAGGCAATTCCGTAAGAGGCAAATACATTTTAAAGCAAGTTTAAAGGCACTCATCAATTTGAAATCTGGTCAGCATTAAAAATGAAGCTAAAAGGAAGGCCAATCTTATACTTGCTCTTCAGTCTGTCACCTATTTCCAATACTCGTAAATTTAAGTTACTAACAATTATATGCTCAGATCAAAATTTCACCTAGCCTTGTATCTTACCTTTAAGAGTGGTCAAGTGTTTGGGGAAGAGTAAAAGAACAGGATGCACTGAGCAGGCATCTCCCCTACACACTCACGTAGCTTCCAGCAAAAAATATTTCTTCTTCTTTGATAATTGATAATTTCACTTGGTAACCTTTAGTTCTTAATACTAAAAGAAATACAGAATGATTGTTCCCTAGTTACATTCTCAACATCAGTCACAATTTTTATAGACCTCTATTATCTAATCCCCTAGTCATCTCTTTTCCAAGCTGAAGAATCATAGCCTACTTAGGATCTCCCGGTACAGTTGTTGTTCAAAGACTGCAATCACCCCTGCTGGCCTCTGCTGTCAGAGGTCTTCTTTTCCATCTTCCTTCTGAGATGTAGTGTCAGACTTGCAGCATTAAAAGCATGTTTTGTATCAGACTTATACAACAGCGCTCTCCTAGGAAGCAATTGTCATGGCTGCACTTTTGGATGTTTCAGAAAGCAAGCGTGGTTTCTTAAGTCTTAGTCAGTAAAAAAAAGGCACTAAAATTTCTTCAATGATCAATATAATGATCAATGAAGGCTGTAAACTAGAATGGCAATTTAACAAAAGAACTCCAGTGAAGTCATTAAAATCTTAAGAAAAAAATGGAGTTGTTTCACATTATCAAAAGTTTTAAAAAAATCAGTATCTGGCTGTCTTAACTATAATCATTACATGTTATGAATATTTTTGTGTTAAAGAGTTGCTGGGTTAAAGCAGCAACTAAAGTTTGCTACAAGCCTCAGATTACTATTCTTAGATATAAAAGCAAGAACTCCAGCTTTGTTCATCTCATGCCATTTTCCCTCATGATCCTTTATTCTATTCTTCTTCCACTTGTATCATCTTATCTCCTTTCACACTCTTCATTATTTCAACTGTTTTTACGTGCATAATCAGTGCACAGCTGCTTTCATTATTTACTTTCAAAACACAGCCACTCTCCCTCAAACCTCTACAAAATAAACTTCCACAAAGGCAAAATCCTACTAGCTTCTCACACCACTTTCAATCTACTCTATAGGTTAGTTTGTTACCAGTTTCCTAGAAGTTTTATAACTGCAAATACCTAGACAGAGGAGGCAAAACTCTCTATTGTTTCTGACAATTGTAGTAGAAGATTCTGCCTCCTAAAATCCTGTAGAAACATCTTATAATCGTGTAGGAATGTTTGCACTCATCACCCAGAGTTCAGTCTCATCTCAATCTAAAAGTAATTCTTTTGAGTAGCATTGCCCTCATATTATTCAAAATTATGAAGTCCTCAGTAATTTCCAATTCAGACCAGAACAGCTGTATGTCAGCATCTTAATTCTTGCACTGGAACCTCAGAGCTCTTTAGCAACCTAGAAATGTCAGAGGGCATTCTTCATCTCTTTAGCCAGGCTGTAGGTTGCAAGGAGCAGCTTTACGTTTTGGGGTTATTGTAGCAATACAACCTTTAAGATGAAAGCATTTATCAGGCTGATAGCCCTGCTGGCTGAACTCCTGCTGAAGCTGTAAAAATGTCTAATGGTGTTATCATCCATAACATTACTCAAGTTATAAATGCTACACTTAAGCTACTTATGTCAGATGAATAAAACTCTCTTGACCTTCAGACAAAAGGTTGAGCCACAGGGTATGGCTGAAGGATCTACCAGAGAAATTTAAAAAGTTGCACTTTAGCTGCCTAAATTAATATTTTTTTTTGATATTTGCAGATCTAGGAGGTCAGAGGGAATGCTGGAAAAAGGTAATGAGCAAGTTATAGTGTTTTGTTACAAAAGCTAAATGATAATAATAGTAATTAAAAAAACCAAACCTAAGTACTTATTTTGAAGTGCTTCTTTGGCCCCTTGTTCTGTCCTTCTCTTGACTCATTTCCCTTTCCTTCATACTATTCAATTGATTTTACATGCATTACCGCTTGTAGAATAGCATTTATAGAATATGCATAATCTAATAACCAAATACCTAAAATCACCTAATACATTCAAAGTGTGAGTCAGTACCACAACAAAAATACAGTATGTCTTTACAAAACATATCAAACATAACGAAGCCTGCACTACAGTGAAGCTGTAGCTGATTAAAGGTCACCAAATGCAGGGCTCCTGTCGTGCCTAGATGTTGTATGCTTTGAAGAAAAAACTGTGGTAAACAGCATTGGGACAGTTTTCTAAGTCTACCAAGAGGTGAAAGTTCTGTTCAGTTCTGAAACACAAATGACCCAGTTCTCCATGAAACCCAAGCTTGGGGTGATTCCTATTTATTATAACAAATCTGAATACCCGGAAAACACTCTTCTCTGAAGTCTGCTGACTTCTTAAGTCTCTGTGATAAACTGGGATAAATTTCATAATCTAGGTCTCGTAAATGAAAAGGTTTTTCATCTAATGATTTTTAAACTATCATCCATGAAATTTATCATTCAAGACTGCAATCCCCTTGAATGCCGAAGATATCAAAAACTCTTCAATCAACAGTCTGAAATACATCAATTTCTGAAAGACATATGGTAAGAAAAAGATGAGGTATTCTGCTGTGAAGTATTCATCTCATGAGGAGATATCAGACTATCAGAATAGCCAAGAAGCTACAAAATTAATTTTAAGAGGAACAACTTGAATCTGTTTGGTGACTTTGCTACACACGGATCTGTCGTGCTGAACTGTCACTGTTCCTGTAAGATCTGCTGTGATGGTGTAATGCACCTGGACCAGACAGAGTACTAGCAGAAAATGGTTTGGCAGCACAGAGATCAACAAAGCTACAATGGATTGACCAAAGACGTAGTGCTTTGAAGGTTCAGCTCAGGAGGCCCACCACTTCGTAAGAGAAGTATAATTTTCTAACATGTTCTTTTTGCATTTTGTTGCTATTTAATTTGGTTTAATGTAAGTAAATTGAACTCATCAACAGTACGAATACTCAAGCTTTAATTTGAATATACCAGCATTAGGAAAGGGGGAGGTCCTGCCATCTCACTGCATCTGATTATAAGCAGTACTTGAGAAAATTAAGTTGTTATGATTTGTAGACTTTAACCAATGGAACTGTTCTGACTTAAGTCTGCAGGGAACCTAGCCATGGTCCATTCCTGCATCTTTGCCTGTCCTCATCGTCAAAGAAGCTTTCCAGAAGTGTAGTCACTTTGACTTTTATAATAAGCCAGGATAATCCAATCCCAGCAATAATGTGTTAAATGACTTGATGTATGTATGTATGTAGGGTAAAAGACAAAATTGTTTCCAGTCTCAGGTTTTGGTTGTTCAAACTGAACAGTCAATACTGTTACAGAAAGATATTGATAAAACAGATGCCTCTCTTCACGACATTTAGTATTAACACTAAAGGTTTCTAATGTTGGTTAAACAAAACTCCCGGGAAATCTGATCAATACATTTTCAGAACTTGGGCTGTCATTCTGCATCAGGGAAACAACTGAGCCTTTGACTGAAGCTGAAGTATTAGAAGCTGAATACAAAGCCACCGGAGGCTACTTTAGGGCAGCACTTCTAAAGTGAGAGGTTCCAGTATCGTGATGCTAGAACATTGTAAAAGGAAAATGTATCTGCTTCACTCCTGTTGGCCCAGGATTTTTAAAAGATCCTCTCTGACTTTTTACAATGAACATACATCTGACAACTCACAACAACAAAAAAACCTTGCAGACTTCACTAATTAAAACAGAATCTAGTAAACTCCATCATAGTATAATTCCACTGTTCAAAATCCCAAATTTCCACATAAAGACAGAACTTGCCTTGTAGGACTATGCAAGGTACATGAACAAATTGCCTTTAAATTTCTAGATACAATGAAATGTTCTGAAAATTAATGTCATCTGTCATGAAATTTCATGAAAATTCAGTTTTTGACATTAGAAAAGCAAAGACTTAGATCTGTCCTAGAAGATGGTTACTGGGACAGTCCAGCAAACTGAGCTTTTGGACATGAAATAATCATTCTACATCCCTACAGTAATACAAATAACTGTATTTAACCTGTAAATGTTGATATCCCACAAAAGTTAACATTTTAAACAGCAGTATTTTAATGTAAAGAAGCAATTTAGAAAAGGGTGTGACATAAAAGCAAACACACTGTCTCCATTTTTAAAGTGGAAATTGGCTCCTCGGTCTTCCCCTTTACAGATTGATTCCTGGCCAATTCTTCTCTCTGCCCTGCTAATCCATCCAAACATAGTAAGTACAATATGCATTGTTATAATTTGCTGGGGTTTCTATACCTGCCAAATCCTTCACGCAGGGGATGAAGGAGACTATGCCAAAGCACAGTATTTCTGTCAGGAAATCCTAAAGGGGGTGCTACTTGCATTGGAGTGTGTTGACTTTTCAGAACTAAATACATAATTTCTGCTATTTTTTTCCTAGTCATTACTTTTACTGACACATGCAAAGACGTCTGTGAGATTAGTGAATCATGATCTCCCTCTGGAAGAACTTCCTGGTCCTTTCAGATAAGTTCACAGGTGTTTCTTAATTCCATTCCATGTTCACTTTTTGCTTTAACCAGTTGTGAGGTGCAGATGTAAACCTTATTTATACATCTCTTGAATGTTCCTAAACCCTTTTCTAATATATTGCAGCAAAATAGTGTTGCCTTTCAAGACTTAGGACACAGACAAGATTATTTCTGCTAGCAGCTATACCGTTCATATTCAAGATTTATCATAATATTTGGATGTACCAGTCAGACAGAGGGACTTGCTGCATTTCAAACTACCCTGTTCTAAGACCCTCTCAATTTCCTCAGCCTCAGTTAGGAGTCTCTTTAACAGTGAAATAGTAGCTCAGAAACCTCATCAGCATCTTGTGACCAAGTAAACCACAAATGATCTCACAAAAACTTTAGATTTTTGTTTTTTAACATTCTCCAGCGTTAACTTCTAAAGTTTGAAGAATTCCTCTTGCATCTACCCAATTTGCAAACATTGCACTTTCAGCATTTTGTCTTACTCTCTGCCTTTGTGTGTCTGTATCTGTTTGGCACACACATCGTATGAATGCTGCCATTAACAACTTACGCTGCACAGCTCTGCATTTGCAGCTGCCTTGTTCACTGTTCTGCTTCACTGACACTCCTTTTTTCAAAACTTAGACCTGCCTTAATGTTTTTTTTCCATCAGCCTCCTCCCCTACTTTCCCCCATAGGAAAAGTAGGCACTGTACCTCAGAAATTACATTCTGCAAAAATGCTAATAAGGCCAGCTGCATTTACACTGTCAGAAGACGCTGAGCAGTTCAGGAAAGCTGAATTAGTTCTGTTTGCCCTGATTTAGTCCTCTGGACAAACATTAGTATTTATGATAGGAACAGCCTTCACAGTTGTCACCATAATGGCATCATACTAATAGAGATAAATCTATTTTGCTGATTCAAAACTAACTGAACTATAAAGTGATTAATATACAAAATGATGGATCAGCCTTCTATTTATGCAGGTAGGCTTAGTAACATAGGCAATACTTGGAAAATTATTGCCTTTAATTATTTTCATTCATCAGCCTAACAAAAGAATGCTGGTCTTGCAAAGGCTCAGCTACTGCATTTTGCAATCATAGTATTAGCATTTTGCATTCCTTGGGCTCTTCTTGTTTACTGTTTCTCCATCACAAAGCATGAGACAGTGCAGCAGTTGCTTCTTAGAATACATTACAAAGTGAAAGTTTGTTTTTCCTCAGTGAGATATTTCTGGCTTTCCTTTTTTTACCTCAAAATGCAGAGAGAAAGAAAGAGAAGCAGAGTGAGGGAGACAGCTGGTCTCCTGCTGCATACTTTTTATTTCCATTAAAAATTCAGTCGCTGTAAAGCAGTTTCTTGAACTGACACAAAAAGAGACATCACCACAATTCACACACAAGCTCAGAGGGAAAGCACTAGGCTTTCTTTGACTCCCTTCATGTCCAAAAAAACTGAGAAGAGTTTTTGTTTCCTTTAGACATGGGGAATTACCAGTCCCACACAGGGATGGTACACCCAGGATCATTCAGCTAACTACATATATACACATATACATAGCAGTGAAATTCTCATTTGAGGCCATTAATGCTTTCAAAAGCAGCACTGGTTTAGTTACCTACTTTCAGGCTTGTTCATTCCCTCTTTTACAGAGTCCATAGGGTCTAGATAACTATTACAAAGCCCTATTACAAAATGAGAAGACAAAGTAAATCCACCGGAGATCTTGGTGACAAATCCATTTTAAAAATATGAAATACTAAAACCTGGGGATTCAAATTGCACTGACTTTATTTCTCGCTAAAACAGTATAACATTGCTGAATGACTGTAAATGAGATACAGCCTTGAATGCCACTTCAGGAGTCATGAGTTTAAGTATTTTTAAAACCAGGATCTCAAGCTATAAACTACTTTGGACGTGTGAGGATAGAAGCAATTGTACAGGCAGAGATAATGTTATTTGTAAGAATTCTGGCAAATCACAGAAAAACTGATTATTATATGCCTCTGTAATTATATCTGGACCAATTCTGACCTGTGTATTCCAGAAGCACACATCTCTGTATTCTTTATTGACTCTTGAGTTATTTTTCAAGGAAATATCCTATTGCAATTACATTTTTAATTGAAAAGAGTTGTCCTTTATGGTGTTTACTGTATTAACAATATGCTTTAGTTTACTTAAGATGTGGACAAGAGCTGTACTTTTTTCAAAGCTGTGTCAGGTTTCAAATCACATTTGAAGTAGCATGCAAAACAAACGAAAAACCAACAGCTGAATACCTTCTACAGAATACCTTCTGTGGCTATTTACTCAGACAGGACTCTGAGACTGGACCACTGAGCTCCCACAGCAGAAGTACTCTGGAATGCTCTTTAAGCAGGACTGTTTTCTAACTAAACTCTGAGAAAAAAGTGCACATATGTCTATGAAAACACACATTCTTCATATACATCCAATTATATAGCAACAAAGCCAAAATTTGGTGGGAAAATGCATTTAGTTTTACCAACAACTACTCAATCAGGCAAAGAAGTAAACTGAGAATCTTGGCAGTCTTCTGCATTATTTCCAAGCCAGGTTTTAGTTATTTCCTGAAAGATATGTTGACTGCTGAAGCCAAAATCTCCTTCAGAGCTTTAGAAGTCTGAGAGTTTCTGCTGGGGTTTTGTGGTTTTTTGTCCTAACTGAAAATGGTATTACTTAGAAAAAAGGATGGCACTCTTGACCAGTGAAAATGCAATACAAAGCAGTTTAGAAGCAATGCCCTGTTTTGAATTTCATAATATAAAATCAAGAAGCCTTGGATTAAGATATATGCTAATGGAAGTTAGTCCCTTAACTTCTGCACTCTCCTTGTGGATATCAGGTGCTGGCAGAGAGTGGTAACTCAGCATGGCCAGGAAATACATAGAATGGCTGAGGTCAAGTATAACTGAGTCAACATGGAATCAGGCTGAGTAATAAACTGTTACTGAATGAGGCAGTGAGGAAGAATGACTTTTCTTCTAAACCTAAGGAAAGCAGGGAAGGATTAATCTCTTTTCAGCTGATGCAGTCACCAACAACCCCTCAGCGTCTGACAAGAAACAGGCTCCTGGACAAAGCAGAGCTCAAGCTGAATCCACACAGGATGAAACATTGATGTGAAAGGCTTTGGAGAATAAAGAGATACTGCTCCCACTTCCCACTGGCATACTATCTTTTTTTGTCAAATCAGTGGAAAGACTACATGATATCACTTTCCAAAAATATCACCTTTCATCTCCCATTTACTACGAAACTTGGCTTGTCTCTTCCAGACAAGACCTAGCACAGAAATCTTCAACTATCTTCCTCCAGATTCAATCACTATAATCCTCCTTTTCTGCACTAAGATTTCAGACTATTCACAGGCTTGAAGACATCTGACCCAAGTTCAAGACCCCATTTGGCTCCTGGTCTTCTTACTAACTTCTAAAAAATTGATGGATTAAGTACCAGTGATGATAAAGTTCAAATCAACCATGCTGCCAGTTGCATTTCTTTTGAACTGAAAAGAGCACAAAGCTCTGGATGAACCAAAGGGATCCTGGGGCTGAAGCATTAGCAACGGAATAATGGACTGTTTCTGAAAAATGCTCTAAAACCTTGACAGTTTTGAGAGTTTTTCCTCTGTAAGAATTCCACTTTCACTCACATGCCCCCTTTTGACCAGTTCAAAATCTGGACACAGCAATTTTCCTACCTTACATATGACTTCTCCTTAGAAAGAGAGCACCTTCCCACAGAAGGTTCAATTTTTTCTCCTGCAGTGCCTAAAAAGCAGCATAGGTATATGCTGCTCCCTTGCAGAGGTCCGCTGCAAAACCTTATTCTTACTATTTGCCCCACAAAAACAAGAAAAAGACAAGTTCAAGTAAGCACTCTCTGTCCCAGAGAACTAAAGACTTCAGACTATATAAGCAAAATCTTTCTGTACAAGTGCCAGCAAGGTGAGAGGAAAGGCAAACAACTTCTTTCTTCCTGACACTTCCCACATATCGACTGGTTGTGTTTCTATTTGCGTTCATCTTTACTTTGCTGACTCAAACACTGATGCTTCAAAAATGTAAAACAGCACTGGGTAGAAAAATGCTAAGTGGACACATTAACTGAATAGCACAACAAGTCTTCAGCTCTCCCTCCATCTCTGGTTTGCCACTACCATCGACATCCTTGTGAAGACGCGGTAGAATGTGCAGAGCTTAACAAACTCCAGATTCCAGTCAACTGAAATAGCAATATTGTGACCTGAGTGTCACTGGGAAAGATTTCCAAGGTACACTGTTGAGGGTGATCTGTACGGCCTAGAACACTGTGCATCCAGAGGGATGTAGAAATCCATTCAGCCAATTGCTTTTTGCAGTAACAAACATCAAATACCCTGTCTACAATGATGAGCAAAACATTAAAACAGTGGTATTACTCCTCTCAGGCAGAGTCATTAAGGGGAAAATTTCCTTGCAAGACTCATCTGAAACAGTGTTGACAAGAAACACTGCAGGAGCTGCTGAGAAAACATGAACCATGATGCCATCAGCCCATAAACATCCCCCATGTTACAGCCCTCATGACTAGAACAAACAGCACCATCTCGTTAGCTCTCTCAGTGCATTGCCTCCACAGGCTGGATGAAGAGCATCAAGGGAAAGATTAGGCAAGGCACAGATGAAGCGAGTGGGAAGCAAAAAAGCACACTGAAGCATCACCTTATTGCTCTGTTCCTTCAATTACCCACTCAATAACTGTGCAGTACAGGTTAGGGTTTCTGGCAGGAAAAATCTTGTCTGGAACAAACTCGCAGAGAGATGCCACAGCTCCTGAAACTGTAGATGAGCTCTGGAGGCTCCAAAGAAAACATCCTTGTTGTCTACCCTCACCAAAACTCAAGGCAAACGCTAGAAAGTCCTCATCTGAGTACTGAAATCTGCAGTGTAGCTGCTCACTGCTAGTGAGAAAAGCAGAGCGCAACTAAAAAAAAGTATAGTGCACCAAGCTATCTCACTCTTCTCCTTCCTTCTTTTAGGAAGCTCTGTTCTCAGTAGAATGATGCATGAAAACCTACTCTGAGACAAAAACACAAGGGAAAGACAATGCTAATACAACTATGCACTGATAGCAGAAAAAAGAGGGGGGGGAAAGAGAAATCCACAATTTAGGAAATAGCTGCATAATGCAGCTTGAAAACAACATAATAAAAAGAGATGGGAGAAAGAAAGGCAAAATAGCACTTAAAATTCACATTACTTTTTCACACAAAATCTGTCACTATTATGTGCCATCATAAAAATCAAGTCCCCAAGCAAAGAGCAAAAACAAAGTGTTACTGAATTCCAGTGTGTATAAATATATAAAACAAGAATACAAAGTCTCCCCAAAAACATTTAAACATTTTAAGTATATATAAACCCCCCACATATTTTGTCTATAAAAGGCTGCAATCGGATAGTAAACATTCACAGGCCCCTTACCACAAGCAAGCAGAAATCATTAATTTTAATAGCAAGTTTGCTACAAAGGTTTGAAATGTTTCTAAAAACAGTCCAAAATATTAAAGACAGTTAAGCTGTAGTAGGCTTTCTTTATCTGTTTGTTTTATTTAACAAATGGATTTATCTTGAAAGACAACTGAACTCTCCTTCCCCTGCATCTTCCTCTTTTTGCATTTTAATCCTGCTGCTCAATTATGCAGCATGCAATGTGAAAATCCTTATACATGATTTAATCATTGTCTGCAGTCCTTGTGGCTTGAATAAACTGCCTACTTAATTAATGACACTTCTTCAATGCTATAAAAAGCCTCTAGCCATTTTTCCCAGTAATCTGAGTAATTCATCCATCAATGAAAATAAGGTTTTCAGTTCTTCATCGAAGACTGTATCTTATGGTGCAATTCTGAACGGCCCTACTCATTGTAAACACGTACGTGGGGTCATTTGATAGTCTCTGCATCCAGAACTGATGGGAGAAAAGATACATTTTTGTATATTAAGACACAAAAATATAGTTATTCCCCAGCATTTTAAAGGCTCAGTTATGTGAACCAGTAAAAATCCTTAATAGGGACAAGAAGTAGTCTAATAAAGACCAAAATAATTGCTTACACTTTCAAATTTTACAGGTTGTAATCTTTTTCATTTTATCCTTCCTTCTCTTCATTCATAATAATTAAGGTAAACAGCTACCTTCCCTGTACTGCCCCAGCTGCTTGTTTGTAGCTCCCTTTCATCATTCTGTCAACTCATTAGAAGGCTATCTTCAAGATTTTTTTCCACACAGCTAGATGTCTGAGAATAATTAAACTTGATCAGTGTGACTACCACAATAGCAAGGACTGCCCAAATAAGGCGTGTGCTACAGCACCTGAATAAAATCAAAGCAGTAGGGTGAATGGAAGCATAAACTTCTCATTTCAGAGATCCAGGCAAAAGTAGACGTAGGTGAGAAGATGACAGCAGGGCCCAAACAGATACAATATTTTCAAACACTTACAAAGTCCTTAGTTGTAAGCTGTGTTCTAGAAGCTAGGTAAGGGTGCTACTCCTACTCCCATATTAGGAGCTGTTCAGAACAACATTTCCCTGAAAAAGGGGTAGCAAATGCAAGTTCACAGATAAAAATGGGGGGATCCAAAAGCAGACTCTACTAAAGTGGACTTAGGTAAATTCCTGCCAGGGACTAAAGTCATATCAAAACCAAGAAGCCTGAGAGACAAGCTCATGAAACACCCAGTGCCACCGGTAACTATTTGACAGCTCTTCTTGTTAATAAGCTCCTACCTCCCATGAGAACTGTGGATACCACGTGGCAGCTGTTTGGCACAGCTCAACCCTGATCCTATTTAGGGACACATAGGGCATCACTAGCACACAGATCCCACCCAGCTACACTGCTAGACCTAGAAATAACACTCATCCCCTTCTTCATGTGAAGCTCCGTTCTGAGTCCTGGGCTCCACCCTGAAGCACTGCAGGCAAGAGGAAGGAGCTGAAGCTTGCCCCTGCCTCCTGCTTGTCACTGAAAACAGACGCTGAAGCGTCTGTTGTTGCCATGGGAATAGAGATGGCGAGCGCTGGGAGCAGGAGTACCTGCATAGAAACTGCCTTCCTGCACAGCTACTGCAAGCTACAAGAGTTTTTTTTACAAAACAACGTACAGAGCTCCCACACTCCGCGTTTTGAGGCAAAGCAGTTCATCTGCTACTGGTCTCCTTGTTTGCTTCCAGTGCACTGTAAGACTCGTCAGTGCACAGGGTATCTGTTCTCAATGCAGTGCTGCTTTTCTGTTTCACCAAAAGCACAATTTTGTCTGATTAGACACAGAAGAGGCTGAATCTTGAGGCCTGCATTTACACATTCTTACTATGAATCGATGTTGCACTGCAATGGGGTCACATTCAATAGTGCACCCAGCAGGACGCAAATCAAACTGGCTAACTGCTTGTATATCTGTTTTGAAAGAAAACAGGAGGAAAAGCTGGTAAAGTTCACATATACCTGTAGTCTGTCATGTCCTAGCCACAGAGAATACTGGCCAGTCCCAGAATTTCCACAAAGAAACGCTTACAGCTGGAAAAGGGGAGGGTGGAGAAATAGGCACTTACAGCTTGGAAAAGTCTAATAATTTATACTAGCAGAGATGCAAGGAACAAATATGGATTACTAGCACCTCTTGGGATAACCATGAATTAAAATATATTAATTTTCATCAAAGCTTTCCTCTATTGGAGAGTGATTTCCTTCTGGTTCCCTTCTCACACACAGAAACAGCAACAGAAACAACCCCAGGGAAGTCCAAGCAGTTACACCACGTTGCCATAAGCAAAATGATAATTAGACCCTTCTACAGTTCTCACTCAGTTCTCTGACACTGTGATTTTCTCCGTCATGAAGAGAGATAGTTTCTTTAATGGGTAAAATCTGTGAGGAGGAGAGGGACAATATGTCCCAAGGGCAGCAGAAGTTGATAGATTGAAAAATGTCACTAGGAGTTGAGCAAACACGAAGCAAGACAAAGCACAGGAAGAATGTTTCATATAACTTGTGCGCTCAGGAAAAATCCTCAATTACTTATTGACATTGCTTCCATAATTATAAATAAACCCTTTGACTAGACAAAAGTCAAGTTTTTCTCACAAGTCATTCAGTCTTCTTGGTATGTACACTCCCTCTTCACAAAACAAGTGTGGTACTACACCACAGAAGTGTCTCAACACAGGGCAGGGCATTTTCTGATATTTCAAATTTACTTTTCATTTCAAATATACTTCCCATCCTTAAATGATCCTAGGTGAGCCTTCTCACCAGAAAAATACTCCACATGACTCCTACAGTCTCTTGTAGCCCTTAAAAACAGTGAAAAGAAGGTCTCACTCCTAAGAAATTCCATCCATCCAAGTTTAATCCAAGCATGACACTGTGCTTGAGATACAGATGACCCAGTCTTGTAAAGTCTTCCTTTCATGTATCCCCAAGAGGCCAGTGGGGTTCTGCCTTGCCCAGATGTGTGCTCTAGTTGTAATGTACAGGAGGAAATGCCTAAATAAGCAGGACTGCAGACACACAGTGAAGTGAGAAAACTAACTTCTAGTCCTCTACAACAGACATGCAGAATCACAATTAAAAGGCCTATGTATTGAATTAGTTAAAGAAGCCCATTGCTCAAAGTCCAGACTCAAGATCTGGATGTGAACCACAGTAGAAATCTGCCGACGACCTTAACGAGTTCATCTGAGACATGATGGACAGAAAAAGCACTGCAGTCACCCATATGAGTCACAGTAAGTTTGTCCCCAAAAGACAAGGAGAAATCCTGAAAAAAAACAGAGTCACAAGAATGATACCACTCTCTTCCTAAAAGAAAACGCAGAATAGTTTCATCTAGTACTAATAAAATCAGCCAATAACTTAATCAGGGCAGAGTACGTACCAAATAAGTTAAAAGATACAATTGTATGCTCAATTTCAGCAGGACTGTACTCCATCCTGGTCAGCTCTATAGCTCTCATTCTATCTCTGTGCTTTCAAAAGACTTGAGAAAGCAGTAACTACAGAGTTTCATCTACAGGTGACATTAGCCACTACCTCACAGGTGCTTTTCTTCAAGCCTGTGTCAACAGCAAGGACACAAACCCAGAGGCCACACACACTCTGTCAAACAAGACAATGGTTGGCAATACTGCAGTATCCAACCATTTCTTGCCTCCAGCAGAAAGATGATGGTAGGAAATTATCCTCCTCTTGCAGAGCTGTCACAGAGGTGTAGTGAGGAGTGACAGAGGTGACAGTCTACTGGTGCTGAATAGACAGATAGGAGAAAAGATGGAGGAGATAGACAGGAGAAAACAGGAGGATGCATGCAGAAGGGAGTGAAGAAAGAAGTTAAGAGAACTGAAGGGTGAGGTGAACAGACATACTGCATTATGCAATTTTTTATCAGGACAATAGAAAATTGCTACTGAACAATACAATCCCCTTGGAAATTTAACTTTCAAAGATAATTGTGTTAAACTCATGGGACCATGGAATGTTTTCCAGGAATACATTCATTAGCAACCTTCATGGTGCCAGAGTGGTGACAAAAAGAACAGTAGGAAAATATAAAGTTAAATGTTGACATTTATCTTTCACTTACTCTACTGACGAGTAGACTACATTAAGCAAGAGAGAAGATGCTGAAGTTATTCTAGACCAGAGTGATATTTTGTTTGCATTTGTACACATTCAAATCAGGAGAGATATTAAGTAAAGAAATAAGCTAGTAGGGGTATTAGTTTCCATACACACTTTTTTGTGTGTAATATATGCAATGTCCTTCCCCCTAGTTTGCTATTTTTAGTTTGAACTGAGCATAGTCTCTTGCCTAGTACCTCTGTGATTCATATCTCCTTGTGCCTCCAGAAACAAATACATCTAAATATATTTTAGAAGAGCGCTTCTTTCCACCAGCTCCAGAGAACAGTACAAAGATCCATCATCACTTAACATGAAAACCCCTGCAAACCACATAGTTAGGAGAACTAAGCAGAGCAACATCAAGCCTGTGGTTGGTTTGGGTCTCTATTTCAGGGTGTTTGTCAGCAGTAGAGTCTATAAGTCAAGCAAGTGATTTTCGCATAGCTGGAATTAGCCATTATGTTCAAAAGCATTTATCTGGATGCTAAGCAAGTGTTTGTTTCCTGGAATAACCACTTATGGAGCATCCAGATTAGAAAGTACAAACATACTGGCTAAATTGAATTAAAGGCAGTCAGCCACTCCAAATTAAACACTCAAATGAAGATATTTCCAAATACAGCAGCAATAACTGAGCATCACACAAATGGGGTAGCTTCACATTGAAAACACAGGACTGAGAGCTATTAGATCTTAGTCTCCTACTTCTGCCGCTTGTCTCTTCCTCTTGATGTCAAGTAAATTATTCATTGTCAAGATTTACAATTCCCCAGATTCAAAAAGAGGTAGTTAGACTCACTGGCTTTAAAAAGCAGTATTGCAATAATTAATTCATTATTCTTTGCAAAGCCCTCTACAATTATTAGATGCTGCTGCAGAAATGCATATTATTAGTGCTATCATATTCCACTAGAAATTCCCAAAATAACTCTATCTTGGATGAATTTATAGTATTCTAAATTCAGTGGTACCTTGAGTCTTGAACCAGCATCTTTTCATAAAGGTGTGAAATGAAGGAAGGAAAACAATCCAGCTGTGATCATAACAGAGTTTCTCTTTGCACTATTCTATGCCCATCATTTCTTTCAGCACTGTATTATACAGACACACACAGAGCCATAATGACAGCAAGCATGTGGAAGGGAAGACCAATCCAATAAGCTCAGTAGTGAATTGCAAGGGGCCACTGTAAATTCTGCAGATGAAACCAGTGGCTTAGCTCAAGCCACGTTATAAATCATACAATTCTTTAGAAAAATAGTAAAGAAGATTTTTTTTTAAACTGGGTTTTTCAATGCTCAGCAAAAGATTTTAACTTAATGGTTGGAAAAATGGCCTTCTTTTAAATTATGTTGTTTGCATAATGTTGAGACATCTCTTTGACACTCAATTAATTGGGTCCATTTTATATGAAGGCAAAACATAACTACATCTGCAGCTGGAACTGCTTTTACTACAAGTGCAGACTGGACAGATCTACACAGAAATGACCAGTCAAATGTTTAATAATCCAGGCTGTACCTCTGCTCAAATGCATTTTCAAGATACCTGTATCAACAAATTAAAGGTACAATTACAGATTCCTGTCTCAAAAAACTAACTGAATAAGTCTGTGTGTGAATCAAAGTGACAAGTGATGATAGTCAACTTGGTACATTATCATATTTGCCTAAAGAGAACAACAGGATGAATTAAATTTTCATTATCAGTGGAAGCAGCAGTTTTGAGGGAAACTGATCTTAACAAGTGACCATTTTACTTAACAACTTTTTAAAAGGTGTAGTCTATAACATATCAGTGCAACCCACCTGACACCTCTAAATGTCCCATTCATTACCTGTTGGTCATCTGGAGTCCATATTCCACAGGTGATCTGACTCTCCAAGTTTATTTCTGAAGACCAGTGTCTTTGTCCACTGACTGAACCGACCAGCACAAATCCATCTCTGTAGGAGATAAGCGCTTGAGTCCCATCATGGCTCCACGTAAAGTCGCTTACCTTAACATATCAAAGACAAGAAAATAGATATATGGGCCATGTAGAAATATTTTGTTGTTTCAGTAAAAGGTAACACTGCACAGAATGAGACAGGGCAACTATTAACCCAGTTGTAGCTCTGATGTCATGTCTATTAGAGAAAGTAACTGTGCTTTTGTGATGATTCTTGCGTATTCTCTTCAACAAAGAAATGTTTCATTTTCTCCTGTGCTTTTTGGAAGGTATAAAGCACCATTGATTGTCCTCTTCATTTTGCCTCTCAGGATGCAAAGAACTGCATCAAAGAACTGCACTTTTGACTGCAGAGAAAACATGCATACCAACCTGTGCCCCACGGTCATTCACAAGCTCCACAGACCATCTGCCTTCGTATTGTATCCAAACAAATATTCCTCCATCTGCATCGCAGGTTGCTAATTTCTGGAATGGTTCGTTCCATCTCACCAGCACAACCTTAGAAGATTGCAAACAAAAACAGCATTACCGAAACTGCATGTTGTGCTAACAACTATTTAACAAGAACCAGTTAAACAATACCGCCAAATAAACATCATCGCATTTAAATCCTAAAGACGTACAAAATAGCAATTTTCAGCACAGCACTTGGCGCCACTCAAGAACAGCTGGAATCGTTTTGTCGTGGTTGTCAGGAAATGCACAATCTCTCACCGTCAGACCTTTTTGGAAGGCACTGCACGCTTCCAATAAAATCACACTGTACACTGGAACGCAGCACTCCATTACAGAGGCAGCAAACAGGAGGCTCTGCACAGACCATCCAACACTCCTTAAAATTATTCCCCCCACTGTAATCTCAGAGACTGTCAGACTCTACGTCAAATCATCACCTCTTGGTGACTTCAAATGAAGTTGCATGCACCAGTATCAGAGCGAATTTAAATACTCCTATTGAATACTCATATTAAAAAAAGAAACTCCGAGAGTCCCATATTATTAAAAAATAGAAATTTCATAGGAAAGTTGCTTTGGTGCTGCATGAAGAAGGAATACAAAGCAGCTTTAGGCTCTTCTCTCTGCGTTAGAGCTATCTCGACTTTTCTGGAGAATCTAATCAAGTCTAAACCTACCAAATTGCTCTCTCATTTTTAATTAATATCAATTTAACAAATACAGTATCTCTTGAGACCTCAGTATAAAAGAGAAAAAAGCATGTCATCCCAGTGACTGAAGCAAAATTAGCAGTAAAACCATTTACCTTCTGTTAGTGACTTTTTCTTAAAAACTTTTTTCCCCAAAATTAGTTATATTTCAAAAATATGTGGATATATATGGGATACTTACATTCATACACAAGTAAATCCCCCCCCCAGCTATTCTACTGAGACACAGTGTATGCAAATAAACATATATTAAATACTCCATCAGTAGTGTTAACTACTTAATAAGCATCCAGATGTAATGACACTTTTTCATAAAACTATATAGATAATTAATCATCTAAAAGAGACAGGCAAGATTTTCCTGAAATATATTTTGCTGTTTACAGAGAGGGATTGATCTTCCTAAAGATTCCAGTCCTAAGACGAGCTCTAAGTAGAGAGACTCTTTATGCTTCACAACAAAACCAGTGGCCGCTTTCAGAATTAGGATATAATACACACATATACATAAAATCTAAACTTGACAGCTGAAGTATTATCTTACACTTTTTATTGGTAGCCACACTTATTCAGAGGGTCAGAACTTTAGAACATGTCTATCAGTGGAACTCACTAGCCTGAAGCATCGACCCTTGAATGGCTAAATAATCACAAGAAAAGCATTTTTTTTGTTCATATGCAAAGATTATGGGGAGAAGCAAGTATGACAAATCACCTCTCTGTTGTTATGCAGCTTAGAAGAATCCCATTTGAGATTTTGCAGAAAAATACTTGCCTCTACTTGACTATAACCTTGCAGCTGCACTCCAAGCCA